>CM040243.1:153260987-153874021 GCA_022545495.1 Chrysanthemum lavandulifolium
AGAATGTTTTCAAATTTATATCATCTAACGAATTTTTAATTATCCCACGTGCTTAATTAAAATGTTATTTGCCTATGTCAAGGACTAGGAATTTAGGATATGATTGTTAGGTTTAGATGATTAGAGTTTGATAAACACATAAATCCCATACCTTATATTAACCGATTGATATGTTGGATTGACTTTATTAGTCGATTTCTTTGGGTGATGTCACCACCATATATCTATATGTGTGTTCACTAACGATGCGTGTATATTGGTATATAAGAATGTTTCGATCCGATCCCACAATTGAAGATTGCTGGAATCACCCTAAACAATATTTCAAGTATTTATATTTCATATGTAATAGGTAGCTTTGTTATGGCCTTTATGTTTGTTTAAGGTCATGCTTATGTAGAAGGCCCATGTTTGATCCAAGCTCAATAGGAATAGGGAAGGAGAGGAGTGTTGCCCTAGCTCCTGCCTATAAATACATTGTAATAACCTTCATTCAAGGTTGGTTGTTCTGTTATTCTTTCACTCACTCTACGCCTAACCGGTTTTACTTATACGTGTGTGTGTGTGTTTAGCTTGTTCAATCGCCTTATCTCTTTCTCTATAAGCTTGTGTTGTAAAACTAGTGACCTAGCAAAGGGTATCAATCGCCAAATAGTCGGGTGTACACTTTGTTTTGAAGTTTTGGTTTGGGTCTTACGCCAAAGATAACACAATCTTTGGTTCGCTTTAAAACTGATTTTTACACTTTTGAATCCAAGATTCTTGTACTTTCAACGTTATTAGGTGTTAAACTATTGGTTTTTGGCAAAAGTTTGGAACTTTACGTGTTTTTCCTTGTTTTTAAGCTTGTTTTTGTACGCTAAGTGTATCCTACGCCAGAATCGTTTTAAGTACTTTGGATCATCAAGTTTCACACTTTTGTGTTATTTTGGTGTTATTAGCTATTTCAACACACAAAACCGGTTTAGAAACAAATTTGATAGAATCAAAGTTACGAGTAATCTTACAGTAACAAAACCCTAAATTTACGCGTAAGACTTTCCTTGGTTTGATCTTCAATTTTCGGGTTTATTCCGTGTTTTCTTACTTGGATAAGTCCGAAAATACGTCGACTTTGAATATCTTTTGCATCGTGAAGTGTAAAAGATCACTTGGGATAAAACCCAATCTTACGCTTTACATAAAGCTTACGCCAGAGAAAATCTTACGCTTAAGATTCATCTTACGCCGAGACTTAGTCCCACGACAAGGTAATCCACGCCTAACTTTCTACGCCTAACTTCATCGCTTACGCGTAACTTTAGTCCTTTTTCCGCCACGCAGAAGTTAAATCCTACGCCAGAACTATTCTTGTTACGAACTTTGGTGTTTTACGCATAAGTGCTACTTGGTTCTTGTCATTTCTACGCCTAAGGATACTTCATCAACAAAGGTTCATTCGACTACAAAGATCCATTCTTACTACACAAGTTTATCATCATGTCTCAACCACCATACTCTAACTACTTCCCCTCACACTTATAATCATCAACAACAACAACAATTAACTCCACAACATCAACAATGGAATCAACAAGCCATTTATCAACAACAATTTAATCAAGAATATACTCCACAACTTGGTGCTATTCCACAACCACAAATGGTTCAACCACAATCAAGCATTCAAGTTCAACCCTACACAACCGATTTCAATCAACATCCATCACGGACCACTATGAAGGAACCCACTTGGTTTGCTAAGATGTGTGAAGCTTTAAGCCACCAACAATCAATTCATGAAGTCGGATCACTTGATAGACCTCCAATGCTCACTCCGTGAAACTACGATCAATGGGTGATAAGGTTCTTTAGGTTCGTGATCCAAGAAGCCACATGGAAAGTTCTTAAAGAAGGTTATCTTGAAGGTCCATTTGAGATGCCATCGTCATTGTACCCGGAGATCCAAACGCAGCTCCACCAAGAGATGAACAAACCAACATTGCTATCAAGCTTGCATTTAAATCCTACGTAACTTCTACACTATGAAGTCGATGAACTTGCAATGGAATACATCCTTTAGGATTACCAAACCCAATTCTTCGTAGTGTTGATGCTCAAAAGATCGCATAAAAATGTGGGATCATATTCGCTTCTTATGGAAGGATCTCAGACTAATCGAGGATTTGAATCCAAAATTTACTTGGCTTATGAACACTTCATGATTGAACACGAGACACACTAGAGTCCTATCATCATCGATTTTGATATCATCAATGATTTGGATAAACACAACATCATCATGCCAAGAATTGCGATGAATACTAAGTTCCCGAGTAGTCTTGGTCCGAATGGGAGAAGTATGTCATTTTCTCCGCAAGCGAAGAATATGCATCATTCTACTTATGGATTGTTGTACGATTACTTGAAGCCTCATGAAAAGGAAGTTGATCGGAAAGGATTTTCCGTGCTCAAATTACTAAACAATACAACCGGACAATCAACAACTTGCCTTATATGCTCAATGTAATTATCCTCTCAACCAAGAACTCAACCAACCGCTTCAAACGCACCTTCACAAAGAACAACCTCAACCTCAACAAAATCAATTGGTTCCATACAGCAACAATGCTCAAGCATATGTCGCTGAAGCTACCGAGAAATCGATCCGTTTGAAGCATTGCAACAAGGATTTGTGATGATTACATGCTTTGGGCGTTACACCAACAAATCCAACAATCGATTCGCTCTCATCTAACACACGGACTCAAGTCTGTTGTAACAATGGACGGTTGAAGTTCGTAATCGTGAATATGGTCGCCGATGGGCGGTGGTCAAGGGTTTAATGTGGGTAGGAATAACAATGAGCTCAAGTGGTGGAACAGGAAATGCTCGTAATCGGTTAAATGGTCTTAGATGCTACAACGCAATGAGAAGGACACTGCTAATGCATGCCCAAAGCCAAGGACTCGGGCAAAGGCTTATTTCAAAGAGGCATTACTTTGGCTCTTAAGGATGAAGCGGTGGATCTCTCACAAACAAAGAATGTGAGCTTTATGGCGATGCGCACTCAGATGATGATATGGAGGACTTGGTGCTAATGCACGCATGTTATGTTGATGGCTAATATGCATGAGCCGCACATGAGTGATACAGCCCGCAGATGACACCGATGGTTTGTCTCGTACCCGAACAAACCATCATCATATCTCGAACTAATATCTCCGCTAATATATGAATCCGCACGGATCAAACTGCTCAAAATGAGTCTTCTACATCCTCGTCGATGATTTTCAAATTAACCTCAGAGTTACATTTGACGATCAAGATGACCTTATGGTCCCCTTGATAATCAAATTGACTCGTGGTCGATTTTGAGGATCTAAAGAATGATCATGTTGAGACTCAAGTTGAACAAGATGATCTGTTGCCTCATCTCGATTTTGCTCGGTTAATTCAAGACCATAAAATCAAAATGGAGGAATGTTATGTATTAAATCAATCCTTAAAAAGTAAAAATGCACGTTAACCAAGGATTTTGAATGTTTACAAATGCAACTCAACTTTTCAAAACTCAAGAAAAGCAGTGAAAAAGGTTTTGAAGCCGCTTTTGCAAAATCTCATCAAAACGAAAAATATTTAGAGAGATGATGCGTGATCTAGTCGCCTCGAAGAATGCTTTGTTGTCCGAATTAGAACAACTCAAACATGAACATAAAAGCAAATTAACGCCTCACCTTAGAAAATCAAAAAGCTAAGGCCGAGTTGTTAAATTGTCAAAACAGCCTCGTGATACAAAAAGCATTCAACGAATCGGTAGATGACCTTCTTGTGTAAATTCTCGGTTTGCAAAACAAAATTAAAGAGTTTAAACTGTTGTTTACAAACATGGTGAATCAAGATGACTATAGAAAAGTTTACCTTAAAACCTAATCCAAATGGATATGGAAAAATCTAGTCGACACAAACCAAAGCTTTCACTAAAACATTCAAACCAACTCTGAAGTGTCCAAAGGTAAAATACAAAATTGATAATACCTGCCATGAGTGTTGTTGAATACCATCACAAGAGGAATTAGATGCGTAAGACGAGAGTCGATCAAAATTAAAAATGTTGTTTACAACAAACCTTTAATTATAAAACGCGTCACTTTCCACACCAACGGATTCTTCTAACACACCAAGGGTTATCATCAAAACACCCGAGTCTTCTATTGTTAATCCCAAACAGCCCCTTGCACAAACTTATGGTCCTTTACCTTCCATTAGTGAAGTAAACTCAAAACCCGAAAATCGAAAAATTCTTCGATATTTTGACATTTTCATGGTCGACTCAAAATTTTACAACATGAGATAGAATATCGATCCGAAATCAAAGTTGAACATTTTCAATCGCTCCGCGCGAGAACAAAGAGACATTTTTCGGAAAAATCTTTTACCTAATGTTAAAAACTTGAAAAGTTGTGCAATTGTTCGAAAAGGATTTCATAAGGAACTTGGGTAATGAAAAACGCTTTGAGAAAATGTAAACATCTATTACTAACACAAAACGCAAAAAGAAACTATTAAGAAAAGATGTTGATCGACTCTTGGAAGATGTTATCCAGGCCGATATCCATAATGTTGTGCTATTCTATTCGCTGCCATATGCATCCGATCATATCTCTCACGATATTGTTGAAACTGCTATAATGTTGAAAACACCGATAATGTGCTTCAGATCGAGTCTTTAAAAGTCGAAAATAAACGACACACACGGAAATTTACAATGCAAAACGTCGCCTTCATTGGTGTGAAAAGATATTCACAACCATCAACTTAGTTTTCAAAAGAAAATCGCCAATTGAGTGCAAAATCTTCGATCCTAAAATTGATCAACTGGATGATCAAAACGTGTCTTTGAAAAGTCAAATCTCAAAATATGAACAAGAACTTTTAAAAGTTAAACAGAATATGGTGTCATATTTGATTTACTCAAAAGACTCGAGATGATGCATCTAATGAACTTGATCACTATCTTGCTCACACTAGAGATGTCATGAATTTTGTCGGTAATATTCGCTCGAAAATCAAGATCCGATTCACACCATCTCTAAGTTACGGAAATGTTAGGAAAGTATGAACAACTCCCGCCTCATGTGATTAAGAGATTAGCACCACCACACTTAGTAATCGTGAACCTAGAATTCCCAACGCCAAATCACAAGTTGCTAATGTGTTTCTCTACTAAAACAGAATAGTTGTATCTTTTCCAAACGTCCGACTTCACAGCCTAGAGCACTCAAACGAAGAATAGGAAGTTGCACCTAAGAAAAGATCAATAAGGAATGCTAAAGTAAAAGAACACCCTAGGAATCAATAAAACTCATGTTACTTCCACTATAGATGTTGCTTCCGCAAATGTAATAGAAATAGTGATGTAACGAATGCTAAACCGTTAAGTACCTTTGATATTCGGCCTAATGCACCTTGTGATATTTGTCAAAAGAGTATGAATTCGATTGTCATGACAAATGTGTTGCTAAAGCTATAATCTCTAGATTACGGAATCCTAAGAATCGGAATACCTCTAGCCCACTAATCATTCTAAGTCCGTGCTTGGTAAACCACCATCTTTAGATTCTAAGGCAACCATTGCTATCACAAGAGTCCCGCTTCACCTCCTAAGAATGTAGTACCACCTAGTGTTTTCACTAAGACTAAAGCAAAGAGTAGTTATAGATGGCGAAATGGATATATAACACACTAGGATTTAAGTGGATGCCTAAAATTTCAATGTGTATGTCTAATATACGCTTGGAACCCTCTAACATTTCGGTTCCACATCTACTTTATTCCATCCGTGTCGTCCCTGTGGTGTAATGCGTGATACGAGATCATTCTCGATTGTTGATAGCGGTTGTTCCCGACACATGACAGCAACCTTAAACTGCTATCCAACTTTATTGCAAAGTTCATTGGCACCGCCGATTCGAACGATCACTGCGGCACCCATCATGGGCTACGGAGATTATGTTAATGGGAACATCGAAATCGCAGGTTTACTATGTGGAAGGCCTCGGTCACAATCTGGCTGTGAGAGGTCAATTTTGTGATGGAGATTGGAGGTTGCGTCAGGAGAAAACTTGTTTCATTCGTGATCTACAAGGAAACGACCTTATGTCCGCTCACGTAATTCTAGTCTCTACACTATCTCTATGCAAGACATGGTTGCTTCATCTCCCATCCGCTACTTTCTAAGGCAACATCAACAAAATCTTGGCTATGGCACCATCGCCTCTCACATCTAAACTTTCAAACCATCACCATCCTTGCTCGACACAAACTAGTTGAAGGACTCCCACGATTCCTAGATTCAAAAGATCACCTTTGCTCAAGATGTGAACAAGGGAAAAGCACTCGTGCTCATTTTCCTTCAAAGGTGGAACACAACTCTCAAAGATGTGCTTCATCTTCTTCACATGGATTTGTGGCCCCGCGCGTGCAAACGATCAACGGCAAACGCTACATCTTAGTAATTGTTGATGACTACTCACGATGGACTTGGGTCTATTTTCTTCGTAGCAAAGACCAAGCTCCACAAATGATCATCACCTTTCACAAAGATATGTGTTCAGCCCGCAACACCGCCGGATTATTCGGATGTATAAAGGAACCGAATTTGTTAACAAAACCCTTCATGAATTTTATGAGAAAGTGGGAATTCAAAGATCAAACATCTATTGCACGACACCGAACAAAACGGAGTTGTTGAAAGACTAAACCGAACGTTAGTGGAAGTCGCAAGAACAATGTTAATCAATGCTAAACTTCCAGATTACTTATGGGCGTGTCGTATCTATCGCATGCTATACTCAAAACCGCTCTATGATCACAAAACGCCACAACAAAACACCTTTTGAGCTTGTCCACAACTACAAACCGAACCTCAAACACTTTCATGTATTTCGATCCCTTTGCTATCCGAATAATGATCGTGATGATTTTGGAAAGCTCAAAGCAAAAGCGATATTGGAGTCTTTATTGATACCGTGACAATTCTAAAGGTTTCGAACTGAATCGCCGAACTAAGGAGGTAATGGAAACGATTCATGCTCATTTCGATGAACTCACGGATATGGCTTCGAGTATAACAACTTAGAACCCGACACAACCGCTTAAACTTCCTCAACCCCATCATCACCAAGAAAGCCCTCACTAACTCACAACAAATGGAAAGGTTATTTGCTCATCCGCTCGTGACGACATTGATGAACGTGCTCTCGTGTATCCGCTGCTTCACCGCACAACCCGATAATATTCCTATACCGATACACTGCTACAACAACCATGAAGATGCACCTACACCAATTGACTCCAACACAACAGATTGAACACACCGCCTAACAATGATGAACCATTGATGATATTCAATGAAGTACCCCTACCGCAGATTTTGATCCAAATGCTCTTCAACCCATTTGCCAATGAGATCTGCCGCACTGATGTTGCGGAATCTTCAACAAACCATTTGAATCCTCGAATCGCACAATGTATACCAACATCAACCTCTACACATAGATGGACAAAAGACCATCCTCGGCTAACATTATTGGCAACCCGAATCAACCGGCCGTTACGAGACAACGCCTTCACTCGAGATGGTGAACACCATTTATGCACTCACCGTCCGCTAATCAACCTAAAACATTAAGGATGCAATGACAAAGACAACTGGATTGAATCCATGCAAGAAGAACTCAATCAATTCAAACGCCTTGAAGTATGGAATCGGTTGAAAGACCAACAGGGTCTACGCCATTGGTCTAAAATGGATTTGAAAACAAATTGATGTGAAGGGAATGTCATCCGAAACAAGTCACGGCTAGTTGCTAAGGGTTATCGTCCGAAGAAGGATAGACTTTGAAGAATCTTTTGCCCTGTTGCTCGCCTTGAGGTCGTTCGATATTTCTCGCGTCATGGCTCATATGAACATGACGGTCTATCGATGGATGTCAAAACGCGCTTCTAAATGGACAACTTAAAGAAACGGTCTATGTCACCCAACCGGATGGATTCATTGATCCTGAGTTCCCTAACCATGTCTACAAACCGAACAAAGCTCTTTATGGTCTCAAACAAGCCCCTCGGGCATGGTACGATAAGCTATCATCTTTCCTCATTGCCAATAATTTCACCAAAGGCTCGGTTGACCCAACTCTTTTATACAATATCACGGGCACACATCTTAATTGTTCAAATTTACGGATGACATAATTTTGGGTCAACACATAAAAGTTTTCAATCGCTTTTGCAAAACTCATGAAGAAAAATTTTGAAATGTCCATGATGGGTGAACTTACGCTCTTTCTAGGACTGCAAGTTCATCAATCACCCCGTGGTATTTTCTTGAGTCACCCAAATATGCCCTTGAATTGTTAAACAAATTTGGAATGAATACCGTGATACTTATGCCACACCAATGGCTCATACCAAGAAATTAGATGTCGATTTACATGGGAAATTGGTTGACCCTACCAAATACCAAGTATTATTGGGTCTCTCATGTATCTAATAACTAGCGGACCGACATTGTCTTTGCCGCTTATCTATGCTCCTGCTATCGATCGCGACCAACCTGAAACCCACCTCTCTCGAGGCTAAAAGAATCCTCCGATACATCAAGGGAACCATTAATTTGGGGATCCGTATCAGAAGGATTCGGTTTTGAACTAATCGCTTTGACGCCGATCACGCAGATGCCTAGACTCAAGGAAAAGTACTTCAGAGCACTACAATTTCTCGGTGATAAACTCGGTGTCTTGGCAATCAAAGAAGGTGGATTGTACATCACCGCCATCAATCAAGCGTAATATGTAGCCATGTCCGCGTGTTGTGCTCAAGTCACTTGGATGAGAACACAACTCAAAGACTATGGTTATGTATTTGATGAATCCCGATGTATCATGACAATCGGAGTTATTGCAATCTCGCAACTCGATTCAAGACTGAAATCAAAGCACATCGATCACGCTTATCATTTCATCAAGGACCATGTGGAATGTGGTACCGTTGAATTATACTTTGTGGGTATCGAATACCAATGGCGGATCTTCTCACAAAAGCCTTGCCTCCCGCTAGGTTTAATGAGTTGGTCCACGGATTGGTATGAGGTGTTTGACTCAAGAGGAATTGGATGACCTCCTAAAACAAATCTTAAAACCCGTCAAACACCAAAACATCTCTTGTAAATAAATAAAATCTTTCAAAACAAAATACAAAAATATAAAACCCGATAAAACAACAAAATATTCTCCTCATCTATTTTCTTTCACATGGCAAGTACATTTCTCCGTCAACACTTGCATCTATCAAGATTTTCCGATCAAGTGTTGAGGGGAGAAAATTTTCGCTAACCGCTTCAAATCATAAGTGTACTTGCATGTTATCATATCTCGGTTGTTTCATATACAAATGATGGTGGACTTTCGGCTCAATGACACTCCCGGACTAAAACTCTTAAACTGCTTAATTTTATCAAGCCGAGGGGAGTGTCGTCATGATTCTTTCTCTAATAATCTTTGTGTGGTAACCAAAATGGATGTTAAATGGCTTTGTTTGAAAAAGATATGGTGGAGGGACCAAAACTGTCAAAATGGTAAAGTCTATTTTAATAAAAACTCCACCTAACTCTTTCACTCCTCATTCGTTTTCTTAAAATCAAAAGATCCTACGCCTAACAATCACTCAAGAAATCTGTGCTTTTGATCTTCATTTTGTAAGTAGTTTCTTGTGTAAAACATGTTTCTAAGCAAAGGTTTTTTATTTCATTCAAATCCTACGGCTAAAACAATTTTTACGCGTGATTATGTGTTCTACGCATAAGCGTATGAACACACAATCATTGTGTGTATGTTTGTGGTAAAATGGATGGTCTCAAACCGTTTCTTAACCATCAAGGATAACATTTTTACCATCAAAATCCACCCGAAACTCAAATTGATGAATTTTGAAAACTTGGGTTCATATGACTAATTGGGTTTTTCTAAATGAGAAGTCTTTTGGTAAAATGAATGTTGGGATATGGTCATAAGGCTTTGAATTGATCATTTCCATTGTTGAAAACCACCCAGAAACTCAAATTGATTGTCAATTTGAAAATAGGGTTTAAGGTTCATAACGTTTGGGTATTTTTTATTCACAACGCTTTGGATGTTATAACTTGGCCTAAAGTAGCTATCAACACTCTAGAGCTACCGTAATCAATACGGTGAACATTCCATGGCTAGATTTCATACGCTGTAAGACTAGGGTTTAGACTACGCGTATGAGTTTCACGCCGTAACGCTTAAACATGAACTAGGATGTTGTTATCTGTGATAAATTGTTGTTTTGTGTGAACATTGATGAGTTGATAAATTTATTTCGTGCTTTCACGCTTAAACACTCGTAATCAAGGTCATAAGACTCTCTACGCATAAGGATTACCCTACGCGTAGTCATGTTATCGTGAAATAAAACCCACGCATAACTATTACGCCGTAAGGTTCTACAATGGGACCACGCGTATCCTCGTGAAGGATATGCGAACAATGACCTCACGCATAAGGTCTACTCACGGTAAGCCTTACGCCGTAAGGTTCTTATACGCCACGCCGAAGCTCCACGCCGAAGGTCCCTTTTCCCACGCTGAACATTTCACGCAGAAGAAAGGATCCCACGATAAGCCGCCACGCATATGTCGTGATTTGTTTACGCGTAACTTTGTCAATCCCACGCTAAGCCATCTTTGACCTTCATTATGAATTGTTACGTGTACAAAACTTCTTAATAAACTTGTCATAACGTCACGAATCCAATAATGTCACTAATAAACCAAAACGTTTGATATGTTGTGAACAATAAGTGATAACATAAACTTTAAAACTTAAAGTTAACTAACTCACTAAACATTTCACACGCCATTAGACTATTGGACATACAAGTGACTTAGGACTCAGAATAATCATTGACGTTGTACATTAAATAACTAGACAATAAGACCTTCGTTGACTAACATTATGTCTTTCGATATGTTGGTTCTTTTGGCTAATATTATTTCGAGATCACGACATGGTCGCTCAACCAAACATGGATGCACCAAATGTTCTCTCCATTGTTGACATCTACCCTAATGGCTACCCAATGAAGATTGGAAAGAATAATCTCCGAGTTGACTTCAAGACTTCACTTGCTCTCGAGTCTTCATGCTTAATCGCTATTGACATTCCGAGAACTCATCCATATCGTAACATGCTCACACATTCCGCAAGCAGTTCCCGAGATCTATATCCAACAGCTCGGAACACCATGGAAAGGGTCAAAGGAAGGATCACGTGACGGTGACTCGAACCACAAACAAGTCACCATTACACTGCAGACTTAAGGGTCGCTCTCCTTATTCTCAAGTCAATCCAACCAAACTTTATGCCACACCTCACGAAGAGTTAACTCCAATTCTTAATCAATATCGGTTATGATGAGGCTACAGAGTAATCACCAAGCACTCTCACGTGGAGCTTAAGAGTATTCCTCAACCATGGAGAACACTCTACATGATCATCACCAAGTCATTTACGGTCGTGATAGCGGCTATGAGCATCCTAAGCTCATAGAACTCGCAAATATTTTGGGCATTCGTCAACATGAAACACATCGCTATTGAAGCTCGATTTGGGATGACATGATGTCATTTCAAAGAAACTTGGCTCAAAGATTCCTACATCGATATACTAAACTGTTGATACAGAGCACTTGGACTTCATCCCGATATTCCCAAGAGGCTCAATGACCCCGACAACCACGACATGTTGACGGAACCTATTCTCTCCGCCGTAATCAAGGAAACGCCCACAAAGAAACAAGGTGATGTATTGCCGATTTCTTCTAATCAAGATGTCGGAAAACTCAAACGTACTCAAAGATATCTCGAAGCAGTTAGACAAGGCAAAGTTGGTCATCTTGACGAAAAATCTTCGGAACACCGTCAGAGAACCGTAAGAGGAAGTGCAGAAGCACAACAAGTTCTCATGAGTCAAAGGAAGGTTCCTAAAAGGAAAGCTCCTTCTATAAGGATTGTTCCCGTAAAGAAGCCGAACCTATCCCCACACTTGAACCTCAAAGACAACTTAGGGATGAGAGCTCAAGATATCGAGATGGATGAAGAGGTTCATTACTCCGCAACCGCAACCAAACACCGCCTCGCTGACAAAACCTCCAAGTCCTCCAAATTGCCCAAGAAAAAGGAAGACTCTAGCTATTGTACCTTATGATGAGAGCTCAAGATGAAGAAGAGCAATTGATAAATCATACAGAAAAAGTGTCACAACGTCCGACACATTCAAAAGGTCACCGATTTTGCTAAAGATCAAATGGGTGGCCTGGAGGATCAAGTGGTCTCGCTTCCTCTCCGGATCCCGATGCGGTTAATCAACCCGATAAGGGATCCGTGCCACCACTCTACTCGCAACAACAACCGCTGTTGAAGACACTATTGAGTATGATTTTGAGAAACCTGAACCGAGAAAGAAAAGTCTAAAGATGACGAGGATGATTATACAAAGTTTCTTCTCGACAGCCAACTCACTCAAAGGAGAAAACCTCGATACTCCTAAGGACATGAAGTCTCCTCAAGTCTCCTCATCATCGGACTCTTCATCTCATTCATCACCACCACCATCAACTAAGTCAACCAGATCTTCATCCAAACCGTGAAGAAACCACCAAAGTCTTGGATTTCTCAAACACATGCAAGAATTGTGAAAAGTCAAACAAGTTAGAAAGAAGGACATGCTTCAAAGAAAACTTAATTGGTATCTTGAACAAATGCAAGACTTACATGATGAGAATGACGAGATGCGGAAAGATAGGAAAGCTATTCAGAATTCATGAGAAGTCATCGCCGGGGAACTAAATGAAATGATTGAAGGTTACACTCAAAAGTACCTTCGTGGATATCGCTCCAAAAGTCCAAAAGGAACTGGAAAGTCGCAAGAGAACAAACCCACAAGTTTCTTCTATTAATCGTCCCCGATGTGACAAAAGAAGTATTTTCCGCACAACTCACCCTAACATCGTAGCATTGGTCAAACATACAATGGCAAAAGAAGGCGATCTCCGAATGAAAGTTAATTGCTAAACTAGTGATGCAAATGTCAAAGAGATCTCGAACGCTTACTCGATGAAGCTAAATTTTTCAAATTCTACTTGACTATCAACTCGGATCATCATGCAAGGAGTCACCACCAACCCAAAAGACCAAGAGATGACAATGATAAGGATAAGGACTCTCGCACCTAAACGTCGAGCGGCCCGGTCAATCTACATCTATGCCACCTCCTCCACATCGAACTTCTTCTCAACATAAGTCTCCATCACCGCGGTCTTCCACCGATAAACCCTGGACGATTCCGAGTTACCACCCTTGACTCGTAAAGCGGTGATCACTTTGAGTATACGGGTGGTGACGATGAAGAGGTCCTTGAGCCCCTACAACAACCCTCCTCTCCCAAACAAGTGAAGAAACCCGAATCATCATCAAGGCCTTCTAAAAGCAAGAAAAGACGACTCGGCCAGATGTCGATCATGGCTAGATGATGATACAACCGCAGAATTTGAATGGTTCTCCACACTTGTTAATAACACTCCCCCCCCAAGAAGGTCAAGAATTGGTAGACGGTAGTACACCTGGAGCATGCAAAATCTTGCAAGAACGATTCCGTGTGAAGAAGATGACGAACCGAGTTGAAGCGCATCAAGAATGACGATTCTTCCGTTGAAAAAATACCGGAAAGTGCAATCGAGGTTGAATATCACCTTGAAAACATTGCTCGAGCCATGTCTAACAACATGGATTGGCTCAACCCGTAGCAAACATCGACTTCACTAAACGGAACAACCCTCCATATTACATCGACCGGACCAAACCTCTACCAACAATCGCCAACCAGATGAACCAAGGATTCCTTCAGATATTTCTTCAACAAAGACCGAATTTCTTCTCCATAGTGGCAATGGTTCACAAAAATACGCTACATCATTGACTCTTCCATTCCCAAAGAGCCTACATACTCAAACCGCATAGCTATCGAGAACGAGCAAATCACTTGTTCTCGACAAAGTGCAAGCATACGACCAAGATGCATTGTATGGGATTCATCATTGGCCCGAACGCCAAGAATCTACTATGTAGTCGCTCGGTTGAAGTCTCAACATGAAGTGTATTGCTCAAAGAACATCGTAGCCATCAAACACATTGATCTCAAGTCTAAATGGGACTACACATTCTTGAAGAATATCATAGTCAAACGACAAGATGAACAAGACTATGAATTCTCGTAGGTCGACTTTGAGAACTTGTCACCAACGACATCAAGACATGTACCTTGCCAAAGTATGTGGTCGTATGAGACAATTCTCGATCAAATTCAACGTGAATTTATCAAGTCGGTTCTCATCTTCATTAGACGACAGATCAAAGAACGTGTCGAAGATATCCGGATGGTCGTTGAATCATATCGTAAACGTAAACTTCACTCCACCACAGCTTGATCTTCCCGACATCAACCGGCTCAAACAACTTACGCCATCAAGAAACCTTTCGGCATTGTTTATCGCAGTGAACTTCGCAGAACCGCTTAATGGCGTGTAGTGAGCTCCACAAATTCGGGATCATACCTTGAAGATGGTTAGGGATGGATTGGCATGATTGAAGGATATACCGAAAGTTGGGAATCCTAAGCGCTAGAACTCTCGTGATAGAAGGGATGTGAGAAGGATCATCACCATGATTGATGAACGGTTGTTCGAAGGATCGATTCCAGACGCTTGGAGAGCTATGTTGGTGGTCGACCAGAGAAACATCACCGGCTTTCAACGCCTCGCACTCGGGAACATCACCGCACTTCCGGTACCCTTGAATTGTTTCCTTCATAAGATTTTGGATGTATGATTATATATGTGAATGGCTTGTGCACACATAACATGTACAACCCGTGTCATCAAGAAAGGACCACGTGGTACGCGGTGCCACAATCCTTATAAAAGGAGCAAAGCTTATTTTTTGAGTAAAACCTATCAAACCTTTCATTATTCAAGGTTTTGCTCAAAAAGACAAGTACTTCCCATAAGATTTTCAAAACCTCAACCGCTTATAAAACTAATTGAGGGGAGTATTTGAATTAAAACTTTGTTCACAAATTGTTCACAAGTGGTCACTCTTCCCGCAACACTCAAAATGGTCATATTTATTCTCAACCGCATAAAATAACATTTTTATATGCCATTTTGAGGGGAGAAAATTGTGTGATAAGAAATATGTTTTGTAAAGCAACATGTGCAAGCCCCTTGGCTTTCGTGTGCAAAGACTTAACCAATGAATTGACGATCCTTAATGTCTGCAACTCGAAAAGACTTGTCACGACGGGTAATAATTTCAAGCTAGTTCGCTAGTGATGTAAACGTGTCTCGCAAAGGACTTGTCTCGAGTAGAAAGTACCATTCGAGAAACTTTTGATAGACATGAACTCGACGGGTATGACAACCTTCGAGGTTTGTCTACACCTTCAAGGTAGTTATTAGAGCTAGTTGTCACCTAAAAGTCGACAATATATCTCTTTAACTATTCAACGTAATGATGTCTCATGGAGATTGTCTATCTTTAGTGGATCAATTCAAAAGTGCGCTCTTTCCTCACCGTGCATTTAACCATTAAAACTATTAAGCACATGTGGAGGGGAGTATTTATGCAAAACTTATCTCTCATCGTGGTTCAAACATGTTTTCATTTACAAACCCTTTGAGAGATATTTTAACTTACAAGGGTTTTAATGGCAAACATAGGTTAGTCATGGAGTTATAAGGTGACTAAGGTTAGGAATAACTGTCCTATGATCCGCCAGAGTCGGAGGGATCACCCAAGGACACTACCATTAGTTAGTGTTAGAAGTCCTTAGGAATGATTATAAAAAAGGAGAAAATGAGAATCGGAGAAAGAAGGAGTTGAAGAATCAAAAGAAATGTAAAGTAAAGGGTGAAAAGCGACCCTCCAGATTATTCAACTTAGGCGTACACGGGTTCAATTATATACTCTTGGTTGTCACTTAGTGACACCAGATTGAAGATTAAAAGTCGTCATGGACCCAATGGACGCATGCACTAAACCTTCTTAGCCACTCAAGTTTCTCTCAATGTGCTTGTTTCACTCTCAGGAACCCTACGAAACTATTAGCTTTTCTTAGAGATCACCGGTATTGAAGAAGGAGACCTCTCCCTAGTCTCCGCCAGAAAACCAAAACGCATTGTTGAGTCTAGAGCCACGAGATTCATCAAATGATCTCTTAGGAACACTTGACATTTAATCACTTGTTGATCAACAAATAAGATCTTCAAATGATTCGATGGTTCATATCGAGTCCTTCACGGATCTTAGCAACTGTCGAGAACATTTATGAGAGGTTCACATCCGTGATCCTCGGTGATTGAATGGAAACCCCGCTGTGGTCAACATCAAACAGCCACGGCAGCAGTCACGGTAACTCCCCGTGGATTACGCTGGAGTGTGTCTCAAACGGTCTACATCGTGAGGTGATGCTTCTGTGTACCTCAACGACTCATCTGAATCAGATGTACTTCGCACATCGCGTTATCTCACTTGGGACTCCGGTTCAGAACGGCCTTTGTAAGAATTAGAGTTGTGTTTTCACACTATGCCGTTAACACTCTCAAGTTCAAACTTGTAAGTGCCGGAAACCGCTTATTTCTAACCGCTTACAATGTTTTCTTCTTATGGAAGCTCCGAGGCGGATGATCGGCCGATTCTTCTCATGTTCACGCCAACATCATCACTAATGAAAGTTCTATTCAAAAGCAACACAACCGTCGAATGATTCTTCGCCTAACAAAAGAATCTACAAAGTCTAATATTTAAAGAACTTCATCAAGATTGATTTCCAACGCCAAAGAGCGTGTGAGCATGTTGAAGAATGACGTGGAGACACTGGAGCGTGGCAAGTGCACTGAAAGCGCATCGATGCGCACAACAACATACTATCACTTTCACCACAAAGAACAATGATCAAAGAACAAAGTCAATGATGACGCTAAGCGAACTGTTCAAAGTTAACAATCTCTACACCGGGAGATTGTTCGAATCAAGACAATTCCTCTCACAAAGAAAGAAGAATGTCGAAGATCGCCACGTACTACTATTACATCAACGCCTTCACCGTTTACATTCATATATACTTGAGGGAGATTGTTGGAATCACCCTAAACAAGATTTCAAGTATTTATATTTCATATGTAATAGGTAGCTTTGTTATGGCCTTTATGTTTGTTTAAGGTCATGCTTATGTAGAAGGCCCATAAGCTTGATCCAAGCCCAATAAGGAATAGGGAAGGAGAGGAGTGTTGCCCTAGCTCCTTGCCTATAAATACATTGTAATAACCTTCATTTGAAGGTTGGTTGTTCAAGTTATTCTTTCACTCACTCTCTACGCCCAACCGGTTTTACTTATACGTGTGTGTGTGTGTTTAGCTTGTTCAATCGCTTTATCTCTTTCTCTATAAGCTTGTGTTGTAAAACTAGTGACCTAACAAAGATGATTGGATGCCAAAAGGAAAGGGTAACTATATCTTGGGTTGACAAATGAAGAAACGGAGCTTAATTGGACTTCTATGGAGAGTTAGCATGGAAAAATGCAACGAAGAGGTCTCATCGCATCGTTAGATGGTTTTCTTCATCGCGAAATGAAGAAACGAAGCTTAATTTGACCTCGGTTGGCATTAAAATGCAACGAAGAAGTCTCACCGCATCGTGAGACGGTTTTTCTTCCAAGCCCTACAAAGAACAACATAAGCTTCTCAATCACCTAACGATCTTTGTGCGGGATAATAGTGATAATACCATTTTCTAAAACTTTGAAAAATATTGTTTTGAAAATGGAAAATATTGTTTTGAAAATAAATCGGATTCAAAGTTTTGAAATCAACCGGACTTTATTTTGTCAAATCTTAAGTGATTTCAAATTAAATATTTTCAAACGATATTTTCATATATCAAGTCCGTTTGTACAAAAAAAGTGGTGATCTAAAGATTTAATGTTATGTCATGGTATTATTTTCTTCAAAGGTCAAAGGTCTTTCAAAATGAAATTTTTCATTCTTGTTTGATTGTGAAAATGTTTTATTTTACCTAAAAGATCTCTTAAAAAATTATCATAGCTGACACTAACAATCTTTAATGTCGAAAAACTATTCCTTATCCATCATTTTTTTTAATATTAAATCTTACCACGTCTTTCCCTATAATTTTCTAAATGATTTAAATCAATCGGGATCCAAAATCTCAATTGGTTTGAAATTTTTGATCGGGGGAGAGATCGTGATTTAAATCTCAAATCGGTTTTAAAAGGGTGATTGTTTCTAAAGCACTCCTTCCTTCATGTGCCAAACGATTTTGAAATACTTAATACACATGATTGTGGAGGAGCATTTAACCATAAACTAGAAGAGCTTTTAAATCAGGCACATATTCTCCCATGTTTTCTAAACCTTATTAAATCACTTGGGATCCAAAATCTCAAAGGGTTTGATACTTTTGATCGGGGGAGAATTTGTGATTTAATAATGAAACTTGATAAAGGTGATCATTTGATTCAATTGTGCAAGTCGCTCTCCCATATGTGCTAAACACTTTCGAATCTCAAGCATATATTGAGGGAGCATTTCATAAAATAAACTATCAAGGTACAAAGATTTATATGTTTCAATATAAAGTACCTTGATTGATTTTCTAATGGTTTCTTAATGGTTTTTGTGATCGTGGTTGTGCTTCAAAAGAACTCTTTCCTCTATGTGATAAAATGATTTCAAATATCCTACGCACATATTAAGGGGGAGAATTTACCAAAGAAATTCAAATGGCTTTTCCTACGGAAATTGTGATCAAGAAATTATTTAAAGAACTCTTGCCTCCATGTGCTAAACAATTTCAAAATCATATGCATGTTGAGGGGAGCATTTCGAATGATCAAAACTATTAAGGTACAAAATGCTTTGGTCTCGTATCACAAGTACCTTGGGTTTTTCCAAATGATTTTCAATTGGTTTCATGAAGGAAAGAACAATACCAAAAGACTAACCAATTTACTTTATGCATGGTGTTATAAGGATGGTTAGGTTAGGTATTCGTCCCATGGTCCGCAGAATCGGAGGGATCTTCGAGGACAATCCACTAGATAGTGTAGAGTCCTTGGGAATATTGAAAATAGGAGAAAAATGAGAAAATGGGAAGAGTGCGGATGAGGCAGGCTAGTAATCGAATAAACCCAACAAGGTTCTAGTAATGAAGTCTCATTAAGCATCGAAGGGGTTGAAGAATGAAAAAGAATGAATGTGAAAAGGGTGAAAAGAAAAAGCCTCCAATAATTCAACCTTAGGGCTATTTCTTTTCACCCTTTTCACATTCATTTCTTTTTCATTCTGGTGGTGACATGAATTGAACCAGTAGCATATGAATATGAATTGAACCCTTGTTCAATTGATGTTGGCTTACACGGGTTCAATTCATATGTTGGCTTACTTTGGTCTCGTATCACAAGTAACCTTAGTGATATGTTAAATATTCACGATGAAGATGGAAATCCTTCTATCTAAAGAATGATCATGTTGAGACTCAAGTTGAACAAGATGACCTGTTCTCATCTCGGATTTTGCTCGGTTAATTCAAGACCATAAAATCAAAATGGAGGAATGTTATGTATTAAATCAATCCTTAAAAAGTAAAAATGCACTGTTAACCAAGGATTTTGAATGTTTACAAATGCAACTCAACTTTTTCAAAACTCAAGAAAACAGGAAAAGGTTTTGAAGCCGCTTTTGCAAAATCTCATCAAAACGAAAATATTTAGAGACAGATGTATGATCTAGCCGCCTGAAGAATGCTTTGTTGTCCGATTAGAACAACTCAAACATGAACATAAAAGAAATTAACGCCTCACCTTAGAAAATCAAAAGCTAAGGTCGAGTTGTTAAATTGTCAAAAACAGCCCATACAAAAGCATTCAATTAATCGGTAGATGACCTTCTTGTAAATTCTCGGTTGCAAAACAAAATTAAAGAGTTTAAAACTGTGTTTACAAACATGGTGAATCAAGAATCTATAGAAAAGTTTACCTTAAACCTAATCCAAATGGATATGGAAAAATCTAGTCGATTACAAACCAAAGCTTCACTAAAACATTCAAACCAACTCTCAAGTGTCCAAAGGTAAAATACAAAATTGATAATACTGTTGAGTGTTGTTGAATACCATCACAAGAGGAATTAGATGCGTAAGACGAGAGTCGATCAAAATTAAAAATGTTGTTTACAACAAACCTTTTAATTATAAAAACGTCACTTTCAATACACCAACGGATTCTTCTAACACACCAAGGGTTATCATCAAACACCCGAGTTCTATTGTTAATCCCAAAACACCCTTGACAAACTTATGGTCCTTTACCTTCCATTAGTGAAGTAAACTCAAAACCCGAAATCGAAAATTTATTTTGACATTTTCATGGTCGACCTCAAAATTTTACAACATGAGATAGAATATCGATCCAAATCAAAGTTGAACATTTTCAATCATTCGCGCGAGAACAAAGAGACATTTTCAAAAATCTTTTACCTAATGTTAAAAACTTGAAAAGTTGTGCAATTGCTCGAAAAGGATTTTCAAGGAACTTGTAATGAAAACGCTTTGAGAAAATGAAACATCTATTACAACACAAAACGCAAAGAAACTATTAAGAAAAGATGTTGATCGACTTGGAAGATGTTATCTCGGCCGATATCCATAATGTTGTGCTATTCTATTCGCTGCTATATGCATCCGATCATATCTCTCACGATATTGTTGAAACTATAATCATGAAAACACCGATAATGTGCTTCAGATCGAGTCTTTAAAAGTCGAAATAAACGACATACACGGAATTTACAATGCAAACGTCATTTCATTGGTGTGAAAAGATATTCACAACCATCAACTTAGTTTTCAAAAGAAAATCGCCAATTGAGTGCAAAATCTTCGATCCTAAAATTGATCAACTGGATGATCAAACGTGTCTTTGAAAAGTCAAATCTCAAAATATGAACAAGAACTTTTAAAAGTTAAACAGAATATGGTGTCATATTTGATTTACTCAAAAGACTCGAGATGATGCATCTAATGAACTTGATCACTATCTTGCTCACACTAGAGATGTCATGAATTTTGCCGGTAATATTCGCTCGAAAATCAAGATCCGATTCACACCATCTCTAAGTTACGGAAATGTTAGGAAAGTATGAACAACTCCCTACCATGGATTAAGAGATTAGCACCACCACACTTAGTAATCGTGAACCTAGAATTCTACCCGCCAAATCACAAGTTGCTAATGTGTTTCTCTACTAAAACAGAATAGTTGTATCTTTCCAAACGTCCGACTTCACAATTTCTAGAGCACTCAAACTAAGAATAGAAGTCTGACCCAAGAAAAGATCAATAAGGAATGCTAAAGTAAAAGAACACCCTAGGAATCAAACTCATGTTACTTCCACTATAGATGTTGCTTCCGCAAATGTATAGAAATAGTGATGTAACGTAATGCTAAACCGTTAAGTACCTTTGATATTCACTAATGCACCTTGTGATATTTGTCAAAAGAGTATGAATTCGATTGTCATGACAATGTGTTGCTAAAGCTATAACTCTAGATTACGGAATCCTAAGAATCGGAATACCTCTAGCCCACTAATCATTCTAAGTCCGTGCTTGGTAAACCACCATCTTTAGATTCTAAGCAACTATTGCTATCACGAGCTCCCGCTTCACCTCCTAAGAATGTAGTACCACCTAGTGTTTTCACTAAGACTAAAGCAAGAGTAGTTATAGATGGCGAAATGGATATATATAACACTAGGATTTAAGTGGATGCCTAAAATTTCAATGTGTGTATGTCTATAGCTCGCCGAACCCTCTAACATTTCGGTTCCACATCTACCTATTCCATCTCGTGTCGCCCGGTGTAATGCGTGTGACAGATCATTCTCTCGGATTGTTGATGTTGTTCCCGACACATGACAGCAACCTTAAACTGCTATCCAACTTTATTGCAAAGTTCATTGGCATCACGATTCGAACGATCACAGCACCCATCATGGGCTACGGAGATTATGTTAATGGGAACATCGAATCAAGCAGGTTTACTATGTGGAAGGCCTCTCACAACTGCTTTCAGAGGTCAATTTTGTGATGGAGATTTGGAGGTTATGCTCAGAGAAAACTTGTTTCATTCGTGATCTACAAGGAAACCGACCTTATGTCCGCTCACGTAATTCTAGTCTCTACACTATCTCTATGCAAGACATGGTTGCTTCATCTCCCATCCGCTACTTTCTAAGGCAACATCAACAAAATCTTGGCTATGGCACCATCGCCTCACATCTAAACTTTCAAACCATCACCATCCTTGCTCGACACAAACTAGTTGAAGGACTCCCACGATTCTAGATTCAAAAGATCACCTTGCTCAAGATGTGAATCAAGGAAAAGCACTCGTGCTCATTTTCCTTCAAAGGTGGAACACAACTCTCAAAGATGCTTCATCTTCTTCACATGGATTGTGGCCCGATGCGCAGCAAACGATCAACGCAAACGCCACATCTTAGTAATTGTTGATGATCTCACGATGGACTGGGTCTATTTTCTTCGTAGCAAAGCAAGTCACAAATGATCATCACCTTTCACAAAGATGTGTTCAGCCCGCAACACCGCCGATTATTCGGATGTATAAAGGAACCGAATTTGTTAAAACCCTTCATGAATTTTTGAGAAAGTGGGAATTCAAAGATCAAACATCTATTGCACGACACCGAACAAAACGGAGTTGTTGAAAGACTAAACGAACGCAGCGGAAGCCGCAAGAACAATGTTAATCAATGCTAAACTTCCAGATTACTTATGGGCGTGTCGATCCATCGCATGCTATACTCAAAACCGCTCTATGATCACAAAACGCCACAACAAAACACCTTGAGCTTGTCCACAACTACAAACCGAACCTCAAACACTTTCATGTATTTCGATCCTTTGCTATCCGAATAATGATCGTGATGATTTTGGAAAGCTCAAAGCAAAATATTGGAGTCTTTATTGATACCGTGACAATTCTAAAGGTTTCAACTGAATCGCCGAACTAAGGAGGTAATGGAAACGATTCATGCTCATTTCGATGAACTCACTGATATGGCTTCCGAGTATACCAACCCGACACAACCGCTTAAACTTCCTCAACCCCATCATCACCAAGAAAGCCCTCACTAACTCACAACAAATGGAAAGGTTATTTGCTCATCTGCTCATTTACATTGATGAACGTGCTCCGTGTATCCGCAAGCTCACCGCACAACCCGATAATATTCCTATACCGATACACCTACAACAACCACTGTTGATGCACCTACACCATTGACTCCAACACAACAAATGAACACACCGCCAACAATGATGAACCATTGATGATATTCAATGAAGTACCCTACCCGCAGATTTTGATCCAAATGCTCTTCAACCCATTTCCAATGAGATCACTGCACCGTATGTTGCGGAATCTTCAACAAACCATTTGAATCCTCGAATCCGCACAATGTATACCAACATCAACCTCTACACATAGATGGACAAAAGACCATCCTCACAACATTATTGGCAACCCGAATCAACCAATAAGCGTTACGAGACAACGCCTTCACTCAGACAGAACACGATTTATGCACTCACCGTCTGCCAATCAACTAAAAACATTAATGATGCAATGACAAAGACAACCGGATTGAATCCATGCAAGAAGAACTCAATCAATTCAAACGCCTTGAAGTATGGAATCGGTTGAAAGACCAACAGGGTCTACGCTTGGTCTAAAATGGATTTGGAAACAAATTGATGGGGAATGTCATCCAAACAAGTCACGGCTAGTTGCTAAGGGTTATCGCGAAGAAGGATAGACTTTGAAGAATCTTGTCCTGCTGTCGTCTTGAGGTCGCTCGATATTTCGCTCATGCGCTCATATGAATACACGGCTCATCGATGGATGTCAAACGCTTCTAAATGGACAACTTAAAGAAACGGTCTATGTCACCAAACCGATGGATTCATTGATCCGAGTTCCCAACCATGTCTACAAACCGAACAAAGCTCTTTATGGTCTCAAACAAGCCCCTGCATGGTACGATAAGCTATCATCTTTCCTCATTGCCAATAATTTCACCAAAGGCTCGGCTTGACCCAACTTTTATACAATATCAGGGCACACATCTTAATTGTTCAAATTTACGTGGATGACATAATTTTGGGTCAACACATAAAAGTTTTCAATCGCTTTGCAAAACTCATGAAGAAAAATTTTGAAATGTCCATGATGGGTGAACTTATTCTTTCTAGGACCAAGTTCATCAATCACCCCTGGTATTTTCTTGAGTCACCCAATATGCCCTTGAATTGTTAAACAAATTTGGAATGAATACCGTGATACTTATGCCACACCAATGGCTCATACCAAGAAATTAGATGTCGATTTACATGGAAATTGGTGACCCTACCAAATACCGGTATTATTGGGTCTCTCATGTATCTAATAAATAGCAGATTCGACATTGTCTTTGCCGCTTATCTATGCTCCCTGCTATCAGCGACTAACCAAACCCACCTCTCGAGGCTAAAAGAATCCTCCGATACATCAAGGGAACCATTAATTTGGGGATCCGTATCCGAAGGATTTCGGTTTTGAACTAATCGCTTTTCGACACGATCACGCAGATGCCTAGACTCAAGGAAAAGTACTTCAGAGCACTACAATTTCTCGGTGATAAACTGTGTCTTGGCAATCAGAAGCAGGATTGTACATCACCGCCATCAACCGCAGTAATATGTAGCTATGTCCGCGTGTTGTGCTCAAGTCACTTGGATGAGAACACAACTCAAAGACTATGGTTATGTATTTGATGTAATCCCGATGTATCGCGACAATCGGAGTGCCATTGCATCCTGCAACCCGCTCAAGACTGAAATCAAAGCACATCGATCTACGCTTATCATTTCATCAAGGACCATGTGGAATGTGGTACCGTTGAATTATACTTTATGGTACTGAATACCACCGCGTATCTTCTCACAAAAGCCTTGCCTCCCGCTAGGTTTAATGAGTTGGTCCAATCGGATTGGTATGAGGTGTTTGACTCAAGAGGAATTGATGACTCCTAAAACAAATTTTAAAAACCCGTCAAACACCAAAACATCTCTTGTAAATAAATAAAATCTTTCAAAACAAAATACAAAATATAAAACCCGATAAAACAACAAAAATATTCTCCTCATCTATTTTCACATGGCAAGATTTTTTCCCAACACTTGCATCTATCAAGATTTTCCGATCAAGTGTCGAGGGGAGAAAATTTCGCTAACCGCTTCAAATCATAAGTGTACTTGCATGTTATCATATCTCTGCTTGTTTCATATACAAATGATGGTGGACTTTTCGCTCAATGACACCCCTGGACTAAAACTCTTAAACTGCTTAATTTTATCAAGCCGAGGGGAGTGTCGCCATGATTCTTTCTAATAATCTTTTGTGGTAACCAAATGGATGTTAAATGGCTTTGTTTGAAAAGATATGGTGGAGGACCAAAACTGTCAAAATGGTAAAGTCTATTTTAATAAAACTCCACCTAACTCTTTCACTCCTCATTCGCTTTCTTAAAATCAAAAGATCCTACGCCAACAATCACTCAAGAAACTGCTTTGATCTTCATTTTGTAAGTAGTTTCGTAAAACATGTTTCTAAGCAAAGGTTTTTATTTCATTCAAATCCTACGGCTAAAACACTTACGCTATGATTATGTGTTCTACGATAGCGTATGAACACACAATCATTGTGTATGTTTGTGGTAAAATGGATGGTCTCAAACCGCTTAACCATCAAGGATAACATTTTACCATCAAAATCCACCAAAACTCAAATTGATGAATTTTGAAAACTGGGTTCATATGACTAATTGGGTTTTTCTAAATGAGAAGTCTTTTGGTAAAATGAATGTTGGGATATGGTCATAAGGCTTTGAATTGATCATTTCCATTGTTGAAAACCACCTAAAACTCAAATTGATTGTCAATTTGAAAATAGGGTTTAAGGTTCATAACGCTGGGTATTTTTATTCACAACGCTTTGGATGTTATAACTTGGCCTAAAGTAGCTATCAACACTCTAGAGCTACCGTAATCAATACGGTGAACATTCCATGGCTAGATTTCATACTGTAAGACTAGGGTTTAGACTACGCTGCATGAGTTTCTCACGCCGTAATGCTTAAACATGAACTAGGATGTTGTTATCTGTGATAAATTGTTGTTTTGTGAACATTGATGAGTTGATAAATTTATTTCGTGCTTTGCTACTTAAACACTCGTAATCAAGGTCATAAGACTCCTCACGCATAAGGATTACCCCACGCCAGTAGTCATGTTACGTGAAATAAAACCCACGATAACTATTACGCCGTAAGGTTCTACAATGGGACCACGCGTATCCTCGTGAAGGATATGCGAACAAGGACCTCTACGCATAAGGTCTACTCACGAGTAAGCCTTTACCGCAGGTTCTATATCGCCCACGCAGAAGCTCCACGCAGAAGGTCCCCTTCCCACGCTGTAACATTTCACGCTGTGAAGAAAGGATCCCACGATAAGCCGCCACGCATATGTCGTGACCATACGCGTAACTTTGTCAATCCCACGCTTAAGCCATCTTTGACCTTCATTATGAATTGTTACGTACAAAACTTCTTTAATAAACTTGTCATAACGTCACTAATCCAATAATGTCACTAATAAACCAAAACGCTTGATATGTTGTGAACAATAAGTGATAACATAAACTTTAAAACTTAAAGTTAACTAACTCACTTAAACATTTCACCATCGCCATTAGACTATTGGACATACAAGTGACTTAGGACCAGAATAATCATTGACGTTGTACATTAAATAACTAGACAATAAGACCTTCCGTTGACTAACATTATGTCTTTCGATATGTTGGTTCTTTTGGCTAATATTATTTCGCAGATCACGACATGGTCGTCAACCAAACATGGATGCACCAAATGTTCTCTCCATTGTCGACATCTACCCTAATGGCTACCCAATGAAGATTGGAAAGAATAATCTCCGAGTTGACTTCACTCTCACTTGCCCGAGTCTTCATGCTTAATCGCTATTGACATTCCGAGAACTCATCCATATCGTAACATGCTCACACATTCCGCAATGCCTCCGAGATCTATATCCAGCCTCGAACACCATGGAAAGGGTCAAAGGAAGGATCACGTGACGGTGACTCAACCACAAACAAGTCACCATTACACCCGCAGACTTAAGGGTCGCTCTCCTTATTCCTCAAGTCAATCCAACCAAACTTTATGCCACACCGCCGAAGAGTTAACCTCCAATCTTAATCAATATCGGTTATGATGAGGCTACAGAGTAATCACCAAGCACTCTCACGTGGAGCTTAAGAGTATTCCTCAACCATGGAGAACACTACATGATCATCACCAAGTCTCTTCGGTCGTGATAGCGTTGAGCATCCTAAGCTCATAGAACCAAATATTTTGGGCATTCGTCAACATGAAACACATCGCTATTGAAGTTCGATTTGGGATGACATGATGTCATTTTCAAAGAAACTTGGCTCAAAGATTCCCTACATCGATATACTAAACTGTTGATACAGAGCACTTGGACTTCATCCCGATATTCCCAAGAGGCTCAATGACCCCGACAACCACGACATGTTGACGGAACCTATTCTCTCCGCGTAATCAAGGAAACGCCCACAAAGAAACAAGGTGATGTATTGCCGATTTCCTCTAATCAAGATGTCAAACTCAAACGTACTCAAAGATATCCGAAGCGCGACAAGGCAAAGTTGGTCATCTTGATTTAAAAATCTTCGAACACCGTCGAGAACCGTAAGAGGAAGTGCAGAAGCACAACAAGTTCTCATGAGTCAAAGGAAGGTTCCAAAAGGAAAGCTCCTTCTATAAGGATTGTTCCTGAAGGAAGCCGAACCTATCCCCACACTTGAACCTCAAAGACAACTTAGGATGAGAGCTCAAGATACCGAGATGTATGAAGAGGTTCATTACTCGCAACCGCAACCAAACACCGCCTCGCTGACAAAACCTCCAAGTCCTGGCCCAAGAAAAAGGGAAGACTCTAGCTATTGTACCTATGATGAGAGCTCAAGATGAAGAAGAGCAATTGATAAATCATACAGAAAAAGTGTCACAACGTCCGACATATCAAAAGGCACCGATTTTGCTAAAGATCAAATGGGCGGCCCGAGGATGGTGTGTTGCCCTCTCCGCATCCCGATGCGTTAATCAACCCGATAGGATCCGTGCCACCACTTCGCAACAACAACCGCTTGAAGACTATTGAGTATGATTTTGAGAAACCGAAACCGAAAGAAAAGTCTAAAGATGACGATGATTATACAAAGTTTCTTCTCGACAGCCAACTCACCAAAGGAGAAAACCTCGATACTCCTAAGGACATGAAGTCTCCTCAAGTCTCCTCATCATCGGACTCTTCATCTCATTCATCACCACCACCATCAACTAAGTCAACCGATCTTCATCCAAACCGTGAAGAAACCACCAAAGTCTTGGATTTCTCAAACACATGCAAGAATTGTGAAAGTCACAAACAAGTTAGAAAGAAGGACATGCTTCAAAGAAAACTTAATTGGTAATGTCAACAAATGCAAGACTTACATGATGAGAATGACGAGATGCGGAAAGATAGGAAAGCTATTCAGAATTCATGAGAAGTCATCGCGGGGAACTAAATGAAATGATTGAAGGTTACACTCAAAAGTACCTTCGTGGATATCGCTCCAAAAGTCCAAAAGGAACCGGAAAAGTCAAGAGAACAAACCCACAAGTTTCTTCCTACATCGCCCCTGCAGTGACAAGAAGTATTTTCCGCATAACTCACCCTAACATCGTAGCATTGGTCAAACATACAATGGCAAAGAAGCCGATCTCCGAACTGGAAGTTAATCATAAACTAGTGATGCAAATGTCAAAGAGATCCGGAACGCTACTCGTATGAAGCTAAATTTTTCAAATTCTACTGACTATCAACTCGATCATCATGCAAGGAGTCACCGCCAACCCAAAAGACCAGATGACAATGATAAGGATAAGGACCTGCACCTAAACGCCAAGGGCCCCGTCAATCTACATCTATGCCACCTCCTCCACATCGAACTTCTTCTCAACATAAGTCTCCATCACCGCTGTCTTCCACTCGATAAACCCCGGACGATTCCGAGTTACCACCACTCGTAAAACCGGTGATCACTTTGAGTATACGGGTGGTGACGATGAAGAGGTCCTGAGCCCCTACAACAACCCTCCTCTCCCAAACAAGAAGAAACCCAATCATCATCAAGGCCTTCTAAAAGCAAGAAAGACGATCAAACAGATGTCGATGGCTAGATGACGACAACCGCGAATTTGAATGGTTCTCCACACTTGTTAATAACACCCTACCCAGAAGGTCAAGAATTGGTAGACGGTAGTACACTGGAGCATGCAAAATCTTGCAAGAACGATCTCGTGCGAAGAAGATGACTAAACCGAGTTGCAAGATCAAGAATGACGATTCTTCCGTTGAAAAATACCGGAAAGTGCAATCGAGGTTGAATATCACCTTGAAAACATTGCTCGAGCCATGTCTAACAACATGGATTGGCTCAACCCGTAGCAAACATCGACTTCACTAAACGGAAACCCTCCATATTACACCCGACGACCAAACCTCTACCAACAATCGCCAGATGAACCAAGGATTCCTTCGATATTTCTTCAACAAAGACTGAATTTTTCTCCATAGTGGCAATGGTTCACAAAAATACGCTACATCATTGACTCTTCCATTCCCAAAGCTACATACTCAAACCGCATAGCTATCGAGGAACGAGCAAATCACTTGTTCTCTCGACAAAGTGCAAGATAACCAAGATGCATTGTATTCATTCATCATTCGAATAAGAATCTACTACAAGCCTGTCTGAAGTCTCAACATGAAGTGTATTGCTCAAAGAACATCGTAGCCATCAAACACATTGATCTCAAGTCTAAATGGGACTACACATTCTTGAAGAATATCATAGTCAAACGACAAGATGAACAAGACTATGAATTTCGTAGGTCGACTTTGAGAACTTGTCACCAACGACATCGACACGTACTTTGCCAAAGTATGTGGTCGATGAGACAATTTCACCGAATTCAACGTGAATTTATCAAGTCGCCTCATCTTCATTAGACGACAGATCAAAGAACGGTCAAGATATCCAGATGGTCGTTGAATCATATCAAACGTAAACTTCACTCCACCACAGCTTGATCTTCGACATCAACCATCAAACAACTTACGCCATCAAGAACCTTTCGCATTGTTTATCGCAGTGAACTTCGCAGAATCGCACGATGCCAGAGTGAGCTCCACAAATTCGGGATCATACCTGAAGATGGTTAGGGATGGATCATGCATGATTGAAGGATATACCGAAAGTTGGGAACTTGCGCTAGAACTCTGGATAGAAGGATGAGAAGGATCATCACCATGATTGATGAACGTTGTTCGGGCGGATCGCCTGCATGGAGAGCTATGTTGATAGGTCCACCCAGAGAAACATCACCGCTTTCAACGCCTGCGCACTCGGGAACATCATCGCACTTCCCGGTACCCTTGAATTGTTTCCTTCATAAGATTTTGGATGTATGATTATATATGTGAATGGCTTGTGCACACATAACAGTGTACAACCCGATTCTGCCAAGAAAGGACCCGTGGTACGCCTCACACATCCTTATAAAAGGAGCGAAGCTTCTTATTTTTGAGAAACCTATCAAACCTTTCATTATTCAAGGTTTTGCTCAAAAAGACAAGTACTTCCCATAAGATTTTAAACCTCAACCGCTTATAAAACTAATCGAGGGGAGTATTTGAATTAAAACTTGTTCACAAATTGTTCACAAGTGGTCACTCTTCCCGAACACTCAAAATGGTCATATTTATTCTCAACCGCATAAAAATAACATTTTTATATGCCATTTTTGAGGGGAGAAAATTAGTGATAAGAAATATGTTTTGTAAAGCAACATGTGCAGTTCCTCGCTTTCTCGTGCAAAGACTTAACCAATGAATTGACGATCCTTAACTGCCTGCAACTCGAAAAGACTTGTCCCGGACGGGTAATAATTTCAAGCTAGTTCGCTAGTGATGTAAACGTGTCTCAAAGGACTTGTCCGAGTAGAAAGTACCATTCGAGAAACTTTTGATAGACATGAACTCGACGGGTATGACAACCTTCGAGGTTTGTCTACACCTTCAAGGTAGTTATTAGAGCTAGTTGTCACCTAAAGTCGACAATATATCTCTTTAACTATTCAACGTAAGGTCTCGCGAGATTGTCTATTTAGTGGATCAATTCAAAAGTGCTGCTTTTCCTCAACGTGCATTTAACCATTAAAACTATTAAGCACATGTGAGGGGAGTATTTATGCAAAACTTATCTCTCATCGTGGTTCAAACATGTTTTCATTTACAAACCCTTTGAGAGATATTTAACTTACAAAGGGTTTTAATGGCAAACATAGGTTAGCATGGAGTTATAAGGTGACTCAAGGTTAGGAATAACTGTCTATGATCCGCCAGAGTCGGAGGGATCACCCAAGGACACTACCATTAGTTAGTGTTAGAAGTCCTTAGGAATGATTATAAAAAAGGAGAAATGAGAATCGAGAAAGAAGGAGTCAAGAATCAAAAGAAATGTAAAGTAAAAGAAAAGCACCTCTCATTATTCAACTTAGGCGTATAACGGGTTCAATATATATACCGTTGTCACTTAGTGACACCAGATTGAAGATTAAAAGTCGTCATGGACCCAAAGACGCATGCACTAAACCTTCTTAGCCACTCAAGTCTCAATGTGCTTGTTTCACTCTCAGTGGAACCCTACGTAAACTATTAGCTTTCTTAGAGATCACCGGTATTGAAAGGAGACCTCTCCCAGTCTCCGTCAGAAAACCAAAACGCACTGTGAGTCTAGAGCCACGAGATTCATCAAATGATCTCTTAGAACACTTTGACATTTAATCACTTGTTGATCAACAAATAAGATCTTCAAGTGATTCGAGGTTCATATCGAGTCCTTCTTCACGATCTTAGCAACTGTCGAGAACATTTATGAGGTTCACATCCGATCCTGATTGAATGGAAACCCCGCCGTGGTCAACATCAAAATGCCCCGACAAAGAGTGTCACTTTAACTCCCCGTGGATTACGGGAGTGTGTCTCAAACGGTCTACAATACAGGTGATGCCGCAGTACCTCAACGACTCATTCAATCAGATGTACTGCACATCGCGTTATCTCACTTGTGGGACTCCGGCTCAGAACGGCCTTTGTAAGAATTAGAGTTGTGTTTTCACACTATGTCGTTAACACTCTCGGTTCAAACTTGTAAGTGCCGAAACCGCTTATTTCTAACCGCTACATGTTTTCTTCTTATGGAAGCTCCGGAGCGGATGATCGTACCGATTCTTCTCATGTTCACGCCAACATCATCACTAATGAAAGTTCTATTCAAAAGCAACACAACCGCCGAATGATTCTTCGCCTAACAAAAGAATCTACAAAGTCTAATATTTAAAGAACTTCATCAAGATTGATTTCCAACGCCAAAGAGCGCAGGAGCATGTTGAAGAATGACGTGGAGACACCGGAGCAATGAAGGCACTGATAGGCATCGATGCGCATAACAACATACTATCACTTTCACCACAAAGAACAATGATCAAAGAACAAAGTCAATGATGACGCTCAAGGTAACTGCTCAAAGTTAACAATCTCTACACTGGGAGATTGTTCGAATCAAGACAATTCCTCTCAAAGAAAGAAGAATGTCGAAGATCGCCACACCACTATTACATCAACGCTTTCACCGCTATATTCATATATACTGGGGAGATTGTTGAACTCACCCTAAACAAGATTTCAAGTATTTATATTTCATATGTAATAGGTAGCTTTGTTATGGCCTTTATGTTTGTTTAAGGTCATGCTTATGTAGAAGGCCCATAAGCTTGATCCAAGCCCATGAATGTGGAAGGAGAGGAGTGTTGCCCTAGCTCCTTGCCTATAAATACATTGTAATAACCTTCATTTGAAGGTTTGTTCAAGTTATTCTTTCACTCACCTCTACGCCAACCGTTTTACTTATAATGTGTGTGTGTGTTTAGCTTGTTCAATCGCTTTATCTCTTTCTCTATGCTTGTGTTGTAAAACTAGTGACCTAACAAAGATGATTGGATGCCAAAAGGAAAGGGTAACTATATCTTGGGTTGACAAATGAAGAAACTGAGCTTAATTGGACTTCTATGGAGAGTTAGCATGGAAAATGCAACGAAGAGGTCTCATCTGATCGTTAGATGGTTTTCTTCATCAAGAAATGAAGAAACGGCTTAATTTGACCTCCGCTGGCATTAAAATGCAACGAAGAAGTCTCACCCATCGAAGCAGCATTTGCTTCTTCCAAGCCTCACAAAGAACACATAAGCTTCTCAATCACCTAACGATCTTCACGTAGTGGATAATAGTGATAATACCATTTTTCTAAAACTTTGAAAAATATTGTTTTGAAAATGGAAAATATTGTTTTTGAAAATAAATCGGATTCAAAGTTTTGAAATCAACGGACTTTATTTTGTCAAATCTAAGTGATTTCAAATTAAATATTTTCAAACGATATTTTCATATATCAAGTCCGTTTGTACAAAAAAGTGGTGATCTAAAGATTTAATGTTATGTCATGGTATTATTTTCTTCAAAGGTCAAAGGTCTTTCAAAATGAAATTTTTTCGTTTTGTTTGATTGTGAAAATGTTTTATTTTACCTAAAAGATCTCTTAAAAATTATCATAGCGACACTAACAATCTTTAATGTCAAAACTATTCCTTATCCATCATTTTTTAATATTAAATCTTACCACGCTTTTCCTATAATTTTCTAAATGATTTAATCAATCGATCCAAAATCTCAATTGGTTTGAAATTTTGATCGGGAGAGATCGTGATTTAAATCTCAAATCGGTTTTAAAAGGGTGATTGTTTCTAAAGCACTCCTTCCTTCATGTACAAACGATTTTGAAATACTTAATACACATGATTGTGGAGGAGCATTTAACCATAAACTAGAAGAGCTTTTAAATCGTGCACATATTCTCCCATGTTTTCTAAACCTTATTAAATCACTTGGGATCCAAAATCTCAAAGGGTTTGATACTTTGATCGGGAGAATTTGTGATTTAATAATGAAACTTGATAAAAGGTGATCATTTGATTCAATTGTGCAAGTCGCCTCCCATATGTGCTAAACACTTTCAATCTCAAGCATATATTGAGGGAGCATTTAAGAAAATAAACTATCAAGGTACAAAGATTTATATGTTTCAATATAAAGTACCTTGATTGATTTTCTAATGGTTCTTAATGGTTTTGTGATCGTGGTTGTGCTTCAAAAGAACTCTTTCCTCTATGTGATAAAATGATTTCAAATATCCCACACATATTAAGGGGAGAATTTACCAAAGAAATTAAATGGCTTTTCCTACGGAAATTGTGATCAAGAAATTATTTAAAGAACTCTTGCCTATGCTAAACAATTTCAAAATCATATGCATGTTGAGGGGAGCATTTCGAATGATCAAAACTATTAAGGTACAAAATGCTTCTTATGAACACTTCATGATTGAACTCGAGACACACTAGAGTCCTATCATCATCGACAGATATCATCAATGATTTGGATAAACACAACATCATCATGCCAAGAATTGCAAAGGAATACTAAGTTCCCGAGTAGTCTTGGTCCGTAATGAGAAGTATGTCATTTTCTCCGCCAAGCTTAAGAATATGCATCATTCTACTTATGGATTGTTGTACGATTACTTGAAGCCCCATGAAAAGGAAGTTGATCGGAAAGGATTTTCCGTGCTCAAATTACAACAGCCACAACCGGACAATCAACAACTTGCCTTATATGCTCAATAATTATCCTCTCAACCAAGAACTCAACCAATCGCTTCAAACGCACTTTCACAAAGAACAACCTCAACCTCAACAAAATCAATTGGTTCCATATGCAACAATGCTCAAGCATATGTCGAAGCTACCGAGGAAATCGATCCGCTTGCATTGCAACAAGGATTTGTGATGATTGCATGCTTGGTCACACACCAACAAATCCAACAATCGATTCGCTCCTCATCTAACACACGGACTCGTCATGTGTAATAAATGGACGGTTGAAGTTCGTAATCGTGAATATGGTCGCCGATGGGCGGTGGTCAAGGGTTTAATGTCAGGTAGGAATAACAGCTCACAGGAACAGGGAATGCTCGTAATCGGTTAAATGGTCTTAGATGCTACAACCGCAATGAGAAGGACACTGCTAATGCATGCCCAAAGCCAAGGACTCGGGCAAAGGTTATTTCAAAGAGGCATTACTTTTGGCTCTTAAGGATGAAGCCTATGATCTCAAACAAAGAACAGAGCTTTATGGCGTATGCGCACTGATGATGATATGGAGGACTTGGTGCTAATGCAATGTTATGTTGATGGCTATGCATGAGCTGCACATGAGTGATACAGCTCAGCAGATGACATCGATGGCTTGTCTCGTACCCGAACAAACCATCATCATATCTCGAACTAATATCTCGCCAATATATGAACCGCACGGATCAAACTGCTCAAAATGAGTCTTCTACATCCTCGTCGATGATTTTCAAATTAAACCTTAGTTACATTTGACATCAAGATGACCTTATGGTCCCCTTTGATAATCAAATTGACTCGGTCGCATTTCGAGATCTAAAGAATGATCATGTTGAGACTCAAGTTGAACAAGATGACCTGTTCTCATCTCGGATTTTGCTCGGTTAATTCAAGACCATAAAATCAAAATGGAGGAATGTTATGTATTAAATCAATCCTTAAAAAGTAAAAATGCACTGTTAACCAAGGATTTTGAATGTTTACAAATGCAACTCAACTTTTTCAAAACTCAAGAAAACAGGAAAAGGTTTTGAAGCCGCTTTTGCAAAATCTCATCAAAACGAAAATATTTAGAGACAGATGTATGATCTAGCCGCCTGAAGAATGCTTTGTTGTCCGATTAGAACAACTCAAACATGAACATAAAAGAAATTAACGCCTCACCTTAGAAAATCAAAAGCTAAGGTCGAGTTGTTAAATTGTCAAAAACAGCCCATACAAAAGCATTCAATTAATCGGTAGATGACCTTCTTGTAAATTCTCGGTTGCAAAACAAAATTAAAGAGTTTAAAACTGTGTTTACAAACATGGTGAATCAAGAATCTATAGAAAAGTTTACCTTAAACCTAATCCAAATGGATATGGAAAAATCTAGTCGATTACAAACCAAAGCTTCACTAAAACATTCAAACCAACTCTCAAGTGTCCAAAGGTAAAATACAAAATTGATAATACTGTTGAGTGTTGTTGAATACCATCACAAGAGGAATTAGATGCGTAAGACGAGAGTCGATCAAAATTAAAAATGTTGTTTACAACAAACCTTTTAATTATAAAAACGTCACTTTCAATACACCAACGGATTCTTCTAACACACCAAGGGTTATCATCAAACACCCGAGTTCTATTGTTAATCCCAAAACACCCTTGACAAACTTATGGTCCTTTACCTTCCATTAGTGAAGTAAACTCAAAACCCGAAATCGAAAATTTATTTTGACATTTTCATGGTCGACCTCAAAATTTTACAACATGAGATAGAATATCGATCCAAATCAAAGTTGAACATTTTCAATCATTCGCGCGAGAACAAAGAGACATTTTCAAAAATCTTTTACCTAATGTTAAAAACTTGAAAAGTTGTGCAATTGCTCGAAAAGGATTTTCAAGGAACTTGTAATGAAAACGCTTTGAGAAAATGAAACATCTATTACAACACAAAACGCAAAGAAACTATTAAGAAAAGATGTTGATCGACTTGGAAGATGTTATCTCGGCCGATATCCATAATGTTGTGCTATTCTATTCGCTGCTATATGCATCCGATCATATCTCTCACGATATTGTTGAAACTATAATCATGAAAACACCGATAATGTGCTTCAGATCGAGTCTTTAAAAGTCGAAATAAACGACATACACGGAATTTACAATGCAAACGTCATTTCATTGGTGTGAAAAGATATTCACAACCATCAACTTAGTTTTCAAAAGAAAATCGCCAATTGAGTGCAAAATCTTCGATCCTAAAATTGATCAACTGGATGATCAAACGTGTCTTTGAAAAGTCAAATCTCAAAATATGAACAAGAACTTTTAAAAGTTAAACAGAATATGGTGTCATATTTGATTTACTCAAAAGACTCGAGATGATGCATCTAATGAACTTGATCACTATCTTGCTCACACTAGAGATGTCATGAATTTTGCCGGTAATATTCGCTCGAAAATCAAGATCCGATTCACACCATCTCTAAGTTACGGAAATGTTAGGAAAGTATGAACAACTCCCTACCATGGATTAAGAGATTAGCACCACCACACTTAGTAATCGTGAACCTAGAATTCTACCCGCCAAATCACAAGTTGCTAATGTGTTTCTCTACTAAAACAGAATAGTTGTATCTTTCCAAACGTCCGACTTCACAATTTCTAGAGCACTCAAACTAAGAATAGAAGTCTGACCCAAGAAAAGATCAATAAGGAATGCTAAAGTAAAAGAACACCCTAGGAATCAAACTCATGTTACTTCCACTATAGATGTTGCTTCCGCAAATGTATAGAAATAGTGATGTAACGTAATGCTAAACCGTTAAGTACCTTTGATATTCACTAATGCACCTTGTGATATTTGTCAAAAGAGTATGAATTCGATTGTCATGACAATGTGTTGCTAAAGCTATAACTCTAGATTACGGAATCCTAAGAATCGGAATACCTCTAGCCCACTAATCATTCTAAGTCCGTGCTTGGTAAACCACCATCTTTAGATTCTAAGCAACTATTGCTATCACGAGCTCCCGCTTCACCTCCTAAGAATGTAGTACCACCTAGTGTTTTCACTAAGACTAAAGCAAGAGTAGTTATAGATGGCGAAATGGATATATATAACACTAGGATTTAAGTGGATGCCTAAAATTTCAATGTGTGTATGTCTATAGCTCGCCGAACCCTCTAACATTTCGGTTCCACATCTACCTATTCCATCTCGTGTCGCCCGGTGTAATGCGTGTGACAGATCATTCTCTCGGATTGTTGATGTTGTTCCCGACACATGACAGCAACCTTAAACTGCTATCCAACTTTATTGCAAAGTTCATTGGCATCACGATTCGAACGATCACAGCACCCATCATGGGCTACGGAGATTATGTTAATGGGAACATCGAATCAAGCAGGTTTACTATGTGGAAGGCCTCTCACAACTGCTTTCAGAGGTCAATTTTGTGATGGAGATTTGGAGGTTATGCTCAGAGAAAACTTGTTTCATTCGTGATCTACAAGGAAACCGACCTTATGTCCGCTCACGTAATTCTAGTCTCTACACTATCTCTATGCAAGACATGGTTGCTTCATCTCCCATCCGCTACTTTCTAAGGCAACATCAACAAAATCTTGGCTATGGCACCATCGCCTCACATCTAAACTTTCAAACCATCACCATCCTTGCTCGACACAAACTAGTTGAAGGACTCCCACGATTCTAGATTCAAAAGATCACCTTGCTCAAGATGTGAATCAAGGAAAAGCACTCGTGCTCATTTTCCTTCAAAGGTGGAACACAACTCTCAAAGATGCTTCATCTTCTTCACATGGATTGTGGCCCGATGCGCAGCAAACGATCAACGCAAACGCCACATCTTAGTAATTGTTGATGATCTCACGATGGACTGGGTCTATTTTCTTCGTAGCAAAGCAAGTCACAAATGATCATCACCTTTCACAAAGATGTGTTCAGCCCGCAACACCGCCGATTATTCGGATGTATAAAGGAACCGAATTTGTTAAAACCCTTCATGAATTTTTGAGAAAGTGGGAATTCAAAGATCAAACATCTATTGCACGACACCGAACAAAACGGAGTTGTTGAAAGACTAAACGAACGCAGCGGAAGCCGCAAGAACAATGTTAATCAATGCTAAACTTCCAGATTACTTATGGGCGTGTCGATCCATCGCATGCTATACTCAAAACCGCTCTATGATCACAAAACGCCACAACAAAACACCTTGAGCTTGTCCACAACTACAAACCGAACCTCAAACACTTTCATGTATTTCGATCCTTTGCTATCCGAATAATGATCGTGATGATTTTGGAAAGCTCAAAGCAAAATATTGGAGTCTTTATTGATACCGTGACAATTCTAAAGGTTTCAACTGAATCGCCGAACTAAGGAGGTAATGGAAACGATTCATGCTCATTTCGATGAACTCACTGATATGGCTTCCGAGTATACCAACCCGACACAACCGCTTAAACTTCCTCAACCCCATCATCACCAAGAAAGCCCTCACTAACTCACAACAAATGGAAAGGTTATTTGCTCATCTGCTCATTTACATTGATGAACGTGCTCCGTGTATCCGCAAGCTCACCGCACAACCCGATAATATTCCTATACCGATACACCTACAACAACCACTGTTGATGCACCTACACCATTGACTCCAACACAACAAATGAACACACCGCCAACAATGATGAACCATTGATGATATTCAATGAAGTACCCTACCCGCAGATTTTGATCCAAATGCTCTTCAACCCATTTCCAATGAGATCACTGCACCGTATGTTGCGGAATCTTCAACAAACCATTTGAATCCTCGAATCCGCACAATGTATACCAACATCAACCTCTACACATAGATGGACAAAAGACCATCCTCACAACATTATTGGCAACCCGAATCAACCAATAAGCGTTACGAGACAACGCCTTCACTCAGACAGAACACGATTTATGCACTCACCGTCTGCCAATCAACTAAAAACATTAATGATGCAATGACAAAGACAACCGGATTGAATCCATGCAAGAAGAACTCAATCAATTCAAACGCCTTGAAGTATGGAATCGGTTGAAAGACCAACAGGGTCTACGCTTGGTCTAAAATGGATTTGGAAACAAATTGATGGGGAATGTCATCCAAACAAGTCACGGCTAGTTGCTAAGGGTTATCGCGAAGAAGGATAGACTTTGAAGAATCTTGTCCTGCTGTCGTCTTGAGGTCGCTCGATATTTCGCTCATGCGCTCATATGAATACACGGCTCATCGATGGATGTCAAACGCTTCTAAATGGACAACTTAAAGAAACGGTCTATGTCACCAAACCGATGGATTCATTGATCCGAGTTCCCAACCATGTCTACAAACCGAACAAAGCTCTTTATGGTCTCAAACAAGCCCCTGCATGGTACGATAAGCTATCATCTTTCCTCATTGCCAATAATTTCACCAAAGGCTCGGCTTGACCCAACTTTTATACAATATCAGGGCACACATCTTAATTGTTCAAATTTACGTGGATGACATAATTTTGGGTCAACACATAAAAGTTTTCAATCGCTTTGCAAAACTCATGAAGAAAAATTTTGAAATGTCCATGATGGGTGAACTTATTCTTTCTAGGACCAAGTTCATCAATCACCCCTGGTATTTTCTTGAGTCACCCAATATGCCCTTGAATTGTTAAACAAATTTGGAATGAATACCGTGATACTTATGCCACACCAATGGCTCATACCAAGAAATTAGATGTCGATTTACATGGAAATTGGTGACCCTACCAAATACCGGTATTATTGGGTCTCTCATGTATCTAATAAATAGCAGATTCGACATTGTCTTTGCCGCTTATCTATGCTCCCTGCTATCAGCGACTAACCAAACCCACCTCTCGAGGCTAAAAGAATCCTCCGATACATCAAGGGAACCATTAATTTGGGGATCCGTATCCGAAGGATTTCGGTTTTGAACTAATCGCTTTTCGACACGATCACGCAGATGCCTAGACTCAAGGAAAAGTACTTCAGAGCACTACAATTTCTCGGTGATAAACTGTGTCTTGGCAATCAGAAGCAGGATTGTACATCACCGCCATCAACCGCAGTAATATGTAGCTATGTCCGCGTGTTGTGCTCAAGTCACTTGGATGAGAACACAACTCAAAGACTATGGTTATGTATTTGATGTAATCCCGATGTATCGCGACAATCGGAGTGCCATTGCATCCTGCAACCCGCTCAAGACTGAAATCAAAGCACATCGATCTACGCTTATCATTTCATCAAGGACCATGTGGAATGTGGTACCGTTGAATTATACTTTATGGTACTGAATACCACCGCGTATCTTCTCACAAAAGCCTTGCCTCCCGCTAGGTTTAATGAGTTGGTCCAATCGGATTGGTATGAGGTGTTTGACTCAAGAGGAATTGATGACTCCTAAAACAAATTTTAAAAACCCGTCAAACACCAAAACATCTCTTGTAAATAAATAAAATCTTTCAAAACAAAATACAAAATATAAAACCCGATAAAACAACAAAAATATTCTCCTCATCTATTTTCACATGGCAAGATTTTTTCCCAACACTTGCATCTATCAAGATTTTCCGATCAAGTGTCGAGGGGAGAAAATTTCGCTAACCGCTTCAAATCATAAGTGTACTTGCATGTTATCATATCTCTGCTTGTTTCATATACAAATGATGGTGGACTTTTCGCTCAATGACACCCCTGGACTAAAACTCTTAAACTGCTTAATTTTATCAAGCCGAGGGGAGTGTCGCCATGATTCTTTCTAATAATCTTTTGTGGTAACCAAATGGATGTTAAATGGCTTTGTTTGAAAAGATATGGTGGAGGACCAAAACTGTCAAAATGGTAAAGTCTATTTTAATAAAACTCCACCTAACTCTTTCACTCCTCATTCGCTTTCTTAAAATCAAAAGATCCTACGCCAACAATCACTCAAGAAACTGCTTTGATCTTCATTTTGTAAGTAGTTTCGTAAAACATGTTTCTAAGCAAAGGTTTTTATTTCATTCAAATCCTACGGCTAAAACACTTACGCTATGATTATGTGTTCTACGATAGCGTATGAACACACAATCATTGTGTATGTTTGTGGTAAAATGGATGGTCTCAAACCGCTTAACCATCAAGGATAACATTTTACCATCAAAATCCACCAAAACTCAAATTGATGAATTTTGAAAACTGGGTTCATATGACTAATTGGGTTTTTCTAAATGAGAAGTCTTTTGGTAAAATGAATGTTGGGATATGGTCATAAGGCTTTGAATTGATCATTTCCATTGTTGAAAACCACCTAAAACTCAAATTGATTGTCAATTTGAAAATAGGGTTTAAGGTTCATAACGCTGGGTATTTTTATTCACAACGCTTTGGATGTTATAACTTGGCCTAAAGTAGCTATCAACACTCTAGAGCTACCGTAATCAATACGGTGAACATTCCATGGCTAGATTTCATACTGTAAGACTAGGGTTTAGACTACGCTGCATGAGTTTCTCACGCCGTAATGCTTAAACATGAACTAGGATGTTGTTATCTGTGATAAATTGTTGTTTTGTGAACATTGATGAGTTGATAAATTTATTTCGTGCTTTGCTACTTAAACACTCGTAATCAAGGTCATAAGACTCCTCACGCATAAGGATTACCCCACGCCAGTAGTCATGTTACGTGAAATAAAACCCACGATAACTATTACGCCGTAAGGTTCTACAATGGGACCACGCGTATCCTCGTGAAGGATATGCGAACAAGGACCTCTACGCATAAGGTCTACTCACGAGTAAGCCTTTACCGCAGGTTCTATATCGCCCACGCAGAAGCTCCACGCAGAAGGTCCCCTTCCCACGCTGTAACATTTCACGCTGTGAAGAAAGGATCCCACGATAAGCCGCCACGCATATGTCGTGACCATACGCGTAACTTTGTCAATCCCACGCTTAAGCCATCTTTGACCTTCATTATGAATTGTTACGTACAAAACTTCTTTAATAAACTTGTCATAACGTCACTAATCCAATAATGTCACTAATAAACCAAAACGCTTGATATGTTGTGAACAATAAGTGATAACATAAACTTTAAAACTTAAAGTTAACTAACTCACTTAAACATTTCACCATCGCCATTAGACTATTGGACATACAAGTGACTTAGGACCAGAATAATCATTGACGTTGTACATTAAATAACTAGACAATAAGACCTTCCGTTGACTAACATTATGTCTTTCGATATGTTGGTTCTTTTGGCTAATATTATTTCGCAGATCACGACATGGTCGTCAACCAAACATGGATGCACCAAATGTTCTCTCCATTGTCGACATCTACCCTAATGGCTACCCAATGAAGATTGGAAAGAATAATCTCCGAGTTGACTTCACTCTCACTTGCCCGAGTCTTCATGCTTAATCGCTATTGACATTCCGAGAACTCATCCATATCGTAACATGCTCACACATTCCGCAATGCCTCCGAGATCTATATCCAGCCTCGAACACCATGGAAAGGGTCAAAGGAAGGATCACGTGACGGTGACTCAACCACAAACAAGTCACCATTACACCCGCAGACTTAAGGGTCGCTCTCCTTATTCCTCAAGTCAATCCAACCAAACTTTATGCCACACCGCCGAAGAGTTAACCTCCAATCTTAATCAATATCGGTTATGATGAGGCTACAGAGTAATCACCAAGCACTCTCACGTGGAGCTTAAGAGTATTCCTCAACCATGGAGAACACTACATGATCATCACCAAGTCTCTTCGGTCGTGATAGCGTTGAGCATCCTAAGCTCATAGAACCAAATATTTTGGGCATTCGTCAACATGAAACACATCGCTATTGAAGTTCGATTTGGGATGACATGATGTCATTTTCAAAGAAACTTGGCTCAAAGATTCCCTACATCGATATACTAAACTGTTGATACAGAGCACTTGGACTTCATCCCGATATTCCCAAGAGGCTCAATGACCCCGACAACCACGACATGTTGACGGAACCTATTCTCTCCGCGTAATCAAGGAAACGCCCACAAAGAAACAAGGTGATGTATTGCCGATTTCCTCTAATCAAGATGTCAAACTCAAACGTACTCAAAGATATCCGAAGCGCGACAAGGCAAAGTTGGTCATCTTGATTTAAAAATCTTCGAACACCGTCGAGAACCGTAAGAGGAAGTGCAGAAGCACAACAAGTTCTCATGAGTCAAAGGAAGGTTCCAAAAGGAAAGCTCCTTCTATAAGGATTGTTCCTGAAGGAAGCCGAACCTATCCCCACACTTGAACCTCAAAGACAACTTAGGATGAGAGCTCAAGATACCGAGATGTATGAAGAGGTTCATTACTCGCAACCGCAACCAAACACCGCCTCGCTGACAATTTTTAGATTTACCGTGGACTGCTTTTTGACAACTTTTGAAACTTGGGGACTAAAGCACTAATTATGCAAACTTGATACGCTTTTTCACCGATTTTGATATTTTGCATTTAAAACACATAAAACACTTATTTGTGATATTTTTATCATTTTGATGCATTTTGAGTGTTTTCGGATGTTTTGGGTTTAAATGGTACAAAAATGATGAGTATTTAGACACTCATCAATCCCCACACTAAGATATTGCTAGTCCCTAGCAATGTTTTGAGAAAATTAATGGATTTCATCTCTTTACCAAAAGCCATTACTTCGGAGTAGCCAAATGTTTCGGTTCAAGTAAGAACCTTGGTACATCGATAACCAAATGATTTTGAGCAAATCACCGACTTTCAATGATTTGATTTGTCTTTACCGAGCCGTTTGCTCGGACTAGCCAACTCTTAGATAAATTATCAATATTATCTTTGGTGAGTCGATTACCAATTATGGTTTTCAACTTCCTTTACCACAAGCCATAAACTTGCGGGCTAGCCAACTCTTTACTTTTAAGGATATGGTGGTGAATACCATACAATTTTGGGCTAATTGCAAGCCGTCAACTGATTTGAGATATCTTTACCAAGAGCCGTTTGCTCTGGATTATCCAATCCTTTTGTTTATTAGACAAAGGCGGATGATAACCATAATCGAGTAAGTGAAAACACTTACTCCAAAAAATTTTGGCCAAAAATGGGGAATTGGGCGGTATAATTACATGATAAAATTCGTGAGAATTCCCCCCACACTAGAAATGAATATTGCCCTCAATATTCAAATTACCGCGGTTATGCCGAAACATAGAACGTAAAAGGGAAATACTACGACCATTATTTAGCAAGATTTTTTTTTTTTTGAAACTTTATATACAACAATGGGGCATCTCCCACACTAGGGTGGTAGAAAGTAGAAAGAAGTCGAAATATGGGTGAAAACCCATATGGCATGCTCTTGTTTTTGATTCCCGAGTCGCTAGCTTGACTCGATCCCGCATTCATTGGTTCATGGGAAAGTTTGTAGATCCGGGACAACCCGGGGAATGTCCTCTCCAAAATAGTGCTTCAATCGATGACCATTCACTTTAAAGTTTGGACCATCGGGTTGAGATAACTCAATGGTGCCATAAGGATAAACCTTAGTGATAGTAAATGGACCGGACCAACGGGACTTAAGCTTTCCGAGAAAATTTTCAATCTTGAATTGAAAAGAAGGACTCGATCACCAACGTTGAAAAACGCGGTTCTTGATTTTAGAGTCATGAATCTTCTTTGTCTTTTCTTTGTAGATCAAAGAGTTCTCGTATGCTTGATCACGGAGTTCATTTAATTCATTAATTTGAACTTTTACTGTGATCACCAAGTGTCTGAATATCGAAGTTTGCATGTTTCAAGGCCCAGTATGCCTTGTGCTCTAGCTCAATCGGCAGATGACATGCCTTTCCGTACACAAGCTTGTATGGAGTACACCCGATGGGTGTTTTATGTCGCACGGAAGGCCCAGAGCGTCATCTAGCTTATCCGACCAAGAGGCACGGTTTTGCCAACCGTCCTCTCGTAATTCTTTAATCCCGGTTGGAAACTTCCACTTGCCCACTTGTTTGGGGTGGTACACGATGAGAGAGACGGTGAGTTACACCATACTTACGCATGACTCTTTCAAGCGGTCATTGCGAAATGCGTATCACGATCATCGATTATGGCTCGTGGAGTTCCAAACCTAGCAAAAGAGATTTTAAGAATTTCACAACAACTCGGGCATCGTTGGTGGGCAAAGCCTTAGCTTCAACCCATTTTGACAAATTGTCAACGCCATGAGTATGTACTTATTACCGCGAGAAGAAGGAAATGGCCCCATAAAGTCAATGCCCCGGATGTCAAAAATCTCACACTTGAATGGCGTTTACGGCATTTCATTTCTTTATGAGATATTCCGTGGCGTTGACAAGCGTCACGAGTTTTGACAAATTCAAGGGCATCCTTGTAAATGTGGGCCAATAAAACCGGAATCAAACACCTTTTGGCGGTGTAGTTTGGACTATGATGGCCCCAGTGGGTCCAAAGCATGGCAAGCTTTGAGAATGTCAAGAGCTTGTCCATAAACACGCGTCGGATGACTTGATCCGCACAGATTTTGAATAAGTAGGGTCGTCCCGAGTAATGTTTAACATCTTTGAAGAATTTGTTCTTCTGGGTTGACATCCCTTTCACTATGAAGTTACCCGCATGGTAATTTGAAGTCGAGAAACCATGGGGTAGTAGAGTTTCACAAAAGAAACCGCATTGAGTGTCTCGAGAGGAAATGTTTCATTTATTTCCTTTTCTCGAACACATCTTGGTGAGGGTTTTCTAGACGCGACAGATGATCGCCACCGGGTTCTCATCTCCTTTTTATCACGTATAATGATATCAAATTCACGGAGGAGGAGAACCCAACTGAGCAATCTCGGCTTTGCATCTTGTTTTGCAAAGAGATATTTGAGAGCCGAGTGATCCGTATACACCACGCATTTCTCAAATGCATACACCATGACTAATAATTCTTTTACGTAGTGGTGTAATGGGTTTGAGCTTGATCATAGTTTTACTTGCGTAGTGGATAGGCTGAAAATGCTTGGTTTTCGTTGCCCCAAGACCGCACCGATAGCAAAATCACTTGCATCGCACATGAGCTCAAAGGGTAAATCCCGTCGGGGCAACTAGAATGGGTGCTCCGTAGCTTTTCCTTTAATGTTTCAAAAGCTTCGATGCACTCGGTGTGAAGATAAAGGAGCATCTTTTCAAGAAGATGGGTCATAGGCCGGCGATTTTAGAAAAATCTTGTATGAATCACGATAAAACCCGGCATGACCAAGAAAACTCCTAATACCTTTGATGGTAGTAGGATGAGGAAATTTAGAAATAACATCAACTTTTGCTCTATCTACCTCAATCCCGTTTTTTGAAATCTTATGGCCAAGGACTATGCCTTCTTTTACCATAAAGTGGCTCTTCTCCCAATTTAGACAAAGATTGGTGTCTTCACACCTTTTGAGCATTTTATCTAAATGGGAGAGACATGTCTGAAATGAGTCCCCAATGACCGAGAAGTCATCCATAAACACCTCCATTGTTTCCCCGATCATGTCGTGGAATATGGCCATCATACATCATTGGAACGTGCCAGGAGCATTACATAAGCCAAAAGGCATACGTTTGTAGGCAAAAGTTCCGTATGGGCGGTGAATGTGGTCTTCTCTTGATCCGTGGATCAATGGGGATCCGAAAGTAACACGAGAAACCATCAAGGAAACAATAGTATTCGTTCTCGCTAATCTCTCAAGCATTTGGTCCATGAAGGGTAGAGGAAAATGGTCTTTACTGGTGGCGTCATTCAACTTACGATAGTCAATACAAACACGCCATCCGTAACCAATCGAGTTGGAATTAACTCGTTATCTTCATTGTGACAACAGTTATGCCACCCTTTTAGGAACACAATGAATTGGGCTAACCCAAGGACTATCTCGAGATTGGGTAAATCAATCCCGCATCAAGAAGTTTGATAACCTCTGTTTGATAACATCATGGATTTTTGATTCACCCTTCTCGATGTTGAGCTAACGGCTTGAAGTCATCCTCCATCAAGATTTTGTGAGTACAAAACTGGGGTTGATACCTTAATGTCGGAGAGTTTCCAAGCAATTGCTTGCTTTGTGACTTCAAGACCTTTATGAGAGCGATCTTTTCATCTTTACTCAAATCTCGAGCAATAATGACGGGTAATTTATCATCACCCTCAAGAAATGCATACTCGAGATGAGGCGGTAAGTCCTTAAGTTCGACTTCAGAAATTCTTGATTTTCTCAACCGACTTGACTTCCTTGTTATGAAGCTCGGCGGGAGGAGTGGAGGAGAAGTGTCTCGATTTAACAACTTCTCAAGAATAAGAATATCTCCTCCGGATTAATCTCATGGTGATTAATCTCTTCTAGAATTGCATCACTAGTGTGAGGGGTTGATGAGTGATCATCTTTAAGCAATTTCTCAATGACAAGTATGTCCCCTCGATGTCAATTGGGCGTGATCAATTTCCCATGGAGCAGAATCACTAGCCAAGTATGCTTCAATCTCTTCCAAGATGAAATCGCTTCCTCCAACGGGTGAGAGAAGGAGTAGAATTGGCTATGATAGGTTGAGAAGATGTGGTGGGATCCCACTCACGTAATTATGAGAATAACCAAGAACTTCTGAGAGTACTCTTGAAGCAACATCAATGATATCTATTCGGTTAACAGACTCGAATCATAGTTTCATGGAGTACCTTGAAGTTTGATCAAGGTTAAAGGTGTGACTTCATTACCAACACGTAATGTGATTTCTTGCTCAAATACATCAATGAGAGCACGACCCGTTCTCGTGAATCCTCTTCCAACAATGAGAGGAACCCGTGGATCGACATCGAAATCAACAACTACAAAGTCGGTGGAAAATGGAACTTTCCTACTTTCACAAATCGTCCTCGGCAATTCCAAGAGGACGGGATATTCTCGATCTGCAAGCTCGAGAGTCATGCATGTAGGAGTAAGGTCGGGAAGAAAGTTTCTTCCATCTTCGAATGAGGCATCGGTTTATGCTTGCACCAAGATCGGCTAAGGCAAAGCATTCAACCATTCCCGAAATACACAAGGTAAAAGAAATTTTCCGGGATCTCCAAGCTTTTCGGAAGCTTCTTCAAGATAAGCTCAGAAAGGAGTTCTCGTTCAGAGGAGTTTTAGCCATTTCAAACAGCTTTTCCTTGTTGCTTAACATGTGTTTGAGAGTTGATGCAAACTTGGGCATCAACATGATAGCATCCGCAAAGCTTATGTCAAAATGTAATTCTTGGAAAATTTGAAAAAATTTGTCCATTTGATGACAGGCTTTTTCGCGGAGCTTTTGCTCGTTCAAACGTGATGGGTAAGGAATAGAAGATTTGGATTTGGTATTTTCAATGGGAGCTACAGGAGGTTCAAAAACAACTCCTGGATTGGATTTGGGTTTTGGGACAACTTTGAGGATGGACATTCTTTGGTACCTCCGTTATTAGTAGGAAGTTCCTTGTCCTTTGTCGCCTCAGTTCACTTTCCACTACCTCCGGAGAGAAGAAGAAGAGGTAGTAGGAATAGCGGGTCCATCATCTGAGTACCACTTGGTTGTGATCGCCTTTGCATCGCCCCTCGGATTAGCGATCGTGTTGCTAGGTAAAGTACACGAGCCGAGGGTCGATCATTTAAAGATTTCTTTAACTCACGATCGATCGACCAACAACTGTTTGTCTCCTCTTGAGACTTCATGAATTGCTTTAAAAGCTCATCGGATGTTGATACAGAGGAGGTGGAGGTATAATTTGAGGTGTATGTTCGATTATAGCGAATTCCCTTGATTAGGATTCATATTCCCCAAATTAATTCCCTCGATTGAAAGTGTTTTGATTAAGATTTCCTTGATGTTGGAAACCTTGATTTGGTCCGGATAGAAATTACCTTGGTTTTGATAACCTTGGTTCATTCTAGGTTGGTTCGATTCGGTTAGGATTCGTTAAAACCGGTGGTGCACGATAAGTGTTAGCACGGTAGTTTGGTTCATTTTGAGGACGGTATTGATTACCTCCTTGATTTGAAGTACTGGCTATAGCATTAGCTTCAAACGGACTACCATCGGTGGCGTGACAGATTGTAGTATGCATGAGGACCACCACAAGTAACACAAACTTCAACTTTCTTCACTTCACCATATGATGGTGTCGTGTGAAAGTGACTTTCTTTGGTTAGCAAGAACCAAAGCATGAACAATATCTCGTGAGTTTGTCAATCTTAGCATCGGTGCTAGATGTACTACGGGAGATGAAGTAGAAGGTCCAACATTAGGGTGAGTCGATATGTCTTTGTCTTGGAAAGGACGGACACAGGACTTGTTTTCAATGATTTGCAAGGCTTCTTTTGTGGTCTTGCTCAAGAAATTACCTCCGCGGAGGCATTTAAAGAGTCTTGATTAGTCGGTTCGGACCATTGTAGAAAGTATCCATTTGCATTAACTCGGTAAAACCATGATGCGGACACTACGGAGCAATTCTTTGTAACGATCCCATGCCTCCCGAATGATTCATCAAATCTTTGAGAGAATTTCATTATCTCATTCTTAAGACTTGTAGTTAGGGATGGAGGGTAGAATTCGTTAACAAACTTTGTGACTAGATCTTCCCATGTCTCAATGGAGCGAGGGGTTGTTTCTCGAGCCAATTTCGGACTTGTCCTACAGAAAATGGGAGCAGAAGAAGCTTGATTGCTTCATGTGGGAAATTCTTGTATTTTATGGTAGATGCAATCTTGTTAAACCATCGAATATGTGCATGAGGATCATCCGCTCAAAACCATAGAATTGGCTTTGGGTTACAAGATTAAGTAACCCGGTTTTGAGCTCAAAATTATCGACCCGATGGTGGGACAACAATAACATCTCCGTAACCCTCGATGGGTGCTTGGAGAAGCTCATTCATCGGCTTGTCTTACGCCATTACGGCGGGGGTGGTGGTGGTAGGCGTTCCTCGATACACGGTGAAGGAGCGAACGTCCTCTACGTCTCACGAGGAATATTTGCAAGCTCCGGCGGTGGACTTGTAGAAGCTGGAAGAACGAGTGCGATGCACTAAGTATAAAAATCGGTTTTCAAAACAAATGCGAGGCAAAGCGACAAGTGAACTTAACCAATAATCACAAATGAAATGGCTTCTTTGAAAAAGGTACACCAAATCACAAGGACACAAAGGCAAGTTTTAAATCATTGTTCTAGAACTTATTATGGTCACACCCCGGTTAGTAGGTGTCTTGCCTTGATTTCGGTGGTTGATTTTATGTATATATTAAGTACCACTCGAAAAGGCGTAGGTATAGATTTGTCTTGATGGTTTAAAAACTTTTGGACAATATTTTTGGTATCGTCTCGTTTAACCAAATCGTATCTCTTTAAGAATCACCTTAAAAGAAACACAAGCTAGAAAACGTTACGATTGTTTTGTTGTTTTATATTTTGTTTGGTGTTTTTAACACTTTAGGAAAAGTGTTAATGAACTTTTGATTTTGTTATAACTTTACAAAAACATTTTACAAAAGGTGGTATATGTGCAAGTAAGGGTCGAAAATGTTTAGAACACGCCTGACCTCCCAATGGCGCCTAAAATTTGATTCGTTCCAGACGGTCAAGTTTTCTCACAAGGCCGCCACTGTGAATGGCCAACCGTAACAAACTTAAAGCAGTTCTGAAGCAAATGCAATGAAGATCGAGGAGAGTATAGTGTTTCCCGGTCGTTATGTCCCAACGAGTCAGTAAGCGAGAATAGTCAAACGATAGTGATTGAGAGATTTGAGCGGTAAAAGGTTTGAATTATTATAACTACAGAAAAAGTACATAAACCACAAGGGCTTAAATGCAAATTAAAGGAAATTAAAAAAATAAAAAATATTAAATAAACGCTATCACTATTTGCAAAATGATGTTTTTGATTTTTCTTTTATAAAACTTAAATTAAAAACTACGCGACGTACAAAAGAAAATGTAAAATTTAAACAATATAAATCCTAAAAATATGAAAATGACATTTTTACAAACCTAATGATAAAAGAAAATTTATAGAAAAAGAAAATTATTTTTATAACTATTTATCTAATTATTATTAATTAAAAACTATTTTTAACTATTTAATAATAGCCTAAAATACAAAAAAATAGGAAATAAAGCTAGAAAAATAAAATTATGACTTGGAAAAATCTAAAATGACAAAGAGAATTTTCAAAACTATTTTTGTATTTTTCGATTATTTTGTATTTTCTAGGAATTAAAATCTATTTAAAACTACTTAAATTGCTTAAAATACAAATTTAACTAAGAAAAACTGGAAAAATATTTTTTGGCTTTTATATTTATCTTAACTTAATAAAATGAAAAATTATTTTTTGAAACTTTTCGAATTAATTGGATTAAAAGCTATTTAAAAAGTGCTAAAAATTGATTTAAATGCAGAAAAATAGCAAACAGGTTTGGAAAAATCTGAAAAATTCAAAAAAAATCTAAAATAGTATTATGAATCTAGGGAAAATAGAAAAACAGTGGGTTTTGTGCAAGAAAATGAAACTGATAAGCAAGTGCTTATAAATAAGCACTTGAAATAAGCCAAATGAAAACCACAAGCTACCCAAATGAATTAGAAGCTATATTATGCTAAAAGAACCAAAATGCAACAAGTTTCCACAGATTTAACCTCGAAATGCAACTTAAACAGATTTGGATGATTTGAGTTATGTCTTAAAAGCAGTTGAAGCAACCACTTTTAAGCTAGAGCATAAGCCACCCAATAAGCGAAAATGAAAATGAAATTGGAACTTAAACAAGACCTGGTGGAACTTATAATCCAAAGAACGAGACCTAGACAAGCGGTTTTAAAGCTTTTGACAAACTGCAAGAAGACTGTCGAGACTCAAGATCACCCGAGTCGGTTGTGAGTGCATTTTTTCCCTCTTTGACAAGTCATTTTAGACCTTTACAAAATTGCTAAAATTTATAAAATCATAATAATGAACTAGACCAATTGAAGTTTATAAACCCTAAGTTTCACTGCATTTGACCCATAAATGAAGCAATGAAAATCTCTAGTTAGGCAAAAATGAGATTTTCAACATTTTGACTTTTGATGATATGGAACTTTGACTTTCATGAACTTTGATCTTGATTTATAGACTAAATATGATGTTTTATGTTAAACTAAGATTACATAAGGCTACTCCATTGATTTCTAAGCACAAATCATACTTCTGGTTTTACAAAGTTCTAACAGATATGGATTTAAGACATGTTAAACATGATTTTGACTTTAGAGCTATGTAAATGCAATATTGAGACAAATATGATTCAAGTAGACTATATGGAAACTAAGTAGACAGATATCATGCACAAACAAGAGCTTAAGATCCAATAAGACCAACTGTACCAAACACTACTTATTGACTGAGTTGTGAATTAAACTAAGCTAACTACTTACTCAGCTTATGCAGGCACTTAAAATGAATCTAGCTAATCCTAAATACAACTAAATAAACATGCCTAAACCATTCTTAACCACAGAAACAGATACAAACTCAATTTGCAAACTGAACTGAAGATGAAAATGAGCAGTACTCACGAAAGGTCCAAAGATGTTTTGCGAGGCTAAAACCAGGATCCAAAACCACTGTTCTATTCTAATTCCAACCCAAATCAAGCTCTGCAATCACCAATTACCATTTCATCACTGTTTGAACCAAATGTCTTCACAGTTTTGACTTTTGTTGACCATGCACCTAATTTGATTGAAACTGTTTTATAAGCTTACAAAAAGCTATGATAAGCTTAAATAAGCCTATTTGAGCTGAAATAAAACTACTTGAAAGCTTTAAAACAGGAGTTTGAAATTAAAATTTTAAACAGTGTACATAAAGCTTGAAACTGAAATGAAACTTGGAATTAGGACTTAAACTTGATTAAGAACACTTAATTAACTTAACTTCAATACATGTAAACTGAAAAATTACACTTTAAGATTTAAACTAAGACATTGTTATAAAAACGACATACAAATGAAAATAAAAACTAACTACTACTTTCTCTCTTCTCCTCTTTCTTCTTTTTATATGCAAAAGGCTTCCACGTGTCCTTCTGAGCACATCCCACCACTTTTGTGAGCCAATGGATGAGTAGAGTGTGTTTTGGCCGTTTGATCATTTTGGCGGGAAAAGGCTATTTTGACCTCTGGTTCTGAAACTGCAACTAGGGGGGGTGGAGTAGGTGTGATGATTATGTGGGTGAGGTTTTGAGGAGATAAGGTGAGGTGGGAGGTGATGGGTGAGAGGTTGCAGAGGAGCAGGCAAGTGGAGGGGATAAACAGTGGGATAAGGTTGGGAGGGAAAAGCAGTTTGGTGGTTTTGTTGACGAGGTCCAAAAAGGAAGGGGTCACAATTGTATAATGGTAGGGGTCATTGATTCACAAAGGGTCAAGCTTAGCTTATTTTGACAAGGACCATTTTGTAATTTCGAAATTTGAGGGACCAATTACGCCATTATTCCAAGGTTGTCACAAGGATCACTTTTGCCAAGTTCCAATAGTACAAGGACCGGTTTGTCATTTTCACATTTCCAAGGACTATTTATACATTTCAAAACTTGAGGACTAAAGTTGTAATTTTGCAATTTTGCTTTTAAGGACCAATTTTGACAACTCATGAATCCCTAAGGACTTAAAATGATATTTTTCTTTATTTAGATTTACAGGACTGTTTTTGACAACTTTTGAAACTTGGGGACTAAAGCGCCAATTATGCAAACTTGATCGTTTTTCACCAGATTTTGATATTTTTGCATTTAAAACACATAAAACACTTATTTGTGATATTTTTATCATTTTGATGCATTTCTGAGTGTTTTCAGATGTTTTTGCAGTTTAAATGGTACAAAAATGATGAGTATTTAGACACTCATCAACTTGCATTCCATTGAAGCTCATATATTGATTGGTAGCAACAACATATTTACATGAACATACCTGTAAGCTCCCATCTTCTACATGTACAAGCCCTAGCTTCAACATTCACAAAACACTTATTGTTAGGACCCTTTTATCATATCATTTCACACAATAAAACTAGAAAGATGAAGCAAAGATGTGGTGGTACAAGAGATGTATGTAAATGTTTTAGAGAGATAAAGTAAAGAAGATGAAAACAATATTCATATGAAAAACACACACAAAACATACTCAAGCACACCCCTCAAATGAGACTTTGAGGGGTATTTATAGTACAAGTAACATAATGCCCTAAGGCTTGGCCATGGGCCGTGAGATGGGCTTGGACATGGATTGGGTTACATGAACTTATACAAGGCTAGCTTAACATAATATTTAGGCATTTAGCTTAGCCCAATCCATGAGCCCGTCGACTATTCTAGCACGATATCTAACACACGTTACAAAGTTCCTAAGCGTGAATGACCATCACTTCTAATAAAATGTTACGGCTAACAATCTCCCCAAGGGTGGTCATTCAAAAGATGCTCCACTTGATTAGGTCTTTACTTTCCTTGAGCTTGAACTTTGCGTGTAGATATAGAATAGTCTTGATTCTTTGTTCCTTCATGCTTTGTGATCAATTAATGTGGTTGTCTGCCGTTGTCACCTTCGTTGGTTAGGTGTCTCCACGTCTTTCTCCACCATGGTCACACTTCTATTTGACTTTTAATTACCAATGATGTAGTTCTTGAGTCTTTATACTTTGTAGATTCTTTGACATTGACGAAGAATCATCTTTAACTTTGTGTTGCCTTTGATTTTGATGAGAACTTTCATGTGTTATTGGTATGACCATGTGGAGAATCTGCACGATCTCTTCCTCCCGCGAGCATCCATAAGAAGAAAACATAAAACATGGGCTAGAAATAATCCGGTAGCCACAAGTTTGAATTTCTAGTGTGTTAACAAAGATAGTGTGAAAACACGTCTCTAATTCTCGCAAAGGCCGTTCTGAACTCGGAGTCCCACAAGTGGGATAACGCGATGTACCAAAGTACACCTACATTTCGGTGAGTCATTTGAGGTATACAAGTATCACTCCTGACGTAGACCGTTTGAGACACACTAAGCGTAATCTACGGGAGTTACCAAGTGACTTCTCTGTCGTAATGCTTGATGTTGACCACAGCGGAGTTTCCATTCAATCATTGAAGATCATGATGTGAAACTTCTCATAAATGTTACGGCGATTGCTAAGATCGGCGTAGGACTCTAGAATATATCACTTGTGTCCTTATTGATGAGCGACAAGCGATGTCATGTCAAGTGTTCATATGAGATCTTTGATGAATCTCGTGGCTCTAGACTCAATAGTGCATTTTGGTTTTCCGAGCGGATACTAGGAGAGGGTCTCTTTCTTCAATACCAACGATCTCTAAGAGAAAGCCGATAGTTTACGTAGGGTTCCCAGTGAGAATGAAACAAATCCTTTTAAGAGGAATTGAGTGGCTAGAAGGTTTAGTGCGGTCGTCCTTTGGGTCCATGACGTCTTTGTCTTCAATACCAGTGTCATATTAGTGACAACCAGTAGCAGATTAATTGAACCCGGTTTATGCCCTAAGGTTGATTATGGAGGGCTATTTCTTTTCACCCTTTCTTTTGCTTTTCTTTTTAATTCTTCAACCCCTTCTTTCTCCTTTCTCTTATAACTCCTTTTTTCAATCATACCTAAGGACTCCTAATACTAACTATAGGTATTGTCCTTGGGTAGATCCCTCCGGCTCTGGTGGATCATAGGACGAATTTCCTATCCTTAGTCACCTTATAACTCCATGACTGTCCCATGTTGCCATAAAACCATTTTTCTTGAAAATCTCTCAGAGTGTTTATGATTGAAAATATGTTTGAAACACTCCGAGAGTTTTATATTTTCAAAAACACTCCCCCTCCACATGTGCTTATAAGTTTTGACAGAAATCTATATAGTGAGGGTAGAGTTCGCACTTTTTGAATTGATCGACTTTAAATGAACAAGATCGATTCGAGACACGTTTACATCACTAGAGAACTAGCTTGAAATTATTACCCGTCCTGATCAAGTCCATAGAAAGTTTCTCGAGATGGTACATTGTTGACTTTGATTCCTCGTCAATTCAATGGTTTCTACTGAGTCGAGCTCTTTTAAGATTTAAACAACGATCATTAAACTTTTTGATCACATTTTAATCACGTCTCCTCCCCCTCAAAAATAGCATATTCATGATATTTTTGATATCAACGGATTAAACAACATTTTAGAATCTTTTGGGAGACAAACGGATTTGATTTAAGCATGAATTTGGAACATTTTGGTTTTATACCCCCCTTTAATAAAGCATAATCAATTAAAGGGTTTTAGAGGAGTTATCTTGAGCACAAATTATTTTGTAAGATTTTGAAAATCTTTTGAACAATCTTGAAAAGGTGCTCAAGATGATGATGATTCTCACCGCTTTTAAATGTAGTGTCTCAAGCGTACACTAGATTTTTTCTTTAAAAGCACGAGTTTTGATTTGAAAATAATCAAAAGTCATCATTTAAGTCCGGGTTTCGCATCAAGTATACGAAAGCCATCTTTGAAGAAATTTTGAGAAACGACATGTTTTAGAAAACATTTAAAGAACTCTCGCTCAAGCATCGTATATGTCCGTATCATTGTTAAATGACATTTCTAGAAACGTCTGAATATCGATTATCTGAGAGACATGTCGTAAGAAGAATATTTTGGATTTTTGCTTTTATATTGTTTTTGTATTTTTTTGAAAATTTTTCTATTTTTGTATTTTGATTTTGTTGGTTTCTCAAATTTTGTATTTTTTTTTTGAAAAAATATTTACAAAGAAGATTTGAAGAAAGAGGATATTAAGACTTGACATGTAAAAGTGGATTTAAGAGTGGAATTCGAAAAGGATTTCCACATGCGAAATTGGCATAAAGTTCTTCTTTACCACATGGGGCGTATGAACCTTCAACACTTTTACAAGAACCTGCATCCACAGAAGAAGAATTTTGACAAATAACAGTGTTAGAAGTACATGGTTCCTCACGGTGAGGGTGATCACTATCAACGGTTGTAGTGGTTTTACTTCCTTATCACGATGATTGTCACTATTATACGTGTTGGTGCAAGTATCAAAAATCTTTCTGTGGAATCCATCTAAGACATACTTTGTTGAAAATGTTTCCCGTGGGTTTCCACCTAAGATAAGATCTAGGAGTTGTTTTCTTTTCAGATGCAACGGAAGACTCATTTTTAGAAAAACTACGTCCTGAAGAGATCCACCTTTTAGGTTTCTTATCCATATTTATCTTGTCAACGGGTTTGTTTTTGTTTGGTGTCTTAGTGGATTGAACCTTAGCACGTGATTTTACTTTCTTGAGATATTGTGCAAGACATGCATCATGATTAGTTGAAAAGACACATTTTTGACATGCATGATGTATAAATTCAACATTCTTGTTTAAAACAAAGAACTTTAACTTTGTCACTCAGCTCATTTGGAAAGTTTTTCTTGTTCGAAAAAGACTCGGATTTTCTAGTGTTGTTTTCACGTGCATAGCATTTTCTTTTAACTACTCTTAGATGCAAGCCAATCCCTAGTCTTATGTTGAGTGTTCCTAGGTAATGGTTTACTACTACTAGCAGTGCCTTGAAATCCTGTAGAATTCATCACCTTAGATGTTGCATCTAAAGTTCCGTCTTTTCGAGTTTGTGCCTTTTTCCTAGCTTCTTCTAGATAGTGATTTTGGACCATGTCGTTAGAACCAACAGATTCTTTAACTGGATTTTTGGTCACATTCCGTGTACTAGTCTTAGAAATGCAAGGTGTAATCACTTTTGGTGTTTACGCAATTGCTTTTCTTTTCAAAACCTTTGATAATTCTCTTTTAATAGGCAAAGTACGTGGAGTATTTGTTTTGACAAATCATTTTCTCATTGACTTTTGGAGGAGGTCGAAATAGACATTTTGGTTTGAAAACCGGTTTGGAACATTTGCTTTCTCCTCAGTCAATGGTTTTGCAAACTTAGTATCCTGACCTTTCCTTTTGACTTCCCAGTGAGCTCTCAAAAGATCATTTTGCTCTTTCATGTCCTTGTAGGCACGCTCATACGATAGTTTGGCATACTTGCATTCCTTGGTTTTTCGATCAAGTTGTTTAAAATAGGACAAGTTTTCTTTTCAAGTTTTTCAAGAGCTTTTCATATTTTGAAACAATTGCGAAGATCTCGATGAGTCTTTCATGATCTTCAATGAATATGTTTGTAAGATTATGGACATGATATCGTAGTTATAACATCTTGAGAGAGAATCATTCAAAATTTCCAAAACTTTGATGTGTTCAAAACATTCATTAGCTTGCTTTACTAGGGATTGATGGTCCTTGACAAAGTCACCTGTTTCTTTCAAAAATGCTTGTTCAAAGTGAATCACCCTCGCACTGACGTGGTTTAGCGGATTGGAAATTTCATTTTCAAAAACCTTTTTCGATTCATCGTGAAAACTAGAAAACCAGTTGTTGGTGTTGATACTGATTTTTGATTTAACAAGCTCCTGAAGTTGCCCCATTCTAGTTTTAATTTCATCTAAAATTCTTCTAGCATCACTTGTGTTAAAATGATTGTTTGAAGACATTTGTTCGATTTTCGAAAGAGATTGTGAGACAACAACAGGTTTTGAAACTGGTTTTGAAATACTGGGTGTTATGGAAAACTTTGATATTTCTTTTTGGGGAACAAAAGAAATGCCAGAAATGTTGTTCCATTTGTTATAATCAATTGGTTTTAGATCTGGGTTCTTTTGTTGCATTTTTGATCTACTCTCATCAGATAGTTGTAACGTTTCAAGAGAATCACGAACAATTATGGGTTCATGTAAAGCTTTTCCATTGTTCAAAACATTCCGTTCTTTCTAAGCTTTCTTGAGGAAACAAGGAGGTTTGTTACCAAGAGCCATTTTTTGTGTTGTATGAAAATACGGATTTGTTTGATTAATCAGCATATTAGTTGATTTAGCTGAATGACCCGTTGTAACAAGCAAATTTTCCAATTGTTTGATTTTTTCATCTTTATCAAGAATTTCATCAAGAAGAGAATCTTCACGTTTTGAAAAATCAGCAATCAACTGTTTATTCTCTTTTTCAAGATCAGAATAAGTTGCTTGTTGTTTAGAAAGTTGGTTTTAAGATCCAAATTTCCTTGTTTAAAGATTTTATTTTCAAGTTCAAATTAACATCAAGCGTGTTATACTTGATTTGCAATTGTTTTCTCTTAAAACGGAATCTCGATAACCAATTTCTAATTCGACTCTTTGTTTTGTGAAATTCAAAAGCTTTTTCATTCACCTTGTACATCTCAAGCTCAGCGGTCAAGTTCTCATTCGAGGCCTTAACCTCGCGATTGACCGTTTTAACTTTCTCAATCTCAATACCACAATTATTAATTAATGTTTCAAAGAGAGCACATGTTTCCTCATCATTAGCACCATTATGTTCAACTTGACCTCCATTAGGATCCATATATGGATTTCAGAGTTAACATTGCTATTAACTTGCTCCCCACATATGTGTCATAATAAGGTTAGGGAGACACAGAATGTGGCTTCTCATGAGTAAACGGATTATCAACATTACTATAATTTGGTACCTCATTGAGTGGATCTGTGTCATAGACGGGAGGTGTGTCAAAAGTACTGCTTGATGTTGTGTCCTGCTTTGGTAGGTCAGATGACCGAGTTAGCAATATCGTTTGCTTTATCTCGCGATCCCGGATACACGAATTCGTATTCCTCAAAGATCAACTCTATTCCGATTCTTCTTCGGTGCTAACATCAACATGTACTTGATCCTTTAAGCCCGCGTCATTGGTTTGACACTACGATCGTATGAAATGACATGAATCATTCTTTGTGAGTTTTGTTGGTGTGGTAACTCCCGAGCAGGTTAGATAATCAATTCAGAAGAAACAAATAACAGGTCACAGAAACAAATACCACTAGGTGGTCACCAGATATCACTTGGAATCGTGTGATCACTTTCCAAAGTAACCTATTCGACCCTAATCCCTGGGTTACACGAATATCTACTTGGGATAAGACCAAATGCAGTTATGGAATTAGGCACAATTCTATAACCCTTGCGCTATTAAGTGTTAATAGTTTTCTGTGTGTCTTTCATGCATAATCAGATCTCCTATTTATAGGAGTTTACTCTAAGCTCATCAAATGGAATTATGAGTATTAATCGGCCCATTAATAGCCTCATAATTATCCCCATTATAGCCGTTAGTGGTTACATGACCAATTAAACGTGGTCATTAAGCAGTTGAAACTGCCACTTGAATAGGTCAAAGCCGTTACAAGCAGTACTTTCATCAAGACTTTCATATCGCTATCGGTGGATACACTAATTCAATGGAAACCACAAGCTTCAGTGGAAAACACACGCTTCGGTGGAAACATCGCTTATCGATGGAAACACCGCCATCGCTGGAAACCACAAGCGTACTTTCTACTAGCACTACCAATACAAACCACTATAAGAGTCGTGGTGTTCAAGGACCTTATGGGTGTACACTCCGCACCTCTAACCCATTACAAGGTGTGAACTAATCCCACACGTGCACTAAATTTTCCAACATCCTCCCAAATTTAGTTCACTTCCTTTGCATGAAAAATAAACATCAAGCGAAACATGTGCATAAACGAAATGTCACGAGGATTGAATTTCCATCTTAGTAAATTACACGCTCAAATATTCGAGAATCGGGGTGTTCTAAGAATTGAACCCTTCAACCCATTTGAATACGAAGATAAAATACACAAATTTTCAAACACTTAAAAGCTCGACACTATACAAGCCATGTGTCCATATCCAAATTCATAAATGTTGTAAAGCTAAAAGTCCAAAGCTTCACAGGCGGCAAAACTTCAACATTTACATAGGTGGTTCCTCTTTATTCATGCTCCCGCCAAGCACTTTTCAAATAAAATTAACCATTGAGATGTAAAGACTTCATCCTCCTTTCGGTGAGTTCTCGAGCACAACCTTGGGATGTATATAAAACATGTGCTCCACCATCGAATGTTCGACTTTCCACATTGAACTCGGCTCCTAAGTTTCCTCAAGAGGAGTTGGCGTCCTAGAATTCAATGACTAAGTTGGACTTAAACCCATCCCTTTAGCGAGACTTTATAACCAAGTCTCTAGCCGGACCCTTCGTCAGTGATCACCTAAGTTTTGTTGAGATCTAACAAACTCTATAGATACCACCTCATTCATGATAAGCTCACGAATCATGCTATGTCCGACACCTAAGTGTCTAGACTTACCATTGTACATCCGGCTATAAGCCTTAGCCAATGTAGCTGCACTATCACACCGGATAGAAATAGGTGCTATAGGTTTAGACCACAATGGAATCTCAAGAAGCAAGTTTTCAACCATTCACTTCTTTACCAAGAATGCTAGAGCCACAAATTCATATTCCATTGTTGAACCGGTGATGCAAGTTTGCTTCTTTGATGCCCAAGAAATTGCACCTCCACCAAGTAGGAATACCCACCACCGGTAGATTTAATTGTCTTCGATGTTCTCGATCCAACTTGCATCGGTGTAACCTTCCAACACTAATGGGTAACCGTGATATGAGAGACTATAATCCATAGTTCTCTTCAAATACTTTAGTACCCTCGAATCGCTTGCCGATGGTGAGCACTAGGATTACTAGTATACCGCTCAATTTTCCCACCGCAAAACCAATATCGTGCCTTGTACAAGTCATGGCATACATCGTGCACCAATTACCCTAGAATACTCAAGTTGAGATCTGACCTTGCCATGATTAGGCATCGGTTTCTCACAGTATCCATAGGTGTACTCATCGAGTACAATCAAAGTAATTGAATTTCAACACCTTCTCAATATAATGAGACCGAGAGATAGAAATTCTTTTACTTTCATGTTTAATCCTTATACCAAGGATAACATCAAACACCCCATGTCCTTCATGGAGAACCTTGATGACAAAAATTCCTTTGTCGTCAACTCGATTTTGGTCGTGCCAAAGATCAACATGTCATCAACATATAGACAAATGATGACCTTTACCGATTCATCAAATTTGCTATATACACATTTGTCGACTTGGTTAAGAACATAACCACTAGACAAAACCACTTCATCAAATTTTGATGCCATTGCTTAGGTGCTGTTTGGGTCCATAAAGAGACTTAATCGGTGTGCACACCTTGTTTTCATTACTGTGCATGATGAAGCCCCGAGGTTGGTTCATATAAACCTCCTCTTCCAATTCACCATTCAAGAAAGTCGTCTTCACATCCATCGATGAATAACCAGATTGTGAATAGATGCCAAAGCAATCGCCAGATCTTATGGCATCGACACGAGCCACGTGGGCATAAGTATCAAAATAGTCTATTTCGACTTTTGTTTAAAGCCACGAATGACTAGTCTAGCCTTGAACTTTTCAATAGTTATATCTACCTTCATTTTCCTTTTGAAAATCCATTTGCAACTGGTGGTAGATCAACCAACACCCAAGTGTTGTTCCCCATGATGGAATCCATCTCATCATTGATTGCTTCTTTCCGGAAAGCAATATCACGGGACTTCATTGCTTCTTAAAATGTCTTGGGATCATCCTCAACAATGAAGCAATAGGAATATTGGTCAAAGACCTCATCCTTGTTCCTTCAATTAAGTATAATTGAAACTCGTGTCCAAGTGACTTTGGAGTCGACCCTTTGCTCTTCCCGAGCACGAGTTCGATTGTTGAACCACAACCTCATCGAGGACCACCGATGGTTCATCATCGAGGACCTCGATACACAAATGTCATGAGTTCCATTAGGAATCCTCCGACTTGGTCTAGGGACCGATGAGAATCTATTCTCATCAAAGTTTCCATCCCTTGATTCAATTATTGAGTTAATTGAAATATATTCATTAGGTTCAATAACATAGAACCTAAAAGCCTTGGAATGCTCAAGATATCCAACAAAGATGCGATCAATGCCTCTTTCACCTAAAGTTTTCATCTTTGGATCGTGGAGTCTTACAATGACCCTACAACCCCAAACCTTGAGATAATTCAGGTTAGGTTTCTTTTTAGTCCGAGTTTATAAGGGGTAACCTTGTTCCTTTTGTTGGGAACCCTATTTAATAAATACAAAGTCATAACATAGCTTCACCCCGAACCTTGACTCATCTCCGAATAGGACAACATGGAATTAACCATCTCCTTCAAGACTGTTTTCCTTTCGAAATACCATTTTGCCGAGGAGTATAAAAAGCGATCGTTTCATGGATTATACCAACAGACCGAAAATACAGAGTATCCATGTACTCACCTCCCTATCGTCCTTAATCTTTTGATCAAAGACCCAAGTTGTAATTCAACTTCGCTTTAAACACTTTGAATTTATCTAATGCTTCATCCTTGGTATGTAATGATAGACATAACAAAATCTAGAAGCATCATCAATAAATGTCACAAAGTACTTATTCCCCAAAGAAGGAGTGGCATGCAAATCACACATGTCACATGTATAAGCTCCAAGACCTTAGTCTCACGACTAACACCTCGAAAAGGTTTCTTGGTTATCTTGGTCAACATGCAAGTTTTACACTTTTTAGTGCCCATGTCAAATGTTGGGATTAAACCATCCCTAGACATATCTTGCATTCTTTTATAATGTACATGGCCAAGTCTTGCATGCCATAGGGTAGAGTCACCAAAGTTAGTGGTGGTCACAAAAGTCAATTAACAATGTCGGTTGAAATATTAAGCATGAACATTTGATTACATAAATAACCAAAACCAATAAAAACACCATGCTTAGAAAGAAAAATTTATCGACTCAATAACTTGTTTATATCCATGATTATTCAAAACACTACTTGAAACCAAGTTCTTTCTTATATCGTGAACATGAATAACATTAAACAAAGTTACAATCTTTCCGAACTAAACCTAAGATCTACACAACCATGACCATGCACCAAGGTCTGTTGACTCATTTCCCATGTGAAGAATAGAACCATCATTCGGTGACTCATAAGTCTTGAACCGCCTTCTATCTTTGCACATGAACTGTTGCACGAGTCAACCCACCACGCAACATCTTCATCCCGCACATAATGAGATTCGAGACATATGTAACATAATAAATCGAAAAGACTTATTAACCATATTCGACCTTTCAGGTGAGTTGGAAGAACCACCACTCCACGAACCATTAGTGCCGATCCATTGGCTTTACCACCAACTTTAACACCCTTGCAATCCCTTTTAATGTGACCGGTTTGCACACATTTCCAACAAGTAGGTGTTGCCTTCTTGTTAGGATATGCCCTTGTGTTGTCATGATATTTGTGTTTGCCATTGTTGTCATTGTACCGTGGAGTTATTATGCTCTACCATATTGACAACAGATGGTCCAAAGAAGATTGCTACCCTTTGGCTTGTCATTATCCCGCATCTTGAGAGATTCCTCAATAATGCGGATGATCGCCAACTCAACTAGAGTTAATTCCTCTTTCTTATGTTTCAAGGTATGCTTGAAATCTTTCCAAGAAGGAGGAAGTTTATCAATAACACAAGAGACTTGAATAGCCTCATCCATGTGCATATTGTGTTGTGTAAACCTTCCAAGTATTCCAAGAAGTTCATTGTATTGTTCCATGACCGGTCTTGAATCACCATTTTGTAATTTGTGAAATTACTAACAAGAAACTTCTTACTTGATGCATCCTCAACCATATATTTGGCATCCAAGGAATCCCACGCTCTTTGGAAGATTCAAAGTTCGATAAATATCAAACAGAGCATCGGACATACCATTGAGAATAAGACCTCTGCATATGTAGTCATCATTCTCCCATTTGCTCCTCCTCCGAATCGCTCCACAAGAGCATCATCCCCATCATCGTGAATAGGTGTAGTCAAGACATACACCACACTCATGCTTGCGGCAAGAAGAAGTGCATCTTCTTTGCCACCTCCTAAAGTCCACCCTTCAAACTTGTCCACTTAGCAAAGTTTGAAGCCATGTGTTCATTGCAAAGAAGCCATTGATTATCACAAAATAGTTTACTTTGATTGTTGGTGTGGTAACTCCCGATGTGGTTAGATAATCAATTCAGCAGAAACAAATAACAGTCACAGAAACAAATACCACTAGGTGGTTACCGGATATCACTTGAATCGTGTGATCACTTTCCAAAGTAAACTATTCGACCCTAATGCGGGTTACACGAATATCTACTGGGATAAGACCAAATGCAGTTATGGAATTAGGCACGATTCTATAACCCTTGCGCTATTAGGTGTTAATAGTTTTCTGTGTGTCTTTCATGCATAATTAGATCTCCTATTTATAGGAGTTTACTCTAAGGTCATCAAATGGAATTATGAGTATTAATCGGCCCATTAATAGCCTCATAATTATCCCCATTATAGTTAGTGGTTACATGACCAATTAAACGTGGTCATTAAAAAGTTGAAACCGCCACTGAATAGGTCAAAGCCGCTTTGGAATTTTCAACGATGACATGAAATGAAGATTATAACATTAAATTGAAATTAGTACTGGAATCGTTTCAATACATACAAACACTTAAAATTAATACACTTTAGCAAAACATAAGCAAGATTCATAGCTTATTTGAAAGGTTCAACATAAAACGACCTAAGAAATAAAATAAAATTACAAGACTCTCTAACTTGCTCCAATTGCTTCTCTTTTATAACCCAGTTACTTTCTCTCACTTCCGATGATTTCCCATCAATTTCCACGTTGACGGCTTAAATCAATCTCACTATTAAAACCGATTCAAATGGAAACCATGCTTTAGTGGAAAACATTAAATGAAGCTTGGAAGGTAGTTGTGGAGTGGGGACATGGTGGAGTGAAATGGAGGATGGGGTGTAGTGAGTTCAAGCGATTGAGAATGGCGACTTTTGGCGGGTGTTGGTTTTGACCAAGGTTGACCAGGCAAGTGGTAATAATAAAGGGTTCACAATGTGTTTTGACAGGGGCCAAAATGGATGAAAGGTTCACAATGGGCTTGAAAGTGGTTTAAAACTATAAGGAACTAATAATGTAAAATCAAACTTGAGGGTTTAGGCCAATCGGAAAAGTTATTCCAAGGACCAAAAGTGACAACCTTCAAAAGTATAAGGACTAAAATTGCCATTTTGCAATTTTCAGGGCCATTTCGCCAATTTTGAAAGTCAAGGACCATTTTGTAAATTTCTCAAACTTTGTATATTTTCCACCAAAGGACTAAATTTGATAACTTTTGATTTTAAAAGGACCTTTGGTGATTTATACTTTTGAATTTCGGCTCGTGGACTATTTTTGACAATTCTTGAAACTTGGGGATCAAATCGCAATTTTGCAAAATTGATATGTTTTTCATCCGATTTTGATATTTTTGAATTTGAAACACATAAAACACCGATTTGTGATATTTTGATCATTTTGATGTGTTTCGAGCGCGCATGAATTTGCGCTTTATTTTAGATAAAATGATGAGTATTTACACACTCATCAATCCCCCACATCGAGATATTGCTAGTCCCTAGCAATGATTTGAGAAAACATAATGGGAAACTCTTTACCAAAAGCCAACTCGGGTAGCCAAATGTTTCTTCAAGTAAGAACCGTGGATACACTGATTCTGGAAACCATGCGATAGTGGAAAACACAAGCGCCTGCTGGACGATTTTGTCTTTACCGTGTTGCCGTACTCGGACTAGCCAACTCTTAGATAAATTATCAACATTATCTTGGTGAGCCGATTACCAATTATGGTTTTCCATTGCCTTTACCACAAGCCATAACCTCATGCTAGCCAACTCTTCACTTTTAGGATATGGTGAATGAGAACCATACAATTTGGGCAAATTGCAAGCCATATAAACGGATTTGAGAAATCTTTACCAAAGCCGCTTTGCTCTCGGATTAGCTAACTTTTGTCTTACGTATATGGCGGATCGATAACTGATGAGAAAGTGTAGAACACTTACTCCAAAAAATTTTGGCCAAAAGCGGGAATTAGGCAGATAATTACATGATAAAATTTTAGAATCCCACACTTAGAAATGAATATTGCCCTCAATATTCAAAGTACCAGCGGTTATGCCAAACAAAGAACGTAAAAGGAAATACTATACCATTATTTAGAAAGAAGATTTTTTTTTTTTTTTTTTTTTTTGAAAACACGTGGCAACCCCCACACTAGGGTGGTAGAAAGAGGTGAGAAGATGAAATATGGGTGAAAACCATATGGCATGCTATCGTTTTGATTCCGAGTCGCTAGCTTGACTCGATCCCGCATTCATTTGTTCTTGGGAAAGTAACGTGGAAAACCAATCTCGATCGGGACTTTCGCTCAAAGTGTTAACAAACATATGAACATCGAAAGTTCCACACCGACGAGACACAGCCGCGGTATTGTTAATAGTAAAACTATTAAGAATGATACGGGGTCAAAGATGGTGTCCTCATTCCGAAAGAGAAAAGGAAAGAGCAACCACACCATCCGTGAAGAATGGAACAAAGACGTACATGAGAATGCAAGTCCATTCTTCAAGAGAGAAGCAAATCACCGGTTTGACATCTTTAGCTTAAACTTGAAGCTTAGATGGTGATTGTCAAGAAGATGTCGGGAGGAGAGTGGAAATGATTCTTCAATCAACAAACTTTCCGAAAAAGGATGTCTCCCTCGGGATCAAGGTAAGTGTTATCAATTCCGTTGAATTGACTCATCACAAAGAAATGCATCGACTTCATTCCAAAGTTGTCATCTTCCTCATCGAGGAGTGAGGAAAGGGATGGAAGAGTCGGAATAGGACTAGAAGATGATGGATCATTTTGAGCAACCATCAATGGGAAGAATGTCTCCCATTGATCACTAACATCATCATCCAACTCCGATGAAACCAAGAGTTTAGTTTCATCCACGGACTTAACAATCTCGATGCGACAAATCGATGCCGGAGGTGGGACAAGTGGTGTGCTCTTAGAGCTAGCGCTTCACCACTCGGCGAAGTCTCCGAATCTAGATCATCGTCATCATCATCAAGAACACTTGACTTCCCCGAGTACAAATTTTCAAACCATTTGCTTGAACCAGGGTAATTTTCAAAGCTTTGAGCTCAAGACGCTTTGGTGAACACTCTTAACCGGAAATTGAGAGTGTTGCATTGATTCTTTCACGCCGCTGGAAACACTCATCGCGGAAACCACAAGGTGATTTTCCACAAGCAAGATTTTCCCACTTTCATCACGACATCGCCATTACAAGCGGTACTTTCATGCGCTAACCACAAGCGATTTTCCACAAGCAAGACTTTCCACAAGCAAGATTTCTACTAGCACTACCAATACAAACCACTATAAGAGTCGTGGTGTTCAAGGACCTTAGGAAGCTTGTTAAGAATGGTCACGAGCATTGCTCATCGAGAGGAGTTTAGCCATCTCGATAACTTATCTTTGTCAGTGAGTAAGCCTTTGAGCGTGGATGCAAATTTAGGCATTAGAACGAGAGCATCAACGAAGTTTATATCAAAGTGAAGCTCATTGAAGATTTGGAAAACTTTTCCATTTGCTCTTTGTTTTTGTCTTTGAGCTTCATCATTCATTCTTGATGGGTAAGAAGTCGACCAGACTTTTGAGCGGGATGGAAGTGTTTTCACGCTCAGCTGGAAACATTCGCCCGATTGAAACCTTTGTATGGTGAAACCCAAGCGGTGCCGTGGGCTTGAATAATGCACCTTGTCCTTTGTCTCCTTGGTAACTTGACTAAATGCCACGGTGAGGAGGGGCATTGGAGTCGTGGGTCCATTGTGCGCCTTACCACTACAGTGGTGACGGCTTTCAACCCGGCATTTGGATTAGGAATAGTATTGCACGGGAGTCCTCCGGAAGATGGTGAAGCTTTGTTCATATTCATGTTCATGAAACCGCTCATCATATTCTTTAACTCATTTGTCTGCCGAGACAGGTGTGGTATCAATTTCCTTTTAGCTCACTCTCATGTTATTGATCCGAGTTTGCATTGAACGATGTTTGCCTCTACCATTTTCATGAAGTCATTTAGCATGGGAGCTTGAGGAGGTGGTTGATAACTTTGATGATTAGGAGCTTGATATGGTTGAGGTTGGTTGAAATTGTTCCGTTTTGATTGAAATTTGAGGTTATTGAAATTTTGCCCTTGATTTGGAACAAAGCGATTTTGATTTCCATGGTTTTGATTGCCATGGTTTTGCACGGAGGAAAACTGTGGTGTCATACCGCTAGGTGCACTGTGAGTGAGGATCGCGATGCCGGTCGGTATTGATTGTGGTTTACAAGCTACTGGGAGTGGAAAACACACGCCTGCTGGAACATCGCCATCGCTGGAAACCACAAGCAAGACTTTCCACACCTTGTTTACGGCTTTGACCGGTTCGGGCTTATGAATTTCGCTTTTGATTTCCTTTACCTCTTTTATCATACAATGGATGATGTCCGTTAGAGCAACTATCGGAGTCGCTAACTCGTAAGAGTTACGGATGAAGAAAGAGGCGGTGTTCGGAACATTGACTTTGTTGCGAGAAAAAGGAACTTTTGATTTACTCGCGCAAGATTTCATAGCGCTATCGTTAGGTTTACGATTCAAGATATTACCACCAGCGGATGCGCTCAAAGAATCTTGTACACTTACCTCCTAACCCATTACAAGGTGTGAACTGTTGAAGCTCGTGAATTCATGATGGGGCATTTCCGAGGAGATCTTTGAATCTCTCCCATGCCTCTCCAAAATTTTCATCGAAATTTTGAAATCCGAAATTTCATTTTAAGATTAGTCGTCTTTGATGGAGGGAAGAAATAATTGACAAACTTTTGGACAAGATCCTCCCAAGTTTCGATGGATCGAGGTTCTTTTTCCACCAAACCTGGTGCCCGCAAGTGAGAACGAAATAGCATCAATTTGATCACCGCGGCACATCTTTGTAATGAGAGTTGATGTCAAATGGTTGAACCAACGGATGTGTGCATACGGGTCTTCTCGATCGAGACCGGAATTGATTCAGACACAAGTCGATTAAATGTGTCTTCAATTCAAGTGATCGAATTGATAATCGGTAAGACGATGGCATCTCCATAACCCTCGGTGGGTGCTCGGGCATTTCCGCCATAGTACGCTCGTCTGCCATATCATTGCTCTAAATAGTACGAATCTCGGGTTCGACTATTTGGGCGATGCGCCACGAGCGCTCTTCTTGGAATTTCGCTAGATCACGCAAAGGACTCAATGATCTAGAAGAACGAAAAGATGCACTAGAGTTAACTCTAAGGAAACTCAGAGTTAAGGAGAGAAATGGAATTATGAAATCTTTCAGATGAGAATGAGAATTATGAAGACGTTTATAAAAATGGTGGTGTGAGAAGAATCTTTTGGGTTTTTGGATTTTGAAACGTCGATATCACAACAAAATCAATTAACACAAAATCGAGGCAAAACAACAGTGAACTTAACCAATAATCCAAGATGAATGGCTTCTTTAAAAAAGGTACACCAATCACAAGGACACAAAGGCAAGTTTTATATCTTTAGTTCGAACTTATTATGGTCGCACCCCCGCTAGGTAGTGCACCATTGCCTTGGTTTTCGGTGGTAATCTTTTGTTGTTTATTATTAAGAAATCGATTTAATCTTTTGTATTTTTATTATTTGATATATATAGAAACAAAAGAAAATATTTTTGTGTTTTATACGCTTTTTGTTGTTTTGGGTTTTGGATTTTTAGAAGAAAATATGGATATATATATATACAAAGATGGATGATATAAACAATGGGTGAGGATTCAAACAACTAATCTGCTAAACGGAGATAAATCAAGACACACTCCAACAACGCCAAAAATTAATCTTGTATGAAAATCATCAAGTTTTCTCAGCGTAAAAACCTAAAACAACTTTAAACGAAATCAATGAAGATCGTGAGAGTATAGAGTTTCCGGTCGTTAAGTCCCGGCGAGTTGTGCAATGGATTATCAAACGCTTAGTGATCGGAAGTTTGAACGATAAAGGATTTGATAAGATATTATAACTACGTAAAAGCCAACAAATGAAACGGCTTAAATGCAAATTAAAGAAAATTAAAAGATAAACCTATTAAATAAACGCTATCACTATATTTAAAGTGATGAACGTTTAAAACCTAAAACGATGTTTAAATTAAAAACTACGCGACGATAAAAATAAAAAGTGAAACTAAGTCAATATTAACCCTAAAATATGAAAATGATGTTTTTACAATCCTAATGATAAAAGAAAATATTTAGAAAATAAAATTATTTTTAAAACTAATTATCTAATTAAAAACTATTTTAACTATTAATTAATTACCTAAAATATAAGAAAATATGAAATTAAGCTAGAAAAATAAGATTAACACTTGAAAAGTCTAAAATATCAAAATAGACTTTTCAAAACTATTTTATTTTTGTGACTATTTTTCTATTTTCTAGGATTTTAAACTATTAAAACTAGTTAAATTACTAAAAATTACCAAATAAACTATGAAAAATATGGAAAATTACTTTTTTACTTTTATATTTATCTAAACCTAAGAAAATTGAAAATTATTTTTTTTTGAACCTTTTCTAATTTTTATATTAAATGCTATTTAAAAAGGCTTAAAAACTAATAAAAATCAAGAAAAATAGTAAAGCAATGAGAGAAAAATCAAAATTTCAAGAAAATTCTAAAATTATATTAAGAAGCTATGAAAATTAGAAAAAGCAGTGAAACCACAAGACTTTCCACAAGCAAGACTTTCCACAAGCTACCAATAGACTTTCTACTAGCACTACCATTCAAACGCTATCGGTACTAGCACCACCAAGGTACTTTGGCACTATAAAAGTCGGGCGCTTTCTACTAGCACTAGCCAATACAAACCACTATAAGTCGGGTGTTCAAGGACATACAAACCACTATAAGAGTCGTGGTGTTCAAGGACCTTATGGGTGTACCACCCTACCTCCTAACCCATTACAAGGTGTGAACCCTGTACCATTTCCATAGCTATTTGATCAACTGCTTGACTTTTGTTGACCAAATGTCAAAATGAGTGTAAACTTGAAGTGGAGCTTGTAAAAGCTATGTTAAACTTATATACACTCCTACCTCCTAACCCATTACAAGGTGTGAACTAATCCCACACGTTAATCCCACACGCACTAAATTTTCCAACAAGTTTTGGAGGTAGATTGTTGAACCGAAGTCATAAAACAGTTATTCTCATTTTGATATCCCATATTCTGATTCACAATCTGACCCCTCTGTTGTCCAACATATTGTCCTGCATATTGCATCTGATTCCCCATTTGTATACCCGTAGCAAATTCATTCCAATTCCCAATAACATCAACCATGTGTCCTTCCTGACTCATATGCATACATGGTTGAGCAAACTGCGTTTTGAACTCCGAAATCCATGCATTGGAGAATGAAGCAATAGCATTTGTGAAAGCAGTTTTGAGACGATCTTCCTCAGTTGCCATTGATGAAGGTATGTGTGAAATGAATTTACGGATCTTGTAGACGATAAAGAAGTGATTTTTGTTTTCGAAGCGAGTTATCCAATAACTAGCACGGTAGTTATATTCCAAAGAACCCGAGAAATCTCAACCCAAAAGAATAATTAATCTCGGATTAACGATGCTCAATTAAAATCATGGTCCAAAATTATATCCAATGTACAATCTCTAACAAACTTTTAGTCCAACCATAAATTATACTAGGCAAAAATTCGTCCCCTGTTTATGGATAGCGAACCAACAGCCCAAAACACTTTTACCTATCACAGCCCAAGTCCACGAAAGCTTAACCTAATATTTTGGGTATAAAAACGCACTTATACCAACTCTTACCTAATATTGATTAACCCTAATCCTCCTAAAAAAAACGCAGTCAATTTTTCTTCAAACCTTTTTTTATCTCAACCTAATCTTCTAAACCTTAATCTCAACAACCTAATAAAACGCAGTCACATGATTTCTCTCAAACTAATCGCAGCCAACCTTCCTGTAACCTGAACGCAACCCCCAACAAACATGAGAAATCAATCACAATCGACCTTGTTTTTGTTTAATCCAAACAACAAAAGAATAAACACAGGTAGGTTTTATGGTTTTGATGTTTTTTATCGTTTAAATCGAATTAAAGGAAGAATGAAACTGATGGTTTTGTTCTTTCTTGATGTTTTGAATAGAGAAAGAAGTGATGATTCAATAGGATCGATGATGGTTATCTGATAACGCTACACGCGTCGTTCGGGGTCAAAGGAACTTCCTTTTCTTCGAGCAAGTTTAATAACACCTTAGGCAGTGAACCTAATCGTTGTAGTGTAGTATTAGGGTAAGCCACGGGTATTGATATCGTTCTCTAGGGGAATAGGAAGGCTAGTGAGAAGTTACTACGCTAAGGTTGGGGTTGAGGAAGATTATTTTTATCTTTTATGTTTTTAGGAAATGGAAAGGTACTAATCTGGGGTTTGGATTTGGGGTTGGTATTTCTACCGATTACTCTACTTATCTAATTATCTAATCTAAGGTGTATGTAGTCTATGTCTAATTATTGTGTGCTCGTATGATAGTTTAAAGATGTGTTCACTTAGGTTTTATTACTCCTTAATTATCTCCTATTGATGGTTGAATTGTCACGTCCTTATTCTTAATCGCGTTGTGTGTCTAAAGTCGAGGGTATGCGCTTATCCTAACTCTTTGAACTTACCAAAGGGTCTCGCCTACAAAACCCTCTAGGATTATAAACTCTAACTCTAAGGCCCTCTTTGGATGATATAGCCTACAACCGCCTAAGTGCTATAGCCTAAGGTTCACAAAGATTAATCAAGCATTAATTACACAAAGAATGACCTATCGCATTACTAGATCATTAATCAACTAAGATAAGAGACAACCAATCAATATTTAATAATTAAGTTTCATATTCCTAAGCAAACACACAAGTAAATTAGCCGGACATGGAGAACATGCAAGCATACACATAAATAATCAAAGACATAATTGAATTAATGAAGTAAAACACTTATCTTGATGTAAGATAGGGTTTGGAACCCTAAAATATTGCATAAGATGACCTTGGTTCGATTTAGGTTTTACCCAAAGACTACCCACTAAAACTAAAAATTCGGATTCTATATATAATATTACAATCGCCACGGCGTCACCTTATGATTTGTGACGCCGGGTCGCCTTCATTAGGGTTTCGCTTGGCCACGTTAGTCTTGCGACGGCGTCACCTTGTGCTTGTAACGCCGTCCTCTTGACTTTCGACTCGTCTCGATCAAATCTAGGCCGCTCGAGTTGCGACGGCCTACTCTTTTAAAGCCCCGACACCGTCACCGAAAATAAGAAATTTGGCTTCTGTCGTCACAAAATACTCCGACGGGCGTCATAGCTTAAGCAGTTGACGCGTCACCTTGTATTTCAATGACTTGAGTGTCTCGATTCTTGACTTTGGCCATTTTCTTCAGATATTCGCGCCTTTTCGTCCAAATAAGTGCCATTACTGAGAATTTGCCTTCAATAGACCTAAAAGTGAAAAGGAACGATATTAAGTAATAACGGATACAAAAGTGATCAAATAAGGGTTTAAACAACCTCAAAAGGTACATTTTAAAACCTTATCAAATGTCCCTACACTTGGTATTTGCTTGTCCTCAGCAAATGTGCTTTTAGCCAATTAATTTATAAGTTAGGGTCATGAAGCATTGGTTTAAAACAGTCCACAACACATATAAGCCCCATAAAAGTCATAACAAGCACGGAATTACATACTAGCACCTCACATGGGGTGTTTGGATACTCACATCTCTCTCGGTGTATATGAAATATAACAAGTTGGAAATGGAAGATAAACACTCATTAACCGGTCCTAGTACATAGATTACCATAGGCTTGAGAATAGATCAAACCTCCATCGCTTTGGCGTAAGCACCTAGGAAAGACTATCAAAGAGGTCTTTAAAGGTTTGTAACGTTAGGCTTACGGTAGGGAAACAAAGGGTTTGGTGGGATAAGCTATTTAGTGGTGGCAAGTCAAAAATCTCTTATGTTACAAGTATACGAAGAATGGCATTGCTAAGCCAAGACTCGACACTCTAAACTCTAGATAACTGAAACAAACAAACATAAATTTAAATGATAGATGTAGAATGGTAGCCCAGATGTTTTTTTTTTTTTTTTTTTTTTTTTTTTTTTTAATTTGTTTTGAACACTCTATTTTTTTCTTTTCTCTTTTCTATTTTTTTTCGATTTTTTTTAATCATACACTTTTACTCTACCATCCTCTACGGTAACATCAAAATGATAGGGATTTAAGGCACATCCCCACACTTGAGTTTTTATTACTTTAACACTAATTTGACCCGAATTGAAAAGATCAAAACACTTGGGGTATGTTATTACGCAAATAAGGGAATTAACGTTCCCTTCCAATCATTTCATAAACTTTAACTTTTTCCCATGAGTCCCATTCGTCCCAAAACTGTGTACAAAAGATATGACTCGACTTAGCAACTCATGCAAGCAACTAGATAATTGAACTAAGGGTTTAGGGTGAAAATCAATAATGCACTAAAAGTGAGTGTGTACAAGGTAGGCTAAGGCGATTTGGGTGTATATTTGGGGGTGGGGTGTAAACAATGCTCTTCATTGATATTCCAGAAAAACCGAAACATCACGAGAACCGCGAAAAGGATAGGCTCTGAGGGGTTAACTAGGGTATCGTGTACTAAAGATGATTACAACGCAAAGGTGTGGGGGAATTACTCAACCGATGTGGAAGAAGTAATTATATTACGGGTATCAAACAAGGGTTATCCTAATGCCTCTTATCATTTAGTTATTCCTAACTACACAAGTGTAGTCTTACTAGCGATCTCGGAATGCATCACAAAACAAGTTCTAGAATCTATTATACTACCGGTTCACACTCTAAGCATTAAAGATGAATGCTTTAATTCCTACTAATCTAAGGGTGATCCTCACATTTTTGGTGGAATTTGGGTGGTAAAGGGTTTTTTGTGCTAGTCATGCAACTTCCTATCCGTGAGACGCTTTTGTTAAGACTAATGGCCCACTCCTATATATCTTGAAAAATTTTAAATTTGGTGCCAAAATTACCCTAACCGGCATTTTCTCATGGTTTATTACACAAATACAATTTGACAAAGTAAATAATCAAGGATAAGCATAGTTTCTAAGTTCCCGTTTTATTTTCCCTCCCTACACTTAAACTGAACATTGTCCCCAATGTTCCCCGAAAGTATCAAAGTTATGATAATGGAAGGTAATTAAAACGAAAGAAACTAGTACTCCCGATTAGCTCGGTAGGATCCGTGTGTGAAGTAGTGGTTAAATCCTTTCCAAGAAAAATGTATGCGTGAAAAGCTCCTTCCAATCTTTTGTTTCTTCTTCTTGATAAATAAAACATGCACATTTGAAGAAAACAAACGAAACCTTCACAGTAAAATCGGTGGTAATAATATATAAGACTCTAGTAAACTAGGATATAATGCTTGTGGAATAGATGTTTGCTGCATTTCGGAAAATTAAGACCGGAAAATTCCAAAATTTATAAGTAGCTCGTAAAACGAGAAAAAGCAATCTGTTGTTTTACTCCTTCCTAACGCCGTCGTAGGGGTGTCCAAAAACCGAGGAACCAAAAGAACTAAAGAACCGTGCGGCACCGACCGGGAACGGATCAGATATTAGAACCATGGTACGGTTCTTTTTTTTTTTTTGAACAACCATGGTACGGTTCTTGGTTCCTAAAATTCCAAAATTTCGGTTCTTGGGACGGTTCGGGTCAGAACCGTCCGGTTCTGGTACTTTCCCGAAAGAACCGACTTTTATGAAAATATGTAATTTTATAGGCTTTGTTTGGGATATTGTGTACACGCAAGTATTTAGCCTTTTAAAAAAATAGAAAAAATTCTACCTAAACCTAAAAATTGATAAACCTTAACCTTTAATTCATTGACTCCATTCAAATATTCAAACATCATTTATCAACATGAAACTAAGTTATTTCTAAACTAGAATATTGAGTATGCGCATAGCCGCATATTGAACAATTTTATGCTGCTCAGTAACAACTAACAAGAAGTTGTAGTTAACTGTTGGTATTTATTGTTTATTAAATGTAATGATAAAAGTCGAGAAACAATTAACGATTATGGCATCACTGCATGTATATTGTCACCATGTAAGTTATTGTAAGTTAGTCACCATGATTGATATATAATATTCTCAATGAGTTTGCAATTATTTTCGTAGATAATGAGTTTGCTATTATCGGATATATGTTTTTTATTTATTTGTAAGTCAAGTTGTGGAATATTATTAAGGTTGTCAACTTCTTTCGAAGTTCTACGAACCGAGTACCATAATTTCACATCCATCCAAACATATTTTTTTTACACTTCGGTACTCATGGAATTACCAAAATTCCGATCGAACCGAACCGAAAAACTTGGGACGGTTCTTGGTTCCACTTTTTCCTTATTTTCGGTTCTCGGTTCTTTCGGTTCCGGTTCCGGTTCGGACGGTTCCAGACTATGGACACCCTACCGTCAGTTCGATCCTTACGTCGAGTTATCCCGACAAAAATTGGTCACGATTTTGGAAAAAATTCGAAAATTTACATCTTTAGAATCTGGAAATATTTCTGCAAAACATCCATTATGACTCGATACAAGTATTTGACTCGAACAAACACACATATATATCTTTTAATTAATTGTCATTCTCATGTTTACGTTTCTTTGAAAACGTGTGTAATCCTCTCTACACTTATCCTTTATGTAAAATACCTTTATATGTAATTAAGATGAGGTTAAAAACAAAATAAAGCATTTTTACAAATTGAAACATGAGAATAAACGATCAATAAAAGATATATGACACTAACAGGCAAACAATTAAGCATGGGTTGCCTCCCACGAAGCGCTTTTCTTTATTTATGAGTCTTGTAGCTAGACTCGTAGTCGTGCTCCCACGTAACTTCATTACCGTAATCTCCTTCGTCATGATGCCTCTATTGGGGATTCCATGTTGTAGAAGTGCCCTATGATGCACCTTTCTAAGAGTTCGCCTCTCCCACTTGGTCCTATATGTCGGTCCTAAGTTCAAGCAATCCTTATAGAATCCGAAAATCTTAGCCATAACATAATCTACTCCTTTTCCTTATCCTCCTCATTCCTATAATAGACCGATAGTTTAAGTTCCTTTTCATCAGAGAGTGATGAAAACTTCTCAATCTTAAACGGCATTTGGTAAGCTATGTCATCGGTCTCATCCTTGAATCGCATTATTCCTAATGAGGGATCATAAGTCATCCCAGTGTTTTCTATGAAAGGCTTTCCTAGAATAATGTGGGACAAGCTAGGATCTATGGTCGTGCTAATATCATCCACATATATGAAGTCCGTAGGAAACGAGAAACTATCTACATAAACAGGCAATCCCTTAACTCTACCAAGAAAATTGCACCTATCCCTAGGGTTATCTTGCCTAGTTGGAATAGGCTTCTTCATTACCCAATTGTAGTAGGTGCTAGTCATTATGTTGATTGGAGATGATAAGGTTGTAAAAGGTACCATTTTGAGGGGTCGTTTAAGCCCTTATTTGATCACTTTTGTATCCGTTATTGCTTAATATCGTTCCTTTTCACTTTTTAGGTATCTTGAAGGCAAATGCTGGAATGGCACTTATTTGGACGAAAAGTGCGAATATATCAAGAAAATGGCCAAAGTCGAATCGAGACACTCAAAGTGCTGAAATGTATACGGCGGCGGTGTTAATTGCACGCCGTCGGAGGATTTTATGACGGGACGAAGCCAAAACTCCTATTTTCAAGTGACGACGTCAAGTTATAAAAGAGTAGGCCGTCGCAACTCGCACGGCCTAGATGTAATCCAGACGGCGCCGGAAGGTCGAAGAGACGCACACACAAGCATAAGGTGACGCGTCGCAAGGTTAACGTGGCCAAGACGAAACCCTAATGACGGCGACACCACGGCGTCACACAACATAAGGTGCCGTCGCATATGTAATATTATATATAGAATCCGAATTTTCGGTTTAAAAGAGTCTTTTGGAGTAAAACCTAAAACCGAACCAAGGGTGTCTTGTACAAGATTTTAGGGTTCCAAACCCTATCTTACATCAAGATAAGTATTTACTTCATCAATTCAATTATGTCTTTGATTATTTGTGTGTATGCTTGCATGTTCTCCATGTCCCGCTAATTTATTTGTGTATTTGCTTAGGAATATGAAACTTAATTATTAAATATTGATTGGTTGTTTCTTATCTTAGTTGATTAATGATCTAGTAATGCGATAGGTCATTCGTTGTGTACTTAATGCTTGATTCATCTTTGTGAACCTTAGAATAGAATTACCTGAGTATTTGTAAGCTAAACCATCCAAAGAGTGCCTTAGAGTAAGAGTTTATTATCCCTAGTGGGTTTTGTAGACGAGACCCTTTGGTAAGTTCAAAGAGTTAGGGAGAAACGCATACCCTACAACTTTAGAAACACAACGCAACTAAGAATAAGACGTGACAACTCAACTATCAATAGGAGATAATTAAGGAGTAGTAAAACCTAAGTAAACACATCTTTAAACTATCATACGAGCACACATTAATTAGACATAGACTACCACCACCTTAGTTTAGATAATTAGATAATAGTAGAGTAATCGGTAGAAATACCAACCCCCCAAATCCAATACCGAGATTCAGACTTTTCAATTTCCTCAAAACATAAAAAGATAAAAAATAATCTTCCTCAACCTTAACCTTAGCGTAGTAACTTCTCACTAGCATTCCTATTCCCTAGAGAACAATATCAATACCCGTGGCTTACCCTAATACTACACTACAATGATTAGGTTCATCGCTTAGGGTGTTGAAAACTTGCTCGATTTAAAAGGAAGTTCCTTTGACCTCGAACGCAGCTGCGTAAGCGTATCAAGTTTTTGGCGCCACGGGGAATAGAATAGCTAGTTAGTAGTCCATTCGCTTAGGTTCTTTACTTGATTCCTATCAAGTAAATTTTTTCTCATTTTTAGTTTCCTCTTAGTCTATCCCCCTTCTTCGTGACCTTTGTTCGTAACACCCATCACTTTTCATCATGGAAGGTGATAACCAACCACCACTCATCAACCCACCACCAAATGACCCGCCAAGAGCCCGTACTCTTGGTGAATACTCAAGACCAAGCCACCTAGGCTATAGGAACACCATTGAGCTTCTCGACCAAGCCCAAACTACGGCCCTCGCGATCCGACACCATCGGTTGGTGCAAAACGGATGTGCATTCCATGGACTTCGTTCAAGATCCAAATCAAAGATCTCGAGGGATTTTTCAAAATTGTCGATTCCATCGACCTTGATGCTACTACTCGGGAGACCACGCTACCTGCGTCTCTTCCATTCTCTTTACGGGACCAAGCTAGTAATTGGCTTGGGGACTTCCAGCGGCTCCATCTCAAGTTGGGATGATCTTACCTCTCGCCTTGCTCAATTTTTCCCACCGGGAGAACCACTAAGCTTAGGAATGACATCTTGATGTTCCAACAACGTCAAGGTGAATCTCTACTGAAGCATGGACCCGATTCAAGGACTTACTTCATAAAGTCCTCATCACGGCATTGATCTTTGGCTCCAAGTCCAAATCTTTTAAGATCATGTCAACTTCCCACTAAGCGATCCATTGACCAAGCGGCCGTGGAAAACTTAGTGATCTCACCGCGGAAGAATCATGGGGTATAATAGAGGACCTTGCCTCACGACAACGAAAGTTGGGATGACCCCGTGAGCTACCTAAACCGTCAAGGCAATCTCTTTGCCTTCCATTAACTCACAACCTTCCAACCGTAGGATGATCGAACTTGAAGATCAAGTTAAATTCCTCATGAGTTCCTACGAAAATCCTAAGTCTTCACACCATGTGAACAAAGTTTCTTCCTCATGCGAGCCATTTTGTGATCCTCATAACACGCCAAGACTAGCACCCGATCCCCGAACACGCCTGCTTACTACACATCCTCGCAGATTAATGGAGCGGGAGGAAGATTCCTACAACACCCTGCACCTAGGAATTTCAATGAAACCCGTGAGGAATGGAAAACAAGCCCGACTTCTACTGGGACAAACCAAAGAATTCACCTCTAATGATTTCTCATGGCCTCAACCTAACGGTCCTAACCAACAAAACATCGAAGGGATGTTGCAAAACCTAGTTGCATCCCAAGAAACCCAAATGGCTAAGCTCGGACCGCTTTAATCATCAACAAGCCGAGATGGATAGGAAGATAGACAACCTTTGAAAGCCATAACCAATAGTGATAGGAAGGTTAGTGCTATCTCAACTCCGAACCTTCGTATAGAGATTAAGGATCCAAGCAAGCTAACTAAGCACGCTCAATTCGTCAATACCATCGCCTTAGTGAAACCCGATGAGAACGGATGACGAAGAGGACCATACGCTGTGAATAATGAAACACCCGAGGAAGTAGATGAAGTAGACATTGACTATTTCAACAAATTTCCTACGGAAGAAGAACTATCTCGCCACCCTCACTTAGTGCGTGACCTCCGTCACATGTATGTTAGGAAAAGCCCTAGAATCAAGTTTGGGAACCCTTGGAATCTTAACATACCATGTTGCATAGGACACCTTTTGTGGCAAAGGCCTACATTGATCACAAATCCCCAATCAACATAATGACTAGCACCTACTACAATTGGATAATGAAGAAGCCTATCCCAACTAGGCAAGACCCCGATAATCCTAGGGATAAGTGCAATTGGATAATGAAGAAGCCCGTCTATGTAGGTAGTTTCACGTTCCCTACGGACTTCATAATTGTGGATGATATTAGCACGGCCATAGACTCTAGCTTGTCCCACGTTATTCTAGGAAAACCTTTCATAGAAAGCACCGGGATGACCTATGACCCCTCGTTAGGAGTAGTGCGATTCAAGGATGAGACCGACGACATAGCTTACCAAATGCCGCTTAAGATTGAGAAGTTTTCATCACTCTAATGATGAAAAGGAACTTGTCGGTCTATTAGGTGAATGATAAGGATAGGGAAAAGGAGTAGATTATGTTATGGCTAAGATTTTCGGGTTCTATAAGGATTGTTTGAACTTAGGACCGAAATATAGGACCGAGTGGGGAGAGGACGAACTCTTAGAGAGGTGCATCATAGGACACTTCTACAACATGGAATCCCGGTAGAGACCGCCAAGAGGCGGTAATGAGAAAACGTGGGGATACCCACTCACGAGTCTAGCTACAAGACTCTTAAATAAAGAAAAGCGCTTCGGGAGGCAACCCATGCTTAATTGTTTGCTTGTTAGTGTCATATATCTTTTATTAATTGTTTATCCTCATGTTTAAATTTGTAAAATGCTTTATTTTGTTTTAACCTCGCCTTAATTTCATATAAAGGTATTTTACATAAGGGATAAGTGTAGGGAGGATTACACACGCTCTCAAAAGAAACGTAAACATGAGAATAACAATTAACTAAAAGATATGTATGTTTGTTTGTTCGAGTCAAATGCTTGTATCGAGTCATAATGGATGTTTTTTTAAATTTTTCCGATTCTAAAGATGTAAATTTTCCGTAATTTTTTTCGTAAAATCGCGAACGCTTTTTGTCGGGATAACTCGACGGCGTCAGATTGCAAACCGACGGCGGGAAGGAGTAAAACATCGATCACTTTTTCTCGCTTTTCGAGCTACCTATAAATTTTTGGAATTTTCCGTGTCTTAATTTTCTTAGAAATTCAGAAACATCCGCTCCACAAGCATTATATCCTAGTTTAAATCGAGTCTTATATATATTATTACCACGATTTTACGCTGAAGGTTTCATTTATTTTGTTCAAGTGTGAGTTTAGTTTGTCAAGAAGAAGTTACACAAGATTGGAAGGAGCTTTTCACGATAAATTCTTCTTGGAAAGGATTTAACCACCACTTTACACGGATCCTACCAAGCTAATCGGGAGTATTAGTTTCTTTCGCTTTTGATTACCTTCTTTTATCATAACTTTGATACTTTCGGGAACATTGGGACAATGTTCAGCTTTAAGTGTAGGAGGGAAAATAAAACGGAACTTTGAAACTATGCCTATCCTTGATTATTTGCTTTGTCCAATTGTGATTGTGTAATAAACCATGAGAAAATGTCGGTTAGGGTAATTTTGGCACCAAATTTAAAATTTTCATGACATATAGGAGTGGGCCATTAGTCTTAACAAAAGCATCTCACGGATAGGAAGTTGCATGACTAGCACAAAACCCTTTACCACCCAAATTCCACCCAAATGCGAGGATCGCCTTAGATTAGTAGGAATTAAAAGCATTCATCTTCAATGCTTAGAGTGTGAACCGGTAGTATATTAGATTCTAGAACTTGTTTTGTGATGCATTCCGAGATCGCAAGTGAGACTACACTTGTGTAGTTAGGAATAACTAAATGATAAGAGGCATTAGGATAACCCTTGTTTGATACCCGTAATATAATTACTTCTTCCACATCGGTTGAGTAATTCCCCACACCCTTTGCGTTGTACTCATCTTTAGTACGATACCCCTAGTTAACCCTCGAGCCTATCCTTTTCGCGGTTCTCGCGATGTTTCGCTTTTTCCGAATATCAATGAAGAGCATTGTTTACACCCCACCCCCAAATATACACCCAAATCGCCTTAGCCTACCCTTATGCACTCACTTTTAGTGTAAATGTTTGTTATCACCCTAAACCCTTAGTTCAATTATCCGTTGCTTGCATGAGTTGCTAAGTCGAGTCATATCCTTTGTATACGCTTTGGGACGATTGGGATTCATGAGAAAAGTTAAAGTTTATGAAATGACGGAAGGGAACGTTAAATTCAAATTCCCTTTGTTTGCGTAATAATGTACCTCAAGTGTTTTGATCTTTCAATTCGGGTCAAATTAGTGTTAGAGTAATAAAACTCAAGTGTAGGGATGTACCTATAAATCCCTATCATTTTGATGTTACCGTAGGGATGGTAGAGTAAAAGTGTATGAAAAAAATCGAAAAAAAATAGAAAAGAGAAAAGTAAAAATAGAGTGTAAAAAAAAAAAAAAAAAAAAAAAAACGGCTACCATTCTCGCATCTATCCTTTAAATTTATGTTTGTTTATTTCGTTACCTAGAGTTTTAGAGTGTAGTCTTGGCTTAGCAACGCCATTCTTCGTATGCATTTAACATAAAGATTTTGACTTGCCACCACTAAATAGCCTATCCCACAAACCCTTGTTTCCTACCGTAAGCCTAACATTACAACCCTTTAAAAGAACTCTTTGATAGTCTTCCCTAGGTGCTTACGCCAAAGCGATGGAGGTTTGATCTATTCTCAAGCCTATGGTAATCTATGTACTAGGACCGGTTAATGAGTGTTTATCTTCCATTTCCTATTTGTTATATTTCATATATACACCCGAGAGAGATGTGAGTAGGGGTGCTATTCGGGTCGGGTTGGTCGGGTTCGGGTCAAACGGGTCGGGTCCAAGTCGGGTCGAGGGTAAAAATAATATACCCGAACCCGACCCTATTTGAACTCGGGTTAGTCGGGTTCGGGTCAAGTCGGGTCGGGTCCAAGTCGGGTCGGGTCAAGTCGGGTCGGGTTCGACCCTATTTGAAAATGAGTAATCGCATGTAAAGCAGGTGATTTTTGCATTTTGTTAAGGACTGTTTTAAAATAAAATTAAATAGGGTGTTTGGAAATTCATTATACATGTTAGCTCCATTGTTTGCTTGATTCTTGCGGACGTGCATGGTTTTTGGATGAAGTTTAACTAAGCTAATTGACCGAATTGGCCATGGATCTAAGGTAACTAAGCTAATTGACCGAATTGGCCATGAATCCAAATGAAGATATTTCCGATCTTGTTCGTTTTTGCTCGAATAAATCAGTAACACATCACCCCGTTAACGCTCCTATTATGGGGCCGACAATATAAACCCAAATACCTTTATACGTGTTGCTAGCCAATCTTTGGTCCAATGGTACGTCTTGGGTTCATTGATCCTCCCGATATTGGCCTAAATATTCATTTGCAAGTTATATGTTTTAATGCTAGAACAATATTTATTTACATAAAACAACATTAATTAGACTTTTAAAGAATACATTCAACAATTAAAATTAAATAAAGATTTAAAAAAAAAAATTCTTAACTCGGGTTAGTCGGGTTGACCCGAACCCGACAAAGCAAAGTATTTAAACCCGACACCGACCTTAATTCAGTACTCGGGTTAAACGGGTTGACCCGATTGACCCGAGTTAGATTTTGGACTCGAGTAACCCGACCCGAATTGACTGGTCGGGTTCGGCTCACCGAATGACACCCCTAGATGTGAGTATCCAAACACCCCATGTGAGGTGCTAGTATGTATTTCCGTGCTTGTTATGACTTTTCATGGGCTTATATGTGTTGTGGACCGCTTTAAATCAATGCTTCATGACCCCTAACTTATAAATTAATTGGTTAAAGCACATTTGCTTGAGGACAAGCAAATAACAAGTGTAAGGATATTTGATAAGGTTTAAAAGGTACCATTTTGAGGGTCGTTTAAGCCCTTATTTGATCACTTTTGTATCCGTTATTGCTTAATATCGTTCCTTTTCACTTTTAGGTCTCTTGAAGGCAAAATCTTGGAATGGCACTTATTTGGACGAAAAGGCGAATATCTGAAGAAAATGGCCAAAGTCGAATCGAGACACTCAAAGTCACGAAATGTAGGCGACGACGTCCGTGTTAATTGCGGCCGCCGGAGGATTTTGTGACGGGACGGAAGCCAAACTCCTATTTTCGCGACGACGCCAAGTTATAAAAGAGTAGGCCGTCGCAACTCGCACGGCCTAGATGTAATCCAGACGCGCCGCCGGTCAAGAGACGGCGTCATAAGCATAAGGTGACGCCGTCGCAAGGTTAACGTGGCCAAGACGAAACCCTAATGATTTGCGACACCACGGCGCCACACAACATAAGGTGACGCCGTCGCATATGTAATATTATATATAGAATCCGAATTTTCGCTTTTAAAAGAGTCTTTTGGAGTAAAACCTAAAACCGAACCAAGGTGTCTTGTACAAGATTTTAGGATTCCAAACCCTATCTTACATCAAGATAAGTATTTACTTCATCAATTCAATTATGTCTTTGATTATTTTGTGTATGCTTGCATGTTCTCCATGTCCGGCTAATTTATTTGTGTGTTTGCTTAGGGAATATGAAGCTTAATTATTAAATATTGATTGGTTGTTTCTTATCTTAGTTGATTAATGATCTAGTAATGCGATAGGTCATTCGTTGTGTACTTAATGCTTGATTCATCTTTGTGAACCTTAGAATATAATTACCGAGTAGTTGTAAGCTAAACCATCCAAAGAGTGCCTTAGGTAAGAGTTTATTATCCCTAGTGGGTTTTGTAGACGAGACCTTTGGTAAGTTCAAAGAGTTAGGGAGAAACGATACCCTACAACTTTAGAAACACAACGCAACTAAGAATAAGACGTGACAACTCAACCATCAATAGGAGATAATTAAGGAGTAGTAAACCTAAGTAAACACATCTTTAAACTATCATACGAGCACACATTAATTAGACATAGACTACCACCACCTTAGTTTAGATAATTAGATAATAGTAGAGTAATCGGAGAAATACCAACCCCCAAATCCAATACCCGAGATTCAGATTTTCAATTTCCTAAAAACATAAAAAGATAAAAATAATCTTCCTCAACCTTAACCTTAGCGTAGTAACTTCTCACTAGCATTCCTATTCCCCAGAGAACGATATCAATACCCGTGGCTTACCCTAATACTACACTACAACGATTAGGTTCACCGCCTAGGTGTTGAAAAACTTGCTCGACGAAAAGGAAGTTCTTTTGACCCCGAACGCGCTGCGTAAGCGTATCAGGGGATTTGCGATCAATATAGGCCTTTGCCACGAAAAGGTGTCCTATGCAACATGGTATGTTAAGATTCCAAGGGTTCCCAAACTTGATTCTAGGGCTTTTCCTAACATACATGTGACGGAGGTCATGCACTAAGTGAGGGTGGCGAGATAGCTCTTCTTCCGTAGGAAACTTATTGAAATAGTCATAGTCTACTTCATCTACTTCCTCGGTTGTTTCATTATCCTCAAGTATATGGCCCTCTTCATCATTTGTTCCATTGGGTTTTACTACGGTGATGGTATTGACGAATTGGACATGTTTAGTTAACTTACTTGGGTCCTTAATCTCTACGCCGGAAGGCTCGGGAGTTGAGATAGCATTAACCTTCCTATCACTATTGGTCATGGCTTTCAAGAGGTTATCTATTTTTCTATCCATCTCGGCTTGTTGTTGGTTAAAACGGTCCGAGAGCTTAGCTATTTGAGCTTCTTGGGATGCGACTAGGTATTGCAACATCCCCTCAATGTTTTGTTGGTTAGGACCGTGAGATGGGGGCCATGAAAAATCATTGCAAGTGAATTCTTTGGTTTGTCCCCAATAGAAGTCGGGCTTGCCCTTCCATGCTTCTCGGGTTTCATAGAAATTCCTAGGTCCGGATGTTGTAGGGAATCTTCCTCCCATTCCATTAATACGCGAGGATGCGTAGTCAACGGAGACATGTTCGGGGGATTGGGTGCAAGTGCGCGTGTTATGAGGATCACTACACGGCTCACATGAGGAATAAACTTTGTTCACATGGCGTGAAGACTTGGGATTTTCGTAGGAACTCATTAGGAATTTAACTTGATCTTCAAGTTCGATCATCCTACGGTCGGAAGATTGTGAGTCAATGGGAGGCAAGGAGATTGCCTTAACGGTTTTGGGCAACTCACGGGGGTCATTCCAACTTTCGTTGTCATAGAGAGCAAGGTCCTCTATTATACCCCGTGATTCTTCCGGTGAGATCACTAAGTTTTCCACCGCCGCTTGGTCAATGGATCACTTGGTGGGAAAGTTGACATGATCATAAAAGATTTGTACTTGGAGCCAAAGATCAATGCCGTGATGAGGGACTTTATGAAGTAAGTCCTTGAATCGAGTCCATGCTTCGTAGAGAGATTCACCTTGACGTTGTTGGAACATCAAGATGTTATTCCTAAGTTTAGTGGTTCTCCCGTGGGAAAAATTGAGCAAGGAAGCGAGAGGTGAGATCATCCCAACTTGAGATGGAGCCCATGGAAGTCGCTCAAGCCAATTACTAGCTTGGTCCCGTAGAGAGAATGGAAGAGAGGCGCGCTGGTCTCCCGAGTAGTAGCATCAAGGTCAATGGAATCGACAATTTTGAGGAAATCCTCAGATGTCGATTAGGATCTTGAACGAAGTCCATGGAATGCACATCCGCTTTGCACCAACCGGATGGTGTCGGATCGCAGGCCGTAGTTTGGGCTTGGTCGGAAGCTCAATGGTGTTCCTATAGCCTAGGTGGCTTGGTTCGAGTATTCACCAAGAGTACGGGCTCTTGGCGGGTCATTTGGTAGTAGGTTGATGAATGGTGGTTGGTTATCACCTTCCATGATGAAAAGTGATGGGGTTACGAACAATGGTCACGAAGAAGGGGATAGACTATGAGAAAGCTAAAATTGAGAAAAATTTACTTAATAGGAATCACAAAGAAACCTAAACGAGGTGGACTACTAACTAGCTATTCTATTCCCGGCCGCGCCAAAACTTGATAACGCTACGCGCCGTTTGGGGTCAAAGGAACTTCCTTTTCTTCGAGCAAGTTTTATAACACCTAGGCGTGAACCTAATCGTTGTAGTGTAGTATTAGGGTAAGCCACGGGTATTGATATCGTTCTCTAGGGAATAGGAATGCTAGTGAGAAGTTACTACGCTAAGGTTGGGGTTGAGGAAGATTATTTTTTTTTAATCTTTTTTATGTTTTTTTAGGAATTGGAAAGGTACGAATCTCGGGGTTTGGATTTGGGGGTTGGTATTTCTTCCGATTACTCTACTTATCTAATTATCTAATCTAAGGTGTATGTAGTCTATGTCTAATTATTGTGTGCTCGTATGATAGTTTAAAGATGTGTTCACTTAGGTTTTATTACTCCTTAATTATCTCCTATTGATGGTTGAATTGTCACGTCCTTATTCTTAATCGCGTTGTGTGTCTAAAGTCGTAGGGTATGCGTTTATCCCTAACTCTTTGAACTTACCAAAGGGTCTCGTCTACAAAACCCTCTAGGGATTATAAACTCTAACTCTAAGGCCCTCTTTGGATGATATAGCCTACAACTGCTCAAAGTGCTATAGCCTAAGGTTCACAAAGATTAATCAAGCATTAATTACACAACGAATGACCTATCGCATTACTAGATCATTAATCAACTAAGATAAGAGACAACCAATCAATATTTAATAATTAAGTTTCATATTCCTAGCAAACACACAAGTAAATTAGCCGGACATGGAGAACATGCAAGCATACACACAAATAATCAAAGACATAATTGAATTAATGAAGTAAAACACTTATCTTGATGTAAGATAGGGTTTGGAACCCTAAAATCTTGTATAAGACAACCTTGGTTCGATTTAGGTTTTACTCCAAAAGACTACCCACTAAAACTAAAAATTGATTCTATATATAATATTACAATCGCGACGCGCCACCTTATGATTTGTGATGTCGTCGGGTCGCCGTCATTAGGGTTTCGTCTTGGCCACGTTAGTCTTGCGGCGTCACCTTGTGCTTGTGACGCCGTCCTCTTCGATTTTTGACGCCGTCTCGGATCAAATCTAGGTCGTCACGAGTTGCGACGGCCTACTCTTTTAAAACTTGACACCGTCACTTGAAAATAAGAAATTTGGCTTCGTGTCGTCACAAAATACTCCGACGGCGTCATAGATTAACCGATGGCGCCGCCACCTTGTATTTTGACTTGAGTGTCTCGATTCTTGATTTTGGCCATTTTCTTCGATATTCGCCTTTTCGTCCAAATAAGTGACATTACGACAATTTGCCTTCAAGAGACCTAAAAGTGAAAAGGAACGATATTAAGTAATAACGGATACAAAAGTGATCAAATAAGGGCTTAAACGACCCCTAAAAAGGTACATTTTAAAACCTTATCATTATCACTTACACGGTTTGTGCTAAACACGAATTGTTTTTAATTAAAAGAGATTGACTGAGATCTTGAGACATGTAGATTGTTGGAGTCTTGATTTATTCTTTAACAGTGAGTAGTGAAGAGACTTGATTATAATTGAGTGGTGTGACGTGAGATAGATTATAGGATATGTTTAAGATATGGACGGTTGAGATTTTTTTTTATTTTTTTTTTTTGGTCTCGTTTTGGATACCTTACGCCTAAAGCTGTTGATTGGAAAACAAAATCTTACGCGTAAACTCCTGTTCTTACTCGTAAAATCTTGTTATGCGTAAAGCCCTTGTCTTAGTCATAAACGACCTTACGAGTAAACTTTTTTTAAAAAACCTTAAGCGTAAACCCACCTTCACGCTTAAATCACCCTTATGCGTAAGCAACCTTACGAGTAAGGTTTATGCGTAAGAAACGTACAAGATACTTTCCAAGTAAACCGTAATCAGATCTGAAGATAGTCGTAAGTTCTTAGGCGTAAAAAATGGCGTGCTTATGCGTAAACCAGGACCCTTACGCGTAAAAAACGAGGGTTTTGACTTTTTCGTTGACTTTTTCCGACCAAGTTTTTCCGGCAACGTTTTTTAGACAGCTTTTTCCGACCAGTTTTTGTACCGGTTTTAGACCACAATAAAGAAGATTTGACCTTAAGCGAAATGGACCGAAATATAATACTGATTTGGACAAAAAGGACAAAAATTGTTTGGACAGAAAATATATAAAGGTACTGCTTTGGACTGAAAATAACAACTGTTTGGACAGAAAAGATAAAGTTTTTGGACAAAAGAGATAAACTTTTTAACACACAAACACTTCTAAATATACTTGAAATAAGATAGAAACAAGTTAAGAAGTGCCCAAAAAAATTTTAAGACGTGATTTTTTGACAAAAAAAAAGACACGTTTTTTCAACAAGAACACTTCTAAATCATCATTTGGCTATTGATACCACTTGTTAGGACCCTTTTATCATATCATTTCACACAATAAAACTAGAAATATGAAGCAAAGATGTGGTGGTATAAGAGATGTATGTGAATGTTTTAGAGAGATAAAGTAAAGAAGATGAAAACAATATTCATATGAAAAACACATACAAAACACACTCAAGCACACCCCTCAAATGAGACTTTGAGGGGTATTTATAGTACAAGTAACATAATGCCCTAAGGCTTGGCCATGGGCCGTGAGATGGGCTTGGACATGGATTGGGTTACATGAACTTATACAAGGCTAGCTTAACATAACATTTAGCCATTTAGCTTAGCCCAATCCACGAGCCCGTTGACTATTCTATCACGATATCTAACACACGTTACAAAGTTCCTAAACTTGAATGACCATCACTTCTAATAAAAATGTTACGGCTAACACTTATCTCCCCATCCACTGACCTGATACTTATCTCCTTCTACTCGTAAAACGGTGTACTTATAAGCCTCTTTATTTATCAAGTCTAACATGAGTGTTGCCTTTGGTGTTAATGGTCCGGCACACTTGTCAATTACATTCACAACATTCACTATTCTTTTCATACAATATTCTCTAATGTATTGCAAAGTAGTAATGATGGGTTGGTGCCTACCTCCCACTAGTTTCCCATTGAACACCTCACATGTTATTAAGTAACACATCGAATGAGCCCTCCATACATATATTATACAACATGTTTGAGTTATAAAAATAATGAGTGTTGAACAATGTCGTAGAACAAAAGATGTACACTTAGACATAGATTTGGTTAGTACACAGAAAAATGCGACCTTGACCAATGGGTTGGTAGTATCTTACTTAACCAAGCATGGGCGTGTTCACTAAAACTCTTGAATGCCAACATGGTGCCTCAAATTGTTGGACGGTTGTTGTTCCGCACATCCCCAAAAATGTTCCTTGTATGCTTTAGCATTCCATTGCAATTTCATATTATCATGGATGTGCCTCAAAAAATATATGTGTTCAACACTAGGGAATACTGCTGCTAATGCTGGAATGATATCCTAAACAAAGGAACATCAATTCATTACTAATAAAAGTAGCATTTATCGAAAATACAAGTGAATATAATCAACTAAAGGTAACATTACCTTTTTCCGTCACGATAAAAGTGTAGTTAGAGTTTGGTTGCAAGTCAAGATCATCTCCTAGACATTCAAGAAACCAAATCAATGAGTCTTTGCTTTCGACACGCAACATCATAGGCTAAAGGTATATTCCATTGTTTCTATCTATACCGACCTTTAAGAAGTCGACCGAAAAGGACCCATCATAAAAGCACCATCTAACCCCAATAACTCCCTTTGACAAGCTTTATATCCTTCCTTCAAAGCACCTAAGCATACATACATTCTCTTGAAAACTCTGGTTGGACTTATTGGATCTGTTGCAGTTTGTACACTTATCCTAACTGTTGTATTTGGGTTTGTTTTCTTCAACTCTTCAACATAATCTCTTAAAAGGGTGTATTGCTGCTTATGATCACCCATAATCTCATTTTCTGCCTTGTTTTTTTTTTCCCTTAATGCCTTTTGCATAGACATTTAAACTTCAAACTGTTTAGTGAGCTGATCTTGAACAACCCTGATTGGAATATCTGGATTGACATGAACTTGGTCAACTATTTGCTTTGAAAGAAACTTGTAGTCACAAGCTTTAATCTTTCTTTATTGCAAACATTTGTGTTCATCCCTGAAAGTTCGAACACTCCATAAATCTTTAGGTATTTTTGGCTACAAACAACAACCATGGGCAAACTTTTGCTTGCTCCTTCATTGATCTCAAATATACATCCCTTCCGCGACCTCTAGTTAATAGACATGTTTTCCTCTTTGGGGCTGTTCCCAGGCCAACACCTTCACTTGTACCATAAATAGGTATTGTTCCAACACACCTAACCCTAATTGTCTGTTTGTCATTCTTAATGAGTTTCAATTTCCTCCTAGTCTGTATTGAAAGCAAGTTGATCTTATCTTTCACTTCATTTGCAGTTACAAAAGTTTGACCACAGAAAAAGTATACTTCGTCCTCTACTTGTGTTGCCTCACTTAACTTTTGTTTCTTGTATGTCCTCATTTTTTTCTTCCTAGTAACATACTCATCTCATTATTAGAACCACTTGCAAACTCATTATCATCTAACAGATCTAACTCACTTTTCTTAAAAAATCATATGGCATCTGGCTGGAGCAACGTATATATGGTAACTCTCTAGTCTCAGTCACTTTGAACAGATTAACATCAACATCAGGCTCCTCAAAAGTATTTGCCTCATCAACAACTGTGTTTCCATCTCGATTGTTCTCAATATCATCATCATCACTCACATAACTATCTGTTTCACTCACATTGTCATCACTTAAAGCTTCATCAATTTCACATACCTGTATAGATTTACCTTTTTGGATATGATCAACATGATTACATATTTTCTCCTCTTGATGTCCTAACTCTTGATCATTTTGACATACCTCTTCAGGACTATCTATTTAAATATTCTCAACAGGTTTATCTTTTTGCTGACTGACATCAGCTACAACATCTTCAGTTTGACAGACCTCTACCGATAAAAACAATGGTTCTATTTCTGGCATCTGACTAGATTGTACCAAAGTATAGCAAGAGCTGCCTTTTTCTTTATTGCATTCATGTTAGCAATAACTGTCCTAATTGACTTTGGTGACATTTCATCAACATCCAATGTTGTCTTAGCATTTTCAACATAAACTTCTATCATATTATGGTCATCAACAAGATCTTTCAATATTTCTAAATTTGCACTCTCACTTAAGATATACAAACCATCATCTAAATTACTACCAGGCTTAACAAAGTAATAGTAATTTTTTGAACCAAGCTCGTAACCCACTTCATACATAAGAACATCCAACTCTTCAACTGCTATCACATCAACTAAATTTTCCATACTTCCAACGTATATTCTACCAGGCCAGTATTTAAAGAAACCGTTGTGATGAACCCTCATGCTAAACATATTAGATCTACCACCTGAAAACATGTCAATATATGTTTAGGACATTCTCAAAAGTTAATTGCCAAAAAATAAATACCCCAATTACAAATTCCAATGTTTATAATCAAAATAAAAATAGTACCGTATTTCTTCTTAGCAGAGTTATACATAAAGGTATCATCAACTGGATAACCTGGATGTCTTCTTACTTTCCATAGAGTAAAATCCATGTTTTGGTTTTTTAAATAATAAAAATAGGTTTTGTGACATGCAATTAGGGTTTGTGAATTGTGATAATTCTTGTAATGAAAGTTTTGGGACGAAAAATAATACAATCTATGTGTATATGGGGCGGGAAGAGGGTTAGATTACATGTGGAAATAATACATACATTTTTAATCGAAATAAGGAAAAGACATTTGTGCCCTTGGACTAATGACAAAACAAACGTCGACTAACGTGTTTGACTAACGAAAAAGTGGTCAAGGGACCAGTTTAGCCTCAAAAACTTGGAAAAAGGAACTCTGATGATGAAAATGGCATGTTTTGGTTCAACGTGATGTTTCTGGACAAGTTTAAGGACCAAAGTGTATTTTAGTCTAAAACTTATAAATAACTCAAAATTTTTTATTATTTCGATGTGTAACGGATTGTTACAAACTCCTACACTTAAACTTATGATGTCCTTACCAAGCCTGCATATAACTAGGACACTTACCCAAGAGATGGAGATGCATGAGCTATCAGGCTTGTCCCACCCCAAGAGATTATGGCTCTGATACTGTTTGTAACGTCTCCTAAGCCGAAAACAATTAACTACTCGAACACTTTTTCATGTTTCAGCTCAAAAGCATGATGGAAGGATAATAGTAGCACACTACTTCAACCTTATAAAAAAACACAATTATTTCTTACCATACCGATGTGAGACGAGTTATTACATTTGTACAACTTTTTTTAACACAAAACTATTTATGTGTTATTTCTTTAATAGAATTAATTTATTATACAGTTTGATGTATATGTTGTTTGGTTAGGTTTGTTATCGAGGGTTGTGTTTATGGTGATTGTAGTTTGTGACGATTATTGTTGATCGAGATTGTTGTAATTTCTAGTATCCGCTAGTTTGGAATTGCATATATATCCCTCCAAAGCCTCATAATTGCATATATATCCAACCAAAACTCATAATCGCATATTCTTCCAAAGCCTTGCAAATGATTATTTTAAATATATATTTAATAGAAAAAATTGTCTAATAATTATAATTGATATATAAAATGATGATTATACCTTTATTTTATTAATTTTTTTTTTACAATTACAAAATATCCTTTTATTGGTTTGAATTTTATTTTGTCATTTGATCTATATATATAGGACTTTACGTTTAGATGGAACGATGAATAGTGTAGTTGATATTCTTATTCAAGATTCGTCGATACTGAACACGGTTGAGTCGCTGAACATGGTTGCTCTTTCTTTTCTTAAAAAATAGTTAAAGGACATTTTGTAATTGTAAAAATAATAAATAAATAAATAAATAATAAGGGTATAATCATTATTTTATATATCAATTATTGTTATTTGACATTTTTTTCTATTAAGTATATTTAAAATAGTCATTTGGATATATATAACAATTTTAAGGCTTTAAAAGGATATTTAAGCAATTATTAGTTTTGGTTGGATATATATGCAATTATAAGGCTTTTGAAAGGATTTATATGCAATTCATCCTTAATTTTATTAAAATACATATGGCTTTCAAAATAAAATAAAGAAAAAAACTATATAGTTTTTTTTTTAAATCAAGTTAAATGTTTATTTAACAAGTTAAAATGAAGTTTGTTAGTTTTGTGAAAAAATATAATGTCATACCAAGTTTGATGTAAAAAAGTTTGTTTATTTAACAAGTTAACATGTTGTTGAGCTTATTTGGAAGAGTTTAGACTAAACAGAATCGTTAGTTGTTTAATAAGCATAAATTACATGCTCGTCATTTTATTTTGCGATGTCGTAAAATAAATATTCACTTTTGTTTCTACCAATCAAAAATAAATTTTATTGGTAAAGATAATATTTGATTAGTTAAGATACTTAGAGAGATTTCTTAAAACTTTGTATAATATGAAAGTTGACATATATTTTGAGATGAATGCAGTATTCTCATAAGCTAATTAAAATTAGAAAATAATTATTTTACGGTTCATCTAACTGGTTTTCACACGCCATAGATTTCGATGCATGAAAAAAATACGTTGGGTTAACTAAATTCAAAATCACATGTAATTAAAGTTGTTTTAAATATAATTAATATATCTTAAATATACTTTTTATATAAAATTATATTGTAATTCAAGTTAAGTTAATACTACGTCGTAATATTTAGTTAGTACCCACCGTAGGATCGACGTTGGTCAAGACCGATCGAACCGGATCGAGATCGATTAGACCAAAACCACGGATCAAGACCGGACCAATGTGTTGGTCCGGCCCGGGTTGGTCCGGTTCGGTTCGATCCTTGATCGGTCATGTTCAAGAAGGCATTATTGGTCGGTTTGTCGTAGACCGGACCGAACCGAACCGGACCGAGACCGAAATAAGGAAAAGTTAAGACCAAGACTAGACCGTTGGTCATCGGATCGGTTTTCGGTCGGGTCGGTCGGTTTATCGATCCAATCGGTTTTAGGTCTACGATGCTCAACCCTACCCACTTGTTAGACACATTTGATTTTAAACACACCTCCTAAATCAAATCGAAAATTTCATCTATCAAGTTTATACCTTGGAAAAACAAAGTTTGCAACAAGAGTAGTATGGAAGGATATATGTTGTAATGGTAATAAAGTGATATGGAATGGTTTGGTTTGGTTTTCACAAAGCATTCTTAGGCACTCATTTGTTCTTTGGATAGCAATTCAGGACAGGCTTATGACACAAGATAAAATTGCAGTATAGAAGCCTTAATGATGATATGAAATGTGTTTTCGGCAAACAATGCCTTGATTCTCATGAGCATCTATTTTTCCTATGTCATTATACTAATAAAGTGTGGAATGAGATGAAGAAACTCCTTGATAAACAATTCTCATTTAATTGGAAAAACATTATTGAAGAGTTCTCTAGCTTGAAAGCAAACATGAATGTATGGAGTATTATAAGAAGATTAGTATTGGGTGCAGTAATCTACTTTGTGTGGCAGAGAGAAACACAAAAATTTCAAAACAGTGAAAGAAATGTGAAAATTCTAGTACATAATATTATGGATAGCGTCAAATGGAGAATAATGAGTTTTGCTATTAAGGATTTTGCTGCTATCAAAGTTGTTGAAGATAAATGAAATGTGCAGATGAGAAGAGCCAAACTTTTAGTACATAATATATGGATAGTGTATATAGTTTTTTCTAACATGTCTTTAGTGTTCGGTATAAAAATGTTAGAATCAAGTTTCTAGAATGCATGTTGTTTAGAAAGTTTATTTGTTTTAGGCTCTGTAAATAACATCATGGGAATGTCCATGAGTGTTAATAGAGTTTGTATTTTTTGTGATTAATAATATTTCACTTTTTAAAGAAAAAAGAAAGAAAAAAAAAAAAATACACGGAAAGGAAACGTTTTATATCGCTGACCCTTAAGAATAAAAGGTTAGGCTGTTTTGACTTCTTGTTTAATAAAGGCCAAAGTGGTTAAGGTGGTACATCCACTCGCAGCGCGTGGTACTATTTATTTTCTTTATCTGAAATAGAAATACTATCTAATTGCAGTCAAGGCCTCTCTTTATTTCTTCTTGTCACTTTCAAAGAAAAACTGACATCAAATGCAAATTGACTAATCTAATTGTTTTTTCTTTCTTACAATATCTTAGAACGTGAGAATATTTTGAATATATAGCACGTATAAAAAATTTAGCTGTCTTAATGGAACATCTATGATAAAAGCACAAATGCAAATTTTATTCTAATTATAATTTTAATTTTAATATAAACAATTTTAGAATAGTAAATTTGTGGAAAATAGCAACAATATATATTCCTTCCGGTTAACTTGCATTGCATAAAAAGTGTCAGAAAAATTGCAGAAGAGTTCCTTGTCAGTAACTTAGGAATTTGGTCCCAGTCATGACGCAGGACGACCCGGCAGAACAGACTGCACGCCGTCGCTCTTTCTCCAAATGACGCGGGACAACCCGGACGGGTCGACGACCCAAGATATTTTTTATATAAAAGAAAAAAGAGAGAAAAGAAAAAAAAATGACAAAGCATTAAATATCGGTCGAGAATCGAACCAATATTCATTTTCTTGATGCCACAACCGATCTCTAGACCGATCTCCACATCCGAAGCACTCGATTTCAACATCGGTCTTCATTAAAAAATGGTGGTGCCCAACCGATGTTGACCTATCGATTGGGACCAGCCTTATGATCACATGAACAATCCATAATTTAAATTTAGAAACTGTATGTATAACAAAAAATTACATACATGTTCCTCCTGTTTGTTTGTGTTGCAAAACAGCCCAAAAAAGCTGCAAAAATTATTTCTATTGTTAGAGCACTTCCATTCTTCACACCTCAACGGCGTTAAACCCCGAAATCAACCCAAATAACGCGCGTTATTGCGTTATACCCGTTGGAAGTGCAGCAGCTTCATGTCGTTAGTCCCTGGGCGTTAAGGGACTAACGAGCGTTACTTAAAAAAAAAAGAAAAAAAAAATCATTTTACCCCCCTAAACCATTTCAAATAAATTTTCACTTACACCCCTCAACCTATTCAAATTCAAATTTAAATTGTCTTTGGTCAATTAAGTAGGGATAAATTCAAATTCAAATTTGAAATTTAAAAATCAAATCTGACGGGATTTATTCAATTTCAAAATCAACTCGCTTATATATACAACTCTACCAGAGTTGTTTAGAACACACAACACACACAAGTTACACACACAACTCACACACAAAAATGTCTCATGAAAGATTTTTCTCAAAGAATTCCCACCGGAAAAGTTCTTAAACCAACTTTCAAAATCCAAATCACTTCTCGGAAACCAACTTTCCAACTCTACGAACACGATGTTTACTCTACACCACCGAAAATGTCTTTCCTGGTGGGTTTGAAAACATCTCGCACTCCTAATTGTTCCAAGTTCACCGTGAGCGATCCAGTGGATTTTCAAAACCACCCAACGGATTAAGTGAGGCTTCCTCCCAAGAATCGGAACAAGATGAAGAAAACGTAAGGGAGATTATGGAAGAGCGAGCACGTGAAGAGGTCGTCACGTGAGCAAGAAGCACGTTTCAAGACTGCAAGACAACTTCTTCGACATAATGGAGAGTCGATACTTTAATGGGGAGTTTTATTCTCCGCCAACCGGTTCGATGGTTGGGACTCGAACGACTCGTTTTTAAGTTTTAGTAGTTTTATTTTCGTCGTATTTTTAATTTTAATTGTTTTGTTTTTTTTTTTTTTTTTTTTTTTTTTATTTCGTTGTATTTTTTTTTTAATCTCGTATTGTAATATGTTTTAGTTTTAATGAAATGTTTGTTTTAGTTTAATAAATGAAGTGTTTGTTTTAGTTTAGGGTTGAATTTGAAAATATGAAATATTATTGGTGTTATGGTGTTATTGGGATGTTATGGTTGTGAGTGTTTTTGGGGATGTTAATGTTAAATGTTAAAAGGCGATGTACCGACGTGGGCGGTGTTATTGGTGTTATGGTGTTATGGATGAGTCTCTTACTTGCGATGACAAAAACAGCCCTTAAGTTAATCTAAGGTCTTTTTGTTATAAAAGATTACCTAAATAGTCCCAATAGTTATCTACGACTTCTAGAAACGATCTTTGCCCGCACCTGCAATGGAGCGCGGATAAAAGTATCCTCATTAAATACATGTTACCGAGAGCAAGAGATACCATGTATACTAGCTGAATACTTATGGTTCTATACTATGTTAACATCGGCATGATCTTCTTATTTAGGCTTATAAAACGCAACCATGCTATTTTAGTATTTTTGCTTCATCAAAATTTACTTTTCTAACTGCAATAATTTAAATAGAACCAAGACACTAGCAAGAAGCTAGCGGCAAAAAGAAACATGCATGATGCCATAACTTTTAATCATGATTTCAAGTTTGTCAAACTTATCGCTAGTACAAAATAGTAATATACTCACACTTATTTATATTTGTTAGAACATATTTACACACTTTAAAGTGTGAAGAATCAAAAAGTTTACACGAGTATGTGTGTGAACCAATTGGGTGTAGCAAATATTTTTACATTGTATGAAGATTTTTGAATATTTTTCACACTTTTAAGTGTGAGCCTTTTAAAACAATTATTCACGCTTTTAAGTGTGATGATTTTGATCTTGAAATAATTCTTTACACTTTTAAGTGTGATAATTTTGATCTTAAAATAATTCTTCACTCTTTACTTTGAATATATTTTAAAAAAAAAACGGTTTATAAAATGCGAAAGAAAAAACGTGTAGAAATTACAAATTTATCGTAGTGTTATGTATTTTTTGCCAATAAGGTTACATGTTTTCATGTTATCAACTGCAACCAGTTAGAACATAAATGCCATAAAAAACCTCCCATTCTGTATATCCTCAAGCTTTAAGTTCGTGCTAAGCTAATTGTCTACATAAACAAGATCATTTTTTTTTTAAAGGCAATTTATTCCGAACCAACCAAACCAAATACAAAGAAAGGCATCCACTATATTAACAAGATGCTAATATAACTCCTTATATGAAACTTTTTTAAATAAGTAATGTGTTTAGACAAAATATTATGGTCCGAAATTTACTCCTTTGTTTGATCACATAAACTCTACTAAAACTGTAAACTTATTGTAGAAACTGTCGTACAAAGTCAAGTTTAATGGTGCAGCAAAACTCAACTACACAATTAATACTCAATGCTAATTTAATTTCCACAGTAGATGTGCTCTGAAAGAATAATTATTTAATATATATGATATTATAACTAGTATTCAAATTGGAGTTAAGTCATCATCTAGTCATGTTGCCATTTTTTTCTTTGGTTCTATTCTAAGATGTTAGCAGTGTGTATAAATAATGGAAGAAACCACGTCATAGGAGAGTTTAAGTGAATTAGGTGTTCACATTAATATATGATTACTTTAATAAAATCAAAGTCGACCTTGTTAAGGTTGTGTTATATATATTGACCAATAACAGTTAAACTATTATCTATTATGACATTATACGATAGCACTACATACCAATAATAACAACTAATAATCCCAAAAAGAAATATATTTAGAATAGATCAAGAACTTATTAAAATTGCTATGGTAGTTGTAGTTGGACCGATTGAGGAAATGGTTCATACATATATTATGTTTTTCCAAAGCTATTATATGATACATTGACTTTCTATGCTTTGAATGAACGTGATATCATGATGACAAAAGCAAAGGTAAGATCAGGGGCGACAGAAGCCGATGTAAAGCACACGAAGTTAAGATCGTCTATCGAAGGAGACTACGAAAGCCAATTTGGATACTCAAGGTCGAACTTGCTAATCCTTTGTAGTATGCATCAGCTAGTAGATTACAACTTTCTAGAACAATTATACTCGGTCTCGCTAGGATATTTTAAGATTTGACTATCGGTTTTCTTTTACAACTTGATGATGATAAGGAGGATAAATAATACGTGTATGGGGTGGTTGGATCAGGGACAAGTTGGTAATATAAAGACAAATACAGCTAGAGTGTTTTAGGTGGCTTGACCCTCGTTGAGCATGTATAGAAATGTGGGTGTAGTTTAACTGTTCTAAACTACAGCTGTGTTTGGATACTAGCTTCTTCAAAATTACGATACTATTTTTTTAAATTATGTTTGTTGTCACATGAGCACTTGAAAGCTTTTATAAGCTAATTCTTTTTTAAGACAATATAAGCTATAAGTTTCTCTAAGCTGAAGTCCTTAAAGAATGAGTGAAGTTTGTAATTAGTAACATTTATCAAATATATTTAAAATATTATAGATAAAGACGTAAAAAATTATAATATCTGTTGATTTTATTTGATGTTTTATGTATGTAATTTTTACAATAATAGTCTAGCTTCTAACTTATGATATAACTTATTTGCTTCAGCTCTAATTCTAGATACAATTACAACTACAGCTCAAGCTTTAGCTATTTTTGACAAACACACCTTATATATTAAACTTATTCAATTACATAATTTATTAAATTAGAATCTATAGTCAACCAAAATAATTACTCAGAGTTATCTTACTATGTATAAAAGCATCATTATGGTGATTTGTAAATAAATCTATAAAAAAATGAAAAGGTTTATTATTTATTAATCATAGTGAAAATGTGTTCATGCTTATGTGAATGAAAATGTCTAAGATCTTGAACATTTTTTAAATTTAATGCTTTTGTGTTTAAAGAGGTTTTATAAAGTTTTATGAAATTTATGCATAGTAAAAAAAAGAAGTTTATATAAAAAAAAAAGGTTTATAAATTTATGATCTAAGATGACTAGACAATATTATAAATCTTTATAAAAGTTTATCATAGTAGATAACCTTGAGAGCTTATAATGTTGTCTTAATTTGTTAAGAGATGCAACTAATCTTGCTAAATGTAAAACATTTCAATGCAAAATAACTTTTACACATGTTTTTTTTTTAAATGCAAAATAATATATGTATTGTATGTTTTATATTTTGTTTGGTGCTATGATAGTAATAAAATGATTCTAACCGAAAACATTTAAAATGCAATTAAGTAAGCAAGCAATATTGACTTTCGGTTACACAATTTTAAGTTTACATTAAATTATAGGTTTTATTTGTTTTAGTATAAAAATGACCATTTAAAGATCATGGATTTATTAAAAAGTGATTATGTACGGTTTGTTAATGTGGTGAAAGAAGATATGTTAGCTCGAGATGGTGAATTATATCATGACATTTTTGCAATACCAAGAATTGACATTGTTTCTGTCTACAGATTATCACCAACTACGACGTGTCATCACTTTATCTAACTTGTTTATTTCACTACCGTAATCCGACTTGTTTTATTTCACAAACTAGATTTTTTTTAACGCACTATATTTAAATATAGTTGAAATAAAAGAAGTCAGACAAAACATAGTAAACTGGGGTGAGCACAAAAATAGACGAACCGAATAAAAACCGAAAAGGCCGCACCAAAAAACTAAACCAAAAGAATAACTAATGGGGCGGTTTTGCTTCCTAAAAGTTTAATGTTTAGGCGGTTTTGGTTCAAGATATGAAAAATCGAACCAAAGAAACCGCCTCCACATTCCAACTTTATCTATTTTTAAAATATTTAAATAATCTCATCTACTAAAATATATTTCAACGAAAATTCGGTATATCTCTTGAACTTTGAAAAAGTAATAATGCTAAGACTTGCATTTCATATTTCTATAGATTTTTACATAGTCGTTTCACACTTTATTTGATAGTTTTCGATTGTTAGATATTATGATATTATTAATCTCGTTGGAATAATGTAATTGCAAAATATGATTTCAATGTTTGATGGGTAAATTACTAGTTGTTATTCTTCTTAATGATTAAAACCGGAAGAATGACTAAATAGGTTAAGAGTTATGATGGTTCATAACTAAGTAGTTTATTATCAGCGAAACCAAAGCTAAACAAAGAAAACCGAATAAGAAATCAAAATCTAACCGTATTAGAGAAAAAAAAGGAGAAATCGAAACCAAACAGTTTTCTATTTACCCTATAATTAAGGCAGGGGTATGATTTCCCATATCAAACTCATACGGGGTTAAGTAATTATTGTTTTCTTCTCTTTGAAAAATTACAGACAACAACATGATTCAACAATTAGAAGTGGAAAATCCCCCAGCCACCTTCTCATCATTCTATTTGCACAACCCCACCAAACTCATACTTTTACTTCTATCATATGTATTGTGTTTATATTAATATTGTTTAGGTAAAATTTGAAAAATATATACTTGTATGTCTTACTAGTGTGTTCATTTTCTAAAAATATCTATAACAGTTTTGAAAGATCATTACTATACGTGTTTAAAATGGTGACGAACAGTGAAAAACCAGATAATTTATAGCCTAAACAGCAAAAACCATTTTTAGTCAAATTGCAGACGCAACCATTACAATTTGGAAAGTGCTTGTTGTTGTTTGTTGTTGTTATATTCATCTGGTATAAACCCTCCCTTTACCCAAAAAAAAGGCGTGTTGTTTTTGTCGGGAACTTTACTGTGTGAGTATGGTCATTTGTAGGAACTCTGACCGCATTTTCAAAATTACATATGTTCTCATGCAAGGGACAATTACACATCTACTTGAATATCTCACAATTACGAAGTTGCAGAAATCACGCATGGAATTTAACAAAAGCAGTTTAACAACGTTTTGTAATTTCCTCTTATCTATGTTAATACATACAAACATGCGAGTGCGTATATGTAACAATATATAATTGCAATAAAAATGTTAAATGGGTCTTCCATCCAGAAGAACAAGAAGTTTTCATCTGTTCACCTGTCTCCAGCTAGAGTTGACTTCATGGATTGACTTTTATTTTAGTGCATCCCCCTTTCTAATTTCATCACAATCACAAGTCATTAGTCATTACGCGTTTGTAGCAACAATATATAGTAATATTAATGTTTACTTAAAAATAATCATTATCTTTATATATAAGAAAACGTAACGAATATGAAATCAAAAATCATTATTTCATTCTTTTAACCTTTTCTTAACAACCCTTAAAATCTCTTATAACAAACTAGATAGAATTAGGAAAGTGCTGTGAATAGTAAAAGACAATAACTACTCATTTTAGGCAGAAAGCGATGATCGTAAATAAGCTTAAATAAGCAAGGTGAGAGATCTAATGATAAATAACAGACAAGATCAAGTTACAAGATCAAGTCATTTATCGTTATGCCTCACTTAAACTCTTTAGTTAGGCCTATTTATCATTTTCCTTGTACATCTAAAACATACGTGCTCAATAAAAAGAAAAATTGATAATAAAAAAAAGGAAAAGAACATTAAATTTCAAAATACATGGTTCATGGTTGTGGTAATGTGTGCATTAGACTGAGCACACCAATGATTTCCATCGCTTTTCATTTTTAATGTCATTTCAGCTTTTTCTCTCCATCAATCCACACATGATATTTTACCACATCACGGCGACATGCACTACAAAAAACGTAACTGACAAAATACATTTTAATTTAATTAAAACACATGCAAACATATACACAACCTAGGTCGAGTTCTCGACCCTCGACGACCGAATCACCCACACTAACGGCGACCTCCTCCGACCCTCTTCGATCCACTCGACGACTGAATTGCTGCAAGTAGCCTTATAGATGAGCCTTTTTAAGGTAGTGGCACCCGACAAGACAAGCAAACGAAATTGGCGACTAGCAGGGCCGTAGAAGAGTTAATAAAAATGTTGTGCAATAGTTAACTATAGTTTATATATGATTAAAGTTATAGGAGAGTTATTTTACATACAAAAATTTTCTCACATACTAAGGGAGTCATCCTCACCCTCCATCTAAAAAGAAATCAATGGTTGAAATTAAAAGTATTTTATTATTTCACATATTTTTTATAATTTAAATATCTTTTAAACCGTTAATCGTTAAGCAAAAATAATTACACCATCGCGACGAGCATTTAACTATCTTTCTATAGATGGTCACTTTGATATACTTTCGAAAAAAAAAAAAATCGTTTTTTCGTTTTTTTTTCTTCCGAATATGATATTTGCATGAAAAATCACATGTGATTAAACACTAATTTGAATATCATATGTGATATTTATTGTTAAATCACATATGATATGTAATATCACATTTGATATTAGTGTTAAGTCACATATAATATATTATCATATGTGATTTAACACTAATATCACATTTGATATTCAAATTTATCATATGTGATTTAACACTAATATCACATGATATTCAAATTAGTGTTGAATCAAATGTGATTTTTTTCAAAAAAAATTCAGTAACGAAAAAAATTTAGAAAAAAAATGTGAAAAACACGATTTTTTTTCCCGAAAGTATATCAAAATGCCTATCCATAAAAAGATAATTAAATGTTTGTCGTAATGGTATATTTTTTTTCGCTTAATGATTTATGGTTTGAAAGATATTAATATTTGAAAAAATAAAATAAAAAATGAAAGTGTGTTTTTTAAATTGTTAGAAATTAATTTCATGCATTAGATCAAATAAAAATGAAAGAAAGATAAAGAGCGGAGATTGATACATGTATCTTAAATCTTAAAGTTATATCTTATCAAATATGAAAATAAGCAAGCATACTCTTAATATTCAAGGTCTCGCTTCAATTTTTATTTTTAAATCGTCATCACTCTTACTCAGTTAACATAAAGTTTAACAAATATCTTGAACATATGATTTTGTATTGTTAACATGCTATTGGGTATGTATTCTGAGGCGTTATACGATTGCATATTGATGACGATAGTCTACATTCGGGTCACGAACCGAACGAAGGACCGTTATTAGTTATATCACACGAACCAAGCTAAGTAATAAGTGTTTGGGCGCGCCACGGCTCAAAGTTATTTATGGAATAGGATATCGGATATCTCGATAATTGTTGACCAACCGACTTAGGCGGATACGCTTGAAGGTTGGGGAGCACGAAACCAACAAGTTTCGTGTATATAATGAAATCCATCCCTCATTAAGTGCGATAAAAACCCTAACTCTCCTATTAAACCTAAAACCGATTACTTACTCTCACGCCGGAGGATAATCGTGAGAGACAATCACACGATAAGCTTAACGGTGTTTTCTGTTCACTTAGTGCGCAGGTTTAACACTTAATATTCAAGTTCTCGCTTCAATTTTTATTCAAGGTCTCACTTCAATTTTTATTTTTAAATCGTCATCACTCTTACTCAGTTAACATAAAGTTTAACAAATATCTTGAACATATGATTTTGTATTGTTAACATGCTATTGGGTATGTATTCTGAGGCGTTATACGATTGCATATCTCGCACGCAGCTATCCAAATAGTAATGGATTTGGAAAGTATGATACGTACATTTTATTCTGTATTAGACCCATCGTACAAAAAGGCACAAAAGGCTGCATGAATGGTCTCATGAGCGTGAGAACTGAGTGCCTTATTACGCCACATGCGCTTTACGCCAAAAGTTTTAGAACTCGATATATATGAATTATAATATGAATATATAAATATTTTCATTTTTGTGTCATTATGTGCCGTTCTTATAAACGAAAACTTGCTTTGACCGCAAAGACGTGAGGCTTGATCATGCCGTCACGCCACGCCTTCCGCTATTTATAACCTGATTAGACCGATCAATACTCACACTCTCATTTACTAATTCCTCAAAGAGGTGGTGATTTGAAATTTTGAATAACTATAGTTGTGACTTGTGATTGGGGTCATTATGGGTCATTGGGCTTAATAAAAACATGGGCTTGTGAATGGCAGTCGATAGTTTTAGTTTCCATTATTCCAGTCGATAGTTTAAAGCTTAGGTTTTAAGTTTTGGGGAGATTGAAGCAAGTTTTTAAGGAGACGACAATACCAAATATTACTTCAGGTTTTATCTTTTGTTCGATACATAATACTATGTGATTATGTGATCATGAAATTTTTGTCTGAATACCGTTTGTCTGTATTTTTCTCGATAATTAACTAAATATCGTTATGTGTATTGTGAATGGTCAGATTAGTTGATTTGGGATATCTTGGATAGCTAGTGTACGTGTTTAAATCATACGTGCGTCCGTTTGCAACATTGCATGGTTACTAGTTATTTTGTCGCGAATTCTATTATTGTACGTATATCAATTAAGAAATGAAACAAATCAATTAAGTCTAATAGTTTAAATTCCGTTCAATTTCACTGTTGTACTTGAAAACGTTAAATGTTAATTGAATCTAAGAATTTTCAAGAAGTGTTGAGTCTGCTCGATATAATCTTAAAGCATTGTGTTGTGAAGCTTAAGATTATATCAAGCACCTTAGCACTTAGTGAGAATTCTCAAATTAAATTAACGTTTTCAAATACAACAGTGAAAATGCACGAAATGTAAGAAAATTGCCGTAAAAAACCCCTGGTTAAGTAAGACCCGTTCATTACTTTTTTGCTTCTAGGAAATGGACCAATTGCAAACAAAGTCTTCTCATCAGAACGAGTCTTTCTATTGAAACTGCACCAACTGTAAACAAAGGCCTGGCACCATAATGGGTGCTTGCATTGAAAATTTGGATAAAATTTGTACAGCGCACCCTAGGTGTGTTTCAATTACATGAGGTAAAGTCATCAGGACCAAGTAAAAGATGTTGGAAATATATTCGGTTAATGGATCGAACGGAGATTAAACTGAAGTTTAGTAGATATCATATGAAGTTTAGACTGACATAAAACCCAAAGACTCCAAAAACTGCAAATAACATTGTCTGCACCCCAAATTAAAGACGACGATTATATAATATCAGCTTCTATTGTAGTATTTACTTCCATGCACCTATAAAATGAAAATACTACTTAACTATTAGGTAAGATAAGAAATGAGATCACCTGCAGGCCGAAAAAAAAAATCAAAGTTAGAAAGCCATGCTGGCCAAGAAAATCTTAAGGTATACAACGATTCTCGAAATCAAAGTTAGAAAGCTATACAACGATTCTCGAAATCAAAGGGACATTATTCCAATAAAAGATACAAGATTTTTATCCACTGACTTCACATAGAAACAACAAATATAGTTAGAACGAGCAGGTTTGCCCGCGCGTTGCTGCGGGGATGCTTTATTGATGCATAGAACATTTGTGATAATGCATATGGAGACACCTGCATATAATTAAAGGTATCGTATTTAAAACAATGACTCCTCTTTTGGTTTGTAAAATCCCAAAAGTGCACTATACCAAAGTCAATGTAAAATATCCGCAAGTTTCAAGAATATCAAATCAAACAATCTTAGTTGGATTTTAAATAAGTATATCATATATATTCTCTCGGCTCACTAAAAGAACCGGACCAAATAGGTGAGTTCCAAACGACACAATTTGTACTATCAAACACCCTTTCGGGGCAGAAAATACGCAAACCAAACGCTCTTGATGAGCTGAAAATAAGCTGAACCAAACGCCCCTGATGGGTGAAAATATGCAGCACCAAACACCCCTTCTGTGCAGAAAAATAAGCAAACAAACCGCACCCTTTTGTGCAGAAAAATCAGCAACCAAATGTACCCTTGTGTGCAGAAAAATCAGCAACCAAATGCACCCATTTGTGCAGGAAAATCAGCAGCAAAACGCACTCTTTTGTGCAGAAAAATCAGCAATCAAACACACCCTTTTGTGCAGGAAAATTAGAAACAAAACGCACCATTTTGTGCAGAAAAATCAGCAACCAATGTACCCGGCGTAGGTCTTTTTCCTTTGTAATGATGCTTGGTGCTCTCATCCTACTTTCCCCTAGTCTTGCATTACAAACTTGTATTCTCCAAAGCCACATTACTTATTGTTCCCACCTAGCCTTCTGTAACCTCTGTAAGACCCAAAAAAAAAAAAGAAAAAGTAATGCCTTTGAAACTTTTAAATAATATTAGTTCCATTAAAACGAATAAACTACAACAAAAAATCAACATAGAACTTACTGAAACTGCAAAAAGCTACTGTAATGCACAATTAGAAACTACTGTAATATACTTATGATACATATGAACCATTTACCTTTGCTTATCTCTTGGGTCCAATTGGTGGTGGTTTAGGTGTGGCTTCTTTCTTAGGTTCAGTTTTGGCTGCAATTTTAGAAAATTTAGAACCTGAAAATGTAACCAAAACATTGAGTTGAACTGACCAATTCAAACAATTTGCGCCTCACAACTAAACAATTAACGTCAGCCCATTAGGTACTCTTAAGTAACTTGACTAAGCATATATAGTGGTGGGTGTATCAAAAAAGTATGTACACATATAATTAACAGCCGTTTTGCCATTTTTATCTAGTTGTAATGAGCATAACTCATTTTGACCCGACGTTTTGTCATTCTTTGTGTTTATATCTATACTATATAAAATGGAAAAATAGTCAAAGTGGAAAAAGTGAAAAATGTTGAAAGTTGAATGTTGAAAACATGGTCAATGGAGAGAGAAATAAATAATATAATTAATACTCTTATTAAAACACCCAATTACTTAAAAGTACAATAATTTATTCACATTGTACACCCAATTAAAAGCACATCTACCAAATTAAAAACAACCAATTGAAACCGATACCGGGTTGACCCGTTGAAACCGATACCGGGTTGACCTGTTGAAACCGATACCGGGTTGACTCGGACGCCTTCAAACCCGTGGGCTGACCCGGTTTAATTTGACATTTTTTCGACCCAACCTATCGGTTTGACCTCGCTTAAATCGACTTGTTTTTTATCGGAACGGTTCAACAGTTGAATCACCGGGTGAAATCGGGTTTCAAATTTGACAAAATTATATGAGAAATGATAAAGTAGTTGTGGAACCCGTGACAATTTTTTTTGAAAGGAGAGACCAAGTAATTGTAGTTTTGGTTTATTTTGCTTTGACACATGTAATTTGTCATTTGTATAATGTTATTTTAAAAAATGTTGCTCTTGCACCATTTAAGGGACTAGCATATATGAATCGTCATTTAAAAGTTAATATATATTGTATAGCCCTTTGTCCAGTGTATCAATAATGTTATGTAAGTTTATTAAAATCACAAAAAATAAATAGTATTGTTATCTTTAGCGATAATTATTTGTACCTCAAACAAATAGCTTTGAACAATGCATAAATATCTATTCAAATTTATAGTACAAAATAATCTTATATGATGATATCCAATTTGCAAAGTTACAATTTTAAAAGCCACACACCAAATGATAAACGTTACACATGTAAAAAAAATATTTATCAACGCCTAAATTAATCGACAAAACAAGAAAAAGCGGTCACACATGTTGGCTATACTCTAAACTACAATATAATATTGCCAACTACATAATCTGTTGCTTTTTGTAATGCTTGAATCTATTATTACTAAAAATCTTAATAACTTAAAACAATCCTATTAGAAAATATACTACATTTAGATCGACTCCACATAATTTTTAAAAACTATATATTTATGTCTTGCTATGCAACCACGCATCGAATTGTAGTTATTCGAAAACGATTCTCTAATGCTACAAATACGCTTTGTTGAAAGAAACTTATGGGTCGTCGGAACTTCTGAAAACTAGACATCGCATTGCCGCTAGCGCGGGTACTCGTCTAGTATCTTAAAAAAGTATCAAACATTCAAAAGAATTTAATCTCTACAAGCAGGCAAAAACACTCAAAAACATAAAACACATTTCTAAACAATCCATTTTTGAGACGGTTGGCATTACTCATAACTACTTGCCTAAGTATATTTGTTTCTCACAATCCACCAAACATGATAAGTGACACTTAAGTCGCAATAGTCGGTTAAAAAGCATATCCAAACAGTCCTATAATTAGCAAGAAATAACTTACAGCTTGTCTACCTCAGCGTCAAGCTCTGCATGATAACTCTTCTTTGAAATGATTTAGTATGTCACGTGATTTGCAAAGCTCCACACTTAGTGCATCCATAAAAGCATTTAGGAGTTTAGTATGATGTTTTTGGAGGTCAGCGATTAAATCTGCAATCTGCAGACTCCTTAAGACTCTTTTTGACTTATGGTATCATTTCTGAATAGAAAAAAACAAAAGGACAATTAAAAAAATGCTTAACTTAAGTGATTCAAATATATGATTGCATTGTCTTACATGTAAAGTATCATTTTCATGGTAACATCTTTTTAACTTTTTCAGTGCAACATCTCCACTCATTGATAAATGGTTGTTATAGCAATCAAACAAATTATTCAGGTGATAGTAAATGTTTGTAAATCTCTAAAATTTAAATGCGAAATGGCATAAAGTAATTACCTGGACAACAATCCTCTCTCCATCAACTTCCAAAACCTGACCACGTCTCATTGATCCATTTCCTAAACGAATATTGAAAATCTCTTGATATTTGGGTTCCTGGCATAACTTAAAGTGTCATGCACATATCACTGATAAGAATTTTTGTAAATACAGAGGATGCATAAAGCACTAAACATCACACATAAATATGTTAAATATTTGAACTAAACATCACACATAAATATGTTAAATATTTGAAAACCTCTAGGCAAAGAAGATAGTGAGAAAACATAGAAACCAACCTTCACTTTATTGAAGATGGCTGGTGTTCCAGCAACTCCGGAAACGACTTTATATTCTTCACAAATATCAAGATGTGGTCAGTCCATAAATATTACACAATCAACGATATGTAGATACCAAACACAAATTACCAAAACTAATATTACTCTCTCAGTAGTTCAGCACCAAAATTAGTGCCCATGTTGCTATCAACCTTTTATTTATCCTAAATCAATTAATCATCTTCAAAATTAAAATAGCTTTGTGTAGCTTATTTTTTAGGCCATACATGGTTTTCAACACAACTTTTGGTACTTCCATTAGCAAAAATTGAGGATATATATATACAACGAAAACACCATTTCATTGGTGTGGTTTTACATCAACCCCGGAAACCTATTAATAGCACCCCAAAAATCTTACAAAACAACCGGGACATTCCTTTGCTGTTGTTGTTTTGCAGCAGGCAAGCTAAAGGATTTTAGATAAAGGAAGTAGTCAAATGAGTGAATGTAACTGGAAGTGATACAGATCCACAAATTATATGTTCATATGTGATGCTGCATACAGATATGTTCATTCTATAAATATAAATCAAAGCATATAAAAAATAATGCAGACATCGTACCTGTATTTGTACGCTTTGCCTTTCAGAACTTATGTAATTCCGCTTTGATTGAACCGGGAATACTCTGGAATCATGAATACCAATGTGCTTAACATATCCTCAATACGCTTAACTGAGCACACACTCTCAACGAACACTTGCCCGGTGTCCAAATACCGTCAACTACCTTTCAGAACCTATAATCACATAGGCAAAACATGTGAAGAAATGTTAAAAATAAACAAAGTTAAGCAAACATTTTGCAAAAACCTCAACTTGTATAAAAATATTTAATCAATACCAATAATATGGATTGCATTCAGTTGGACTCGAAAGTGGTTTACTAAATCCTAAACTACTAACACTTATATGCAAATGAGTTGCGTCATAATTTTGTTATCATACATTTATCTAAAGTTACTGTCCTGTTCAAGTATAACCAATCAATGTTGGCCTGCTCACACGTTTCGACACCTAAACGCGCAGATTCCAGGCCCTGTTTAAACATAGAAACCTACCCATTTCAGCCCCTAAACATGCCCATGTCATTCCCATTACAGAATCCAAAGTCCAAACCCACCCACTTTAGCCCCATTGCAAGACCCAAATCCACCCTTTTTTAGCCCCCACTCCAGCCCCCCAACGGACCCACTTCAGCACCTAAACCACCCGATTTCAGCCCCCAAACACACCCGTTCTAGCTTCCAAACACGCATAAGGAAATATTCCAACATATCTTCGCATATTCCATGTAACTTGTCCCACAAACTTATCATTGTGAAACATGGGACAACAGTTGCTAAGGACATGCTATCCAAACAACCCTTAAGAACATGTTACGATGCCAAAATGGTTGCTCAAATGTGGTAGCCAAAAAACTGTTAGTAACATGTCATTAGACAAAAATGGTTTCTGAAATTAACCTATCCAAACAGCCTGTAAGAATATGTGAATACGCCAAATGCCTTCTGAAAATAAGCTATCCTCTACCCGTACAGCTTGGTTTATGTTATTGTCATCCTTGATCAAATGATCGAGTTGAGCTAATTAAATTAAAAGAACGAACGACGACATAAAAGACCAATTTGACAAATTAGTAGGCGTACACCCCGTATCATCAAAATTCAACTACCTCTTCTGGAAACCATATCCAGGCCAGCCACCCATAATCTTTATCAGGTCTGTCTTTGGCAATGATTGTAAAAGGATTTAATTAATCAATTATGGCATTCAGAATGAACATAACAAATATAACAAACGAATGAATAAATGGATGTTACCTTTTTGGCAATAAGATCTTCCTATGTTCTGTACAACTACTCCTGTAAAATTGTATGATTGAACTCGGTCCACACCACTATGCCATTATATACTGGAAAAAAAATATTGATTTTCACTTTCTTTGCAAACGAACATATTCTAGCCAACTCTTTGTTGCCATAGCTCTCAACTACAGCTTCTAAGCTATTAAGCATACACTGCAAAAGACAACACGATCGTTTAGGCCAAAAAATGTTTTTTCAATTGTTTACCTGGACTATAAATTATAAGTGCCTCACCCGTTTCATCTTAAATTCCTATAACTCTCCAATCCAGAATGCCTCGCTCGTCAATCAAAGTGCGTCAAATGAAAAAGCAAGTAAAGAGGCTTGCATTGATAAGCTCCATCTACCTCTATCAATGGCTGCAAGTAGAAGGAGCTTTCACTTAGAGTTACAGTATAAAATATCTATTGTATCGCACTAAGCCTTTAATTTTAAACATTAGTTATTTGTATTATATTGAAAACATTAGTAATTTGTATTATAGTGAAAACGCATTGTGATACACGATTTGTAATTTTGAGAATATACTCAAAACCATTTGACTGAAAATAGGAGGGTCTGTTTATACTCTAATTGACAAAATATATTAATCAGAAACTAACATAAGATAGATTTACAATTACAATGGGTATGTCTCTCTTACCTAGCTTCTGATAATCTTGTGCGAATTCAATCTGGGCTTGATATTTGGTTAATGCTGCAAATGGAAGATTTTGTCAGAAAAAGAGGATTACTTCAAGTAATAGATAGACCGAAATCATTGCACAATTAAGCTCGAAATTATTTTGTGAAACATGAAGTCTACTCTTACGATAATAGAAGATCATCACCTGAAGTCGTTTTCTAATACATCCATTCAAGGGCAAACTCTTGCAACAATCTCAGCCACTCATGAGCTTCTGCTGTAAGGCAAACAATCAAGATACGGATCAGTAAGCTTGAAAAAAATGCTTCTAGTATATTTTTTTGGTTTGACATATTACAAATACAAATGTATTCATCTGTAACAAACATAGAAACCGAACCAATTGGACAAAACGATACTTACAAAGCTCGATAACCACACCAACGAAGCAACCACATCCTCACCCCTTTCGAAATCGATATAGTCCTGGCCAATTCCACCAACAACATCACATCAGACATCACCTAAAAAAAACAATGTTACACATATTTATAACACAAATAGATTAAAAAAAAAGAGAGTATAATTAGTACCACCTCAAAATGAGATGATTGAGGAAATCGATTATAGTAGAGAAGCTTGATGAGCTTTCCGCTTCGTCTCTTAGGGTTAAGAATGATGTCCGCCATTACCTAATTGATATAATTTGAGAGAGTAAAAAAAAAAAGGAACACTCAAATTAGTTGATTATCGAGATATTAATCTTACCTAATAAGAAAAATCAGAAGACAATGATAACCAAAAATGATGAACCAATAACCAATCCGGTGACTTTGAGTTCATAACTTTAAAACGATTTTAGTGATCAGGAGTGTTAGGTTTGCTTAGGATTTTTCTGAAAAAATATGAAGGGGTATGTGTGTGTTTTGATGATAAAAGGCGTTGTGGAAGGTGCTGGAAATTTAACTGTGTGTGTTGTTTGGGTGAGAGTGAAAGGATATAGAGAAGAACAACCGACATACTGTTCATTCGTTTGGTGTAGTTAAATTTGTTAGCCAATCATATAATGGCAAGTGGAAAAAGTGATGCTAATGACATTGAACCAACCAATAGAATGTGAGATTAGAATGCTAATGACCATATAACCCCTTGCTTTGTCCCACCCACACAACGCCTTTTAGTATATATAATAATAATAATAATAATAATAATAATAATATATATATATAATATATAATTTTACATGTAAAATGTGAACTGCATTTTTTTTAATAAAAATTCATATCGTATACTAGAGCATTACCTAGTTTGTCAATTATTCCAATAACGTGTCCTTAGTGGTGATGTAACCCGACTCATCGACCAATATCATGATGTTCGTTGTCACACGATAAACCGCTCAACTCAATTTCAACAATCCAAAAGCAAAAAGCAAAAAAAAAAAAAAAAAAAAAAAGAAAGAGTAGAACAAATCATTGTGAAATTTCTTAAGGAAGTAATGTTTAAGCGATTCATCCTAGCCGTAAAAATATCATTTAAATTAGGTGCACAAAAGCAACTATTGAGCGCTTCTATCTTTCAACAAAGAATGTCAAAACTACAACAATGAACGCGATAAAATCGGTTATAGCATTTAGCATTGTGGATCAATAAGGTAATACCAACCATTTAGTACAGTGGATCAATACTGGTATGTATGTGAGGATCAAAGTATTATGTCTTGAAAATAAGTATTTGAAAGGATCAAATCGACATGGTTTTATAAAGGATGGAAGCCGATTTTGTGCAAACAAATATGTTCCTACCCAAAAGCAATAAACAACATACCTAAACAAACCCGAATATGGTGAACGCGGTAGAATTTAGCAATGCGTTATGACATATCCTCTCCAAAGACCCATCATTCCCGCCACGGACACACCCTCGATAAATGGATCCTTCTGCACCGGAGGTGGCCTTTTAATTTCGACCTTCTTCGTTGCAAATCACCCCACAATCATCATAACAAACATTACTATCGATTTATTCCATCCTCTTTACACAAAAAATAGATTATCCATTTGACACATCCTGAAAAGCCTAAACAGGAAATAACAAACTATTAATAACCGTGCAAAATAATATTCATACCATGGCCAGGTATAGAAATGGATACAAATCTAACCTACATTTTAGACAATAACATCGAGACCAATTTAAAATAATTTAGCAAATACTAATATTTGACAAAATAAAACATCGTCACTATAGATTAAATGTGTACCTATCATGCAACAAAGATGTGTACTAAAATCTTCCAGTTTAGTGTAGCGCAAGGATGCCAAAATAACATCATAAACACTACCCTGGTATCACAAATCAACATATTTGCGTACACCTTATACAAAGCAGAGCATACAAGTATACAACATGTGGAAAACTAGAAGGGGGGGTTGAATAGTTTTACCGATTAAAACTTTGTTTTAAAATATTTAGATCGACTTATGTCAATCTATTTAGATGTGTATGTTGGACATTGATAGATAGATATATAAATATGTAATGGAAAGGTAAAGAGTAAGAAACATAAAACCACGGCACGAGTGTTTATAGTGGTTCGGCTACAAGGACACCTACCTTGCCCTACTCCACTCCCCGAGTCACTTACTCGAAAGTTCATTAGCACTACACGACACAACTCCTTATGGCGGAGAAGGCTTCACAAAGTCGCCTACTCTTTTTCCGGTACAAGGCTAGACACCGGGTTCTTCCACAAGGTAGAACCACACTTATCACAACGTCGCCTACACTTTATCCGGTACAAGGCTAGATACCGAGTTCCATTACAAAGGAGGAACTACTATCCAACACTACACAACACCTATCCCAAAGGAGACTCATTCCTTATTACAACATCATCATGGATATCAATATCCTTAGATACAACCTATCTCTATTTGTACATCGATACACCATATTAATTGTACACCCTTGGCATCTTTCACTAATGGCTTTGACTTGGCCCTTTTGGCATCCTTCACTAATGCCTTTGACACGGACGTTTGACACCTTTCACTAATTCCTTCGTCTTGACTCTTTTGGCATCCTTCCCTAATGCCTTTGACACGGACGTTCGGCACCTTTCACTAATGCCTTCGTCTTGACCCTTTTGGCATCCTTCACTAATGCCTTTGACACAACACTTCTAGAGAGGAAGAAAGAACTATCGACAAGAGAACTTCAATATTCTTGATGATGACGAAGCATGGCAACTCATGGACTTGAGCTTGCTCAACTTCAAGAGGTGGTGATCTCGCCTTTAAGAGGAACCTAGAGAATCACACAAAAACAAACACAAACTACATAGAAAGATCCTTTGGATCTTAGGTTAGAGAGTTTAAAATACTAGGAGAAAGTATGTGTAGAAGTGGCAACCTACAATGAAGAAATGGCTCACTATTTATAGAAGAAAACATGCTACCGTTCCACGGATCCTTTACTTGAGGGATCCGTCCAGTGTAAACTGGGGGAACCGTGGGACGCTCTTCTTTACCCATGGGTTTTGGGTCATGGGTTATGGGTCATGGGTCCTAGACTTTGGACCATGGGTATCCAAGTAGATAAAATGTATCTAGAAGATGCAATGCATCTATTCCATGGGTTATGGCTTAGCTCCATGGGACATGGATAATACCCATTATGACTTATGCATGATGCCATGCAATGGGCTATGGGTTATGCTCCATGGGTATGGTTTATGGACTTTGGGTTTGACCCAACTGCATTCAATGTATTTAGTCAATGGGTCAAATCCTTAAACTTGTACCCATTATATTACCCATTATAATACATACGAAGTATGTATATATCTACTCAATATGTAAAAACTAGTTGTTGTACATATGTATTACTAAATCATGAAAGCACTATTACTTGTTTAGTGTTTTATGTGAAAATGTAAGTGTGTTAGTAAACTATTGGCTCAAACCATTTACGTATTTTATTTGTTACGTTAAAATGATTTTACGTTTGTTATCGACAAAACATTAGAAGATCGTAAAATATAAATAAACGTTTTTACGGCTTATTTGTATTAACAATCTCCCTTTTGTTGATGACAAACATAAGATTATTTAAGGAAAACTAAAATTGTAAAAGTTTGAATTGAGTTTTACTCTCTTCTCCCCTTTTGTCGAAACAAAAGAACGTCGAATAGAAACTAACACATTGTTTTAAGAAAAACATGTGAAAGAAAAAATATGAAAAATAGAGAGTAAGTGAGGAGAAGTATTCTCGACTTAGCTCCCCCTTGACGAGTCCATCCCTTTGTGAGGGCGTCAAGTAAGAAGAAATATTAAACTAGTGCATTGCAACTATGTTTGCAAATGGTTTCGTCTTTGTGACGAATATGCTCCCTCTTGATGATTGAAACTTTGCAAGGACATGTAATGTAATCCTAATGTGAATTATATTGCAAATAATTTTACAATGTATCGCTTTGACACGAAATTCCCTTTAGCTTAGGGTGTCAAAGTCTTCATGTGTATATTGAAAATCTACAAAACAAATGTTAGAACACAAGTATATAATGCATAATTTCTGCAAATAAGACTCAAGTTAGTAGTAAACAAGTCTTCAACAGACGGATCCCACGGTTCCTCTTTGGAGGATCCGTCTAAAAATCGAGGGATCAATCATCGTCTGAATATAAGACATGAATGGTGATGTAACAAGTGATGTTAACATCAAAATGAGATATGTATCAAGGCACCAAACATATTCTCAATACAATATGGCATAAAACATGTAATTTCATTCAATAAAAAATACGAGAGATGATATACATATCTCTAAAACTAAGAGAATGATTTAAACATGTAATACATTTTCTACCAATCCTAATAAGTAATGGAAACCTAAGAAGCATCAAAGTGCTTGAGTCTAAGTATGAGTAGACTTGTTGATTTGGTCCAATCGTTCAAGGAGATGATTAAACATGAAATGCAATTCATTTCGTACTTCTTGAACAAGTCCTTGGGTGATTTGACAATTAGAGCAATTATTGTCAAGACTAGGGACCGAAGGAGGTTGGATGTTTTGAGGGGGCTCCACAAAGGATGGTGGAGGTGCGTTGAGCAACGTAGGATGTGGTTCCACTAAGAATGAAGGTGATGATGTATGAGTTGGTAATGGAAAGTCCTCTATATGGTTAAATCTTTGGTGATTCCTTGTCTCCAAAGGTAGACTATTTGGTGATGTAGGTGGTTCCCTATTTAACGAGATGGTTGGTGAGTGGGAAGTCTTTGGTGGTGAGTGCTCTAATGAGTAGAGATTTGGATGGGAAAGAGGTTCGGTAAAGGAATGTAGTCTAGGTTCTAGAAATGAAGGCTTGGGTGTTTTAATAGAACTAGGTGCGTTTGGTTTAGAGCTTGATGAAGCCTTTTCCAACTCTAAAGGTCTAATGCTAATTTCGCGGTTCTTTTAGCTATTGTTGATTGAGATTGTTGAGGTGGGATTCTAGCATTTGGATTTCTTACGGGTGATGATTTGGTGGATGATATCTCATGGACCATATGAGTATTCTTCCTGGATGAACCTTTGTTTGAAGAGTTCTTGCTTGATGCTTTAGTCATAGCTAAGGAGAGGGTGTAGTAGAGGTCTTTAACTACTAATTTTTAGGATTGTGGTAAGAATGGTGACTTAAGCTCTTAAGAGTGTTTGGTTTATAAAGGATGAATTTGAGTTGATGAATTAAATTCATGACCACTAAGAAGATTTGGCATGCACCAAGGTCAAATATGGTATTGTTCTACTCTAGGGAGTCATTAAATGGTAAGAAAAGGTGTTTAGATTACCAAAGAGGGTTTAAGTTTGAAAGAAAAGCTGATTACAAGCTTTCTGTGGACATGGATCCCACAGTTCCCTCTCATTAGGGACCCGTCTGGTTATAAACCAGGGATCCGTCTGTCAGACAGAAAAATAGTGAAGTGATTATGCTCTTTTAAGGCCTAGTACCTATAAATCTTGAGGGTTTGACTTTCCTTAAATGTCCAACCATAAGGAGTGAGGATACTTAATGATGGTATTTGGTAGGAAAGTGGACTTTTTGAGAGTGCAACTAAGTGTTTAAGGATGATACTCATTGATTTGAGAATGACAAATGATGGAAATTGATCCTAGAGATCAGATGGTGGCTTAAGAGAAATTTGAAAAATTTCTAAAAATTAAAAAGAAATGAAAAACTAGTTTTAAGCCTATTTCAAGGTAAGTATGACTAAAATCAATTTGCTAAAATTGAGATAAATATCAAGCTAAGTGTTTTGAGATGTGAGGAACAATGTGTGAGCATTGGAGCGGAAAAATGGTGAGTTTTGGTGAATTGATAAATCAAAAGCACTTTGAATTTGATCCTAAGTTAGCTATGGGTGAGTGTGAGACCTACTGAGCTTGAGGAAGGCTTAAGTGGTCTTAAAGAATCATGTTTAGCTAGTATGATGTGATCCAGGGGAATGATTTTATGAAAAAGGGTTTGTATCTGCATATCTGTTTGCCCGGATCCCACGGTTCCTTCATCTGAGCGATCCGGTTAGTTATAGCCCGTGATCCGCCATCACGACCAAGAGCTTCTCAAAGAATTGTGCGCTTTTGCACTTTTAGCAAGTGCTCATCCTAATCATTTCTACATTCGAGAAACATATGAAAACAACAAATATAACGCATAGCAAGTGGGGATGACTAAAATTTAATAAAAAATAAGTGACATGGACTACTTTATTGAGATCAAGTTGTCGTAAAATCTCATTTTCCTAGCTCCTAAGTTAAAGTGTCTAAGTCCAAATCATGGCACCTCCTACAAGCTACATCCTAATCTACATAAATATTGTTTAGATGTTTACAAACCATTGTTTCAGAAATTGTTTCACAAATTAAGGTCTATGACCTTACCTTCCTCCACTCATCCTTCCACTTCACCTCCGTCTTCATCTCCATCTCTATCCCTTCACTCTTCACCCCACCATCTCTACTTACTTCTTCATCAAGAAGTTAGCAAAACATTTGAATATGCCCTTAGTTTGTTGCCACTCTTGTGAAGGGCTTGGGATATCCGCAGCTTGGTCGATGTATGCTAAAGGATCGAGATCGGTGTTGCAAGTGCGGGTTTCTACTTCCTTCTCCTTCTCTTTGTCTTTCTCTTTCATCCGATGAGTCTGTTGGTAGGTGAGGTCTCTTGCCATCCACCATGATCCTTGTAGTCTTTCCATCGGATAGAGGCACCATGACCTTGTTGCAAAAAACTGTGGTCATAGGAATAAGGAGAAGGATCTAAAGCAAAGATGAAGTTTGCTAGACGGGTTAGGAGCTATGCATAAGGGAGTACCATCTTGTCCATGCTTTTCACACTCGCCGTTCTTTTTACCATGTAATAGGCGAGGTTGAAGTGAGTGTCGGTTACAAGGAAATAAATCATGAAGCTTAAGCAAGCATTGGGATGATCTTTGTTTCCTCCCAAGCAAAGCACGTTCTCCCTTAGCACGAGTTCCCATTTATTGTACAATGGGAACATTTCTGAAAGCTCCATTTGAAATGAATCCCTATAAATCACCTTGGAGTTTCTCGTGACCCTTGATGGAGATGTTCTTTCCATGAAGACGGTATCCCTTACCGTGGTTGCTTCCGAGATGACTGTGAAGTATACTTCATGATGATCTACCATGTCATGTAGCTCCACCAACGACCATTCCTTAGAATACATACACACTCCTTGATATGGGACACGGAGTATCCTTGCAAATTCTACAAGAGTGAGGGTGTACTCGTGCTCATTGATGATGAAGGCTATCGAAATGGTCCCATCTTCATTCCGAACGATTCTCATTGTCTTATAAAACTCAAGTACAAACACCGGACAAATTTGCTCATTTATATCCAAGAGACAATTGAAGTTAATTCCTTCAAAGACTTTGCGAATGTTGGTATTGTTAAGGAATGATGGTTCAACCACTCGGCCTTCGTGAAAGAGTCTCTTTTCTAACCTCTTGAAGGCTTTTCTATCCTCAAGATTTAGGCCTTCCTTACGATGATATATTGGAATGTAGTGAGTGGTGTCATGGTAATCTTGTTGACGGTTGCTAGGCATGATTGTTCCTATACATTAAAACTACAATGTGGTGTTAATTGTGTGAATAGTAACCTAATGGGATTAATCACAATTTTTCTCAAAACATCTTCATTGAATTTAAAGAATGAGTTTAATTTGTATTAACAATGTTGATTCTTTGATTTAGATTATCTTAGAAAACAATGTGGTAACAAATTGTGACAAACCCATTTGAGCTCAATTTCTAAAGATGAAAATTGTAATCCTAGGAATCAAGGAATGGAAATAACAATGTAGTGAAGATTATACTTACACAAGAGATTGTTTCCTTGAAGAAGATGATCAATTTGCTCATGTGAACATTAAATAGGTTTTATGTTCGTGAGTCTTAATAGAGTAAAGTGGGTAGTGGAACTTCCACAAAGGATCATTTATTTCTTATTCGTCTTACATTGTAACGGATCCCTTGTATGAGGGATCCAGCTAGTTCTTGCCACTGTGGATCCGACATATCGCAATTTGATGACAAGTGATCCTTGATAATTTTGGTTTGGGAGTTCTAATTGTTGCCTAGGGTCGATGTTTATGCTCTATAACTTATGGTTTGGGGTTTTGACGCTTTATACTAGTCCTATTTGACGAGGTTCCCTTTTTATGAATAAATCATAATTCTTTGGGAAGTTTTCAAAGATTATGATAAAATCCCATTTTATTACAATATGAGAAATCTCACATGGATACTTATTGACATAGATGAAATGTCAATAATCCTTATATGAGGAGTGATGATCAAGGCTCTCGAATAGACGAGATATCATTATCACTAGTTTGTAGTTTTGTCTATAGAGATCAACGAAGAATACCATTCTTGATGATGAGTTCAATATAGATAACTACTTTAGTGATTTAAGAGAGCGTAATGATACTACTTAAACTTAATCATGATTAAACAAAAAGGATGACATTTTTGATACATCTAGAAGAAATATAAAAGAAAAAAATATTTATTTGTAATTTATTAAAGATCATACCTTTGCTAAATATTCTTTTTAAGGACAGAAGTATTAGAGAGAAATTCTTCATGATCTTCTTAGGATGCCCAAATCCTAGTATGGATAATTCTCAAAAAAATATTAGAAAGATCTATCATTATCCAACATTATAAAATATGATGATTTTAAAACGTGACCTTTTGTTTTTAAGGAATTTCCTTCCTTGTAGTTTTCAAACATACCTAGACCGTATCAAGTTTTAAAAGTACAATATAGTCTTAAGAAACTTGGTAATGAAGCTATGATACCAATTGTGGAAAACTAGAAGGGGGGGGGTTTGAATAGTTTTACCGATTAAAACTTTGTTTTAAAATATTTAAATCGACTTATGTCAATCTATTTAGATGTGTATGTTGGACATTGATAGATAGATATATAAATATGTAATGGAAAGGTAAAGAGTAAAAAACACAAAACCACGACACGAGTGTTTATAGTGGTTCGGCTACAAGGACATGTTAGGATTTAGAAAATCCGGTAGTTAAAGAGTCGGTCACGTCAAGTATATGTAATCGTTAGAAAGCTCGTAGTCATAGTCATGTTATGTTAGTAAGTAGTTTGTTAAGTAACACAGTGGAGGACGGATGGGTCTTTACCCATTGTATGCCTGATCCATGCCCATAGGAGGCGTGTCTTGTAAGAAACTATAATACCCTCTACCTCCCAAGGTAGAGGGTTGGAGCTTTCAATATCATTTTTCTTTGTCTCACTAAAGTTCCCAACTCTTCCACTTTCTCTCTCTAGAACTCATATCATACGCCCCATAGAATTGTGTGTTTTTGTGTTTATGAAAACCAATATCTAACAATTGGTGTCAGAGCCATGGTTTGATCACTCATCTTTCATGTTCTTGGACTTCTAGTGGTTTTCATAAGGTTTTTGGGTTTGAATGAGTTTAGAGTAGTTTGCATCATTTGGATCATTTCTAGTGATAAAGTTTGGATTTTGATTGTACTTTTGTGTTTAGAATCATTATAAGTGTTTAGGTTTTGATTTGGAAGGCTTGAATCATCTTGGTTGGGTTGTTTTTGGATAAGATAAGTGGTGTTTTTGAATGTTTGTTGGATGCAAGTTGAGCCTCGTTATGCATTTCTTCTATGCCAGTTGTCCCATGTTTGTATGCGACCTGTCCTGATTTGTGAAGCGAGTTGTCGTATATGCGAGTTGTTTATTGAGACAAAATGACAAAAAGGACAAAGTAGTGGAAGTAGTGGGTGTACTTGTGTACTATGCGAGTTGTCAGCCAAAGCGAGTTGTGTTTTATGCGAGTTTTCTGTTAAGCGAGTTGTCATTTAAGCGTGTTGGTAAACAGGGTGCGAGTTGTCTTGTACTGCGAGTTGTCTTATACTGCGAGTTGTCTAGGGTGCGAGTTGTCTTGGGTGCGACTTGTCAAGTGTGCAACTTGTCTATTGAGACTTGTCATTTCTTCGTGTTACGTTTTACGATTTCTCTTTTGATTTAGTAAAATCCGTGAAAGAATCTATTTCCGCTTAATCAAAGAATAGTAAAATCCCGTGAGAATCAGAATCATGTCTACAATCACTTCTTCCGTTGTTGATGACGCTCAAGTCCGCAGGATCTCGATACTCGTCCTCCCATGCCGGATAGAACCGATTATGACTCTTGGGCTCAAAGAATCGACTATACCGCTAGGAAAGGAAAATGGAGTTAATATCCTCAAATCAATTGATGAAGGACCATATCAAGTTGAGACTACCAAAGACATTCTTGAAACTACTGCGATGGTTCGCTTATATTAGGATTGGATAGACCAAAGACGTATGATGAACTTCTCGATAAGGAGAAGAAGAGATATGATGCGACATCGTGGCTTCAAACATCATACTTGTGGTTTACCTAAGGACATTTACAAGTTGATCAACCACAACATCAAGCAAAGGCATTATGGGACAATGTTAAGATGCTTCTCTCGGGTTCGAATTGACTAAAGAAGGGGAGTCTCAACTGTATGATGACTTTGAGAACTTTAAGATGAATCCGAGGGAAATGTTATGAATACTACGTGAGATTCCACAAGCTTGTAAATGACATGAGGAATATCAAAATGACTATGCCAAATATCCAACTCAATTCAAAGTTTGTGAACAACATGAATCCCGAATGGCACAAATTTGTCACTGCAGTCAAACTAAACAAGGGATTGAGGAACACAAATTACGAGCAACTGTATGCTTATCTGCTTCAAAAGTTCAAAACAAATGCTGGAGATGCAAGCTCTTCAAATGATTCAACTGCATTCTACACTAATGTAGGAATCACCACCAAAGCATCACAGTCATACCCATCGGAAATGGTAACCACAAACTTATTCCGGATCCGTGGTATAAACCTCCGATTCGTACATTCATGGAACAACTTGTTAATCAACTTGCTCTAATGGTTACAAAATGAACTTCACCCCACACACCAACAATCATCTCGAATGGCTTCCAATCTTCACAATCATTCTACAACAAAGAAGGAAAGGTAGTGGTGCAAATGTGCAAGGAAGACATAATGAACAAGGAATGACGGAGCATGTTATGTGAATCTTTGGTGTAGTGGAGGATATGTGGGTAATCGTAATGAGGAAGGAACATGGCTCAAGGTCAAGGAAGCAAATCAAGTGTTACAACTTTGGTGGAGAAGGACACATTGCGAGGAACTGCACTTCTCCTAAACGTCCACAAAATGCAAAGTACTTCAAGGACAAATGTCTTGGTACAAGCTCAAGATAATGGAGCAAGATTGGATGAAGAAGAATTGTTTTTTCTTGAGGAAATGCCAAACTTACGATGCGAGATGTGGATGAACAACAAGGGTGATATGGGACACAACAATCCAAATGCATTTCAAGTTGCAGATTGTGATGCATTTGACTCTGATGTCGATGATGAACCTACTGCCCAGACCATCTTCATGGCTAGTATCTCACCAATGGTATCTCCAAAGTCTCATTCCCCACAACATGCCAGTCCTTCAAAGGAATCAATCGTATCAAAGGTATTGAGACTATACGACCAAAATTGATGTGCAAAAGATACACGACAAGGTACAATCAACTGAAATTATTGAATCAGATATTGAAAATATGGGTAATAGCAATGTTGTCCCATATGATCAATATGTGAAACAAAATGAAAGTGAAATTGTACCAAGTGATGCATCTTCTATAGTCAATGATGAGTATATGTTTGATGAATACACTGCATGTGCCCCTGATGATTCTATAACCTCTGAACTGAATGCCTATAAAGAACAAGTTGCTATATATGAACAGGGTGCTAAGTTTGAATTGACTAACCGTGAGCAGGAGCTGGATTTCCAAATGCGTATAATTATCAGAAAAAGTAACTTTAGGGAAGAAATGTTAAAACAAGAGTTAAACTCTTTGCAATAAAAACTCAATAAAACTGTTAAGCAAAAGCAAGAACTTCAATAAAATGTAAAAGTGAGGAATCAAAACTTTTAAATAACTTTTCCAACTTAAAAACTTTGAAAAACAAACTTGAGAACAATTTGTACATACAAGGGAACACCATTCAGACTGCTCACATGATCACTAAGCATAGAGTCTTAAGCGATAAGCATAGTATTCCCCTTGTAGAGGTACCCAATCTCGAGTATGGAAAAGTTGCTAGAGCTGCACAAAAGGTAGTCTATGATGGTAATGAGATTCTTAAGCCTAGGCAAACACCATCATGTATTGGAAGCACTGATGAGGATAGCAAATTTGAAGATGCCTCTAGGGAGAAATGGCAAAGAAGTTAGATGATCCTAAGTGTACAAAGCATAAAATAACTTTTAAACCCCATGATTACACTAAGGAAATTTGGATTTCCTTGAACATGTTTAAACCTCAAACTCAACTAACCCCTGAACAAGTTTTCTGGAAGAAAGATATAGATAAGCAAAAGGCAGATAGTCTTGTTGCAAAGAATTCCCCTTGTTGGAAATTGCCTCCACCACGTGGTATCCTCCAATACACCAATGCACTTAGTGCCTAGAACTCTTCCCACTAATAGCAAGAGCTTAATCACCTTTATGTAGTTTACCAACTATTTGTTGATTTTGAGAAAACGTAAGAAGAGAATCACACCCTTTGGGATAATCAAGGGGAAAGGATTTTGAACAAACTAAAGAATGCTATTTAAGCGAGGTCATGCCTTTCTTTAAACAACTTAAAGAACTATTTGAGAGTCTTCAAAAGTGAATGGACAGAGATTAAAGAAATGAAAAAATGTTTAATGATATGGAATTTGAGGTCGTATGAATGAACGTGAGCTTAAGAGTAATGAGATTGAGATAAAGAATCGCACATCATTAATGATAATTTGATCTCTCAATGTGTTGCTCAAGATGTGTTCTACAATCGTTACAAATTATTCTATTACCGCCTTAATTTCATGAATTATCTACATTGCATTAAAAGTTTCCATGATCGTGTCATTGAGCTTGAAACTACAAATTCAAAATTGCATGATAAAATTGAACAGATGATCATGATAACTTGGTCAAACATTTTCTAAATTAGAAGTTGAACATCTCGCTTTGCAATTAAAATATCAACATCTCAAAGAAAATGTTAAAACCTCAAATGTCAAGACATCCTCGGATGCTCCAGAGTTTGATGCAGTTTTTGAAATAAGCAAACGTGACGAACATATTCGAGGTCATTGTAACACGATCAGAAGATTGAAAACCCAAATTTCACAATTGAAGGGTGAAAAGAATAATGTGAATGGCTCCCAAATACCTCCTCCGTTAGATTCTCAGAATTCTCAAAGCTTTCATCTTCAAAACATCATTAACGTTTTACAACAAGAAAATGAGAGTTTTCTAGAAGAAAACGAAAAGGTTAAACAACATTTCAAAGAGCTATACGATTCAATGAAAGTCACTCGTGACAAGAACAATGAAAAATAACTTTTTACAAAAGGAAATTGAGAATCAAGAGTTAGGTAAAAGGGAAAATGCCAATTGTCGGTGATGAGAATCTTGTATCAAAGGCATCCGCGATTCTAAGTATGTTGTGTTCAGAAGTATATTTCCCTCATCTTAGAAATAACGAATTTGTGTGTCAAGAATATTTTTCGTACCTTAAGGATAGTCTAGAATGTCTCCGTGAGATTGTCAAGAGGATAGCATAAATAAACCACTGATAGAAGTTAGGTATGCATGCTTATATGCCAAACCATCTCGGGAGCTTTTAGAATGTTTAAGAGCAACATGCCCTAAATCCTTTTGTACTAAAGATAAAGTCATTATGCCATGCTCTATGCCTAGTATTAAGCATGCGACTCTTGATATGCCTTGTTCTATGCCCAAAGTAAAACATGTGAACTTTGATGTGCATGCTAGTACTTCAGATCCCAAAGACTTCTAGATCGTGGGAGCATAAAAGTAGCAAAACCAACTAATGTTCCCATCATCCCTCTACAAGAGTAATCGGTGACACTAAGGCAAGCGGGTCAAAGCCCCGTGCAATACAAAGCAAGATAGGACCTCGCAAGCCAAGAGTGATCAATGGAAGAAAGTAGAAGACCACCCTAGGAACAATAAGTTTGTGTTGAATAAGATGAATCGTGTTGATTCTAGTATTAACTATAAGCGTCATCGTAATTAATTGAATTCGCTACTACTTGCAAAACATGTAATGAATGCTTGATTTCGGTATTAATCATGAATGTGTTGTGAATGATTTGAGTACGCGTCAAATCTCCGATAAAGATTGTTAACACCGTAAAATGTGATAAGAAGGTCAGAAAACCAAGGTGGACGAGGGTTAGAAAACATTGGAAACCATCAGGAAGAAAATTTAGTAACGTAGGTTATCATTGGATTCCTCACGGGTCAGAATTCAATCTTAATGAGTTGTGCCCTAAATTATCTAGATCAATGCCCATTAGGAAATGGATACCCACTTGGTAGAACTATACCTCTAAGAAGTGAACATACTTTGAATGGATCTATCATACTACTAGCGCACATCTACCTCTAATGATATCATTGTTTACGCTCGATGCGGGTGTTCCAATCTCATTTACTAACCAAGTGGAACACATTCTCGCACGGGGATCCCAATTGTCCACCATCCATTCTTGTCGTGTTCAACTGCAGTCGCTCAAATCGCTCAGAGTACATGGACTCAGTCGCTCCAAGCATATGACCGAGATAGCTCATGCTCATGAACCGTGAGTAAATTCATCAGATCGTTAGATTCGTGAACGACCATTTTGGGGCGACCATGGGTTATGGAGATTATATTGTTGGAGATAGTGTAATTTCGTGGTATATTATGTTGAAGGTCTTGGTCATAATCTACATTTTACGTTGGTCAATTTCGTGATTCTCGATCTAGAGGTGGCCTTTAGAAAACATACATGCTTCGTTAGAGAACTAGACGATGTTGAACTTTTGAAAGGAACTCGTGGAACCAATTTGTACACCATCTCTATCGAAGACATGATGAAGTCTTCTCCAATCTGCTTGTTATCAAAGGCTTCTAAAACAAAGTCCTGGTTATGGCATCGTCGTCTCAATCACTTGAATTTGGCACCATTAATGATCTTTCTAGAAAGGACCTCGTAAGAGGCTTACCTAGATTAAAGTATGAAAAGGATCATCTTTGTTCAGCTTGCCAATTGGGAAAAAGCAAGAAATATGCCCATAAACCCAAACCTGCAAACTCAGCTAATGGAAGTTCTTCATACTCTTCATATGGACTTATGCGGACCAATGAGAGTGCAAACGATAAACGGGAAGAAATATGTGTTAGTCGTAGTTGATGACTACTCTCGGTTTACTTGGGTTAAGTTTTTGAGGACAAAGGATGAAACTCGGATGTCATCATCAAACTTATCAAACAATTGCAGTCCGACTTAACAAAACTGTTAGAATTATACTGAATCGACAATGGAACCGAAGTTTGTTAACAAAGAACTAAGTCGGTTCTATGAAAGCATTGGAATCACCATCAAAGAAGTGTTCCACGACTCCTCAATGTAGCGGTGTAGTTGAAAGACTAAATCGGACTCTTGTGGAAGCTGCAAGAACTATGCTAATTTACTCAAAGGTTCCAATGTTTCTCTGGGCTGAAGCCATTGCCACTGCTTGCTATACTTAAAACCGTTCCCTTATCCACACCACTCATGGAAAAACTCTATACGAACTTGTCCACAATCGAAAACCTGATCTCTTTTTCCTTCGTGTGTTCGATGCTTTGTGCTATCCAACGAATGATGGTCAAGATTTAGGTAAATTGAGAGCTAAAGCGGACATTGGAGTTTTTGTGGGTTATGCACCAAACAGGAAGGGTTACCGTATTTACAACAAAAGAACCCGAGATATCATGGAATCTATTCACGTCACGTTCGATGAGCTGTCTGGGAAAATGGCTCCTGGACAATCTAGTTCAGGACCCGCATCTCAACATTCATCGTGTAGTCTCATTAGTTCCTCTCTTGTACATAATCCCTCACCTGCAGTTCCATATGTACCTCCTTCTGAAGACGATTTAAAGAAATTGTTTGATCCGATGTTTGATGAATACTATGAACCTCTTGTCAATGATCAGTCTACACCATCAACAATGGCGGCTCCTATTCCTGTCAACACAGATAATCCATCTGTTTCTGTTTCACTAGGTCAAGAAGCGCCTGCTGCAGATCAATCATCATCATCATCATTAAATCCTCAATCCTCGAGTGTACATCATGTAAATGTCTCTTCCAACTATGATGGAGATAACCCCTTTGCCACCCGGAAGATGCACCGCTTGAAAACATTTTGCCTCGATCCAAAGATCTCAACCATCTTCATCGGGGACCCCAACTCGCTACATCGGTTCCTCAACAATGACCACACGAGCATTTCGAAAATGGACACATGATCATCCATTGACAATATCATTGGGAATCCTTCTCATCCTGTATCCACTGTAAACAACTTGCTACTAATGCCTTATGGTGCTTCTTCAATTCCATATTATCAAAGGTCGAACCGAAAGATGTTAAAACCGCAATGTCTGAGGACAATTGGTTCAATGCAATGCAAGAAGAAATTCACGAGTTCGATCGTCTTGATGTTTGGGAATTAGTACCTGCTCCTGACTGTGCTATGATCATTGCTCTCAAATAGATCTTCAAAGTAAAACTTGATGAGCATGGTGATGTGTTGAAGAATAAGGCAAGGCTTGTTGCAAAAGGATATCGTCAAGAGGAAGGTATTGACTTTGAGGAATCATTTGCTCCAGTTGCACGCATAGAGGCAATCAGAATCTTCTTGGCTAATGCTTCTAGTAAGAACATGATGGTTTATCAAATGGATGTAAAGACTACCTTTCTTAATGGAGATCTGAAAGAAATCGTTTATGTCGGTCACGAGAAGGTTTTGTGGATCCGAATGTCCTACTCATGTTCACCTTGAAGAAGGCTCTTTATGGTTTGAAACAAGCTCCGAGGCATGGTATGACACTCACAAAGTTTCTCTTAACCAATGGATTCAAAGAAAGGAGAGTTGATCCCACATTGTTTACCGTAAAGTCGTGCAAACATTTAATTCATGTTCAAATCTATGTTGATGATATTATTTTTGCCTCGACCGATCCTAATGAATGTGACCGTTTTTCAAAGGAAATGGGCTCCAAATTTCAAATGTCTATGATGGTACAAATGTCATTTTTCTTAGGAAATTTGGATTTGACACTTGTGACCCCATTGACACTCCCATGGTGGAGCCCACAAAATTAGATGAGGACCACTCAGGGATCATGGTTGATCAAACAAAATATCAAAGTATGATTGGATCCTTGATGTACCTCACACCAAGAGACCCGATAACTGCTCGTTGTATGCATGTGTGCTAGATACCGTGCTAAGCCTACCAAAAGCACCTTGAAGCGGTTAAACGGGTCTTCGATATCTTCAAGGAACCATTCATATGAGACTTTGGTATCCAAGGACACCAATATGTCACTAACAAGATATCGGATCACTGCACCATGCGGTGGTGTCAAGATATACGTCACAGCGCCCGGTGGTGCTCAATTCTTAGGAGAAAAGCTTGTGTCGGTCCTCGAAGAAACAAATGAGTACATCTATATCCTCTATAGAGGCATAATACATAGCCATGTCATCTTGTTGTGCTCAAATCCTATGGATGAAATCCCAATTATCTGACTATAGCTTTGAATTCAACAAAATTCCTCTGTATTGTGATAGCAAAAGTGTCATTGCTCTCTCATGCAACAACGTTCAACATTCAAGAGCAAAGCATATCGACATTCGACATCACTTCATCAGGGAGCAAGTGGAGAAAGGTGAGGTGGAACTATATTTTGTGAGAACTGAATATCAGCTGGCAGACATCTTCACTAAATCTCTTCCTAGAGAACGTTTTGAGTTTATTTTTCCACGACTTGGACTTAAGAGTCTACAACTGGAAACACTCAAACGTCTTTAAGAGGAAGACGAAGAGTAAAGGCTTTTCTTCATCTAAATCTTGTAAATATTTAGTCAAAAAGCAAAATACAATAAAACCCACAAAAAGAAAATAGAAAATTATAAAATTTCAAAAATCCATAAAAAATCAGAAAATCTTTGAAAAAGCCCAAAAATATTATTTTCCCATCTATTTCTATCCTTCGATAACATCTACGGACTTTGATTTGTCACTCAAAGAATGGCACGGGTCTTTAGATATTGTTCGAATGTACATAAATCTTTTTTAAAAAAAAAAAAAAAAAAGGGATGGAGAAAAATGATGGTTTATTGTCATATTAGGAAGTAACCCGCTTTAAAAGAAAGAACAGAGCTATGCTTATTCTTATTTTTAAAACCTCATGCTCTGATTCTAAAAACAAATGTTTGTCACCAAAAAGACAAATGTTTCCCTCACAAATATTTTTCCTTCTAAATATTCTTCTGAAAAATATTTGTCATCTAATGAAAACAAAATTGCTTTGAAAATAACTTGGACTATATTTTTGAAAATCATCTGGACTTATCGTTTGTCAAAATTTCTTACACTCAATCAACAACTTATGTCATTGATTGAGGGGGAGAATGATTTCAATCAAATCAAAAAGTTGTTTTTCAAACAATTGGCGTGTAACCGAGCAAGGTCTAACTTTGGATAATCAAAAGGAACAATGTTTTTATACAATTGGATCCAGACCAAAGCTAAATGTTGTGTTTTCATAAGATACTTAAGCATGTTTAATCATTGGAGTTTAAAGTCTCAGAATTTGATCCTTATCAATTAAATTTTTTAAAATCAAGTCACAATTCTCCTCAAAATCTTTCCAAAACAACTTAAATCAATGGAGATCACAAATCTCAAAGGATTTGAAAATTGTGATCGGAGGAGAATTTGTGATTTAAAATTGGATATAAACTGATAATTCAATAAGTGGTTTTATAAAGATAGTAACAAGCACTCCTCCCTACATGTGCCAAACGATTTCAAATTTTCCACGCACATGTTAAGGGGGAACATCTATCTCAAACCAAAAAGGATTGAAACGTGACTGAATTGTTTCTAAGTGCAGGTTCTCTCTAATATGTGCAAAACACTTTCGAATCTCAATGCACACATTGAGGGGGAGCGATCATATGAAAACATCATCCTTCCCAAAATATTTGGTACAAAGGCCTCAAAATACTTAATTTGATAAGGGAAGTGATGATGATATCTCTAGAAAAACATTGTTAATCAAAGATTGAATTTCTCATTCTTAATCTAAGATTTGAAAGTCCTCTTGCCTCCATGTGATAAAACAATTTAAATTATTTGATGCACATGTTGAGGGGGAGCTTTTTCTAAAAATATCAAAAACGATTCAGGTACAAAATGCTTTGATCTTGTATCACAAGTACCTGGATTGTTTTTCAAATGGTTTTCAATTGGTTTCATTGTCAGAAGAACAATACCAAAAGGACCGACCAAATTTACTTTATGCATGGAGATATAAGGATGGTTAGGTTAGGTATTCGTTCCCACGATCCCGCCAGAGCCGAAGGGATCTACCCAGGGATAATTCACTAGATAGTGTAGAAGTCCTTAGGTATGATTGGAAAAAGGAGAAAATGAGAATATGGGAAGAGTGCCGATCGAGATGTAACTAGTAATCGAACAAACCCAACAAGGTTCTAGTAATGAAGTCTCGTAAGCACCAAGGGGTTGAAGAATGAAAAAGAAATGAATGAGAAAAGGTGAAAGAAATAGCCTCCATTGTTTCAACCTTAGGCGTAAACCGGGTTCAATTATATGCTACCGGTGGTTACCAAGGTAACACCAAGATTGAAGACAAGACGTCATGGACCCAAAGGACGACCGCACCTAACTTCCAAAGCTATTCAAGATCCTCTTAAAAGGACTTGTTTATTCTCATGGGAACCCACACAATCCATCGAATTTCTCTTAGAGATTGTTGATATTGAAGAAGGAGACCTCTCCCTAGTCTACAAGATAGGAACCAAATGCGCACCATTGAGTCTAGAGCCAGATCATCAATAAATCTCATTAGGACACAATCAATGAAGACTCACCGTTTCACACAATGTGGAAAGTGAGAATATATCTTAAGAGTCCTACGCATTATCCTTGTAGTATTGCCAGAACATCTGAGTGATATGAAACCATATTCACGACGAAGATGGAATGCCTTCTAGAGCAAATATCAAACAAGCTCTTGGTGGGTGGCATTTGAGATCTATCCGATAGATCAAACATGTGACAACTGGACAAAAACGATGGGGCGATTCATATTTTGAATCAATCCTGGTTCTGGAATGGATTGACGCATACCTTTGAAAACCGGTCGTTGTGCTTAAAAATTCTTTTCTCATAAAGACATCGATCGTGGTATTAATATTTCAAAATTAAAGGGTATTTTGTGATTGATAATTGATTTTCTAATAAAACCTTCGTTGTATTGCAAAACACTTTATATTAAGCAATACACGATTGTTTTTCCAATCATTTTCATCAATCGGTCACCGTTCGCTTCACTCCGTGTTGTCTTCTTTGAGACGCTCCGGGTTGAGAACAACTAGAGTAGTGCGAAACCCATCAAGGAGATTCTTCGAATTCTACCGATCACAGCAAGATTTGTATCGATCAACTGGGAACCGTGGGCCGTGTACCTCAATTCAACGAAAGTGATCAAAGACACTTCCGTGCACTATTATTGCTAACTATTGTCTGCAGGAACACCCGACGACTGCAGCTGATCAAAATTGAGGCATCAATCCATAGCCGCATGCTCACATCACATTCATCTCAAAGAAATCATGATAAGTGCATATCTGCGTCAAGTGACTCTGATACTTTCACTCTATGCTTCTGCTACACTGCTGCAAATATCATGAATCTGCAAAAGCTTTCGCAACTTTGATGAGAAGAAATCATGATCCAGAATGTGAGCATGTCGGTCCAAAAGTCACAATGTCACATTATGGAAACACTAGAAAGGATGAGCAAGAGATTTATAGTGGCTGATGATCTCAATGCTGGCTCAATACTTATTATCACGTGGATCATTTAAAGACCTCCACTTGAAATGACAAAACATGCGGAATATGAAGAATCAAAGACTATGGGCTACAGAGCAAAGAACTTAAAACAAGAATCCAAGAACATCCAAATGTAATATCTGTTTGTATTCAATGTAAATTGAGGTGACCTTCCTTAGGGGGAGATTATTTGGATTTAGAAAATCCGGTAGTTAAAGAGTCGGTCACCTCAAGTATATGTAATCATTAGAAAGCTCGTAGTCGTAGTCATGTTATGTTAGTAAGTAGTTTGTTAAGTAACACAGTGGAGGACGGACGGGTCTTTACCCACTGTATGCATTATCCACAGCCCATAGGATCCGTGTCTTGTAAGAAACTATAAATACCCTCTACCTCCCAAGGTAGAGGGTTGGAGCTTTCAATAACATTTTTCTTTGTCTCACTAAAGTTCCCAACTCTTCCACTTTCTCTCTCTAGAACTCATATCATATGCTTCATAGAATTGTGTGTTTATGTGTTTATGAAAACCAATATCTAACAGGACACCTTCCTTGCCCTACTCCACTCCCCGAGTCACCTACTCGAGAGTTCATTAGCACTACACGACATAACTCCTTATGGCGGAGAAGCCTTCACAACGTCGCCTACTCTTTTTCCGGTACAAGGCTTGACACCGGGTTCTTCCACAAGGTAGAACCACACCTATCACAACGTCGCCTACACTTTATCCGGTACAAGGCTAGATACCGAGTTCCATTACAAAAGAGGAACTACTACCCAACACTACACAACACCTATCCCAAAGGAGACTCACTCCTTATTACAACATCATCAAGGATATCAATATCCTTGGATACAACCTATCTCTATTTGTACGTCGATACACCATATCGATTGTACACCCTTGGCATCTTTTACTAATGCCTTTGACTTGACCCTTTTGGCATCCTTCACAAATGCCTTTGACACGGACGTTCGACACCTTTCACTAATGCCTTCGTCTTGACTCTTTTGGCATCCTTCACTAATGCCTTTGACGCGGACGTTCGGCACCTTTCACTAATGCCTTCGTCTTGACCATTTTGGCATCCTTCACTAATGCCTTTGACACAACACTTCTAGAGAGGAAGAAAGAACTATCGACAAGAGAACTTCAGTATTCTTGATGATGATGAAGCATGGCAACTCATGGACTTGAGCTTGCTCGACTTCAAGAGGTGGTGATCTCGCCTTTAAGAGGAACCTAGAGAATCACACAAAAACAAACACAAACTAAATAGAAATATCATTTGAATCTTAGGTTAGAGAGTTTACAATACTAGGAGAAAGTATGTGTAGAAGTGGCAACCTACAATGAAGAAATGGCTCACTATTTATAGAAGAAAACATGCTATTGTTCCACGGATCCCACGGATCCCTTACTTGAGGGATCCGTCTAGTGTAAACTAGGGGAACCGTGGGACGCTCCTCTTTGCCCATGGGTTTTGGGTCATGGGTCATGGGTTATGGGTCATGGGTACTAGACTTTGGACCATGGGTATCCAAGTAGATACAATGTATCTAGAAGATGCAATGCATCTAGTCCATGGGTTATGGGTTAGCTCCATGGGTCATGGATAATACCCATTATGACTTATGCATGATGTCATGCAATGGGTTATGGGTTATGCTCCATGGGTATGGTTTATGGACTTTGGGTTTTACCCAACTACATTCAATGTATTTAGTCAATGGGTCAAATACTTAAACCCTACCCATTATAGTACATACTAAGTATGTATATATCTACCCAATATGTAAACACTAGTTGTTGTACATATGTATTACTAAATCATGAAAGCACTATTACTTGTTTAGTGTTTTATGTGAAAACGTAAGTGTGTTAGTAAACTATTGGCTCAAACCATTTACGTATTTTATTTGTTTCGTTAAAATGATTTTACGTTTGTTATCGACAAAACATTAGAAGATCGTAAAATATAAGTAAACATTTTGACGGCTTATTTGTATTAACACAACATTTAAGAATGCAAATGACAATTATGACCACGTTTCGTAACACTATGTTTCATAGCCTCGCTTAAGCAATTCTAACCCATACAAACAAAAAAATATACCCAGAAAGCCAAAAACAGAACTAAAGTTCTAAATACAATCGAAAGGCTACGTTGAAAAACATTACATTTAAATACATAGTGACAATACATTGACAACATATATAAAAAATACATCGAGATACCATACATAGACAGTTATCTTAACAACTCATAAATCATATATGCATGTACTTTGCAGAAACAAATTATAGCTTAGAATATTTAAAGAATCAAAAACAAAGACTATACACTCTACAAAGGAAAACATATAGGACCTACAAATAAAGTAACGATTATGACCACATCTGACAACACTATGTTTAATGGATTCGATCTAGCACTTTTAGTTGAAGAAAACGAAAACAAATACCCAGAGATTTAGAAACAACATACAAACGAAGGCATATTAAATCAACATGCCAGTCTTACAACAAAGCATACAGATAACAATCAGAAAGCTACACAAAAAGAAGTTATTACCACAAAGTAGACATCACTCAATCGCTTATAAAATCAAAGAAATGGTTTTTAGGTACATGTGACTAAATTAATCAATTTTGAAGGCACATCGTGTGGCGTAAATAATAACACAGGATGCAACACAGACCATCCAATGACCATGGACATTGAATACCGCCAAAGACTACCCATCTTGACTTGCCGACAACAACACATGACTCACATAATAACTATCACCTCTTCCGATAAACCCTGGGAGCCAAATCGTGCGCATAGTTTTAGCTATGGTAAATTCACAGATTTAGGGGAACAAAAACAGTCCTAAATGAACTCGAAACAATACCATTACAATTTAAAATTGTACTTGTACTATAGCCACTCCATGCAATGTAATCCTACGAAAACAACCTTGACAGGAACTTGCACACACACAAAAAAATCACATATGAAAATAGATGCCAACTCTAAAGACAATTCAAAATGCAACATTGAAAAACATCAGATTTGATAACAATTCATTCAATAACAAATATACCAAAATATTTAATATAACAATATTAAAAAAGGTGCATATAGCAAAATATATAAATCAGCACATGAATAAAGACTATAATATATATACTTTTAATAGAATTCCGTAAAACAACACCATTACAAATTGAATTTGTACCTGCACTACAATAAACCCGCGTGCTTTAATTCCACAAAAACAACATCAATATAAACCTGAAAACAAAACAAACGTTGATGAGCCCTTGAACCCTAAAGACAAATCAAAAGGCAACAATGAAAGACAACATGTCCTCGTATAACACTATATAAAATCAGCACTCACAATCACATATCAAAATTATAACAAGCCCTAAACAAACAAAAAGATGTATCTATAAATTCTGACTATAACTCATACAACCACATACCACAAATTATGAATGCAATTAGCAAATATGAACAAATGTTATTCTGTCTTACCCGTCATCTCTTCCCATTAAACCTTGCTTCAAGCATTATATCCAATCCATCACTCGATGTAAGCACAAAAAAATGAAAGAACAATATAAGCCAATAATCCAAATGACAAATACATTATAACCTCTAACATTAACTACCATTACAACCTCTTACAACACAAAACACAAACAATACCACATAACACCTCTGACAACATGTTCCCCAAATCACATAAAATCACTAAGGCCACACATAGTACTTTAAACAGTATAAAACCCAAAACTGCGAACACTTATGAGCCTTCAAGAGCTACTACAAAGCAAGCAAATCAAATAAGCCTAAAATTACAATTACCATAACATCTCTCCATAAACAACCAAAAAACAGCCAACGTGTAAATAAATTGACATGCAATTTTTACTTCATGCTACAAACTAAAGAAACCCTAATTATCTGTTAAAAAAGGGCTAATTCCCAAAAGGGGACAAAAAGTTGCCTAGTGATCATTATATGGTACAAAAAATACATCTCTTCTCAAAATGGTCATGTACGAATGTGCGACTCCATCCAACGTGCGACACGTGTCCACTTATTTAATATTAAAGTACAGTGGGTAGGTGTGACTTTGACTTTGATTTTTTGGTTAAATGACAAATATACCCCTCTCTTAAATATAAGTAAATACCAATTATTCACACTTTTATCATTATCTATTTCACTTATTCTTCTCCCTCATTCACCACCCGCCACCACCGCCTCCAAATCCGTCATCATCACCATCACCACCACCTGATACTTCCAACACCACCACCAAATCCGTCATCATCCACAGAAACCCACCAGAACCCAAATGCCATCTGAGTCATCCCCAAAGAACTCACCGTGGCACGAGCTCGGTTCCGACAACTCACTAACACTTTCAGTTACGATTTTAAACAAGATAATAATTAGATATTTTGTGTATGATAACAGATCTGTAATTTGTAGTTATGGATCTGAATATGCTTTTTGGTAATGTATTTTGAATATTTGATGTATTTTTTTGGCTGTCATATACCAAATAAAAGGAAAAAAAGAAATAAAAAGAATGTGATAGTGCAAACTGGTGGCTTTACATTTTTATTTCAAGAAAGAGAAAACTAAAAAAAAAAGTTAGTTTGGAGATGTACGGGACTTTAACTCCTTTTATCCACCAGAATTTAGTATTCCTTTCAAGTCCACTTCAAAAAATTTTACAACAATCAAAGTAAAATTCTTTAGTTTCTTTTTATGAGTGATTAAAGATCTACAAGATGTACACTCCGAAAAAGACATGGTCGGGTTGGCTTTGATTATAATAAACACAACCTTTGATTAGAGATCGAATGACTGAATGTGGATTTTGTTTTGTTTTTTTGGTTGAAGCAAAAGCCCTTGAATTAGTTGATTTTGAGAGGTTGTAAGCATTTAATAATTTTTTTTTTATAGTTGGAATAGCAATCTATTTTTTTTAGTAAGACTAGTCAAGAGGTTGTAAGCATTTGATAATTTTTTCAGTAAAACTTGTGATAAAGAAAAAAAAAGTTGGCCGGAATAAATGGATGTCGCCGGAATATATGGTGAGAAGAGTTGTTGATGATGGTAAAAAAAGGGTATTTTGGTCTTTTTATCACTCTTGTAATAAGACAAAAAAGATAATATATTGGAAAATACCCAACTATCAATGTACTTTAATATTAAATAAGTGGACACGTGTCGACGGCGAATTGAAGATATTTCATACATACATGTAGTTTTGAGAAGAAATGTATTTTTGTACCATATAATGATCACTATGCAACTTTTTGTCCCTTTTTGAGAATTAGCCCATTAAAAAATATCATAAACTATACATGCATCACTGAAATAAAAAAAATTGTTAAATTAATTCACATAAACTTACAATTTCAAACAAAGATTAACCCACCACATGCAATTAAATCTTTGAATGTAATCTTCCTCTTAAATCACGAAAGTTATTCAGCAACAATCTACATTCAATTGAACACGCCAGAAAACACACAATCTCACAATCACTCTCTCTCACACACACACACTCACACACAGCCCGAGTTTGTAAGCAATGAGCCGATTTACATGTGTTGTTGGATAGTATGTATTTAGGACACGTAACCATCATTTAAGACACGTATAAACATAAACCCAAAACAACATCGTTTTTGGCCAACGTTATTTCCAAACATAAAACGACGTCGTTCAAGCCCAAGTAAAGAATCAAAAAAGTAAATAAAGAAAAACACCAAAACGGCGTCGTTTTCTACAATAAATGTATATAAGGTAATATTACAATGAGTTACGCTTATAACTCGGATATCATTGAAATTGTTGTATAATTATTTGTATGTTATTTATATCATTTTTAAATTTGAACTTGTTGAATTGACAAACTGTTAGCTTTCTTTACTACTTGACATATTTACTTAAATAAGTTAAATAGGTTACATGTAACATGCAAGTCTAGGTTAGGGTTGATTTTTTAACACAATTAATAAACAAATCATATTTAGATTAAGATTATACAAACCCGCCAACCCAAACACAACTCGATTACCGCTCACTCATAATGACACCTTGTATGCATAGAAAGTCCATTCGCAAGATACTTGTTTTTTGACACTCACGTTATAACTTATGCTCGGGCAATGTGCTAGCTAGTTACTTTGACTTACTGCCAATGGACATCTCATAAATAAATATTAAAAGTAATATTTTCAAACCCGGGTTAACTCGGCTGGTTCAACCGGTCGGACCAATGCCGGCCACAAAAATAAGTAAAAATACCCGGGTTTTTAAAACCTGGTTAACTGGTTAGATCCGTCGGATTTTGAGTGACCAAGGTTTGGTTTTTTCAATTTTTTTTTATAAAAATCGGGTTGAGCGGATGACTCGACAATGAACCGGTTGACCGGTAAAAAATAATAATAATAAATGGAAACTGGTTGACTTTGGTTTAACACCCGAAAATCTTAATGACAATGGAAGAATAATTCGTGTTACTTGAATGGAGATCATAGTCGATAATTATAGAAAATGACTCGAAAGAGACGTTTTATTAAAATAGTTATCATTCATCGAAAACTAATAGTTGTTACAAAACATTGTAAATAGTTCAAGTGTTTTTTCCAAAGAAAGATCATGAGTTTGAAAGAAATTACAACTTTATGTTTTACACCACCGGATAAGCCTTGCCATGTCCTTAATCCCATAGTACTATTCACGATATCTGCGCTCACTCGTGGTGACTAATGGTTCATGATCGGGGACTTATGGCTAAATACTTAGGCGGTGCCAATAATCAAGAGGAGAGTATTTATGAAAACCTTGTGTTCTAGTTTAGAGCATGTATCTCCCTATGGGTTTGCAAAATAAAGTAAAAGCGAGGCTATGAACTCACCTTGATGATATGAACAAGCACAAACAGATTAAGCACAATGTAGCGGAGGTTCCAAACCGAAACCTAAAAATGATGAGATGGCGAGTCTCAGTATGATGAACATTTTGGTTCGCGACCAAAATAATAGAGCATCGAATATTCTTATTCAATAGATCATTGGATTGTCCAATCCAATAGTGTGCGTGCGTGCTTAACGTTTTAAGCTAACTTACGTGCTACATTGCCTTAATTAATGATCCTCACTTACACATAAGTGAAATGTTTTCCCCCGTTGTGATCTTAATAGATTTGTTGAGTATTTTAACTTGTTCGATTCCCGTTGTTTTATCGGTTTATATATATATATATATATAATTATTTTCTATATATATATATATATATATATATTACTGTAATTTTGATTTATTGCTTGTTTATTTCAGAGTGTAATTTTGTATTTTGTTTGTTTATTTAAAAATGCTCTTAACAACCTTTTGGAAGTGTTTAATTGTTTGTACATGAACATTTTAAGAACTTTTGGAAGTGTTAAATTGTTTGTACATGAACATTAAATCCTAAATAGAACTTCTTTATACACTACGTTTGTTGTTGATTTTGAGTAATTTCCATCTTCATCACAACATAAAATCTTTAAGCCTTTCTTGCTCTTGACTCTTGAGACAATGACATATAGTTGTCCGTGTGAGAAAACCGGTTTTGAAGAAAGCAGACCAACTTGTGTCAATGTCGTCCTTGGCTCTTGTTAATAGTCATTACGAAACATATAGACACCGGAAATTGTCTACGGTTAAATTTGAATGGCATCTTGTTATTAGAAGGGCTTAGGTTTATACGTGGGATGGCGCAGATTGTGCCTACGCTTCCTCAAGATATAATTTTTGCTTCTATTATATTGACACCCATCCTTATGACTTGTAGCCTGGTTCCGTTGCATAATCCAGCTGTTTGGTCTATGTTTCTCATGCACATAACAGGGGTGCCTACTTTCAACTTTAAGTTGTGGTGTGGAATCCCAGATATGCGGATTGTGTTGAGGAAATCGCATGTGTATAGTTCTTCATTGAAATTGGTATCCATATCAGCAATACCGACTGAGTCAGAACTCTCATATGTATGTTCGGCTCCTGGGAGAAGTGTTAACATACGGTCGTTTATCATATCCACCATCTCATGTGTGGGGGCAAGAATTGCCTTTTCTTGAAAGAAAGATGGGTTATAAAGGTTTCTGACTAAGTCTGGGTAAGTTTCTTCTATAATTTTCCCAATGTGATCTTCTGAATCTGGAATTAACATGTTCTGTGGGAATTCCACAGTCGCTTCCCCGTCATTCTTACCGCCAATTATTCCGTTACCAATGGATAGTATCCAATCTGCAAAATCTTGTATTTTTTTCCGCTCCGAACTGTTTGTGCTTGTTCCTAATCTCATGTTGATGGTCAGATGAAGAACTGTGCAATGTTGCCACAAGTATGAAGAGTTCAATGTTGCATGGACTACAGATGTGTCGCTACCGCTTGTAATAATCGGAAGAATCGCATGAAGTCTCCACCAAATACAACTACTTTACCGCCAAATACTATTTCAGATGGTTTGTTTGGATCTTGCCTACATATATCTCTTAATGTCCTGTCAAATGCCTCATAACAATGCTTATGTGTCATTGGAGCTTCATCCCATATTATCAATTTACACATCCTTATCAATTCTGCAAGTTCACTGTCTGCTGGAATATGACACATTGAATCTTCGTCTATATTGATTGGTATTGCGAATCGGTAATGGGTTGTTCTGCCTCCTTCCAGCAAAAGTGCAGCAATTCCACTTGATGCCACGTTTAATACTATTTCTCCTTGTGATCTTATTGCTGCTGACAACATTTTGTAAAGATATGTCTTGCCGGTTCCTCCGTATCCGTATACAAAGAACATTCCTCCTTGGTCATTGTTCACACTGTCTGTGATAGTGTGGTATATATCTTTTTGCTCGTGAGTCAATGTGTCGTACCATTTGGTGTGCTGGTTTCATAATTCATTGACGTTGTATTTTAGTTCACTTGAAACCAATCTGTTGTAATTTGCCATTGTGAACATTTCGTTTGGTAGTGGCATGTTTGCTATGTTCTTAAGGCTTTGTTGTTACAAAGCAGCATATGTTCGATATATGTGAGGCATATATTCTTCTTTTGAATATCTGAGAGCACCAATTCTGTAAATTTAAACAACATTGTTAGTTGTAATGTGTGAATATTTGTTTTGTTGTTAAAAATTTTAAAGTGTATATATATTACACACCTGGATCATTTCTTATGGCGCGTTCAACATTTTCTACATCTTCCGACAATACATGCCATGTTTTTTCATAAACCACCTCTGGTCTAGACATGCTGTCTGTCATAATAAGCATTACGTAAAATGTGCGCAGATAGTTTCCTGACCCCCATCTGCTTGCTTCCATCAGTCCATCTATATATTCCTTGTCGTCTTCGAGTAGACCTCTAGCTTCGCAAGCCTCTTTGTATGTAGCATATGTGACACCCTCGTATTTTTTAAAATCATCCCAGTCCTTTGCACCTTTGACCTTGTTGAGTAAGACTCGTAAAAAGAACATTTCCCCAAAAGAAGGAGGGACATGATGCACTCTTCCAATGCGTGTACCTTTTTGTCTTGGTAGCCATTTTCTTTCTTCTTGCTTCCATACATAATGTTCTGGGAACTGGTGATAAAAGAGCTTACGTGCTTCTTTGTCTGTCTTGTTTCTTTCCATCCATGCTATAAACTTGTTTTCATTCACCGTTGCTTTTTCTAATGTGTAATCGATGCTTTCCGTGGCATCAAATATAACTGATTGTTCTCCTTTTAAGTGAAATGGCAACCTTTCTACAGGAGGAAATCTGTAGTGTATGTCGAATCCGTAAATCCTCCAAGCCGCTTCACATGCTGAAAGGTATCTGCAGTCGTAGTAATCTTTTATTTCATCAACATCTTCATCTTCAAGTGCCACTGTTGCTCTGTCTGGTCCCTTATTTATGTACTTGAAAAGGTATTTTATAGACGCTGCTTGATTACAATATTCGACATTTATATGGGATTGATAACGTCGTAGTAAACCGGGGTTGTAGGGTACAACGTACCCATTATGCAGTTCTACTCCACTTTTGGTAATTGTAGATCCATCGTTTATTCGTTTGTAAATTGCATACCCAGTTTCATCAATGAATGTCTTATCGTTGAATTCTTTTGGAAACTTTTTGGTGCATTTGTTTTTGACCGTGCATGGGCAGCTGGGGCGGTCTCGTCCGCAAGGGCCATGCATCATGTGGTCTGCAACAATTTCGTACAACTCTGGGTCCTCTTTTTTGTCTGGTATCTCTGAAGAAATAAAATGGTCTATATGTGCTGGTGTAGTCATTTTATTTTTTTCCTCCAGGAAAAGCAAAATGTGTGCATGTGGGAGGCCTCTCTTTTGGAATTCGATTGTGTAAACCGCTATATGATATAGATTATGTCATGTGTTACACATAAAATATTGTTGAATACTCTAATAAATAATAATGTTTATAAAATGTAAATTTCAAACTTACCTACTTTGGGCTTGCCAAAATAACTACGGTCTTTAAAATCGTGCATGAGGGATTCAAGTTTTTGTTTAAATACTCGTGTTATTGCATCGGGTCTGTCTTCTGATTTTAACCAGTTCTCATTCACAAAACGTGCGATTTCTGGCCAGTTTGAGTTGCATGTGAACGTTATAAACAAATCAGGATATCCATAAACCTTGCAAATTGTCATGGCGTCTAAATAATTTTGCATCATATACCTTGGGTGCGGTAAAGATGATGGCAATATCACTTTTTCCCCGTAAATTTATTCCGAATTTTCGTCCTCCGCCGACTTGACTAATTTAGAGTACGTTTCACTCCTTAAGCTCTTTTGTTGTTTACGTATGAACGACAACCTTTGAGATTCAACCATAGTGTATGCGTCCACAATAAATTGCTGGGTCAATCTCCTTGAGTTGAGAATCATGGGGAAAATTTCGGCTCTATCTTGCAATCTATATGCAAAATACTCCCTCATTGTTACTCTTGTTTTTTTATTTGTTGGTGTGTGATCTGTGATACCGGCATGGTATATGTCAGTCCGATAACCGTCTTCAGCGTAGGGAAACAACAATGGATATTGTAGTGCCAGGTATGAAGGATGCAATTCACTAATTCTTCTAACGCCTCCTTCTTGCATGTGGAGAATGATGTCTCTTTTGTTTGTTGTTGTGTCAAAGTCTCCGACTATCAGACCTGCAACTTCAGAAGCTGTTGGTAGGTTGTAGTTTCTTCCATCGCGTTCTCTTGTACCAATAAGGCGTAATATGAAATTATTACGTTTGTTTGAAGCCACATAACGTTCTCCAGCCATTCAAAACTGTTCTACTAATGGATTGATTTCATCAAGCATGTCACGTAATTCAACCGTGAGTTTATGGTCTACTAATTGGTTGTCTGTTGTTGTTGTTGTGTCACTGCAAAAGATATACCGTGATGAATGAGACCGGTTTTATATTTATAATCTATTAAAAGCAATAGTAAATGTTGTGTATCTTTATGTGCTTTCGTAGAGTAACATACCTGAAACTATTTATTCGATTTTGGATTTCATTTTCGGAGTCATAGATATATAGTTGTGCAAACATTGGTTTTTTGTCTTTGTTTGGCAATAAAGAACCCATTAAGTGATAAGTTTGACCGTGTATCCTATAGCAAAACGCGCCGTATCCTTGATTAACTGATGTGTCTTGTTTTGCGCCCATGGAAGTAAAAGCAAACATGGAATTATAACGTCTGATATTATCGATGAATGTGTTGCTTTTTGGATGCTCACCGTTAATAAGTTTCTTTAATAATGGTGGTGGGTTCAGTACCTCATCGCCCAATTTGACTTTTCCCCTTCCGCAACAAATTGAAAATGACTCTGAGTTCGTGTGTGTATTTCCTATCATGCTCTCATTATTCCATAGTAATGCATCACAAGATTGGCATGCGAACACTGGATCGCCATGGTCTAGATAATCTGTTTGAACATAAAGTTTTAAACTATGAATATTTGAAGTGTTGAAAGCATGTTTAATACACTTGTTTTAATATAAGATTTTGTGAGTGTACCATTAGAAATCCCTACAAGCGTATATGTTTTTGAATGTTCCGAGCTCTAACGTTTGCCTAATCTGGTTTTAAGCTTTAGTCTTTCTGATTTGCGTTTGGTGGAATTTGCAGCACCTCGTGTTTCTTCAATATATGTGGGTCTTTCAATAGTTGTTGCAATGTAATTTTTGTTGTTAACACTTACATGGTTCGGTTGCTGCAATGTAACTTTTGATTTAATGTAAACAAAAAAGTATATCGTTGCTATCTTACATGGTTCGGTTGGATACTTGCATGGTCGACCCCTAGGACGCGTATAGGTTGGTTGTGTTAGTGTGTATTAGTGGTCGTCCCGACCTTTGGAGACTAACATCGAGATTATTGTTTTGTTCGGTTGGTCGTCCCGAGCTTTGAGACTAACATCAATGTTATTGGTTTGTTTGGTTGAAGTTAGAAGTGATTCACCCGTCGTCCCGCCTTTTGATACTTATATCAATTGGTTTCTTTGGATGGTTTGCGTCCTGAACATCGTTTACTTATATCAATCGGTTGGATGGATGGTTTGCGTCCTAAACATCGTTTACTGATGTCAATGTTGTTCAGATTCATGGATGGTCGCCCCAAGTGGCGAATACTAATATCCATGTTGTTGTTTTGCATTATTGAAAATGCAGGATTTTGTTGGTAGTTGTTTTTGAAGATCTATAAAATGGTTTAATAGTTTGTTTTCAATTCAGTGATTTTTTAAATTGCATGGTATTTTCGTTTCTCTATTTCTCAAAATAGTAAATTCGCAAATTTAAAATAAGGAATAGATAATTATTATTAGGATTTGATAATTTAGTTAACGAATAATCTATTTTTTTTAAAATATGATTTGATAATTTAGTTAACGAATAATCTATTTTTTTTTAAAAATAATCAGTTTTGATTGTTTTATTTTAATTTTGATATATATAGTTTTTAAAACATATTTATCTTAAATTTTCAACATTTTTAGCTAATTTAGTGAACGAATAATCTATTTTTATAAAAAGATTATCACTTTGGATTGTTTTATTTTAATTTGAGATATATATTGTTAGTGTATTTTTGAAAATACTAAATTTGTATAGATTTGATAATGTAGTTAACAAATAATTTATTTTTTTTAAACTTATCACTTTGGATTGTTTTATTTTAATTTTGATATATATAATTTTTAAAACATATTTATCTTAAATTTTCAACATTTTTAAATTGAAGTTTATTAAATCAGTACAGATTTTAAATAAGGAATATATCATTATTAGTAGGGTTTGCTAATTTAGTGAATGAATAATCTATTTTTATAAAAATATTATTACTTTGGATTGTTTTATTTTAATTTTGATATATATATATGTTAGTGTATATTATGAAAATACTAAATTTGTATATTTTAAATAAGTTAATGACAATTATTATTAGGATTTTATCACTTTGGATTGTTTTATTTTAATTTTCGGTATATATTGTAATTAACAAATGGATATTCATTATGAAGGTCTTTATTTTTTAAAACATATTTATTCTGAATTTTCAACATGTTTTGATTAAAGTTTTAGTTTCAAGTTTATAAACTGAAATTATACATTAAATAAAGAACAAAAACATAAAATATAAATGTCAACATGAGCGTTTTTCAACAAACACAACATTTATTAATAAAAATTTATTTAATTCAGCAACATGAAATCTAATAAACAAAAGAAAGGTAAAGGAAATTGTTCAGAAATCTTCATCGGTATCTTCGTTGTCGGTGGTCTCATAATCAGTTGTTTCGTCATTTATAAAATGGCATATGTTGTCATTAGAAGATACAGAACAGTCATTGTATGCATCTGAATCGACCTCCCATGCTTCGTCTTCGCTGAAGCTATTAACCACATCTTTGCCATTCAATTTTCCATCAATGTCAAGCATATCATTCCACAGCTCCTCGTCACTCATGTTATGTTTGTGTAACGTATCTTTATCGTTATCTTCGTCAATAACTGTATATTTGTAATCACCTGCATAATATTCTTAATTTTAATTATTTTAATTTTAAAGTATATATTGGTCATAAAATTTAAGAAGAAATCTTTGGAAGCTTTTTGAATTGGAATACCTGTTGATGAATGTTCATGTATTTCTTCATCTGGAATAATATATTTTTGGTTATAAACTTTTAAATTGTAAAAAGGTTCTTCTAGATCATTGATATTAACCCATATGCCATCATCAGTGTTGTTTTGGTTGCTAGTAACTTCGTCATCTTCTTCTTCTTCTTCATCATATAGCATATAGTTCTTTTTAAGAAACGATGCGGATGATGATCTTGTTTTTGTACGCTTAAAGAATAGTGGTTGGTCATCATCGGATATCTAAATTGTGCAATATAAAGTAATAAGCACATTATATATATTGTTTATTTAAAAAATACATATAGTTTATATTTGAAAATACTCACCTCAATAACATGTATGTCATGTTGAGTATCGGAGGTTTTATTTTCTGTGTTTGTAGCTACTCTTTGTTCATCACCTTTTGTATCTTCTTCTTCATCATATAGCATATAGTTATTTTTAATAGACGATGGGAATGCATCTGAGTTTGTTTTTGTACGCTTAAACAATAGTGGTTGCTCATCATCGGATATCTAAATTGCGCAATACATTATTATATATATAGTTTTAAAAAAATACATATAGTTTATATTTGAAAATACTCACCTCAATAACATGTATGTTATTCTGAGTATTTGTCTTTTTCTTTTCTGTGTTTGTAGCAACTCTTTGATCATCAGTTTTTGTATCATGATTACTTTTTGGATGGTTAACAAAGTAGCCGTTTTTGTTTTACCGACGTCTTTTACGGGTCACATGAACACTCTGCAGATATTATACAATTATTAACGTTACTTGTTAGTTGGATTATGTTTCTTTAAAAAAAAGATGTTAATAATACCTCTTCATCTTCTGATATAATAAAATGCTGGTTGACTTCATCAAGAACCTTGGTCTGAGTAGCTTTTGGCTTTAATGCTGTTGTTCTTTTTGTTACCTGCATATTTGCCTTTATATTGTTAATGGTGTGTATGCAATTAGAGTAGTAGTAATATAGGGATATTGAAATCTTTGAATTAATTTAACCTGACATACCTTTGTGCGTTTTGGCTTAACCATGCTTTGCGATTTTTGCTTTGCTTTATTAGAGTTTAATATGAATAGGTTTTATGAAAAACCAATATTTATACAGTTTACATAGCATATTATTTTTGGATTAGATATGTTTCATATATCGATTAAAAATTTGTGGATGAATTTCATGACTCTTACAATATACGTAATTATCTTATACTTATTTGGAATATTGTTTTGATACATTTTTAAAATTTAAAGTGTATATGTGGATATTGGTTAGTTTGATATTAATTTAGAAAAATTGAAAATATAATTTTAACTATGTATATGATTTGTTTATCTATTTTATATTTGAATTTTAAGTTATTATCTCTTTCATAAAAATAATAATAATAAAATATAAGTGTGATTTGGTAATATATTTTTAATTTTGTAGATGATTTTTTTATCTATTTTAAATTTGAATTTTACGATATTATCTTTTGCATGAAAATAGTGATGATAAAATATAAGTGTTAGTCTTGTAATTATAGTTGTAATTTGTTTACATTAATTGTTGGTGTTATTAATTTTAGTTGTAGATTTGTAGATCACAATAATTATAATCTAAATATGTGTGAATATTTTTATAGAAAATATACAATGATAAGAAATGTCATGCAATCTTCCTATATTGTTTTTTGGTTTTCCTTCCATCTATTATATAAGCCACCATTGCCTACCAGTTCAACCAAACATTCTCAGTTGCTTAATCAAAATTAATTTCTTTCATAATTTTTACAAACCAAAAAAATGGATGCATGCAACAAAAGATCAAGAATTCAATCCGAATTAGATGAAAACATCTCGAGAAGTCTATCAAGTATGTTTATATTGTCTTGTTGTATTTGTAATTTTATTAGTTAGTTTCATCTGTATGGATTAACTAAGTGTTAGATGTTTATGCTTTCGAAAACAATGTATGGAGCAAAATTGCCTATAGAGTCGTCTGAAACACAAGGTATAGTAATCTTGTTTTGTTAGATTTATTTTTGTGCAACAATATTTGTCGAGTTGTTGGGTAATTATGAATACAACTTCAGTTTGATATTGTCAACAATAATTTTGATATTTCTTATGTTCAAAAATGTAGATTGTACTAATAAAAAGGATGATAATGTTGCGAAGGATGATATTTGGGCTCCTGATGATTGGTATTATCCTATTGAGGATGATATTAATAAATTTTTGACTGAGCAAGAAGAAATTGAAGCTGAAAGGTCAATGAGGCAACGCCTATGTGAAGATCATGCTAAGCAACTTGCTTCGATGCCTCCGCTCAAACTATATGAAAGTAGTTGTTCTGATTTCGATGATGAATTTGAAAAAGATGACCTTGAAACATTTGACTATGATAATGTACATTTAGCATTTTCTGATGATGAGTTTGATTTTGATGTGTAATTTTTCATTATATTGTAATTGTTAATGATATAAATGCAATGCTTTTTGTTAAATGTGTTTTAATATTTATTCTGCATTAATATTTAGTGATCTACATTTTAAGTATAACCGATAAGAAAATAGTTAAAATATTAGATTAACTTGTTAATGCAAATACTCAAGAAACAAATAATATCAATTGTAAAACAATAATCCATGTGAAAAGAAGTGAAACAATATGTGAAACATTGTTTGTTTATTATAACAAAAAAACTACTCCAAAGCCCTATTAGATTAACTTGTTAATGCAAATACTCAAGAAACAAATAATATCAATTGTAAAACAATAATCCATGTGAAAAGAAGTGAAACAATATGTGAAACATTGTTTGTTTATTATAATAAAACGCTCTACTCCAAAGCGGCTGCTACAATTCTTTTTGGTGTGTAGTTTTCTTCATGCTATTCTTCGATTCCGCTCTCTGATTCATTGGTTGTATGTGTCAAACACACTTGACCTTCCTGTTTGTAGTCATTGTGTTTAAAGTTAGGTTATTTTGTCTTTAGATCATGCATTAGTGTACCGTATATGTAGAAGGTCAACGTTAAATACCTTTGAGATTTCAGTTGGAGGGCTTGCATTATGATTTTCTACATCCTGTAATAATATTAGTCAACATATTCACAAAATTTAGATTAAAATTCATGGTAATTGTTTATTATGTGTAAAATAACTAATTATATTAAATTTTTATTTCAAATTTGTTTTAAAACATAATGTATCATACCTCATTTTCATTGAAAATGTTGTTGTAAATTCATCTTCTATTTCTTTTGTCACAAACTCGTGTGTCTCCACGTCATCCTCATTTACTACATCTTCTTCACATGGGGTCTCTTCTTCACTGTATTGTGAGTCCCCTCTTGCTTCTTCATTATCTGATTCAGAATCTTCTAATTCATTTTCAGCTACTTGCAAATCATCACCATAATCTTGTTTTGTAACATATGAGACAATATTATTTTTTATATAATATTCCAAGAGTGACAATTAATTTGAAATTATAACCATTTCCATTAGTTTATGTTTACAAAAAAATATGTTATACCTCGTCACTTAGGAAACCATCTTTGAAGTGATTGATTATTTCTGCATCTTTCGTGACTTTCTCACTTTGATATATATATGCATGTTATTGTTGTGGTTAAATTCGGTGTATTTGATTTTGAACAAATACGGTTTCCCTATTATTGCATTGAGCTCATTCGGAAAATATTCATCTGTATCCATGCCTTGTTTTTCCATTATCTCCCACGCTGAAATCCCAATCATCTTATGGACATTTTTGTCAAAAATAATCACTTGTGAAGAGCCGCTTTCATCGAATATTTGAACATTGATTTTGAACCTGCACATGTATTGATGTTTAAGTTGTTTTAGTTTTTAAATACGATAATTGAAAACATGTTACACCCTCAACAATATATTTCAACACATTGTATTCCGTACATGGATGCAACTGCGTATGTTTGTCCGTGGGTTCTGCAATGCCATAACTGATTCTTATTCTTTGAACTGGAGCTTCCTTTTCCCATTATTGGTGTTACTTTTGTATTACATGCTTTGCAACCAATGTAAGTCCAACCACTCTCATACTGTATGCTGTGAACTGTCGCGTAAACAACGCAGCATGTATCATGTTTTTGTTATTAATGTTAGGTAAAATTTGATGATGTTTAAACAATGGCACGTTTCAGTTGGAAACACCTAAATCAATAATCAGAGTAAAATTTTCAAAGTTACCGGTTCAATACTGCGAATCATGCCTACCAATCTTTTCACACATCCTTGCATGAATTCTGATGGTGTAACTACATGGCTGACCCGGTCGTATGATTCAATCTTGAATTCCCTAGGGTCATATCCCTCTTGCGATTCATAGTTGTATTATGTATGAATTTTAACTTTAAACAAAGTACGTGCTTATTTATATAAACTTGTATTATTCACGTTAGCTTTTCCGGAATGAAACCAACGGCGGCAGATCCCTGTTAATGAAAATCTTTGTGCCAAATAAAGCGTTATGTATAGATGGCGTATCTGCGTTATGTGTAAGTTTAATTAAATCATATGAATGAAAAACATACTTATTTTAATGGCGGCTATGGTGCGCTAAATTTATAAAACAATTAAAAAAACTTACTATCCCAATATTTGACTTTCCCCAACACCAATAGAAAGTCTATATGTCCAAGTTGATCAAGTTTCTCTTCGTAATCATTCCACATTAATGCCCATTTATCCCAAAATGTACAATCAATCCTGAGAGACCTGTGTGGATTGAAATAGATATGTGTTTATTTAAATTATAACAACACCATTAATATAATATTTTGTGTAAATAAATATGAATAACACATACTGAGCATCTTCAATCACAACACTCCTGCGGATCTTCAGGCCACCATGGCTATTGACTGATACAATTTTCCCAATAGCTACTACTGTTCCTATAACATCTGCCAACAATAACGAAAAATAAAGAAGATTAAAACATCACCTTCTGAATATAAAATTACAAATTTTTATAGCAACCAATTCCAACACATACCTACGCAATCATGTTCATGATACTCGTTATTTGTATTCAAGATATGAGTGAATGGCTCATAAATAAAACCAACATAATTATCGTCTATTTGCTCAACTCTGGTCACTTCGGTCCCTTTGTAGAAACAAATTTTGTACCTGTGTGGTAACAACGGTAATCTACCACCATTTTCAGCCACTCCAAATTTTGAGATGATATAACATTGGCCCTCTTGTAAAAGTGGTTCAAATTTAAACATCACTCTTTTGATGTAAACTTGGATTCGATTGAATTGTTTAGACAGTTATAAATGTTAGATTTTATGATCAATACTTTTCAATATATATAAATTATGCGTATAAATTCAAATTACCCTCGCATCTTGCAAAACAAAATCCAAACTATATGGATCATGTTCTTCATTCAACTTGTGAGAATGCCAAATAGATATACATCACCCTTTTATTACCATGTTAGTAATCATGGGTTCAACATTCTCTAAAGGAGTTATTTGTTGTTCATGTATGTTTACTCCTGTAAACATTTACACATACATTTGTTGGTAAATATATTTATAAACAATGCTATTATTAATAGTAATAAACAATATGTATACCTCGTGAACTGCTTTGGAAATTGGCACTCTTCCTTTGAATATTTCTTTCACCAAATTGAGATCTCCCTAAAATAGAGTTATTCACTCTAGGACTTTTGTGGCAGTCTTACTTAACTTCTACAAAAATTAAAACATAAAATATTATGAGTAAATTTAATAAGAATCTATATATAAACAACAATATATAACTTTAAATAAAAACAATCATTTAATTATGAGTTAAATAGTTTGGAAGAATAACCTTGATACTTTAAATTAGAATCATGAATGGTGCTTCGGTCTTTCCGAACTTGATTGGGGCGTAAAGAAGATGTTTGATAACCAAAACTCATTTTTGAGTTTCTATTTCTTCCTACACATTATTAGGTAATGGGAAATTATATAATATTTGCTAAACCGTTGTCATAACAAACACAATTAAAATAACAATACCTTCCAACTCCTTTCCATATTTTAGAGCCTGATTCCCAGGTGTGTCGCTTTCTACCATTGGCATAGACATAAACGTCGATCGAGTGTTTGCTGATGGACATGTTGCAGAAGATGAACAACTCTGTTGTAACGTCTTATTACTGATTGGAGCATCTAGAGTTTATAATCAAACAATACAGTATTACAAATTAATACAAAAGTATATCACGGCAAGCTAAAAAATCTAAATTAAACATACGCCTTTGGTATCTAAAGTTATATTTAAATAACAATATAAATTACACAATAGTAAAAAGATTTTACCATCACATACTGTCGGCACATTCCGCGAACGGCTTTGAGAGTTCCTTCCTAATGTATTACTTTCAAACACTTTTTTACCCATGCCAATTGTTTTCTTACTGTGACTTTTAACAGCTGTTGTTAAAAATATAAAGAAAACATTTTGTGTTAATTCAAATAAAACAAATCCACTTTAAAAAAAATTTAAAAATTATACATGAGGCTTGTCTTCCTGGTGTGTCACTTTCCAATATGGGAGTTTTGGTTGCATTGTTTTCCTTTTCAGAACAACCTCCTGTAAATAGATTCATATTAACGAAATTACCAAACAATTACAAAAACAAAACAGTTTCAATTAATGACTTTTGAATGATTAATAAGCAACAAAATAACTTTTGAAAACCCTTTGTCACTTTTGTTCAGTTTACCTTCAGTCATAATTTTACCCATCACATGTGTTTGTAGATGTCCAGTTTTAGCAGCTTCTGATAGAAAAGCAACCAAAAACATATGTTAAAACATAAAACACAAAACTACGAAAAAAAAAACAATTAAATAGTTAAAAAATACCTTGTGGGTGATTTGGTGAATCTAAAGCTTCAATTTCTGAAACAACAACAAACACACATTAATATTTAAAATTCTTTAAACATACAAAACCATATACAAAAACAACATACAATACTTGTTTGTGGTTTTCTTGATGTGTCTGATTCCAATATCTCAACATCGATAGTTCTAGCTTTCTTATTGGTACGTGGTTCTGTTTGAAAAAATATATATATACCTTTAAATACCAAAACCATCACAATACTACCTTTTCAGTCAGAACCAATAATACAAAAACAATACAAACAATACGAACATAAAACATCACAATAATACCTTTAGAAATAGAAGTACCACTCTTAATATCTTTAGCTCTTGTAAGCCTTTTCGATTGTCTTTGTGGCTGCATCTTTCAATAAACTATGTGTGTATACCGACTCAAAAAATATTGAATACGTTTGTATGTAATGCCAATACAATATATTATATATAGCTTACAACTTAAGATAAAATTTTATAGAATCATGCATATAATCAAATTGATAACCGGGCCTAAATATAGGCCTATAATATATCACCATATATATTCCTAATATATATCCACATATAATTAAGAAATATATCCACATATAATTAAGAAGATAAATGCAGAAAAGAGAAAAACAGTTATGTATATAGATTATGATTTGGAATATGAAACTAAAAGTTAATTAGCATAGTTGGTTTCATTACTTGAGACGTTTAAACACTATCAAACAGACTCAAGTTCAAACCTCACCTGCACATATTTTTTGAGTTATAATACCCAAACGAAAAATTGCCAACGTGGCATTACGTGGCATTGACTGGGCAAAACGTGGCATTGAGGTGGCATTACGTGGCATTTCGGGTGATTAATGACATCATGTGCATCCTGTTATATATATGTTATATATATGTTATATATATATATATATATATACACACACACACACACACACACACACACACACACACACACATATATATATATATATATATATATATATATATATATATATATATATATATCAGGCGTTAAGCCTTGTTAAGTGGAGGTATTTTGTCTTTTCCACCACACCACTTTTGTCTTTTCCCACCCACTTCATCTTCATCAAGTCATCACCATCTTCATCAGGAATGAAACTAGTTGGAATGATAATTTAAGACAAGACCAAAACAGCTGATGAATGGAGTGGTCCATGTGATATTATCACCACAAACACAAATCATCATCATCTCCACCACTTTCTCTTTCCCTCTCCTCTCAACCCTAGCCACCGATCGGAAAACCACCCACCACCGCCACACCGCCGGCCACCACACCTCACCGCCTACACCAAGACAATCCCCTACACCTCCTCTTCCCGATCCACCACAATACGCGCCCCAAACACACCCTTTCACCCGTTTTTACCACCTCACGCGCCGCCTATTTACCACCCTAACACCACCATCTCTTTTAATACACAAATGAGAAAAGGTAGGGACAAGTCACGTGCGTTGTGACTCAGTTTTCTTGTAACTCGTGTCAACCGAGTCACGAGTTGACTCATTTTGGTTGGGTTAGACTAGAACACATGGGAAAACAAGTTTTGATAATAAAAGCGTGGCTAGACATAGTTTGGTATCCTGTTATTGCGTCGTGTGTGCTTGTCGAGTTGTCTATTTGTGAGCTCAAGCTCACAATATGGTATTGGTTATGTTGTTCTTGATATTATTTTGTTGTTTTTGTTATTATTTGTTTAGTCTTGTGCGGTTTCGGATGAAACCTTAGAACCAAATGGGTTTGTTTGAAGTTGAAATTGTAGTATGTTGTTGTTGGAGTCGAGAGGGTAAAACCCTCGACGGTCCGTGTGGTTTTGCGTAGGCGACGAGTAGGCCGATATACAGTTCTTGATTTTAAGGTTTTTGATTCTTGGATTTGTTGTTTTGCAAAGGATTGATGATTTTTGGATTTGTTGTTGATGATTTGTTGATGAAGATGGTGATGACTTGATGAAGATGAAGTGGGTGGGAAAAGACAAAAGTGGTGTGGGTGGGAAAAGACAAAAATACCCTCCACTTAACAAGGCTTAACGCCCGTTAGTCCAACCAGTTAGGGTGAGGGAACAACGATGACTAACGTTTCGCAGTTAAGGACCAACGGTGCAATTTTTTTGGTCAAAGGACGAAACTTGATGGTCAACGTATACCACAAGGACGAATGGTGTAGTTTACTCATAAAATTATAAGTTTTACTAAACTTTTCCCGAATTTACACTTTTTACCCTCAAGTTACGAAAAGTACGAGTTTAGTCCTCCAAGTTTGAGAAAATGACACTTTGTACCCGATTATATTTTACACCAAAACTTTCAGTTTTTGATAGTTTTACCCCTTGGTAAAACGAATTTTACAAAAACAGTCCTCCAAGTTTAGTTTATACGCTTTAAACCTTCACTTTTCCAGCTTGACACTTTTCACCCAAAACCTTTATTATCACTAGTTTGAGTTAATTACATAACCGGTCCTTGTGGTTTCACACGTGCATGCACATTGGTTTTTAACCCTTTTACTTTCGAAAATGACCATAATGGCCCTTGGACTATTCATGTGAAATACTTTTCGTACAAATTAATCCCTTTATCTTTTGAAAACGTTACGGTTTTAACCCCAAGGCAACACAATTTACATTTTTATTCGGAAATATAGTTTTAATACACGAAAACTTTACAAAATAATCACAACTTATTTCTAGCTTATCTTTAGTGCTTATTGGCTTATTATATACTTATTGGGCCGGGTTGGGCTTTACTTGGGCTTAGTTTACGTTAAATGGGCTTGGGTCATGGGCTTTAGGCCCATTTGGTCTCGCGTGTGCTTATTACTTCTGTCGAGGGTTTAGGAGTTTTAGAAAGGGTTTTACAATTCATTTTTGGTGAGTGTTACTAGTTAGCATGTTTGCTAGTGAGTGAGAAATGTGTCTAGTGGTGGTATTCCATTTTATCTGAAGAAATAAAAGTTCCTAGGGTGTATTTTGATTGTGTCGTGTGATATAAGCATGAAACGAGAGAAAACAAATTTGAGAAGGGAACTTACTACAATCGATAACTTCAGATTGTACATGTTTTCGATGGCGTTATGTGTGCTTTTGTATATGTTATTTGGTTATATTTGTATGATTTTAGTACTTAATCGCATCAAAAGATGTTTGTCTAGTATTTATAACCAAGTGCAGGGAAACATAAGGAAAAGTAAAAGAATGTTCAATAAAAGGAATATTCTCGTTTCAGTGAAGCATGTCAACACAAATCAGCATTTCAAGTACCATAGAAGACCAAAATGATTGAGGAACCAAGCTCTACAAGTCAGAATAAAGTTAAAGGTCAATTTTCCGTCACTCGGGAAGACCAGCCAAATCGGTTGCACCCAAAACCGGATCGGCTGGATTATGGTCAAAACGTACCTGTGAAGTCGGACCAACCGATCGGTTGCCACCCGCAACCGATTCGATTGGGGTATTGGTAGAAGACCAACCGGATCGGCTGGTCATGCGACCGATCTGGTTGGAAGACCTGTTTCTGCCATTTCTTCATCATTAAGCTTCCCCATTGTATCCAAACGATTCTAGGTCCTTCCCTTGGTGTATTCTAGTCCCTTCCTAACTCCTTGGAGGCCAAGTTCAGCAATTAATACCCTAGGCCTTGGAACTAGTATAAATAGAGACCTCTTGTGAGCATATGAGGCACACACTTCAATACAACTCTTTCTAATCATCAAACAAAGCTCTTAGCTCTCAAATTCGTCCTTAGAAGTCCAGGAAAGTTTGGAGTTCCAGAAGTACCACATTTGGAGGTCAAAACCCCAAGGAGTCTACCCCAATACTTAGGGAATCATTACTTCACCATTTGTAATCTTATTCCAAGCATTGTAAGACTTTTAATCATGTTTTCTAATGTTCAAAGTTCTGAGTTTATGTTTATGTTTGCTATGAGTGGCTAGTTTCTTTATACACTTGCTTAAATGATGTTGATTATCATGTGATTAGTTTGTGATTGTGTTAACATGTTTTAATTCAATTTCAAGTTGATTCTAAGATCCAATTGTGCTAAAGTTTCATAGTGATATTTGTTAATCAAGTTTGACTAGTTGATAGTAATCGTAGAGGTCGAAAGAACTTATTGTTATTCAACTAGTTATAATCATTTTGTCTATGGATGATTGTTTTTACCCATTATTCTTGATTAAACAAAGAAACTAAAGTGTGGTTGTAATAAGAACGCTTTTTGATTATCAAGTTAGATTGATTGGAAACATCTAAAAGGTCGTAAGATTAGTTGTCCTTTTGTCTATTATCGGTTACCTTTTGTATTGACCATTTCTTAAGCAAATTTGATAAAGCAAATGGATGTTTTTGTGTTTAAGTTTCGAAAGTAAACTTATGAAACTTGAATTGATCTTGAATTGATTGGTTAAACTTAATGCTTGTTTTATGAACTAAAATCTTGTGAAGGTTTAACTTGTAAGAGCAATAGATTAGTACACCAACTAATTATCATAACCAACATGTTAAGAGGTTAACACAATCATACTAATCATGTTAAGATGTTAAGAGGTTAATCATCTGAATTTCATTATATCTATTTTCGTTGTTATATGCTTTTTGATTGCCTTAGTTGATTTAGACTTGTTAATCAGATTCACTAAAATCCATGTGAACGATCCCGACTTACCTTCAAAATCTTGCTATAACGGACGAGTGCACTTGCTCGTATGTGTTATTGGTAAAATTAAATTTAAAACTTGTACACACATAGCACATCAAGTTTTTGGCGCCGCTGCTGGGGATTTGATTGTGTTTCAGCAAGTTTTGAATCCACGTCAGTCGATCCATTTCTTAAAAAAAATCCGAAAGCTCCAACTGATCGGTCGTCTTTACAACCGATCCGGTTGCGCCTAAACCATAACCAATTGATCTAACCGATCGGTTGCTCCTCACAACTGATCAGTTGCTCCTCGCAGCCGATCAGTTGCTCCTCGCAACCGATCGGTTGCTCCTCGCAACCGATCCGGTTACTCGTTTCTCGCCCGTAAACTGCATTTTCTTTGTTTGTCTGTGTGTTTAGATATTGCCTGGATTCTCTAGTTCATTGTATGAACACTCGTGCAGCTGGAATAGAACCAATCTCACCTCTTACCAACCCCAAACGTTTGATTCGAAGAAGAAGAACACCTTTTATACCCTTAGAAAATCATGTACCTAGAATTCCAAACCCACCATTTGATAACCTTGTAGAAGCCAAAGTCGTTTACAACCCTTTCACCAATTTACCTTTTCCCCTGGTGGACGATCAACCCATGTGGGGAACCAACCGAGCTGTAGCACCAACCCCTGGGAGTGCTATTGTTGCTGTTAACCTTGGTGACAACTTCACCGTGAAGGGTCATCATCTTTCTATGATCAAAGACCGTCAATTCGATGGACGTGCGCGGGCCGATCCGCATAAGCACATTGCCGAATTCATCGAAATTTGCGGCATGTTCCGTTATGGCGACACCGATGTCAATGCCATCAAACTCAAACTTTTTCCATCATCACTGGCCGGAGATGCAAAAGTATGGTACAATGAATTGACCCCAGGAATTATCAATACTTGAGAGGAGATGAGGCAAGCCTTTGTAAGCCGATTCTTCTCACCTGCCATGTTTGATCGATTAATGGGAGAAATTCGTACTTTTACACAAAACCCCAATGAATCACTTGTCGAAGCTTGGCTTCGGATGAAAGATTTGCTTCGTAGTTGTCATGGACATGGATTATCCAAAAGAACCATTATCCAAATCTTTTTCCATGGACTAGATGAAATCTCTCAAGGCATCCTTCATGCCGGAGGAATTTTTCTCTATAAGACTCCTAACGATGCACACCAATTACTCGAAGATCGAGTACTTCTCAAACTCGATTGGTCTAAAGATTCAAAGACCAAACCTCTTCGAAAAACCGTTGCTTTTGTCGAAAACACCGATACCTCAAAACTCATGGAGAAAATGGAAGCCTTAACCTCAAAAATCGACTCACAACACAAAGATATCAAAGAAGAAATGAAGGAAATGCAAGACGGATGCAAGAATTGTGGAGGAAATCACCCATCGTCTGAGTGCGACGATAAAACCATGGGTGGACCTAACGAAGGAGAAGCGAATTATGTCCAAGGAGGATACCGTGAAGGAGGATACCGTGGAGGAGGATATCGTGGTAATTATTACGGTAGGAATTCTGAAAATTGGCAAGACCGCCAACCAAGGGATAACAATCGTGATTCTCAACCTCGAACTGAAAATCCACCCCCACAAAACTCTGACAAAAAGATGGAATAATCCGAATTCGAAAAAACCATGAGAGAATTCGTGACTGCTCAAAAATCAATATTTCATTCTCAAAGCCAAAGTTGAGCAGGGACAGAAAAATCATCAAGCATCTATCCAAGATCTTGAAAACAAATTTGGCAGATTGTCTGACCAACATTCCTCTTGACCATCTGGTTCGTTACCAAGTAACACCCAATCCAACCCAAAAACATCAATCGATAAAACGTACCGTCTACCACAAACAAGAAATGAGCATATCAATGCTGTCTTCACAAGAAGTGTTCTCTCGTACGATCCACCACCAAATCCTAACGAAAATACTCCTATCACCCAAGATAGTGAGGGTGAGGAAACCAACCCAATTCAAACCACCAAAAAGAAAACCCTTCCATCTATCAAGGTGTATACACCAAAAATTCCATATCCTCAACTCCTTAAGAAAGAAAAAAATGGAAGAGCGTTATAGGAAGTTCATTGAAATAATCAAAGAGGTTAGACTCAATGTTCCCTTCGTTGATGTCTTAGCCGGAATGCCCAATTACGGAAATTCTTGAAAGAAATTCTTAACAACAAGAGCAAGCTAGAGCAAATATCGCCTACCTTCCTTAACGAAGAATGCTCACCATCGTTCAAAACAAAATCCCGCCAAAGCTCGAGATCACGGAGCTTTCTTATTCCATGCACTTCGGGAATAATATTCAATGCGATGCTTTAGCCGACCTTGGCGCAAGTATCAATTTGATGCCTTATTCGATGTATTCCAAATTATGCAACAACAGCCTTAAACCGACAAAGATGAGCATTCGATTAGCAAATCATTCTTATCAATATCCTGTTGGAATTGCTGAGAATATGCTCCTTCAAGTTGGTAAATTTATTTTTACCGTGGACTTTGTAATCCTAGAGATGGAAGAAGATAGTAAAGTCCCACTCATTTTAGGAAGACATTTCCTAAATACCGCTGATGCAATCATCAAAGTGAAAGGAAAAGAACTCAACCTTGGAGTTGGAGAAGATCGAATCACCTTTCTGATCGATAAAGCAATGCGCTATCCACGTTCCAGTGATGACACTTGTTTCAACATCGATGTTATCGATGAAGTCACTGACGAAGAATTGGATGCATTACTTAACGAATCTGATCCATTCATGACTACTTTCCAAAAAATCAATGAAACAGACCTTGACAAAGAGTTTGTTGATTTTATGAAAGTAGAGTTCGAAGGAGATAACACAGAGGAGGAAGAAATGGAGGAGGACAATTTTGAAGAAATAACTTTCGATGATGAGATGAGAATAAAATCTTCTCTGGAAGAACCACCAGCAAATCTCGTGCTCAAACCTCTCCCTGATCATCTTGAATATGCTTACCTGGAGGAAAACTCACTTCTTCCAGTAGTCATATCTTCATTAATCGAGGCCAACGAGATAGAAAGTTTAGTTTTTGTCCTAAAAAATCATAAACAAGCTTTCGCTTGGAAAACATCTGATATCCCAGGAATTAGTCCCAATTTCTGCAAACACAAAATCAATTTCGAAGATGGGATTAAACTTGTTGTGGAACTTCAACGTCGACTCAATTCCAACATGAAATAAGTTGTCAAAAATGAAATCATCAAACTTCTCAATGCTGGTATCATTTACCCGATCGAGGATAGTCCTTGGGTGAGTCCCGTTGACTGTGTCCCTTAGAAAGAAGGAATGACGGTTGTGACTAATGAACGGAATGAACTAGTTCCTATTAGAACTGTCACTAGTTGGCATGTTTGTATTGATTATCGTAAATTAAACAAAGCCACCAGAAAAGATCATTTTCCACTCCCGTTCATGGATCAAATGCTTGAAAGACTAGCAGGGAATAAATTCTTTTGTTTCCTCGATGGATTTTCAAGATACTTTCAAATTCCAATCGATCCTAATGATCAAGAAAATACCACTTTCACTTGTCCTTTTGGAACCTACGCATATCGGCGTATGCCTTTTGGTCTTTGTAATGCACCTGCAACTTTTCAAAGGTGTATGATAGCCATATTCCAAGACATGATTGAAACCTCCATGGAAGTTTTCATGGATGACTTTTCAGTTTTTGGAAACTAATTTGAAGCTTGTCTTTCCAATCTTGATAAAATGCTTGAAAGATGCGGTCGCACATCTTGTCCTCAATCGGGAAAATGTCACTTTATGGTGACCAAAGGAATGTGCTTGCCACAAAATTTCCAATGCGAGCATGGAAGTAGATAAAGAAAAATCGGCGTTGTCATGAAACTTCCACCACCGACTAACGTTAAAGCCGTTAGAAGTTTTCTAGGACATGCTTGGTTTGTACCACCGATTTATCAAAGATTTTCAAAATATCCGTCCGATGATAAAACTTCTTGAGAAAGATTCTGTCTTTGACTTCAATGCTGATTGCATAAAAGCATTCAAAATGTTGAAATCTCAACTGACTAGTGCTCCGATCATGGTTTCACCTAATTGGTCACTACCCTTCGAGCTTATGTGCGATGCAAGCAATTTTGCTGTTGGAGCCGTCTTAGGCCAATGAGAAGGAAAACACTTTTGGCCCATATATTTTGCTAGCAAGACACTGAATAGTGTTCAACAAAATTATACGGTCACAGAAAAAGAACTACTGGCCGTAGTTTTCGCGTTCGACAAATTCCGATCCTACCTCATACTCTCAAAACCAGTCATGTTCACTGATCACTCGGCACTCAAATACCTGTTCACCAAGCAAGATGCTAAACCGCGTCTCATCCGATGGATTCTGCTACTCAAAGAATTTGACATCGAAATCAAAGATAAGAAAGGGGCAGAAAATCTAGCCACTGATTATTTATCATGTCTTGAAAATCCCGATCTAGAGGAGTTGAAGGAAGAAGAAATCGATGATTACTTCTCTGATGAAACCCTCATGACGGTTGATGGAAACAATGATCCTTGGTTTGCTGACTTTGCGAACTATCTCGTTGGAGAATTCTCAGAAAAGGATTAACTTACGCTCAAAGGAGCAAATTATTTTCGAAACTTAAACACTACTTTTGGGAAGAACCTTATCTTTTCAAAATGTGCCTTGATGGAATGCTCTGAAGATGTGTTTCTGGTTCCGAAGCCCGCAAGATTCTTGATGAATGTCATCATGGCCCAACTGGGGGACATTATGGTCCTTCAACCACATCTAAAAAAGTTTTTGATGCTGGATTCTATTGGCCAACAATATTCAAAGAAGCACATACACTTGTCCAAAACTGTGATGTTTGCCAAAGAACCACCAACCTTTCACGCAGAGACGAAATGCCATTGACAAGCATTCAAGTATGTGAAATATTCGATATTTGGGGAATTGATTTCATGGGACCATTTCCTAAATCCCACAAATATGAATACATTCTCGTTGCTATAGATTATGTGTCCAAATGGGCGTAAGCCTAAGCTTTACCAACAAAAGATGCTCGTGTTGTCGTTAATTTTCTCAAAAAGCTTTTCGCTCGTTATGGAATCCCCAAAGCCTTGATAAGCGATCGAGGAACCCATTTCAGAATCGACAAATGGAGAAACCATGAAAAGATATGGAGTTCATCATCGATTTGCGACGACTTATCACCCACAAACCGGTGGCGGGTTGAAAACACCAATGAGCTCTTAAAGAATACTCGAAAAAGCGGTGAAGGACAATCCTTTAGTATGGTCGAAGAAACTTGACGATGCTCGTGGGCGTTTAAACGACTTACAAAACTCTATTGGCACAACTCCTTACTGAGACTCTGTATGGAAAAACTTGTCATTTGTCGCTCAAGTTGAACATCGTGCTTCTGGGCTCTTAGAAATTGTAACACCGATCTCAAAATAGTTGGAGAAAAGAGATTTTTGAAATTGCACAAACTCGACGAATTAAGACTCCAAGCTTATGAAAATTCCGAACTGTATAAGGCCAGAACAAAAGCTTATCACGATAAAAATCTGCGAATTCGAAAAGAATTCAAAGCCGGAGATAAAGTTATGCTTTTCAACATGAAATTTAAATTCAAAGCTCCTAAACTACATCCAAGATGGTTTGTCCCATATATCATTAAATATGGATATCCATCCGGATATGTCGAACTTTATGACAAACAGGGTGGAAGTTTCATCGTTAATGGGCACCGAATCAAATTATACTACGATAAGGAGCAAATGAATGAAATATCAGTTGAGACAGTTTCACCTGAAAATGAATTCAAAACCATCACATTCGTAGCACCTTGTCCAGGAAGAATCCCGCAAAGTGTTCCTTGGAAACCATCTGCTGAGTTCATCTGGAGCGATATTGATGCAACTGGTGAAGAATTCATGTATGTCCCCGAACTTTTCAAGATGTTCAAGGCTGCAACTGCGGCCAAGTAAATTCGGGAAGATTTGAGTCAGGCTGATGAATCATTTATAAAACAAGCGCTTCTCAGGAGGCAACCTGTGTGTTTCAGATTTGATTTTCTGTGGTCACGCCCCAAAGTTTAAACCTTTGGTTGAACTTAAGTGTGAGGGGTGCCACATCTTAATAAAACTCTTTTTGTTTGTATATAAGATTTTGTGCAGGTAATGATTACTCCAGTGGACGCTTGGATCAAAGAAAAATAAGCTGACAAACTCATTCGAATATCTGGTTTTATCTCTATTTCCCTATTTCTATACTTTGAAGTTCATTCTTCACATTGAGGACAATGTTTAACTTAAGTGTGGGGGGTGAATAGGAAAATTAGAGTTTTTAAGCTTAAATTTAAAATTTTGTTTGCCCTTATGATCTAGTTATTTTCACACTTTTAGGATAATATATTAGAATAATTGGATCAAACCACTGGTAAAACTGGTAATATTTGAAAATTTGATATGTGTTCCGATTAATATTGCAATCCATTCTAGGATCGATAAACATTTGCTAGCATAAATTATAGCCCTTACCACTGAAATTGTGAGGATTTGAGCCTGTTCTATATTAAGCATACCTATTTTATGCTTGAATCTTTTGCTATGAGTGTGCCGGTGATTTTATTTATTCTAGAACTTGTACTTGTAAATCATTACCAGACAGCAGTGAGATCGCATTCGTGCGGTATAAGTGAATTCGTGTGATAAAGAGGCACCTTAGGATTTAACCCAAATGGCCTTCCATTTTTCATATTATGATATATTAGCTAGCCACATCGGTTAGTTAACCACCTACATGGACCCATTTGTAGCGCTCATCTTTAGCGCTAGATACCCCTAGTTACACCCTCTGAGCCATCCTTTTCGTTTTTGATAAATCCAGAAAATACAAAATGATTTTACACTTTAAACCTTAGCCTAACCCTTGTCAATGTCTAAACCGTTGGTTGCTAGTCACTTGGTATGAGAAGATTGTTTAAATGATTATAAGTAACCGCACCTTGTTAGTTGTGTGAGCCATTTCAAGGATGAGTTTATGTTTTTGTTTAAAAAAAAAAAAAAAGTGAATGTATTAGCCAATGTGCTATAATCATTTATTGGTTTGTGGATTGTTTGGTAACTAGCAACATGGGTATTAGACTTGATTCCATTTTTCTTTTAACACCAATTTCATTAAACATTCCCATGCCTTATCCATACCCTTAGCCCTAAGCCTTAACATTATAGCCCGAATAAAAGTCCTCTTTAGATGTTTTTGCTTGGTGCTCACGCCACGTCGGTGAAGTTTTGTTTCTTGTACAAGCTTATAGTAATAATCTAATCATGACTGAGCAATGAGTGTGATTTATCTTATTACTCCACTAGAAATTGAGTGATTGAGTGAATTATATTTCGTTCCTTTTTCGTGAGGTGTTTTGAAATGTTAATCATGCAAGAAAGTCATTGGATATTGTCAAACATCTTGAAGTTTCGCCCTTAAAAGCTAAATTGATGAATCTTCTCTCGTACTTGTACTTGGTGGATTTGCATCATATTTTTCGTAATCATGATTTTGTACCAGTGGATATTTTTCCTAGATTTGCTTGAGGGCAAGCAAAGTTTAAGTGTGGGGGAATTTGATAACGCTCAGATTGTACATGTTTTCAGTAGCGTTATGTGTGCTTTTGTATATGTTATTTGGTTATATTTGTATGATTTTAGTACTTAATCGCATCAAAAGATGTTTGTCTAGTATTTATAACCAAGTGCAGGGAAACGTAAGGAAAAGTAAAAGAATGTTCAATAAAAGGAAGATTCCCGTTTCAGTGAAGCATGTCAAGCACAAATCAGCATTTCAAGTACCATAGAAGACCAAGATGATTGAGGAACCAAGCTCTACAAGTCAGAATAAAGTTAAAGGTCGATTATCCGTCACTCAAGAAGACCAGCCGAATCGGTTGCACCCGCAACCGGATCGGCTGGATTATGGTCAAAACGTACATGTGAAGTCGGACCAACCGATCGGTTGCCACCCGCAACCGATTCGGTTGGGTATTACTAGAAGACCAACCGGATCGGTGGTCATGCGACCGATCCGGTTGGAAGACTGTTTCGCCATTTCTTCATCATTAAGCTTCCCATTGTATCCAAATGATTCTAGGTCCTTACCTTGGTGTATTCTAGTCCTTCCTAACTCCTTGGAGGCCAAGTTCACAATTAATACCCTAGGCCTTGGAACTAGTATAAATAGAGACCTCTTGTGAGCATATGAGACACACACTTCAATACAACTCTCTCTACTCATCAAACAAAGCTTTTAGCTCTCAAATTCGTCCTTAGAAGTCCAGTAAAGTTTGGAGTTCCAGAAGTACCACATTTGGAGATCAAAACCCCAAGGAGTCTACCCCAATACTTAGGGAATCATTACTTCACCATTTGTAATCTTATTCCAAGCATTGTAAGACTCTTAATCATGTTTTCTAATGTTCAAAGTTCTGATTTTATGTTTATGTTTGCTATAAGTGGCTAGTTTCTTTATACACTTGCTTAAATGATGTTGATTATCATGTGATTAGTTTGTGATTGTGTTAACATGTTTTAATTCAATTTCAAGTTGATTCTAAGATCAATTGTGCTAAAGTTTCATAGTGACATTTGTTAATCAAGTTTGACTAGTTGATAGTAATCGTAGAGGTCGAAAGAACTTATTGTTATTCAACTAGTTATAATCATTTTGTCTATGGATGATTGTTTTTACCCATTATTCTTGATTAAACAAAGAAACTAAAGTGTGGTTGTAATAAGAACGCTTTTGATTATCAAGTTGGATTGATTGGAAACATCTAAAAGGTCGTAAGATTAGTTGTTTACAATCAATTCGGTTACCTTTTGTATTGACCATTTCTTAAGCAAATTTGATAAAGCAAATGGATGTTTTTGTGTTTAACTTTGTGAAAGTAAACTTATGAAACTTGAATTGATCTTGAATTGATTGGTTAAACTTAATGATTGTTTTTATGAACTAAAATCTTGACGAAGGTTTAACTTGTAAGAGCAATAGATTAGTACACCAACTAATTATCATAACCAACATGTTAAGAGGTTAACACAATCATACTAATCAAGGATAAGAAACTAGTTTAAGCAAGTGTAGTTTTTAATCATCTGAATTTCATTATATCTATTTTCGTTGTTATATGCTTTTGGATTGCCTTAGTTGATTTAGACTTGTTAATCAGATTCACTCAAATCCCTACTAACGATCCCGACTTACCTTCAAAATCTTGCTATAACGGATGAGTGCACTTGCTCGTATGTGTTATTGGTAAAATTGGTAAATCGTCTTTTATAAATTTAAAACTTGTACACACGTAGCACATCATACACTCTAGGTGAGTGGTGATGGCTAGTGAGCAATGAATCGCACTTGAGATACCCGTGTTCTCCTTATAACCAAGTTAATCTCCAAATCTTTCTTATGCTTATGCCATAGCACGTTTTTCTTTTTCCTTTAGTACCCAATGATAATGAATGGAGGAGATTGAGATGATATTTGGGTGAGTTGAGGTGTTGTGAGCTTAGGTGATTTGGTTAAGTGTTGGGTGACTATATATAGTGCATGGGCATGGCTATTATACTAAAATATGTGTAGCTTCCCTAGTTTCAAGCAAAGTTTGGGATGGTAAACATGTTTGTTTGTGGCATGCATGGGTGGCAGCGAAGAAGAAGGGCACTCCCTTGCCTTGTCGAATCAAAAGGAACATAATACCCAATGGTTAAGAAAGTCTTGGTTGAGTCAAAGCATGTTTAGCCTAGTGTTATAATACTAGGTATTATTTAATTGAGAGGTTAGGGTGGCTTGACCATTCCTTGTGTTTCCTTTCATCCTTACACACGCAACTTAGTAACCAAAGTGGAAATTCTAGTTTTGTCTTTGGGTCTTGGTTACTCGACTAGTCACAAAAAAGAGTTTCAAGGGTGTATTACTTCATCCAAATTGTTTACAAGTTTCTTAGTGCCATAGTGGGCTTGGGATTGCTACTTAGACGACTCAAAAATAAAACGATTGGGCTTGTGAAAGAGGCCCACGAAATGCAATGGGTTGAGTGGTAATCGAAGGTCCAAGAAAAAATGGAGTTGGGCTCGGTGGGAGTCCGGTTAAGGCCCATGGAAATTTGGGTGTTGGGCTTGAAACGGTAACGAGGCCCAATGAAATGATAAGTTGGGCTCAACGGGTATACGAGGCCCATTAAAATGTTAGGTGGTGAGTCGGGTCCAAGTCGAGGCCCAATACGAATTTTATACATTTTTATTATAATTTATTTCGTATTATTACAAACTTTTACGTATTCGTTGCGTATTTTAAGATTATCAGGATCGTGGGGAATTTCGTTCTGATCACAACGGTATATTTATGAACGCTCAAACTGCGTTGATCATGCATATGCCAAATGATATGCAAACGTGATATTTAGAAATTTTCATGATAATATAAATCGTGCTTAATTTCTGATTAAGGTTTTAACTTTTAAGTACATTGAAATTTTTGAGAGCTTACATCGACGGTTGAACCGGTCTTGGATGATTCGTTGGATCGATTAAAACCCAGTTTTAAAACATTAATTAAAGGTTAAATCGACATGTATATGTTGTTACTGAACCCACACTCCTAGATCATAGGTTTGAGGGCGTGAACACATAATCTAACTAGATAAATAAATCACTGCTAGATAATTAGTCTAATCTCGTGTTTTCTTTTTTTTTTTTTTTTTTTTTTTTTTTTACTTTTTTGAGCAACGGTTTTTATTAGAAACTAGCAATAGCTAAAAACAATTAAAAAAACATAGTCAGGGAATGTTTAATCTAAGGGTGCGTTTGGTATGCTTGATGGAATCACTATAGGCATATGTTTGAGAATAAAGTGGAATGAAAATGGGTATGTAAATATCATTTTTCATGGGTATCCACATACCCACCAAATCATACTCTTATAAAGAAACCCACATATCATGGGTATCCTCATTCCATTGTAGTGGGCCCCATAACAAACCAAACAACATTAATCATTTTCAAAGTCATAGATTTATTCCCATAATGGGATACCAAACGCACTCTAAGTAAATATCACAATTCCTTGCTACTTGCATTTCTAGTAATAAAAAACTTTACCTTTGCACTTTAGAATTTTCATTCGTTCCCGTTTCCTACATTTAGTATATCGCTACACAATTGGGTACGCTTGACTATGTTGTGCAATAGACCCTAACTATCAGTGAAAATGAGTCGAGCTGCTCGTAAAAAGCTCAGAATTAGATTGGTAAAAGGCTCAAACGAGTCGAGCTCGAGCCTAAGTTGCGGCTAATGTTCGAGCCCGAGCTTTATATACAAAGCTCGTTTAGGCTCGCGAGCCTAAACGAGACTAGGATATTTTAAATACTAATCATACATAATAATGTGTCATGCATTTGTATTACAAGCGAGCTCAATTACCAGCTTATTAACGAGCTCAAAATAGATATAATACGATTCGGGCTCGAGTCGTACTCGAGCCAAGCTTTAATATTTTACTGGCGCATCGTAAAAACGAACCTATGCAAGTTAGGAGAGTACGAAAACAGGTAACTAGTTCCCTAAGGAAATCAATTAGAAATCGACTTGTGGAAGTCAACTAAGGAAGTCGATTTGGATCAGCCAAGGGTTTTGGAACCTTTTGGTCGACCAATCAAGTATGAGGGAGAGAGGGGAGGGATTTTAGGGTTTAGAGGATTAAAGTGATTTCTAATTTAAGTTCCTTTCGTATAAGATCATAGACGGATATACTTTATTAGGTTGAACGTATGCATGTGCATACCTTCCGAGCGTGATCTTTAGTCTAACATGTTTGTTTTTATTAAAATGTTTAGATTTTAACACGAAATACGAAATGTATACCTTTATCATCGTAAAAGGAAAAAATGCATACCACTTGACGATTTTTTGATCGCCACTGATAACAAGAAATACATACGTTGTAATACCTATTTATAAGTAATCTCTATCCCTTGTGCAATTTCTTTTGCGTAGGTTTATGAGGAGAGTTATTTTACATACAAAACTTTTCTCACATACTAAGGGACTAATCTCCACCATCCATCTAAAAAAAGATCAATGAGTAAGATTAAAATCATTTTATTATTTCACCCATTTTTATAATTTAAATATCTCTTAAACCGTTAATCGTTAAGCGAAGATATTTCTGGCGTCTCGACGGCGTTTAATTATCTTTCATGAGAGGCGACTTTGATATCTTTCGAAAAAAAAAAATCGTTTTTCACGTTTTTTCGTCTTTTTCGTTTATTTTACGTTCTTGAAATTTGTATGAAAAAATGTATATGATAAAGCATTAAATTGAATATCGCGTGTGATATTAGATTAATTCATATATGATATGTAATATCACATGTGATATCATATGTGATTTACACTAATATCACGTGTGATATTACATATCATATATGATTTAACAATAATATCGCGTGTGATATTAATTAGTATTTTATCGTATATGATTTTTTAATGCAAATTTCGATAACGTAAAAACGAAAAAACGTGAAATATGCGAGAGAAAAAAATTTTGTCGAAAGTATATCAAAGTGCATATCTATAGAAAGATAATTAAATACTCGTCGCAATGATATATTTTTTTTCGCTCAACGATTAACGGTTTGAAGGATATTAATATTTGAAGAAAAAAAAGGATGAAAGTGGGTTTTTTAAATTTATTGGGATTAATCTCATTCATTAGATCAAATAAAAATGAAAGGTGGAGATTGATCCCTTAGTATGTAAATAATCTTTTGTCCTCAAATGATTTTTTATCTAGGTTTATAAGTAATCTCTTTTCCCTGGTGCAATTCAATACTTTTTTAGTAGGGTTTTTTTTCCGAGTTTATTTTTCTGCCATTAACAATCATCATATGTTGGCATTTTCATTCTGCTTTTATTTAGTTGTATGCACTAAACATTGACTTGTGTTATACACAAATCACATATAGTTAGCAGTCAATTGTAATTAGTCAATCGTTGTATTGGTCGGAATTTGAAAGAATCTACAATTAAGGAATTTAACAACTTAATGTTTTGACATCTAAAAAGCAACATTTTTTACGATTCACATTGCATAATAAAAAAATAATATATGAAATAACTAGAAGGAAAAAGTTTAAATAAAAATACAAATATTTGTGAGAAGTGTAAAAACAACTAAAAAGTAAAAACTTAAGGAAAAATTCTGAAACTTTTCGCTAATAGGATGTTAGTGTATAAAAAAGTTGTGAATAAATTTTTTTACTTTTAAGTTTGTATATGTTTTTTTTAATACGCAAAAAACGAATTTTTAATGCAAATATATATATAAATATAAAATAAAATAATAGAAAAAATTATGCACAAAAGTTTTAACTTATTATATTTTAATGCACAATAAATTTTTGATATATATACATGAATTTTTATTCAGAAAATGTCTTTATAAAATTTTAGTTCACAAGTTTTCACAATTTTTTCATCAAAACTATACACTTTAAAAATTTATTTCATAACTTCTTTAATCTTTCAACGTCCCTTATCTTGTGGATATTTTTAAGAGTATTTAAAAAAAATATATATATATATATATATATATATATATATATATATATATATATATATATATATATATATATATATATATATATATATATATATATATATATATATATATATATATATACTTTTTAATCTTTTACGCTTTTTAAAATATTTGTATTTTATTACCCATAAATGGCGTATGAAATTTAGATGAGGTGTTAGTTTGGATTTCATGTGTTAACATGTTCGTCACATGTTCAAGTCATTAGACCAACAACTTTTCTACACACCAAAATCAATTTTTTTTTACACAATCATATTAGCATGTCTTTTTTACACAACAAAATGAGATATTTTTACACGATCAAACGTTATGAGAACAAAGATTGCGACGAAACGCAAGCGTTGCGTGAGCATATTCCATAACATCCATAAATCCAAGTCAATAAACCAAACTGAAATAAGATCTGCATAGTCAGGCGATTCACCACAATTTTCGTAGGTGATTTAATACGATCACAATTCCCTAAAAAATTTAAAATTCCAATAACGGTGCAATCTTTCCAACACAACAATTGCTAACTTAATATCAACATAAACCAAGTTTCAGACCAAGGTAATCTATCATCTGAATTTGTATTTCAAAGTTCAAAAAAGAATATATTTTGATACCTGCTGGCTGATGCATTTCGGTTTATCATGTCCACTTCTTCGGATCATTTCATTTGTTCTTCATCATACCATTGAGGTCCACCGGAGAGGCGCTCACTGTCACTTTTCTCACAGCACCACTATCCTGACGCTTTAATATTTTGACGTTGGGCGTGGCCACGTCTGCCTTTTTCTCCTTAAACAATTCCATGCAACTAAAACTTTTTGTTGGATAAGTTCTGGTATCATATACTTGCACCGGTCGTTATGTTCTCTTCTTGGCATTGTCATTGCCTGTAGCCTCCTTTATTCAGATTGATGTGGTCGTGATGTCACACATTGTGGATGGTCTTTGGTGTACTCGGCCCGGACATCTCGGTGAACATCGCATTTCACACCTAAACATAGCGACAAACTCGGCATTAGATTATATCTACTAAAGATATAAAATACGACATCAGCTATTTTCCATGATGCCACTTACTTGTTTCCATCATGGTCGACACCTTCATAATCAAGTTCCCAACGTTAATGCCATAGAAAGTCATTCAACTTTATAAGGATTTTCAAATAAGAAAAGATTGGTACCTCCTTAGCATTAGGATTTGCGGATAGAGCACACCGTTCTCCTGGATTATTGATCGTTGGATTTCCACTCCCTCCGATTGCATACATCTCCCACTATGAGTAAACGTTGTTAACGACATGTATACACCGTCTCCTTCACCAATTTTACCGCATGTAGATACATTGAGGTGACTCTTACCAATATCAGACGTCTATTACCATGACCTCCGGTAGCTAACCGATGCAACAAAGTCATTATATCCGTTAGTAATACTCGGTGACCTTTCGTCGAGACTTCGGATATGAGATAAAAGTTTGAGTGATAATGCACAAACTCTTTAAGCAAATGTAGATCACCAACACTTTGTAATACCTTGAGCATGAACCCATTTCGATAATCGTTTATGCATAACCTATTCAAAAACATAAGTCATACAATAAATTAGTCACAAATAAAATGGATCATACATGGTCATGAGCATATTCTTAATGATTAATAGCGGTAAAAAAATCTTCAAAAAGTACCTGCTGGACCACTGAATAAAACAACTTGGCGTCAATCATTTTATTGAACTTTTTTTCAGGTTACCTCACTTAAAATGGTGTAGCTCCCTTGCTATTCTCATCCACCGCACCATCACATAACCACCCCACCTTCACCACCTTTCCCCTGTTTTTACACATAGAGAGATAGAGAGTAGGGAACTTCAGACAGAAAAACGACATGCCTACAAAAAACACAAATATAGAATTCATCAATGAAACTCAAATAGTTATATGATATACGTATGCTACGAACATAGGCAAGCAATTTTCTGTAAACACATACCGCGAGTAGCCTGAACGGGCAGAGTTTACGCTTCCCTGTTGGACCATACTTTAAAATATACACCACTTTCTTTGAAGCCACAATTTCCTGAACGGAATTAAAGATCCTTGTTACTAAATTAAATTCAAATATCAAATACTTTTATCATCTTTTTCAACAAAAGGGAAAGAAAAATGAACTTCAAATAAAGAAAACAAATCTTTCTCTCCAACTGAATGTCGTAGTAAAAGCAAAAATCTTAGAATACTTACATAAATTTTGAAGCTTTCTTTTGCAACAAATGAATCGAAACACATACCTCAATCCTTGAACCAACCAAACCCCCATTCTTTGACTCGTATGAAGCACCACAACGGTAGTAGCATCTTTCTCCAACGCCTTTGCCACACCTCAACCGTCTCATCGTTCGCTCGAAACCGCCACACTTCATGACCAAGACATTCACATAGGAAAAGCGACTTTAAACATAATTATAGAAAAGCCGAAAGTTAAAAGTGGTTTCAAGTTGACGAAAACAAACTTACTACAGTGGTTAGTTCGTTAATACCTGTATCAAAGACCGTGCCAGCACTAATTCCACCTAGTTTGTCCAACCAATAACAAAAGAGACATAAGCCTAAAAATCATATCCGATAAACATAAGCCTGATTCAAAACTTCATATAGTACAAAACCAAACAAAAAAATAACTTGAACCGATGCCATCTCCTTGTCGACTTTCGATTCAAATTCAGAAACAAAGCCCTTTGAACTCCTCATCTTCCCTGTTACAAAAGATCATATAATACCCGAAAATTACAAAACAATTAATCCATAACTAAGAAACAATAAAACTGATACAAAGAATCATAAGCAACAGTGGCCATTTCTTTTTCAACTTTGGCTCGCACCTCACGCAAAGCAGCAGCCGCTTCTTCAATCTCTTTCAATACCTAAATCCAGATTCTAATTCATTAAAAATCATAAACAAATTACGATATAAAAAAATTAATTAGACGATCATTAAGAGAAAGTGTAATTACATCAACGGTGTCCGGTCACCCTCCATCTTTCTTTCACCGGCGTATTGAATACCTGTGTTTGCAAAAAGCGTAATCCACAAAAACTTGTCTCCTGAAAATTGCGTATTGATGTCTCTGTTTTTGGATAAGAAGAAAGTTACGCGGTCAGATGTGTAGTCGTTAATACCAAAAGAAGAAGAAAAAAAAAGGACTAAGAATTTGGGAAACGATGATCAAGTCTAATTAGGTCTAATAATCATGTACGCATCAAACAGTTACATAACTAAAGAGGGAATAAAGAACAATACCTTAAATCAATTTGAAGAATTAGGGTTTGTTTAATTGTTTCTTGTGAAAAATTTCACAACTTTGATGGTATTCACTCATCATTAATAATCAGATTTTCACCCCGTTAATATGCAGCGGCGAGCATTTTCTTCATCATCTGGCTTCGGATAAGAAAAGAGAGGCGGTAAAGAGTGTCTGGTGGATTCTAGATATTGTCGGCTTTCATATTGTATCTATCGTCTTCTACATATGATAGCGGTAAGTCGGTAACTCCAGCAGCCTTTGGGCCAAACCAAGCGAAAAAGCCCAAAAAAAATTTTGTAGCCCTAAACGACATACCTGGCCACCGTTTTGTGTCCACAAATTATAGCGGTAAGTCGGTAACTCCAGCAGCCTTTGGGCCAAACCAAGCGAAGAAGCCCAAAAAAAATTTTGTAGCCCTAAACGACATACCTGGCCACCGTTTGGTGTCCACAAATTATATATATAGTAATATAATCCGAAGTTTCGAACTAAGCGCCTATTGAGGCCCAATTTTTTGTGATACTTTTTTTATCTAACGAGAATACGAGATATTTTCCTTCCTGTAATGGCATATATGTTTAATTATACAGTAAAAAGGTATCTGCGCAATGTGACGACGGATATCTGGTGACTACTTTTGTGGCGAGTAAATGTTTTTATTTTAAACATTCCTTATTTAAAATGCTCCAAATACTTTATAACGTAGTAGATATATGTTTTTCAAAAATAAAACGTCTAAATTATTTATATTGTAAATAGTTATCATTTTTATTTTTCAAATTTTAACATTAAATTGGTGGTTGTAAGTCTAGTGAGATATAACAAAATCATAACCATAAAACTTTTATAATGTAGTATAGATATAACAAAATCATAACCATAAAACTTTTACAAAATTATAAAGACAATATTACACCATAAAATATTTCAACTTCTAGCACAAAACATAGAGAAAATCTATAAAATAAAGACTTATAATCACAATTTTCTAGAAAAATGATAGTGTTAACTTTTATCAAAGTAGGTACGGAGTATTATTCTTTTTGTTGAAAACAATTTTAGAAACTCAAACTCAAGATTAACTTAATGGGCCTACATTGGGGCAGAAGAAAACTCCTAAAATGGGCCAAACAATAGTACTAAAACGAGCCAAATAATAGTACTAAAATGGGCCACATGATAATATAGAACATCTTACGACAGCAAGCAAGCAAAGACTGAAGAGAGAGATCTATAAGTCTTCGAAACCGTACAGAAACTCAAAGTATTTGCTGGCAGCTCACAACAGCAATCTATCTCGGAATAAATGTCTTTTTAATCTCATCCGTCCATTTTTAGACACTCTGTCATCCACTTTCCTCTTTATTATTTTCTTGTCACTATCATCCAAACCCATATACACACTCCATCAGCTAATTACAACCCACCATTTTTTATTTTTCGCATTACATTCCAAACAGGCAACTTGTAGTAGTACTTTTTAACATATTTACCATTTTACCCCCTGAAATATCCTTGTATTCCTATTTTTAACCCCTGATGCAAATCTTCCCCAATTTGGCAAATCTTTATCAGAATATCTAGCAGAAGCTTTGTTTATGTATGTTTTATCGTTTTATCCAACTGAACCCAATAAAGCTAGACCCGCTCTTGAATACGGCTAAACTGACTTCCTAATGTATGCAAGTTGAACCAAATGTACGAAACAAATCTAATGTGGATAATAGCATTAAGGAACACTGAAGTCTGATAGGTTATTTCATCAAGAACATGTTCTGTAATGCAGATATCTCTAATACTACCAAAATACGGACAAGTAACATTCTTGGTTCGATTTAAACATAGCATAAGACTAATTTGGCTTTCCAATGCTTACAAACCAAATATCTAAAACAAGCTACATTTGGCCTAAAGAATGTACAACTACTAAATTATGCTAAACCATCAATCTCAGTGCGATTCAAAGTGTAGACATAGCAAAATTCTGAAAGGTTGTTTGAGCAAAAACAAGACATTCGCAATGTCTATCAACAGCGTGATAAAGCAATGATCTGTTAAACCAAATTATGCTAGACTAGCAATAGCAGTTCAGTTCCAACTTAGAACACAGCAAGATTAGAGAGGTTGTTAGAGCAAAAACTACATTACTCGTCACAGAACATAGAAGTGCACATAATAAAGCAACGATCTTTTGGACCAGATAATTGCTAAACTAGTGATCTGGGTTCAGTTCTAAGTCCAAACATAGCGAGAACGCACTACCTAAAGCTCAAAACATTGCAAGCTACTATACAACCATTGAATATCACTGCAACAGCATTATTAATACAGACTTCCCAACACCAGTAATATACGAAAGACCATAATGGCATCAATTAAGAAACACAAAGCAAGTTCCAAACATTATTGAATAGGGCATGTTTCATTCAATGGGGATCTCGATTTTCCTTATACAAACAACAAATTAAATTCTAATACAATGATAGAATTCTTTACAACAACATGAACTCAAATGTAGACAGAAAACAATCAACTAACACCAAAAAGAATCTAAAACACCTGTTTTTTTTCTTCTTTTTTTGTAAAATGAAAAGAAAAAGAAAACTTTGTTCTCTCTTTTCAATCCAATAATTTTATAAAGTAACAATTAAATTATAATATGATCATAAACAAAATGTAGTAACAAAAATCATACATCATACATACAACAACATCATCAACAATCCTATACACAGAACACCCAAATTCAAATTCACACACCATACCGTAGTCCCATCAGACCGCATTTCCTCAGGCGACAATGCCGGTCCATTCACCCCCATAGAATAATCGCCAGGACCCGATACTGCCGTCGGAGACTCGGCCCCTTTCATTTTTGGCTCATCCCCCACAACAGCATTCTTACCAAAAATCTCCTTAGGCAACAAAACCCTCGAAATCCCAAAAATCGCAACAGGGTTCTGATCAAAAACCGTTTGCGTAACAGAAGCCTGAACAATCCCAGTATTAATCGCAACAGAACCATTAACTCTCGAAATGTTCAAAGTAAAACTACCCGCCCCTTTATCCTCAGTAGCTAAAGTTGGCTGAACAGGGTTAACTATAGACTGCAAAGACCCTAAAGGATAATAAGAATGCAAAACATGAAACCGCAACACATCCGCTTTTTTATCAGCTGGGAGTGACTGAAAATTAGCAGACATGGGAATATCAGCAAAAGCATCATCTGTCGGGACAAACAACGTTATACCCGCCCGCCCTCATCACCCTCAAACTCAGACACAACACCTGATGCTGCCAACATAGATGCAGCCACATTAAAATTATGTCCATCTATTAATGCCTTAGAAATATTCAACCCTAAAGGCGGCCTAGTTTCCGAAGCTAATAGATCGAAACCATAAGGTACTATTAAACTATCAACTGTATATATACTAACATTGTACGGAAGTACAGTAATGAGTGACGTCACAGTTGCATTATTTGGCTGTTGGGAATATGCAGCCGGTGACTTGATAACAGTGATGTTTGTTACATCATCGTACGTGACGTTAACATATCCGAAGTTATTGACGGCGCGTCCGGTGGTTTGGAAGAGCGTGGTGACCAGTTTTCCACTCCTTGGGAGATGATGAAGGTCACGGAGGGATAAGAATTGCAAAAGGACATGGTAGCGGATGACGTCAGCAATGGAGAAGATGACGCCAGTCGGTGGGTTAAAGGGAGGCGCGTAGGACGGAGTTGGGGACGGCGAGGAGAGTGAGGGAGGTGCGTTGGGTGATGTCGGCAGCGACGGTGGTGGTGGAGAGGAGGAGGAGAAGTCGGAGAGATCTGGGTAGGGGAGGAGGCGCGTGATGTTCACGGCGGTGGTGATGGAAGTGGGATTGTAAAGATGGTTGTTAATATAATGAGAAGGGTAAAATGGGAAATAATGGACATTGTGGTTTTTGTGTGTGTCCAGTGGAAGCTGGACTATAGAAGTGAGAGTGATGGGGGGTGTCTTTGTGTATATGTCTTGGTTTGTGAATGATGATGATGATGATGATTTGTTGATAGCATACAATATTCATTCGTAATTACAGTCAATTAGATATTCAGTCCATGTGCTTTTGTTTTTTCTGTGTTTTTCTCCTTGTGGCTAATAATCATTACAATTTGGTCCTCGTGTAATATAAACTACAACTACATGTTATTGATTGCATAGTTGTCAGGATCCCGATCCTGATCTGAGGATCTTACGATTTTACGATCTTTATGAAAGCAAAGCGATCAGGATCCTACGTAGGATCTTTGCTGTTTAAGATCTTATAGGATCCCGTCTTGTAATACGATCTTATGATCTAATCCGATCCGATCTTCTTTTTTAGATTACAAAATGTTAATCTTTTAAACATTTTATAATCGTAATTTAGGACAATACTTATATGAAACATTCATAGTATTTTATGGTTATAATGTATTAGAATTTGTAGATTTGTATAAAATTACATAAACTATTAAGAAATAACGTTAGAGTAGGATCTTAAGATCGATCCGATCTTCGATCGCGATCTTGCAAAGGCAACGATCTTGGGTAGGATCCCGATCTTGACAACCTTGATTGATTGTTTTGGTTACGAAAATGAGAAAAACTTGTTAGGAATTTTATTTAGGTTATTATGAGCAATAACTACATTGTTTTGGTGTGTGCATGAATGGAAAAAGCTTGGCATGTTAGCTAATTATCAAGCATTGGTTAATACTTAATGGATTAATAATCACATTGCGAGTTTTAAAGAGATTTTTGCAACATTACATATTTTTATTTTATTTTTTAATTTGTGCCACCTTCAAACACGTATAAGTAATTTATCAACAATACATAATGACATTGGCTTAAGTTATTCGTCCATTCATCTTTTCTTGTTGCTCCTTAATTTTTTTTTGAACAGCGGATATAATTAGAAAAAGCTGAAAAAATTTGAAAATTACAACGAAATAAGATAGCGGTTTTTAGCCGCTCTGTCCATTAAAAACACTACATAAAGCGAATCCAATAAAAGCGGGACACCACTTCATCAAAATGATCGCCTTTGAGGGAGTCTCACGACCAAATATCTTTTGTTGCGACAATTCGGATATACCACCACGAGCGTGTACGTACCTTGAAGATCTTTTTTGCTTTAGCGGCGGCCGAATAGCGAAAGTCATTCTAGCCAATCTTCAAATGAATTAATCTCCATGTAATCAATATCCCACCACCGAGTAATCTTGCGCATAAGCTCGTTAATAAAATGACAAGTGAAGAAAAGATGCCTAGATGACTCCACCGCATTATTACACATAGGACATAAGATAGACTCAATCTCCATTCCTCTACGAGAGATATTAGATCTGGTAGGGAGACAATCATGCTTAACTTTCCAAGCATGAACATTAATCTTGATGGGCACCGCTTTTATCCACCTGGTCTTGTTGCTCCTTAATTAGGATCTCGATAGCAAGTTAGGTTTTGGCATGTTATTGTAGGTACCGACAATACTCATCTTTTATCCGCATACATCCGTTTGTTGCATTTCTTTTGCGATTTTCTGCTTTTGTTTGGTACATGACATTCCGCACAATATTTTTACTATTCATGTGATACATAACCGAATGCTTTGTTACTTTAAGGATTAGTCTTGACATTTTTTCTTTGGTGCACCATTTGATGCATATTAAGAATTATTACAATAGTAGCTTAATAATTATATAATTGTTTAATTTAGATTATTCATGAGGTTTTTTTTAAAAAGTTCGAAATTAATTTGTGATAATTGGCCCCCGACTCAGTAATAGATATGCCATGTGATTTTATGTTATATGCTTAAACGTAGATCGTGTTTTTTATTGTTCGATTCACAAACACACAATGATTTCAATTCATATGCAACGTAGATTTCAAATCCTTTCAAGAATCTGAATATTCATGAAAACCGATCATTTGAATAAAAACAACAATTGATGTGAAAAGTGTAAATGTTTACAAACCGTTGGATGCCTAATGCAAATAGCCAAAAAGGATTTTAGGTCGAGCATTTAATACTACAACCAACGCTGGAGGCATAGTGTTGCGTACCCTTAAAAAAAAACTCATAGGATACCTTTTGTAAACAAATACTTGAAACTTGAAAGTTTTCCATTTGTGTTTGTGATTTTGACTCTGGATTTTTCATAAGGTGTTGCACAATTTTTTTTTTATTTATGATTATAAGTATTAAAGTTGTTCGATAAAAAATTTATCTGAAAAATTCGGGGCTGCACGTGCCAAAAATAACCACATTTTATTAAAAACTTATACTTCGTGACCTAAAATGAGGTGTTGCCCGTGTCACACCCGGCTCCTATGTGGGTTCGTCCCTGCGAGGACCCGTGCATAACAATGAGATTTTTTAACGACATATCGTTTTATGTTAAAAAAAAGTTTATGGGTTATAAACGAAAAATAATAATAGTTTAAAGATTTGGAGATTAAACACGGTGTTTTGAAACCGGTTCGACCGGGTGGTTCAACCGTTGAACCGTTCGGTGAAAAGCGGTCGATTTAACCGAGTCAACCCGACGGGTTGGGTAAAAAACAGGTCAAATTAAATGGGTTGACCCACGGGTTTAGGCGTCCGGTTCAACCGGTTTTATATGTATTAATAGTTTCTTTTTGATATATATGTTTTCAACATTTCCTTTTTAAGTTTTAATTTTTCACTTTTTACTTTTTGTTTTTTCCTTTATATATAGTATAAGTATAACAGGGTACCTGCGCGTTTCGACGGCGGGTATCCTGTGACAATTAACCGAAGAAATAGATCTCGATGAGACTTGATTCACCAGTTTGTATCGGTTTCAACGGGTCCTCTCTTGTTCGTTTTCGGATAGCTTTTATTGGTTAGCCGAATCGGTGGCGACACCGGTTCCTGGTTGAACCCGTTGGTCCGGTCCGATTTTTAAAATTATATGTAGCATCAACTTGTTAGATTGTATGAAGCTTTGTGTGCTTTATTAAATTGTATAATGTGTATAATAACATGTACTTTTCATTTTAGGGTGTTTTAAAAATAAAATTAATTAGTGTGTATAATATTTTATATTTTGGATTATGTTGTAGTTTGTTTAAATTGTAAATTGTGAAAATTTTATTATACTTTTTATTAAGGGGTGTTTTAATTGGTTATTTTTAATTTGGTATTTATGCTTTTAATTGGTTGTACAATGTGAATAAATTATTGTGTTTTTAAGTAATGAGGTGTTTTAATAAGAGTATTAATTACAACATACATTTCTCTCACCTTTGACTTTCAGCATTTCACTTTTCAAGATTGACCGTTTTTCTTTTAAAGATTGACCGTTTTTCTTTTATATTTAGTATAGATTTTACCCTAAGAGTAAGGGTAAGGGTAGAGTCGTATATCAGACTGTGTGATGTGTACTGTTGCACAAGGCTTTCAAATTATAAGGGCATCAAATTTTTTATATAATGTGTATATATATTTTATGAAAGTGACTACAAGTATATGATTTGAGAAGTTGCATTGAAAAATGCTTTGAAAACGATTTTTCTCATTTTGTCTCTTTGGAAAATTATTTACTTTCTATTTAGGCCTCGTTTTCGTTATTAAACTGAATTTTGCACATGGACTCTATAAAATCAGAGACGACACTGAGCAAGGGTGTACTCAAGCCGTTTCGTCACCTTAGCGCTACTTCAATATTCTTCTTTTTATATTTATACACCAAAATACCGTCTCACTCATTACTCAAGCCACATTTTTTAAGACCCACTATTTCGTTTTTATTTTATTTTTATTTTTTAAAACAATCTAATTTTTCATTCATTAAAGTAAAATATTATATTTATATAAAAATATTTTACCTAAAAATATAGAACTTATATTTTAGCACAACTCACACACACACACACTCATTTTTAACCATGAAATAAAAGACTAAAAAAAGTAAAAAATATTTATAAAAACATAAACCCACACACACTAACTTTACACACACACTCACTCACTTCGTCTTCTACAAGTGAAACAAACACACACTGAAACATACACACAAACACAAACACACACACACACTAAAAAACACGACACAAACACAAAACTCACTTTTAAAAAAAAAACTCTTTCACGCAACGCCAGTTAACTCACATTTGAAATAGCATCGGTGGAGGGCGATGTGATAACGCCAGAAAGGCGACGCTATTTAGCTGGACACGTAAGAATGGCGTCGTTTCCATACTCTGACACCCATCGCTCTAAGTGGTTCTTAATTTGAATAAAAATAAACAAACAATCCTTTATCTTAAGAACTTAACTTTTAAACTTTAATATACTTTTTTTCCGTCTCAAACTAAATATTCAGTTCAAATTATATACAACTTTATAAATTGAGACCACTACAATTCAAACGAATAAAATTTCATATTCACTAACTTAAATGCATTTTAATTTATTGCAAATGAAAGTGTGTACAAATTTTAAAACAATTAAAACAAGTGTAAATATAGAAATATGTCATTAAACTATTGAAAAAAATTATGTTTAAAGTAACAAACTTTCATCTTGTTTATTTAGGCTATTAAACTTATAAAAACTGAAATTATTGATGATAAGTTAAAGGCTTTAGTTTTGCTAATGACAACCTCAGATGTTATAGTTCATGAATTGAATGGATTTTGCTAACCAATCTTTTAAAATCCGGTTCGACCTGGCCGGGTTAACCGGTTGAACCGATTTCGGTTAAAAAAAGGGTCATATTAAACCGAATCATTAAAGACGGTTGAACCAGTTAGACCCGTCGGGTTTTCAGTGACCCGGGTCAACCCAGTTCTCAAAACCCGACCGGGTTTGATTTTTCATTTTTTTTAAACATAAAACAAGGTAATTCTCGAAACCCTCTTAGACCCGCTTGTTCTCGAAACCCGACCGAGTTTGTTTTTTTAAATAGAAAATCGGGTTGACTCAGGTGTCGAACCGGTTGAACCGGTAACTTGGTGACTCGACCGGATCGATTAAAAAACCCGGTTCTTAAAACATTGTTGCTAACAACTTTTAAAGGTTGTGGTTAAGCTAAGCGATGCATTTTTATGGCATATAATTGTAGGTAACTAACTTATCAAAACATAATCAAGTGATGATTGTGTATCAGCTTTTCAAAATTATATTTGTACTTTTAAGAAGGGACAAGATACCCTCTCTATTTTTTTATTATTTTTTTATATAAAAAAACTATAAATTTGAAAATGCGGAACATGAAATATAAAGTTTAATAAGTCAAACGTTTAAAACTGTCAGAAATACGAACGGCCCGACAAAAGCGTGTTATCTTGAAAAAATAGAGGACAAAAGGAATAAAAGGACAAACCCTCCCTAGTAGGGAGGGTAAAAATAGTACACCCCTTTTAAGAATTGTCATCTAGTAATAATCTTTTATTGACGACATTGTGATACAAATATTTCTCCTAAGAACAATTACCACTAGCAAACTCGCTTTTTATTACACTAGCAGGGTACCCGCGCATTGCGACGGCGGGTACCCTGAAATAAAATTTTCCGGTGAGTCATGTATTCTAGTTTATTATGTTATTTTTGACAATAAAATTTTCCGGTGAGTCATGTATGGTAATAGTTTTGTGAACCAAATATTTTTGATATGTATAAACTAAATATGCTTATATTTATGAGTTTCATTCTCATTTTGAAGGACTAAACCCGAGACGTTTCTTAGTGGAAGATCAGAATTCTATTCATCACGAGATTGATCGGATTAGACACCCGAGATACCTCCACAATTGAGTAAGTAGAGGGACAACAAGCAAAAAGTTATGCTTTAATCTCTTTGTTGAGATTGAAATCAAGTTCTTTAAAAAGGGGTACACCAACTAAACAATTACATTGAGATTAGAAGTCATTCTTTTATTTGCGTACTCTTAAACCAAACTGTTACGCCCCGTGCTCGATTTGACCAAAAATTTTGACTTTTGACTTGACTATGACGGACTTTCTGTTACTATTTTAACAACTGATAAAAATCTATAACAAAATAACATTTGAAAATATTTTTAAATGAAACTAGACTCAATTACTTTCGAAATGACGGGTGGCACGACATGTGAAGACTTACGGCTTAAAAGATACGATTTTTCGAAAGTCGACACTGGCTATTTCTCTAACTACTTTAACCACTTTACAAACACTTAAACATATAAATTGTTTTTCCAAAAAATTTGACCCGTTTGACCCAAAATGGGTTATAAAGGAACTTGTCCCAAACACCCATTTTTTTGCATACCCCTTTTAATTTGTGCACTCTTGACCCATTTTTCGAAAAACGACTTTTATTACTCGGAAAGACATCAAAACCTCCAGAAAATATTAACTTTTATAATAGATTTAACACTTGTCAACCTTAGTCCCTTAATTATATTTCTCTTATATTTGTGACACGTCAATCTTTCTATAACCATATTACACTTACTTTGACCATTTGATTGACTAATGGGTTTGACTATTGTTAACCTTAATAATAATTAATAGAAGTGATGGTCATTCACGTTTAGAAACTTTGTAACGTGTGTTAGATATTGTACTAGAATAGTCAACGGGCTCGTGGATTGGGCTAAGCTAAATGGGTATTAGTTTAGTTAAGCTAGCCTTTTATAGTTTATGTAATCCAAGCCCAATCCATATACAAAACGTGGCTCATGTCAAGCCCATTTGGACCGTTGCCCGTTCGGGCTTAAATATTTGTATAATGTTTTTTATTATTTGTATTAGTGATATTTTAATGCTGGAATTATGTTTAAGTTGGTTGTACAATATGCTTGATAATTTGTATTTCTTGTGTAAGGGTGTTTTAATAACTACATTAATTGTATTTATTGACAAGTTAATTAATTAACTGCATTAAATATCTTGAACACATTAATAGTGTTTTGTATTTTGTACATTAAGCTTTAAGACTTGTAAGTCTTAAAATTAAGATTGATGAGAAAAATCATTAATAGTGCATTATGTATTGTACAATAGACTTTGTATTTTGTAAGTCTTAATTTTAAAATTATGAAGAGAGAGATTCATTCCTCTATTATAAGTAGTATAGATAAGCCACCAAGGATTTCATGTTTTTGATTTTGTGATAATTTCAAAATTTATGTACTTGAGCACCTTCGTACTACAAGAATTATGTTGGATACCCACGATCCAAGTCTGTGATAAAAGATACAAAATTCGTGGGTAAATATCAGGTAATTATATATTACCCTCGAATCTACGTACATGGTATAACCTTCGAGGCTAAACGTTTGCCCACGTCATTCCAATTTGTAGGTAACTTTACCCATAATTGTTCTTGTGGGTGAATGTATACTTTTTGGGGGTAAAGTTTTTGTGGAACTTTGTTTAATACCACGAGATTACCCATATACGCTGTTTGTGGGTGATTCGTGAGTATTTTTACTCACAAATATAATCATGTGAGTAAAAAAATTAAATTCAAGATCGATGATTACCCATGAAATTAGCAATATATTTTTAATATAAAAAATTTATGTATTTTTATTGTTTGATGAATAGTAAATCCCATAGCAAAAATGGCAAAAATCATCACTGTGACTTACTTGCATTGCAAAAATAGTCCATAAAAATTTTCAAAAATCATCCTTTTTGTTAATTGCTGTTTAGAAACAGTCCATGAGTTAAATTTAAGAACTATTTGTGTAAGAAAAAGTTACAAAAACGGTCCGTGTCAAATACTTTCCTTTACGTAAAACAACCCTGTGTGAAAAGTAAATTTGTAAAAATCTTCCTTGACATTAATTGTTGGTACAAGATCATACCCTCAGTTAAATCAAGAAATTATTTTTGTAAGAAACACTTACAAAAATAGTCCCTGACAATTACTTACCTTTACAAAAAACATCCCCAAGTGAAAAGTTATATAAATATTCTCTGTCACTTACCTCATTTTACGAAAACCATTTCTAAACTTTTATTAAATACTATAATAATGATTTTATTGATTTTAAGTATTACATAAATAGTTTTACCTTTTAATAATTTTAGTTGATTACTTTTAACTTTAAGTATGAGATATGCTATATTCACACAAATTTTACAAAAAAAATATTTTCATAAAATTGAGTTGGCTGTATATAATTGAGCTAATTAAAAAGAAGAGAGAGAAATTAGAGTCGAAAACACCAATCAAAACATAGTCAAGTTCTTTTATCAGAGTTGTTTTGTAAAATTTATGTCGACGTAGCGTTTCTCTTTAAGTATTACTAGATTAACAAGTTTTTGCTTTCTTTTTGAAAGTAACTCTAATGTTACTTAGAATTTAATTGTATATGTTTAAAACATTGATAAGTCAAAGCTAAAACTGATTTAAATGAGATTTAGAATAGTGTAAATGTTTTCCACGTAAAAGCCCGCGTCTTGCAGTGGAGCGCGATTAAAAAAAATCCTTGTTTACCCACGCTAGTTGAATTTGTGGGTGATCGGTGGGAAACATTTGCGCAAAGAATTTACTCATAAATTACATATGATAGGCAATGACATGGGTGATTTTGTGGGCAAAATTGTAAGAACTTAGAGGGAAATTTTGAACTGTTTTCTAAACCGCTATTTATGGGTAATGTTTGGGTGAATACCCACAAATCAAATTTTGTGTAAATCACGATTGTCAATCGTCATAATTTTAGTAGTGTCGATGGGAAGAGTTTTTTTTTTTTTTTTTTTTTTTTTTTTTTAAGAAAATGACTTAAGTATAATCAAGGATTCTAGTTGATGACTTGAAGATGTGGCAACTAATAATAGCTTTTTAATTTAAATAATTAAGTATAATCATGTTTAAGTTTAAACTATTTGTATCCGATGCGTTAATAAACTTATTTGGTGTCGTCATGCTTATCTTTATCGCAACTTCTTAATAAAGCGGTGCATCTAGTCCTACTAACCAATGTGTTTGTTTTAGACTTCGGCCTACAGGTTTATTAACACTACTTTCATTAAAAACCACTAACCGGTATATGAACTTATTAGTATTTGGTCTCATAGAACATGATTACATAAACACTAAAGGGTTATTTGGTTTGTAAATGAGAATTACTATAGATATGAGAATGGTAATAGTTTTGTGAACCAAATATTTTTTATATGTATAAACTAAATAGGCTTATATTTATGAGTTTCATTCTCATTTTGAAGGACTAAACCCGAGACGTTTCTTAGTGGAAGATCGGAATTCTCTTCATCACGAGATTGATCGGATTAGACACCCGAGATACCTCCACAATTGAGTAAGTAGAGGGACAACAAGCAAAGAGTTATGCTTTAATCTCTTTGTTGAGATTGAAATCAAGTACTTTAAAAAGGGGTACACCAACTAAACAATTACATTGAGAATAGAAGTCATTCTTTTATTTGCGTATTCTTAAACCGAACTGTTACGCCCTGTGCTCGATTTGACCAAAAATTTTGAGTTTTGACTTGACTATGACGGACTTTCTGTTACCATTTTAACAACTGATAAAAATCTATAACAAAATAACCTTTGAAAGTATTTTTAAACGAAACTAGACTCAATTACCTTCGAAATGACGGGTGGCACGACATGTGAAGACTTACGCCTTAAAAGATACGATTTTTCGAAAGTCGACACTGGCTATTTCTCTAACTACTTTAACTACTTTAACCACTTTACAAACACTTAAACATATAAATTGTTTTTCCAAAAAATTTGACCCGTTTGACCCAAAATGGGTTATAAAGGAACTTGTCCCAAACACCCATTTTTTTGCATACCCCTTTTAATTTGTGCACTCTTGACCCATTTTTAAAACGACTTTTATTACTCGGAAAGACATCAAAACCTCCGAAAATATTAACTTTTATAATAGATTTAACACTTGTCAACCTTAGTCCCTTAATTATATTTCTCTTATATTTGTGACACGTCAATCTTTCTATAACCATATTACACTTACTTTGACCATTTGATTGACTAATGGGTTTGACTATTGTTAACCTTAATAATAATTAATAGAAGTGATGGTCATTCACGTTTAAGAACTTTGTAACGAGTGTTAGCTATTGTACTAGAATAGTCAACGGGCTCGTGGATTGGGCTAAGCTAAATGGGTATTAGTTTAGTTAAGCTAGCCTTTTATAGTTTATGTAATCCAAGCCCAATCCATATACAAAACGTGGCTCATGTCAAGCCCATTTGGACCGTTGCCCGTTCGGCTTAAATATTTGTATAATGTTTTTTATTATTTGTATTAGTGACATTTTAATGCAGGAATTATGTTTAAGTTGGTTGTACAATATGCTTGATAATTTGTATTTCTTGTGTAAGAGGTGTTTTAATAACTACATTAATTGTATTTATTGACATGTTAATTAATTAACTGCATTAAATATTTTGACCACATTAATAGTGTTTTGTATTTTGTACATTAAGCTTTAAGACTTGTAAGTCTTAAAATTAAGATTGATGAGAAAGATCATTAATAGTGCATTATGTATTGTACAATAGACTTTGTATTTTGTAAGTCTTAATTTAAAAATTATGAAGAGAGAGATTCATTCCTCTATTATAAGTAGTATAAATAAGCCACCAAGGATTTCATGTTTTTGATTTTGTGATAATTTCAAAATTTATGTACTTGAGCACCTTCGTACTACAAGAATTATGTTGGATACCACGACCCAAGTGCGTGATAAAAGATACAAAATTAGGTGGGTAAATATCGGTAATTATATATTACCCTCGAATCTCGTACATGGAATAACCTTCGAGGCTAAACGTTTGCCCACGTCATTCCAATTTGTAGGTAACTTTACCCATAATTGTTCTTGTGGGTGAATGTATACTTTTTGGGGGTAAAGTTTTTGTGGAACTTTGTTTAATACCACGAGATTACCCATATACGCTTTTTGTGGGTGATTCGTGAGTATTTTTACTCACAAATATAATCATGTGAGTAAAAAAATTAAATTCAAGATCGATGATTACCAATGAAATTAGCAATATATTTTTAATATAAAAAATTTATGTATTTTTATTGTTCGATGAATAGTAAATCCCATAGCAAAAATGGCAAAAATCATCACTGTGACTTACTTGCACTGCAAAAATAGTACATAAAAATTTTCAAAAATCGTCCTTTATGTTAATTGCTGTTTAGAAACAGTCCCTGAGTTAAATCTAAGAACTATTTGTGTAAGAAAAAGTTACAAAAACGGTACCTGTCAAATACTTTCCTTTACGTAAAACATCCCTGTGTGAAAAGTAAATTTGTAAAAATCTTCCTTGACATTAATTGTTGGTACAAGATCATACCCTCAGTTAAATCAAGAAATTATTTGTGTAAGAAACACTTACAAAAATAGTCCCTGACAATTACTTACCTTTACGAAAAACATCCCAAGTGAAAAGTTATATAAATATTCTCTGTCACTTACCTCATTTTACGAAAACCATTTCTAAACTTTTATTAAATACTATAATAATGATTTTATTGATTTTAAGTATTACATAAATAGTTTTACCTTTTAATAATTTTAGTTGATTACTTTTAACTTTAAGTATGAGATATGCTATATTCACACAAATTTTACAAAAAAATATTTTCATAAAATTGAGTTGGCTATATATAATTGAGCTAATTAAAAAGAAGAGAGAGAAATTAGAGTCGAAAACACCAATCAAAACATAGTCAAGTTCTTTTATCGAGTTGTTTTGTAAAATTTATGTCGACGTAGCGTTTCTCTTTAAGTATTACTAGATTAACAAGTTTTGCTTTCTTTTGAAAGTAACTCTAATGTTACTTAGAATTTAATTGTATATGTTTAAAACATTGATAAGTCGAAGCTAAAGCGATTTAGCGAGATTTAGAATAGTGTAAATGTTTTCCACGTAAAAGCCCGCGTCTTGCAGTGGAGCGCGAGTAAAAAAAATCCTTGTTTACCCACGCTAGTTGAATTTGTGGGTGATCGGTGGGAAACATTTTTGCGCAAAGAATTTACTCATAAATTACATATGATAGGCAATGACATGGGTGATTTTGTGGGCAAAATTGTAAGAACTTAGAGGGAAATTTTGAACCGTTTTCTAAACCGCTATTTATGGGTAATATTTGGGTGAATACCCACAAATCAAATTTTGTGTAAATCACGATCGTCAATCGTCATAATTTTAGTAGTGTCGATGGGAAGGTTTTTTTTTTTTTTTTTTTTTTTTTTTTTTAAGAAAATGACTTAAGTATAATAAAGTTCTAGTTGATGACTTGAAGATGTGGCAACTAATAATAGCTTTTTAATTTAAATAATTAAGTATAATCATGTTTAAGTTTAAACTATTTGTATCCGACGCGTTAATAAAATTATTTGGTGTTGTCATGCTTATCTTTATCGCAACTTCTTAATAAAACTGGTGCATCTAGTCCTACTAACCAATGTTTTGTTTTCGACTTCTGGCCTGCAGTTTATTAACAGTTACTTTCATTAAAAAAACCACAAACAAGTATATGAACTTATTAGTATTTCGGTCTCATAGAACATGATTACATAAACACTAAAGGGTTGTTTGGTTTGTAAATGAGAATTACTATAGATATGAGAATGGTAATAGTTTTGTGAACCAAATATTTTTGATATGTATAAACTAAATATGCTTATATTTATGAGTTTCATTCTCATTTTGAAGGACTAAACCCGAGACGTTTCTTAGTGGAAGATCGGAATTCTCTTCATCACGAGATTGATCGGATTAGACACCCGAGATACCTCCACAATTGAGTAAGTAGAGGGACAACAAGCAAAGAGTTATGCTTTAATCTCTTTGTTGAGATTGAAATCAAGTTCTTTAAAAAGGGGTACACCAACTAAACAATTACATTGAGAATAGAAGTCATTCTTTTATTTGCGTACTCTTAAACCAAACTGTTACGCCCCGTGCTCGATTTGACCAAAAATTTTGACTTTTGACTTGACTATGACGGACTTTCTGTTACTATTTTAACAACTGATAAAAATCTATAACAAAATAACCTTTGAAAATATTTTTAAAAGAAACTAGACTCAATTACTTTCGAAATGACAGGTGGCACGACATGTGAAGACTTACGGCTTAAAATATACGATTTTTCGAAAGTCGACACTGGCTATTTCTCTAACTACTTTAACCACTTTACAAACACTTAAACATATAAATTGTTTTTCCAAAAAAATTGACCCGTTTGACACTTTGACCCAAAATGGCTATTTCTCTACACTTACGCATAACATACATATCAAGTCACCATCTTTTATCTTTCTTGTGCTTCATCTTTACGCATAACGTGTTGTGTGTTACTTGTTATTCGTGTGTTAAAGCTTGGTAACGTGATAAGGTTGATAAAAACAAGGTCCTACAATTGGTATCAATCGCCTAACAATGGTTTAGGAGTGTTTGTGTTTCGTTTTTTGGTTAAAACTTTGAAAAGGGTTGCGTTTTATCTCAAAACGTGAGCTTTTGGGTTAAAGTTTTGATTTTTACGTGTTATTTAAGATAAAGTTGTAGTTTTCATTGCTCCTTAAGTGTTTTAGAAGAAGTTTGTGCAAAAGAAATCATTTGGAATCGTGTTTTTGGGTGAGAATTTGTGTTTTTGCAAAAATCTGGGCAGTTTACGCGTAAGGATTTCAAGTACAAAAAGTCAAAACCCTAGTTTTACGCCTAAGAAAAGTCAAAACCCTTTTCTTACGCTTAAGGTTACGCGTAAGATGTGAAGTTTACGCCTAAGGTTTACGCGTAAGCAATTTGTGAAGAATCTTCGTGCAACAACGGTTACTCAGTACTTCCCTCACTTGGATAAGTTTGTGGAATACTTTGACTTGTGAAATCTCACTAGCTTGGACAAGTTAGAGAGATACGATTCTTTCTTACGCGTAAGCAAGTTTTTACGCCTAAGACTTTAATCTTACGCCTAAGACTGTGGTTTACGCATAAGAGTTAAATCTTACGAGTAAGATATTTTTTACACCTAAGAGTAAAATCTTACGCGTAAGGATATTGTTTACGCATAAGAGTTAATTGTTACGCGTAAGGACATCTTTTACGCATAAGATCCATATCTTACGCGTAAGGACCAAGTTTACGCCTAAGCACCCAAATCATACGCCTAAGATCAAGTTTACGAGTAAGATTTTCGACAAAACTTCAAGCGACCATAACTTTTGAGCCGTAACTCCGTTTTGTTCTACCTTGAGTCCTAAAATGCTCGAGCGAAGTTATTGAGGTTTTAAGTTTCGGACCCAATTTTCACTACAACAACCGAGCTTAATCTTCATCAAACACAACTCCTTTATCGTTGAATCGATCCTACATTAACTTTATCATCAATACCTTCATCAATGGCAACTCAACAAGACATCCATGCGGCCGATGCAAAAACCGTCCTCTATCTTTGGAAAAAGGTGGATATCTTCAATGAACAAGTCGTATGCTCTGCTACATCAAAACCAAACCTAATGGAAAACTCATGATTCAATCCATTACGAATGGACCCTTCAAGCCACGATAAGTCCAAGACCCTGGACTTCCTGATGCAACACCACCCGTCCCACCATACTTTCGTGCTCAACATGAATCAGAATACAATGAAGAGGATAAGAAGCAGGTCGAAGCAGATGACATGACAATTCACATTGTCCAACTGGGTTTACCAAGAGAAATCTTTTCTTTGTAGATAGCGTGAAGCGCTACGATATGTGGGAGCGTGTTAGGCGGCTATGTTATGGAACATAAATTGGACAACAAGACATGGAGAACAAGCTGCTAACTGAATGGGAGAAGTTTACATCAACTCTAGGAGAATCCATTGAATCCTACTATGGAAGGTTTTGCACCTTAATGAATGAGCTTATCAGAAACAAGTTGACACCCAGAACTATCATGAGTAACATCAAATTTCTCAACAATCTTCAAGAAGAATGGGGACGCTATGTCACTATAGTCAACCAAACAAAGGACTTACATCAGGTGAACTTTGATCAACTCTACGATTTTCTGAAACAAAACCAAGCTGAAGTCAATGAAGTTAGGAAATAAAGATTGGCAAAGATTCATGATCCCTTGACGCTAATTGCAAAGTCACAAACTCCAGTGAACACACAACAACAAACTTCGTCATCATCTTCCACCACTAACAAAAACTTGCAGCAATACATTCCACAACCACAAGCTGTTATCCATCAACAACAATTCTATCCACCAGAACAACAAGTCATTCAACAACAACAGTATCCAAAATACCAGGAACAAGGAATCACCGACCTTGAAGCTAAACAAACAGAGGCTTTGTCAAATGCATTTGCTTATTTGACTAAAGTATTCAAAGGACGCTATTTCACACCAACTAACAACAACAAAGTTTCATCAAACACTCGCAACATGCAAATTGCGATCGGGTTTGAATATGGGCCATCAAGGACAAATGGTTAGAGTTATTGGGAATCATCGAGGATATACTCTTGGATTTCACATGGGTGTCAGCGCATCCGAATCATAATGTCGGATGGGTCGAATGTTGGATATCGGATGGGTCAAAATGTTGGGAATAGAGTAGTGGGTAATCGAATGGGAATGTTGCGGCTCGGTCATTGGGAATTATGGAAATGTGAATCGGGCTAATCGGGTTCGTGTTACAACTATCAAGGAGTGGGTCACATTGCAAGGAATTTTCCTACTAAGCCGAAAAAGAAGGATTCTGTGTATCTTCAGAAAGCATTGTTGTTGGCACAAAATTCAGAAGCAGAGATGCAGTTGAGTGCTGAGGAACATGACTTCATTGCTATTATGGATGAAATGGAAGAGCGAGAAGATATTAATGCAAACTACATCTTCATGGCAAATCTTCAGGAGGCTAAGTGTTGGAATCACTCCTAAACTTTATTTCAAGTGTTTGTAATCAATATGTAATAGTTAGCTTAATTAAGGCTTTTAAGTTAGTAATCAAGGTTAGGCTCATGTAGAAAGCCCATGAGCCTATCCAAAAGCCCAATAAGTAAAGGAAAGGAGCTTGAGTGTTGCCCTAGCTCCTTCCCTATAAATACCTTGTAAACTCCCATTTGGGAGTTGGTTGTTCACTTTCACATTTATCCTAAGCATAAACTTTCTCTCATTTTATACGCATAAGTGTGTGTGTGTTCATCCGATCCTTCTTTACCTCATTTCTTCATATTGATGCTTGTGTTACAAACACGGTGACCTAACAGTGGTATCATTCGCCAAATAGTTGGGTGAACGATTTTGTTTTTGAAGTTTAAGTGTGTTACGCGTAAGGTTCGGTGTTCATATCTTCAAACGCCTCAAAACTTTAATTTTTTCACTTTAAAACTCAATATTCTTGTACTTTAAACGTTATTCGGTGTTAAAGTTTCTGTTTTTGGCAAAAAGTTTGAAACTTTACGTGTATTTCACTCGTTTTAAGCTTGGTTTTATTCGTGTAGACTGTTCTACGCGTAAGGTGAGAAAGTGTGTTGGATCATCAAGTTTCACACTTTTGTGTTATTTTGGTGATATTAAAGCTTTTTCATCATAAAAATCAGGTTTCTAAACATCTTTGTGCTTAAAAATCAGTCTTGGTTAATTTTGGCAATTCCCACGCATAGCTAAACCCTAATCCTACGCATAAGCTTCTAAAGGTTTGATCTTCAGTGCTATTGGTTTACTCAGTGTTTTCTTGCTTGGATAAGCCTGAAAACACTCCGAGTTTGGATATCTTTTACACTGGTAAAGTGTAAAGGATTTTTGGGCAAAAACCCTAGTTTTACGCCTAAGCAAAAAACTTACGCGTAGAATCTTTACGCCTAAGCATTTTCTTACGCCTAAGCATTGTCTTACGCATAAGAAAATCTTACGCATAAGCATTCTACTTCTAAGCTTTGGTTTACGCATAAGCTAAGGTCTCCTTAACCTACTGGCGTAAGCTAATCCTCAGCGTAAGCTCTCTTCTTCTGGCGTAAGTTGGTGTTTTTACGCATAAGGTACTTTCTTTGCTAATCGGTTTTCTACGCATAAGGAATCTTCATCAACAAAGTTTCATTCGACTACAAAGATCCATCATCAACACAAGTTTCAAGATGTCTCAACCACCGTACTCTAGCTACTTACCTCATGTGTATCCTCAACAACAACAACAACAACAAATCCATCAAAAACAACAATTTTATCAACAATTACAACAACAACAACATCATCAACAATATCCTCAAGGAGAAATTCAACCACAAATGATTCAACCACCCCCTAGTCTTCAAGTACAACCTTACACTAACTTTCACAATCAACATCCATCCGGGAATACTATGAAGGAACCGTCTTGGTTTGGAAAGATGTGTGAAGCTTTAAGTATGAGTCCATACATGAAGTGGATCACTTGATAGACCTCCAATGCTCACTCCGGAAACTATGATCAATGGGTGATAAGGTTCTTTAGGTTACGTGATCTAAAAAGCCACATGGAAAGTTCTTGAAGAAAGTCATCTTGGAAGGTCCATTTCGGATGCCTACTATCATTGTGCAGGAGATCAGCGCTAATCCACCAAGAGATGATCTCACCAACGTTGTCGGTCTTAATGAACTTCTGGCGATCAACTTCTACACTTGGAAGCCGATGAACTTGCAATGCAATACATCCTTTTGGGATTACCTAATCCAATACTTCGTAGTGTTGATGCTCGTAAGATCGCTAAAGCAATGTGGGAGCACATTCATATTTTAATGGAAGGCGCATAACTCAATCAAGAAGACATGGAATCCAAAATATACTTAGCATATGAACACTTCATGATTGAACCGGGGAGACATTAGAGTCATATCATCATCGATTCTCAGACATCATCAATGACTTGGACAAACATAACATCATTATGCCAAGAATTGCAGTCAACACTAAGTTCCTGAGTAGTCTTGGTCCTGAATGGGAAAGTATGTTATTTTCATCCGTCAAGCAAAGAATCTTCATCATGCTACATACGGATTGTTGTACGACTATTTGAAGCCCCACCAAAAAAGTTGACAAAGAAAGGGTTATCCGTGGACTCCTTGTCTCACCTTCCTTCCGGATAATCAACAATTAGCTTTGTGGGCTCAAACTTGTTATCCTCGATTCGACATTACAAGCTGTTTTCAAATCCTCCACAACCCTCGCAACAATTACAACATATGATCCGTCACGCACCAATCTCAAGAAACTCAATTGGTTCCATACAACAACAACAACAATGATCAAGCACTTTACAATGAATCTAATGAGGATACGAAGCTTTTGATGCATTGAAACAAGGGTTTGTCATGATTTCTAGAGCCTTGCCGATACTCAAACAAATCCAACAATCGCATTCGTACCTCATCTAACACAAGGAATCGGTTGTTGTTAACAATGGGCGTGTTGAAGTTGAGAATCGTGGTAATGTTCGTCGGATGGGCGGTGGTCAAGGTTTAATCAATGGGAAGGAATAACATGGGTGTTCCACAAGAACAAAGGGCTCAAGTGATTGAGCAGGTAATGCTCGAGCGGGATTAATGGTCTTCGTTGTTATAGCTGTCTTGAGAAGGGTCATCGGCTAATGCATGCCTAAGCCGAGGACAAGAGGCATCGCTTATCACAAAGAGGCTTTACTCTTAGCTCTAAAGGATGAAGGCGGTGGAACTCTTACCAACAAGGAACAAAGCTTCATGGAAAATCTTGATTCGGATGATGACATGGAGGACTTGCGAGGCTAATGCATTTGTGATGTTAATGGCTAACATGCAAGAACTCTACATGTGTGACACAGGCCCAGTGTATGACAGCGACGACTTGTCTCAAGTATTGGATCCTAACATTCTTATACATGATCGATATCTCGCCACCATACGCATCCGACGAGGCTCGAGTGTTCAACATGAGCCATCTACATCTCATTCGATGATAATCAAATAGATCCCGTAGTTATATTTGACGATCAAGATGACCTTATGGTTACTATTGATAATCAAGTTGACTCGTGGTTATACTTGAGGATCCGAACAATGATCATGTTGAGACTTATGTTGAACAAATTTGAACTTTCGTCTCATCTAGATCTTGTGCTCATGCCCTTACTTAAAGACCAAGAATCTCGATTGGAATTGTGCAAAAACATCAATAAGCGACTAAAATACAAAAATGCTGCTGGCGACTAAGGATAATGAATGCTTAAAATTTCAACTCAACATTTTTCAAACACAAGAAAAAGCGTGAAAAAGGTTTTGGCGTCGCTTTGCTAAATCTCACCAAAAGCGAAAATCATTAGAACAACGGATCGTGATCTAGTTGCATCTAAGAATGCTTTGTTGTCTCAAATAGAACAAGCGAAATATGATCATAAACAACAAATTAACGCTCTCGCCCGAAACTCAAAAAGCTAAGTCGAGTTGTTAACTTGTCAAAAGCAGTTCTGTGAGTACAAATAGCATTCAAAGAAATGAATAGATGACTATCTTGATGAAATTGTCGACTTACAAAACAAAATCAAAGAGTTTCAAAATGTTGTTTATAAACATGGTGAGTCAATCACAACTATTCAAAAGTTTACTTTTAAACCAAATCCAAATGGATATGGACGAATCTTGCGATTACAAACCTAAGTTTTCAAGCGAGCATTCAAACCAAATCCTCAAGTTTACTGATGCAGAACACATAATTGATGATTCCATTATGAGTGTTGTTGAATATAATCGCATGGAGGAATTTGATGCAGATGACAAGAGTCGGTCAAAAATGGAAAATGTTGTTTATAATAAACCATTTAACTATTCAAAAGCCGTTACTTTCATCACACAACAGGATAATTCTATCATACCTTGGGTTCTCACACCTACTTCTGAGTCTTCTAATGAGGGTCCTCTTTCCAATACTGCACAAGTCAATGGTCCTTTACCTTTATTAAATGAAATAAAACCATTAGCTGAACAATGTAAAGTTTTAAAATATTTTGAAACATTCATTTCGGACATCAAACTTTTGGAATGTGAAATTGAATTTCATTCTAAAATAAAAGTTGAACATTTTCAATCGCCTCTTGCGCGAGAACAAGGAGATATTCTTCAGAAAAGAATTTTACCTCATGTCCGAAATTTGAAAAATTGTGCAATATATTGGGAAAGGGATTTCCACAAGGAACTTGGACTTATGAAAAGAGTTTTCAACCAAACAGAAACATCAATTTCAAACACAAAACGTAAAAAGAAACTGTTAAGAAAAGACGTTGATCGACTCTTGGAAGATGTTATCTGTGCTGATATCCATAATGTTGTATTATTACATTACATTACATATGCATTTGATTTTATCTCTGCGATTCTATTAATTACATTGAAAATGTTGAGAATCGTCTTGTGTCACAAATCAAGTCTTTAAAAGTTAAAATGAGCGATTGTTAAGCGAGCTTTCAAATTCAAAACGTCGTCTTCAATGGTGTCAAAAGATTGTCAAAATCGTGAACTTGCTTTACAAAACAAAATCAACCGATTGCGATCAAAATCTTTTGATCCAAAAATAGAACATCTGGATGATGAAAGCGTATCTTTGAAGTGTCAAATTTCAAAATATGAACAAGAGGTTTCAAAAGTTAAAAGGAATATGGTGTCATATTTGATTTGCTCAAAAGACTCGTCATGAAGCATCACAAGAATTTGATCACCATCTTGTATACACTAAAGAAGTCCAAAGCGTTTATGGAAACATTAGTTCTCAAAATCAAGATTTGTTACACACTATCCATGACTTAAATGATGAGTTGGTAAAACTTAAGCAAGATAGGGATAGTAACACGAAATGCGCACCTAGGCAGATTCAAATTGACTCTAGAACATCTAGTGACAAACCACGAGAAACTAATGTGATTCCTCTCTTGAAACAAGAATAGTTGCCTCTTTTCCCAATGCACGCACTTCACGACCTAGAGCAATACAAGGAAGAATAGGAAGTTGCGGCGTAAGAAAAGAACAATAAAGAATCTTTGAAGTAGAAGAACACCTTAGGACTTTGAATAAAAATCAAGTTGCACCCACTTTAGATATTGCGTCTGACAAATGTAATAGAAAAAGTGATGTAACGAATGCTAAATCTTTAAGTACTTTAAATGTTATGTTTGAAGCTTCTTGTGTTGGTTGTCATAAAATCATGTTTTCTGGTTGTCATGATAAATGTGTTGCTAAGGCTATCTTATCTCATACGCAGAATAATAGAACACGGAATACCTCTAGGCCAACTAATGCTTCTAATTCTGTGCTAGGTAAACCACCTTCTAGTGTTCGACTCACGAATATTGATGTACCCAAAGTAACCCATTCACCTCCTAGGAAGAACTTATCACCTAGTGCATTTACTAAGACCAAAGCTAAGACTAGTTAGAGATGGCAAAAATGGTTACATAATACACTTGGATTTACATGGATACCTAAAATCATAGACATGTGTGTTTCAACTATAAGCGCTTGGAACCCTCTAACTCTTGGGTTCCACATCTACTTCTATTCCATCGTGTCATACATGTTTAATGCAAAGTTATACGAGATCATCCTCTGGAGTTGTTAATAGCGGATGTTCCAGAGCACATGACAGCAATCTTAAGCTGTTATCAAATTTTGTTTCAAAATTCATTGGCCTTTGTCAGTTCGGGAATGATCACTCATGACTATCATGGGCTTGAGATTACATGAATGGGAACATTGAAATTAGCAGAGTTTATTATGTGGAAGGCCTCGGTCACAATCTCTTTTCAGTGGGTCAATTTTGTGATGGTGATTTGGAAGTTGCTTTTCGGGAGAAAACTTGCTTCATTCGTGATCTACAAGGAAATGATCTAATGTCTGGTCAACGCACATCAAGTCTTTACACAATCTCAATGCAAGACATGATTGCTTCATCTCCCATCTGTCTACTTTCGAAGGCAACATCTACCAAATCCTGGCTATGGCACCGTCGTCTCTCACATTTAAACTTTCAAACCATAACCAATCTTGCACGTTACAAACTTGTTCAAGGTCTTCCAAGATTTCGGTATTCCAAAGATCATTTATGCTCAGCTTGTGAATAAGGAAAAAGCACTCATGCTCATTTTTTTTCAAAGGTGGAACACAGCTCTCAGCATGTGTTTCATCTTCTTCACATGGATTTGTGTGGCCCAATGCACGTGCAGACGATTAATGGAAACCGCTACATATTGGTAATTGTAGATGACTACTCAAGATGTACTTGGGTTTATTTTCTTGAGTAAAGATCAAGCTCCACGAGATGATCATCACCTTTCTCACGAAAATTCAAGTTCGACTCGAAACACGGTAAGACAAATCGAGCAGACAAAGGATGCGAATTTGTGAATCAAACACCGTGCATATTATGAGAAAGTGGAATTTAGCATCAAACATCAATTGCATGTACACACGAACAAAGCGGTTTGTTGAAAGAGCGAAACCGACGTTAGTGGGCTGCAAGAACAATGTTGATAAATGCAAAACTTCCATATTACTTGTGAAATTTGAAGCCGTTTCAAGCGCATGCTACACTCGAATCGTTCAATGATTACCAAGCATACAACAAAACACCTTTTGAGCTTATCCACAACAGTAAACCGAATCTCAAACACTTTCATGTATTTGGATCCTTTGCTACCCAAATAATGATCGTGATGACTTTGAAAGCTCAAGGCTAAAGGCGACATTGGAGTCTTTGTTGGATCTTGTGAAAATTCTAAAGGATCGGATCCGGAATCTTCGTACAAGGGAAATTATGGAGCGATTCATGCAAATTCGATGAGCTTACATATATGGCTTCCGAGCATAATGACTTGAAACCGGACATAACCGTTTAAACTTCCTCAAACCCCATCATCGGTGAACCTAGTTTACAACTTACTCAATGTCAAATGGTACAACTATTTGCTCCTCGTTTAGTGATGATATTGATGAACGTGCTCGGATGTATCAAATGTTTCATTGCTCAACGATCAAAATCCAATACGATACACCGCTATAACAACTACTATTGAGGAAGCACCTTGATTGATTCTACAACAACGATCGAACAAACCGCATCTAACGACGTTGAACGGTGATGATACTACGAACAATGAAGTACCCCACTGCAGATTATGATCAAATCGTTCTTCAATCCGTTTGCTAATGAAAGCGCCACACGATGTTGCGGAATCATCTACAAGCCATTTGAATCCTCTGTCTGCGGCATGTATATCAACATCAACCTTCCACGCATTGTTGGACGAAAGACCATCCTCTTGTAAACATTATTGGTAACCCGAATCAACCGGTCATGACTAGACAACGTCTTCACACGACGGTGAATATTGCATTTATGCTCTCGCGTCGCTAATGAACCTAAAACATTAAAGACACAATGACCAAAGACAATGGATTGAATCCATGCAAGAAGAACTCAATCGGTTTAAACGTCTTGAAGTATGGAATTGGTTGAAAGACCAACGAGGGTCTACGCCATCGGTCTCAAATGGATTTGGAAATACAAATTGGATCTTTGAAGGAATCGTGTCGTAAATAAGTCACGTCGGTGGCTAAGGGTTATAAACAGGAAGAGGTATTGACTTTGAAGAATCATTCTCTCGGTTGCTCGTCTTGAGGTCATCTGATTTTTACGGCGTTTGCGGCTCACATGAACATCACCGTTTATCGGATGGACGTCAAAGCGCTTTTATGGAAAAGGAAGAAAAGCGGTCTATGTCGGCCCGGCCGGAAGGATTCGTTGATCGAGTTTCCAAATCATGTCTACAAACTGAACAAGGCTCTCTACGGTCTCAAACAAGCCCCTCGGGCGTGGTATGATAAGTTATCATCCTTCCTCATTGCTAATAATTTCGTCAAAGGTTCGGTCGACCCAACACTTTTCATACAATATCACGGGGAACACATTTTAATCGTTCAAATTTATGTGGATGACATCATTTTTGGGTCAAAACATCTAAAATACTCAAACGCTTTTTCAAAACTTATGAAAAAACATTTTGAAATGTCCATGATGGGTGAACTTACATTCTTTCTAGGATTGCAAGTTCATCAATCACCCCGTGGTATTTTCCTAAATCAGTCCAAATATGCCCTTGAAATTTTAAACAAACATGGAATGCAAAACTGTGACACCTATGCCACTCCAATGGCACATACCAAGAAACTAGACGCTGATTTGCATGGGAAATTAGTTGACCCTACCAAATACCAAGTATCATTGGGTCTCTCATGTATCTAATGACCGATGAACTGACATTGTCTTTGTTGTTTATCTTTCTCTCGTTATCGGTCAAGACCAAGCTGAAACTCACCTCTCGAGGCTAAAAGAATCCTCCGATACATCAAGGGAACCATTAACTTGGGGATATGGTATCAGAAGGATTACGGTTTTGAACTAATAGCTTTTTCAGATCTTGATCACGCGGGTTGCTTAGATTCTCGGAAAAGTACCTCGGGAGCTCTATAATTTCTTGGTGATAAAGCGGTGTCATGGCAATCGAAGAAGCGAGGATTGTACATCATTGTCCTCAATGAAGAAAAATATGTAGCAATGTCGGTGTTGTGCTCAAGTCATTTGGATGAGAACACAACTCAAAGACTATGGTTACATATTTGATGAGAATCGATGTCTGCGACAATCGAAGTGCTATTGCGATATCGTGTAACTCAGTTCAACATTCAAAATCAAAGCACATCGATCTTGATATCATTTCATCAAGGAGCACGTGGAAAAGTGCAGTTGAATTATACTTTGTGGGTGCGAATACAAATTAGCGAGACCTTCTCACCAAAGCCTTAGCTCCCGCTAGGTTTAATGAGTTAGTCCACGAATTGGTATGAGGTGTTTGACTCTAGAGGCTGGATGAACTTTTAAAACAATCTTAAAACCGGTCAAACACCAAAACCTCTTTTGTAAATATTTTCAAAACAAAATACAAAAATATAAAATCGATAAAATTCAAAATATTCTCCTATCTAATTTCTTTTCACATGGCAAGTAAAATCTTCCGTCAACACTTTACTCTTTCAAAATTCGGTATTTTCTCGGTCAAGTGTTGAGGTGGAGAAAATAAATATTTTTCGGTTTCATAAAACCTTGTACTTGCATGTTACCTAATTCGGTTGTTTCTTTGATAATGGTGGTCACATTTACGGTTTCTGACACTCTCGGACTCAATTTTATAAAATTTCATTATTTCTTAAGTCGAGGGGAGTGTCTTTATTTTTATTTCAAATATCTTGCTTTACGTAACTAAAGTGGAACTTATGGGTGTGGATGAAAATGGTTAAGGTGGAGGACTTAAATTGTCAAAAGTCTAAACTATTTTTTCAAAACACCTCACCAACTAATATCTCTTAACATTTATTACACATTTAAGATTTTTACCAAACTTCATCCACGCTCCAAAATCATTACGCAAATCCGTGTTATAATCCTCCAATTTGTAAGTGATTTAAGCATTCTTATGTGATTTCAAACAAAGGTTTTTAAACGTTTGCATTTTCAACGGTTTGATTTTGATATAAGAGTGATTATGTGTTCTACGCATATGTTTATGAACACATGATCACGTTTGGTTGATTATGATGATAAGGGTTGTGTTTTTAATGTTTATATCAAGTCTTTAAACCATTTTCATCATAAAAATCCACCCAGAAAACGTTTTCAATCATTATTCAAGTTTTAGGGTTTATGATTGGAATTGGGTGTTTTCATTTGAGAGTGTTTCTGGACAATTAGTTGTTCTTATAATGTTGTATACATGTTTAATTGACCAAAACCATGCTTGATACATACCCAGAAACATCAATTTTATGAAAATTAAGAATTAGGGTTTATGTTCATACGAATTAGGTATTCTTGATTCATAAGGGTTTTGATGTTAAAACTTGCTTAAAACAACTCATCAGGCCTCTAATATATCCCAGAATACGTTTGGTGCAAATCCTATGGCTAAATTACTTATTCGTAGAATTTGAAACTTAGGGTTTTAGTTCTACGCGTAAGCTAATCTTACGCGTAACTGTTGTTCATAGTGATTCCATTTAAGATTGAAATAGGATTGAATAAATATGTTAATGATGGTGTTATGATGAATTTGTTTCAGGTTTTACGCGTGAAATATTGAGAATCAAGGTTAACCATGGACTTACGCATAAGGATCACCTTACGTAGAAATTTACACGTAAGAGTAATCTTCACGCGTAACCTTACGGCGTAAGGTTCTATAAAGGACTACGCGTATCCCGTGAAGGATATGCGTAAGCGATGAGTCTTATGCATAAGGTTCACTCTTACGAGTAAACCTTACATGTAAGCTCCCACATACGCTTACGCGTAAGCTCTATGCCTAAGGCTCTTTTTTCCTACGCGTAACATTTCTTACGCGTAAGTCAAGATCCTACTCGTATGGCTTACTGTTCATAAGCTTGCAAATCCTACGCTTAAGCCTAATTTTTAACCATAATTGTGAATTGTTACGCGTACAAACTTGTAAATAAACAAATCATAACGTCAAGAAACCAAAATGTCACTAATAAGCTTAAATGGTTAATAAGTTGTGAAAATTAGTAAAAATTTGGACTCTAAAACTCAAGGTTAATCAACTCACAATACTTATCACGACTACTTTGGACTATTGGACAAACAAGTGACATTGGACTCGTAACATTCATTAACATATCATATTCAATAATTGGTCAATAAAATTAACTTTTGACTAACGTAATGTCTTTCGATATGTTGGTTCTTTGGCTAAATATCTTTTAGATCACGATATGGACGTCCAAATGGAAAATGTTGATGCTCCAAATGTTCTCTCAATGGAAGATATCTTCCCCAATGGTTACACAATGAAGATTGGGAAGAACAACCTCAGAGTTGATTTTGACAACTTCACTGCTACGAGTCGTCTTGTCAAATTCTTGTGGATATTCGAAGACTCACCCGTACAAGAATATGCTCACAAACTTTGCAACAATGCCGGAGATTTATATTCACCAATTCTGGCATACCATGCAGAAGGTCAAAGGTTAAGAGGCTGTAACAGTAACACTCAATGACAAACAAGTCACCATCACTCCGGTGACTTAAGAGCTATTCTTCTTCTTCCTACCATCCGACTGCTTGACATTTTGCTTCTCCTTGGAAGATGTCACTCTTAAATTCATGGTCGACATCGGCTATGATGAAGCTGCTGGGATCATCACAAAACATTCATCAGTTGATCTTAAGAACATCCCCCAGCCACGGAGAACCATCTACATCATGATTGCCAAATCTGTTTCTGGACGTGATATTGGTTTTGAGCATCCTAAGCTCATGAAACTACAAATATTTTGGGCAATGGTCAACATGAAACACATCAAATTTGTAGCAATGATCTGGGACGACATGATGTCATACCTTAAAAAGCACGCACCAAGATCCCTTATATCGGATACACAAAGCGGTAATCCAAAGGGCTCTAGGAATAACCCGGATATTCCTTGAGACTTGATAACCCAAACATCACTCCGTGTTGCTTGAGACCACACTCAATGTTGTCGGTTAAGGACTCAACAATGAAGAAACAAGGTGCGGTATTACAGTTGCCTTCTACTGGCGACATCAAGGGACTTCAATCGTACCAGCGGTATCCGGAAGCGATGGCATTAGGAAAAGTGGGGTTCATTAATGAAAAGTCTTCTGGTACACCTGTTAGGAAGACCAGGAGAGGCAGTACTTGAAGTATCGCAAGCACTGGGAGTACTAGAAAGTATCTGAAGAGGACTCACACACTCAAAACAAGAGTTCCATTAACTAGTGCCATCCCTAATCCCAAACCAGAACCAAAACTAATGGACGAGGACTCAGAGGACACTGAAACAGATGAAGAGGTTATCTACTCGGAATCTGCAACTGATGATACACTTGTTGAAAAACCTCTAAATCCCAAGTCTGATAAAGGGAAAACTCCGATACAGGAGAGAAGAAGAGAGCTCGGATGAAGAGCCCTTTGGATGAAGACAAAGACTATAGAAAGAAGTTGAAGAATCTCGAGACTTCAACATGTTGCTCAGGAATTCAACCTTCAACAAACTCGTGGCCCCGGAGGTTCAAGTGGTGGTGCACTATCTACACCAGTTTTCGATGCGGTTAATCAACCCGATAAGGGAACTGGTACCACCACCCACGAACAACAACAAAAGCAACTAGAGGATTCTATCACCTATGACTTTGAGGAACCAGAAGTGGTGAAGGATGAGAAAATTACTGATAAAGATGGTGTGGCTGTGGCTAAAGAAAAAGCAGAAAAAGAAGCTCAAGCAAAAGCAGATGAAGAAGCTAGGGTTCAGGCGGAAGAAAAGGCTCAAGCCGAAAAGGAAGCCAAAGATTATCTTTTAGATAGTCCCGCACGTAGCAAAGAACAAACTTCTGAGCCACCAAAGGACCCTGAGTCTCCTCATGTCTCATCATCACCAGACTCATCTTCTAACTCATCACCTCCACCATCCAAAGGCACCACCAGATCCGCATCCAGATCGATAAAGAAGCCAACCGACACTTGGGCATCCCGAGCAAAGACAAAGATTGTTTGTTAGGTCACTAGTTTTACAACACAAGCAACATAGAAAGAGATAGAGAGGCGATTAAACAAGATTCACACACACACACACAATAATAAAGGCGGTTTAGGCGTAGGAGTATGTGAAAGGAAATAACTTGAACAACCAACCCTCAGTGAGGGTTTACATAAAATATTTATAGGAGGAAAGCTAGGCAACACTCCTAGTTTCCATCCTTTCCTTAATGGACATGGGCCTAAGCTCATGGGCCTTCTACACAAGCTTAAGGCAAATAACAAACATAAAGGCCATAATAAGCTACCTATTACATAAGAATAACTAACACTTGAATTATAGTTTAGGAGTGATTCCAACAATCTCCCCTCAAGTGTTGGTGATGAGCGTGAAGGCGTTGATGTAATAGTAGCTCGGCGTCTTCGACATTCATCTTTCTTGTGATAAGGAATGCCTTGATTCGAACAATCTCCCGGTGTGAGAAATTGTCTTCTTTGAGCGGTTATGCTTTGGCGTCATCTTTAACTTTGTTCTTTGATCATTGTTCTTTGTGATGAAAGTGATAGTATGTTGTTATGCGCATCAAGTTCGCCTCTCAGTGCACCTTTTTGCTCTGTGTCTCCACGTCATTCTTCAACATGCTCACACGCTCTTTGGCGTTGGAATTCGATCTTGATGAAGTTCTTTAAGTCTTTAACTTTGTAGATTCTTTGATTTGTTGAAGAATCATTCGATTGTTGTGTTGCTTTTGGATAGAACTTCCATTAGTGATGATGTTGGCATGAGCATGAGAAGAATCGCACGATCATCCCGTCCGGAGCTTCCATAAGAAGAAAACATTTCAAGCGGTTAGTAATAAGCGGATTAAGACTTACAAGTTTGAACTTCGAGTGTTAATAGCATAGTGTGAAAACACAACTCTAATTCTTACAAAGGCCGTTCTGAGGCGGAGTCCCACAAGTGAGATAACGCGATGTACCAAAGTACATCTATAGTTCGAGATGAGTCATTGAGGTACATCAAGCATCACCTCTGACGTAGACCGTTTGAGACACACTAAGCGTAATCAAGGGAGTAACCAAAGTGTCGGGGTGTTTGATGTTGACCACGCGGGAGTTTCCATTCAATCACCGAGGATCACGGTTGTGAACCTCTCATAAATGTTCTCGACATATTGCTAAGATCCGTGAAGGACTCGATATGAACCATCGATGATCTTATTTGGCGATCAACAAGTGATGAAATGTCAAGTGTTCCTAAGAGATCTTTTGATGAATCTCGTGGCTCTAGACTCAATAGTGCGTTTTGGTTTTCTGGCGGAGACTAGGAGAGGTCTCCTTCTTCAATACCAGTGATCTCTAAGAGAAAGCCAATAGTTTACGAGGGTTCCCGTGAGAATGAAACAAGCTTACATTGAGAGAAACTTGAGTGGCTAAGAAGGTTTAGTGCATGCGTCCTTTGGGTCCATGACGACTTTTAATCTTCAATACCGGCGTCACTAAGTGACAACCAATAGCATATGAATTGAACCCGATGTCGCCCTAAGTTGAATAATTTGGAGGGCTATTTCTTTTCACCCTTTTCTTTGCATTTCTTTTAATTCTTCAACTCCATCTTTCTCCGATTCTCATTTTCTCCTTTTATAATCATACCTAAGGACTTCTAAGTACTAACTATTTGTGATGTCCTTGGGTAGATCCCTCCACTCTGGCGGATCATAGGGCAGTTATTCCTAACCTTAGTCACCTTATCACTCCATGACTAACCTATGTTGCCATAAAACCATTTACTTGAAAAATCTCTCACGGTGTTTGTGAATGAAAACATTTTGAACCTTTGTTGAGATAAGATTTTGCATAAATACCCTCCACATGTGCTTAAGAGTTTTAATGGTTATATGCACGGTGAGGAAAGAGCGCACTTTTGAATTGATCCACTCAAGATAGACAATCCCCATGAGACACGGTTACATTGCATAGTTAAAGAGTTACATTGTCGGCTTTTAGGTGACAACTAGCTCTAATAACTACCTTGAAGGTGTAAACAAACCTCGAAGGTTGTCAAACCCGTCGTAGTTCATGTCTACCAAGAGTTTCGAATGGTATATTCTACTCGGACAAGTCCTTTCGAGACACGTTTACATTACTAGCGAACTAGCTTGAAATTATTACCCGTCCGGACAAGTCTTTTCAAGTTACTAACAGTTTAGTCAATCATTCGTAGGTTAAGTCTATTACACAAAGATTCATTTGCATTTACACAACATATTTCTTATCACATAATTTTCTCCCCTCAAAATGGCATATCAAATGTTATTTTGAAAAGTTGACAATAAATATGACCATTTCGAGTGTTGTGGGAAGATGACCACTATGAACAATTTGTGAACAAAGTTTTAATACAAATACTCCCCTCAACAAGTGATATAAGCGGTTGAGGTTTTAAAATCTTACGGGAAGTACTTGTTCTTTTGAGCAAAACCTTGAAAAATGAAATGTTTGATAGGTTTTACTCAAAAATAAACTTCGCTCCTTTTATAAGGATTGTGGCATCAAGCGTGCACGGGGTCCCTTGACAATTACGGGTTGTACATCGTTATGTGTGCACAAGCCATTGTTAGATAATCAAACAAACAAAATCACAATCAAGAGAGTACCCAATGATTGCAGACGATCAGCTACTTTCTGAGGACGTTGGAAAGTCATAATCGGAAACTTTGGTCATCCTCCCACATAGCTCTCCAACCGTTGCATCTGATCCCGATGAATCAAACATTCATCAATTCTAGTGATAAATCAATGAACATCCTCGCGATCCTTTGAATTCCATCTCTTCGTCTGAATTATACCCAACTCAATGTCCTTCAATCGATATGCCAATCCATCTCGAACCATCTCCAGGGTGGCGTCATAAAACTTAGTGAATTTCATCGAAAGCCATGGAGCAAGTATGATGATTTTCACTTTGGTAGACAAACCCAAACTTATGTTTATGAGCGATTTTGTCTTGAGGTTCTTGATTGATTCCGATGAATGTGTAGAATTTAGGTAAGATTCGACCCGAGGTGGAGATCTTCAACACGCAATTTGATGCGTATGAAAACAAGGAGTGAAGTAATGTACTTGATCCGAATTTCGGTTGAGGTTCGTTGGGGCTCAAGTATGTCGTGATCCTCACCACCGGTGTGTAAAGTGATCAACGGTTTCTCCATTGGTGGTTGATACGCTTACACGCTGCTCGGGGTCAAAGGAACTTCCTTTTAAATCGAGCAAGTTTTTCAACACCCTAGCGATGAACCTAATCGTTGTAGTGTAGTATTAGGGTAAGCCACGGAATTGATATCGTTCTCTGGGGAATAGGAATGCTAGTGAGAAGTTACTACGCTAAGGTTGGGGTTGAGGAAGATTATTTTTATCTTTTATGTTTTTTAGAAAAGGAAAATACGAATCTCGGGTTTGGATTTGGGGGTTGGTATTTCACCGATTACTCTACTATTATCTAATTATCTAAACTAAGGTTGTGGTAGTCTATGTCTAATTATTGTGTGCTCGTATGATAGTTTAAATATGTGTTTACTTAGGTTTTACTACTCCTTAATTATCTTCTATTGGTGGTTGAATTGTCACGTCCTTATTCCTAGTTGCGTTGTGTGTCTAAAGTTGTAGGGTGTCGTTTCTCCTACTCTTTGAAGTTACCAAAGGGTCTCGCCTACAAAACCCACTAGGGATGATAAAATCTAACTCTAAGGCCTCTTTGGATAGTTTAGCTTACAACAACTCAAAGTGCTATAACCTAAGGTTCACAAAGATTAATCAAGCATTAAGTACACAACGAATGACCTATCGCATTACTAGATCATTAATCACTAAGATAAGAAACAACCAATCAATATTCAATAATTAAGTTTCATATTCCTAAGCAAACACACAAGTAAATTAGCGGACATGGAGAACATGCAAGCATACACACAAATAATTGAAGACATAATTAAATTAATGAAGTAAACAACTTATCTTGGTGTAAGATAGGGTTTAAAACCCTAAAATCGACCTTGGTTCGGTTTAGGTTTTACTCCAAAAGTTTACCCAAAAGACTACTCTAAAACTAAAAATTCGGATTCTATATATAAGATTACATGTGCGAGGCGTCACCTTATGATTTGTGACGCCGTGTCGCCGTCATTAGGGTTTCGTCTTGGCCAAGTTAATCTTGCGACGGCGCCACCTTATGCTTGTGACGCCATCCTCTTTAGCTTCGGCGCCGTGCAGATTGAATCTAGGCCGTCGAGTTGCGACGACCTACTCTTTTTAAAGCCGGCGCCGTCCTCCAAAAACTAGCAATTTCTCTTACGTGTCGTCACAAATTCCTCCGACGGCGTCAGATATTAAGATGATGACGCCGTCCCCTTGTAATTTAGTAGCTTGAGTGTCTCGGTTCTTGACTTTGGCCATTTCTTCATATATCCGCCTTTTCGTCCAAATAAGTGCCATTCTGAGCTTTGCCTTCAAGAGACCTAAAAGTGAAAAGGAACGATATTAAGCAATAACGGATACAAAAGTGATCAAATAAGGGCTTAAACGACCCTCAAAAGGTACATTTAAAACCTTATCGGTGGTGTGGTTTCGAATCCCTTGGTTGATCGGATGGTGGTGTTGTGTAACTTTGTTATGTAGTGGTGATAACCTGCTTAACCATTTGTCGAATCATTGGATGGAGTTGCCTTCTTAACATATTTTGTTGTTGACATTGGTGTTTCTTATGTTGATGGAGGTGATGATTGAGATGATGATTTGGGTTTAGTGAAAGTGTCAAGAGGTGATTCAGAAGACTGTTGAGGTTTGTGTATTGGATTGTCAACTAAGTAGTTGTCTGATTCCTTCTTTAACATTTCCTCCTCAGCCACCAAATTATCATTATCAGTGACTCTTTCATCCTTATCATGATCGTAAACTCCTTCGTCATATATTTCCCCATTTTCACCATGCTTTTCTTCTTGCGGTTGTTGTTATTGTGGTTGCTTCATTTCAACAATAGTAGTGACATGACACCCCGATCCTTACCGGGTTGATTAACCGGATCGGATGGGGTAAGAGATGTTTACAATGGATCTTCCATAAGTGGAGGACTCTTCGCTTGACCCTCCCGCCCACCGGGTTGATTAACAGGAAAGGTTGAAGCATGGTATTCCATCCTTTTCGCTTTAATGACTTACGAAATTGTATTTCCTCATCTATTGAATCTTACTCATCATCGGGATGACTTTGTGAGCATGAATTTGAATGGATGTAGCGAAGGATGTCCACTGACAATTCAACAAGATGATTATGAGCATATGAAGTTGTTAAAGATGACACGGAGATTGTTCTTGCCAATTGTTTTATCGTATCCGACTTGGAATGTGTTTGCCATCGAGAGCTCATTTGGGCATTGATGTTTGCTTGATTTGCACCATTTCATGATCCGAAAGTCATTAGACAAAGATGCGGACATATGGAAACACAATGGGTTTGTATTAGTCGATTTATTATCTAATTACTTGTATGATGGTAACATGTTTACGTTAGTTACAAGTCCTAAGTCACATTAGTCCAAATGTATGAAGTTGATGTGATAAGTTACGTGAACATGTTAATTTTGAAATTTCAAAGAACAATAATTCACTTAACACACAACATATTAAATTTTGTAAGCTTATATGAAACATCAGATATTTGTGACCTATGTGTAACATTTAACAAGTAACATATGCGTAACGGGCTAAAATGTAGTGAACAATGGGTTATGTGTAACAAGGATCCTTATGCATAAGAAAGGAGCTTATGCGTAGGAGTAAACTAAAGCGTAAGACCAAGCTTAGGCGTAAGAGTTTCTTATGCGTAAGACAAGTTCAAATGCTTTAAGCTTACGCGTAGGATAAGCTAGATGTTACGCGTCTGAGTTTACTCGTAAGAGTAAAGCTTATGCGTAACAAGCCTTGTTTACTGAATATCTTTCCATGATACACGTAATCCACTTGAGACCCCTTATGCGTAAGAGCTACGCGTAACATTTCTCTTAAGCGTAACTGTTATGCATAAAGTATTCCTTAAGCGTAACGGTTTGAACACCTAAAGATTCTGACATTACGAATAATTAACCTGTTAAATATAAACATGAAAACTTGATTGCAGTTAACTCCAAACATCTTTTAGATCACAAAACAAGCATAAGAACATATCAGATACACACAGAAAGACTTAGGCGTAAAATTACTTAAACCCTAAACCCTTAATCTACGTGTAAGAGATATAGCTACACAAATCAAACAAGAATGTTTCTGGAGTGTCCTAGATGTCATATTAGTGCAGTGGAATAAGATTTAATACATTTCCACCACAGAATCAGAAGATTCATGGGAGATGAACTCTAAAAACCTAAAACATAATTTCTTACAGTTTAGATGTTTCTGGAATAATTTAAAGGTTCAAAACATGCATATAAACTTATTCTAACACTTTCTTGAACACCTAATAACATATCACAGAAATAGAAAAAAACCCTAAATGAGCGTTAGAACCCTAGAATTCAAATTAATGAATTTTAAGATTCAGGATGATTATGGACGATTGAAACAAGTTTAATAGACTGTAAGAAAGGTTTTAACATAACTCATTTCAATCCAAACACTTATATGCATAAACATCCAGTTCGTTCGAGTGAACAATTTTCCAAAATCAGTTTAAAGAGTTTTAACCGTTGGATTTGAAAGAATTTTAGAAACCCTTGTTTAGCATCTTGATCAAAACAGTTTAGAACTTATAGATTATGAAAATCTTGAACGGATTTTAAAGATTTGATTTGGGCCGTTTGATCTTGGTGTTTTAGGAGTAAATGATTTTATTGCCAAGTTGACACATTCAGTCCTTCAACCTTAAAGAGGTTCCAACCAAGATCCTTTAACTTCCGTTTAGGTAAGACAAAACATTTGTAAGGCAAGAAACTTCACGATACTCCCCCTCGACTTTTGAAATAATGAAATGGTTAAAACATTTGAGTCAGAGGAGAGTAATTGACAAGAAACATGTCCACCATTTTAGAAGAAACAACATATTTTTGAAAACATGGAAGTACAAGGTTTTATGAAACCGGAAAATATTTACTTTCTCCCCCTCAACACTTGTTCGGGAAAATAATGAAAGGTTTGATAGAACAACGTGTTGACTGAAGATTTGTACTTGCCATGTTAAAAGAAATATAGATAGAAGAATATTTTTGTTGTTTTATCGATTTTATAATTTTGTATTTTGTTTTGAAACATATTTACAAAGAGATTTTGGTGTTTGATGGTTTTAAGACTGTTTTAGGAGGTCATCCAATTCCTCTTGAGTCAAACACCTCATACCAATCCGGTGGACCAACTCATTAAACCTAGCGGGAGGCAAGGCTTTGGTGAGAAGATCGCCAATTGGTATTCTGCACTCCATAAGTATAATTCAACTATACTACATTCCACGTGGTCCTTGATGAAATGATAGCGAGATCGATGTGCTTTGATTTGAGTGCCGAAGGCGAGTTGCACGAGATCGCAATGGCACTCGATTGTCGTAGTACATCGGGATTACATCAACACGTAACCATAGTCTTTGAGCACAACATGCGCACATGGCTACATATTCGCCGGTTGATGATGACGATGTACAATCCGCTTCTTTGATTGCTAGGACACCGTTTATCACCAAGAAATTGTAGTGCTCTGAAGTACTTTTCCTTGAGTCTAAGCATCCTGCGTGGTCGACACGAAAAGCAATTAGTTCAAACCGAATCCCGGATACGGATCCCCAAGTTAATGGTTCCCTTGATGTATCTGAGGATTCTTTTAGCCTCGTAGAGGTGGGTTTGAGTTGGTCGCGATCGATAACGGGAGCATAGATAAGCAGCAAAGACAATATCAGTGCGCTAGTCGTTAGATACATGAGAGACCCAATAATACTTGGTATTTGGTAGGGTCTACTAATTTCCCATGTAAATCGGCGTCTAACTTCTTGGTATGAGTCATTGGTGTGGCATAAGTATCAAGGTTTTCATTCCAAATTTGTTTAACAATTCAAGGGCATATTTGGATGACTCAAGAAAATACCACGGGTGATTGATGAACTTGCAGTCCTAGAAAGAACGTAAGTTCACCCATCATGGACATTTCAAAATTTTTCTTCATTAGTTTTGCAAAAGCGATTGAAAACTTTTTATGTGTAGACCCAAAATGATGTCATCCACGTAAATTTGAACAATTAAGATATGTGCCCGTGATATTGTATAAAAGAGTTGGGTCAACCGATCCTTTGGTGAAATTATTAGTAATGAGGAAAGATGATAGCTTATCGTACCATGCCCAGGGGCTTGTTTGAGACCATAAAGAGCTTTGTTCGGTTTGTAGACATGGTTCGGGAACTCGGGATCAAAGAATCCTTCGGTTGGTGACATAAACCGTTTTTTCGGTTGTCCATTGAAAGCGCAGCTTTGACATCCATCGAAAGACCGTCATATTCATATGAGCATGACGCGAAATATCCGACGACCTTAAGGCGAGCAACCGGAGAAAAAGATTCTTCAAAGTCTATTCCTCTTCACGACGATAACCCTTAGCAACTAGATGTGACTTGTTGCGGATGGCGTTCCTTGACATCCAATTTGTTTTCTAAATCCATTTGAGACCAATGGCGTAGACCCCTGTTGGTCTTTCAACCGCTCCCATACTTCAAGGCGTTTGAATTGGTTGAGTTCTTCTTGCATGGATTCAATCCAGTTGTCTTTTGTCATTGCGTCTTTAATGTTTTTAGGCTCGGATTAGCGACACGGTGAGTGCATAAATGCAATGTTCACCATCCGTGTGAAGACGTTGTCTCATAACGGTCGGTTGATTTGGGTTGCCAATAATATTTGCGGAGGATGGTATTTTGTCCAACGATGTGTAGAGGTTGATGTTGGTATACATTGTGCGATTTCGAGGATTCAAATGGTTTGTTGATGATTCCGCGACATCGGTGCGCGATGTCATTAGCAAACGGGTTAAAGAACGTATTTGGATCAAAATCTACGGTGGGGTACATCATTAAGAATATCATCACGGTTCATCATTGTTGGAAGCGGTTTGTTCAACTGTTGTGGTGGAGTCAGCTGGTGGTGCCCGCAATGTAGTTGTTGTAGTGGGTGTATCGGTATAAGAGTATTATCGGGTTGAGCGGTGGAAGCAATGGATACACCGAGCACGTTCATCAATATCGTCACCGAGCAGGAGGAGCAAATAACCTTTCCATTTGTTGTGAGTGGTGGGGCTTTGTTCGGTGATGATGGGGTTGAGGAAGTTTAAGCGGTTGTGACGGGTTCTAAGTCATTATACTCGAAGCCATAGTGAAGATGTTTGAATCGGGTTCCCCAAACCGACAAGCTGCGTTTAGTAGATTTGAGACTTTGATGAAGTCTACATTTCCTCTAACTTTTGAAGGTTTCGATGTCACGTGGAATTTGTAGATGAGCGATAAACCACACAAAGAAAATCGACTAATTGCGGAAGATCCGTTCGAGGGTAACTTGCCGTAAATCAACAAGATCTTCTCACGTATGTAGACGCATCACACCAAACAAACCACGAAGACGAAATGATACAACTTTCCCCGAGTGTTGTGGTCTTTCGAATACCAATCTTTGTGAATATGCAATAACTCGATACCAAGACCGTGTGTGAGGCATCATAACATCATATTTGGGTAACTTCACACAAGATCACCCGTGAAATTGAGACGATAACACCAAAGTGAGACGTTTGAGCCACATACCGTCTAATTTCTTCCCTTAATTGAAGAAATTCAAGAAGGCATTGGGTTTTCGCAAAGAAGCATGTAGAAGAACAAGGAAGCAATGACCACCTACACACTCTCTCCCCCTCGATGTTTTCAATGATTCAGAATCATACACCACGTATGTTGATGATGAATTGAAGACATCGAAACCATGTATAAGGAGACAGCGAAACCATGTATGAACAAGTGTGAAGTACCATAAATATCTCGTGAGAATCAGCTAGCGATAAAAATCTCTGTTCATTATGTTGATCATCATTGTGTCATTGTTGTTGAAGCAGTTTGATCTTCATTATAGAAGATTCGGTTGTTGTTGTAGATTCGGTGTATCACGAAATTAGAGTATTATCGGTTGTGCGCAGAAACATTCGATACATCCGAAGCACGACTTTTGGCGAATCTTTAACCGGAGGAGCAAGCAATGTTTCCAATTCATGACGATTAAGTACAATGTTGGAATAGGCGATGGATCATGATATTTTTGACGGTGAGAAAGCGGGTCCCTCTGTTGTTTTGCGGTAGGAGCCATTGTTGTTAATACTGCATAGAAAAATAAAGGGGGCAAGGAAGAAAAACATGGATCCCCAAGTGTAGCTGGGTTCCGGATGTTAGAAGCATAAAGATGTAGTGTCAATTATCTTCTTGACACCGAACATGCTATTTTGAGGATTTCCTTTCCGCCTCGGGGATGGATGTTGTTGGTATCCCACTTGTTTTGGTGCAACTACTTAGTATCTTGCCTATAGGAATCCACCTAAGACTAACAGCTTTGAAAATCCTACCCGTTGGTATCCATCTAAGGTTAGATCTAGGGGATGTTGAAACTTCTTTTGGGAAGAGTCTCATGGCCCTCTATGGATCCACCTATTAGGTTTTTGACAGTTTACATTTAGATCAACGGGTTTATTTCTAACTTGTTTGTTGAGTTAACTTAGGTTTTGGTTTGCTACTACGGTGTAGTGTTCGATGTACACGCGTAGGTGATACACTAGGTCGTGAACCTAAGATTCCATCCTTTTGAAGGAGTGCCCTTTTTAGCCTTTTCTAGATCATAGTTCTTGTATCGTCATTTGAATCATATGAATTTTTAATTTTCATGCTCGGTTTAGACACGGTGTTCGAACTAATCCTAGATTTTCCAGAGCAGCCACATGTTGAGGTTCGCGAAACAAGTATAATGTAAAGCAGTTTTATGAAACATGTTTAATGTAAACATAAGCATTATTCTTAGGCAAGGAATGTGGAGTGTTGGTTTTATCAAATGATTATTCTCAACAACTTGGGAGGGAGACCGTGGTTTTAAAGATTTTGAGCGTTCGATTTAAATGCGTTGGTTGTCTAACTCACCGATTGTTTTTCGAAAGGTTGTAGAGACGATTTCCCAAGATTGTTGGCTTTGCAAAATTTGTATCCACACTCTTGTCGATGAATCTTCTCGGTTTGTTTTGTAAAGCAACATGTGCAAGCCCTTTGCTTCAAGTTGAGCCTTTAAATGCTCATTTTCTTTAACTAATGTATCATGATTACTTTGTTCATTCAAAGATTTACTTTTGGCTCGAGTTTAAAACATTGTTTTGCGGTTTAAATTCAGAGAGATGCAATGAGCCTCAAGTTTTGAAAAATCTTTTGAAACCGAAATTGTCTTTTGAGAAGAATGATTTGATTCAAGAGTTTGATTTGACGTTTGAGTTGAATTGTTAACAAGTAAGGGCTCGGACATGAGATAGTTGTTTGGACATTGTGCAACACACTGGTCAACCTCTCCTTCATTACTAAATTCAAGTTGCTCAAGATGTTGTGTCGCATTTGCAAATCGAATATGATCAACGATGATTGTACCTCGACCATCGTTACGTGTCATTGTCATAGGTGGGTAAGATATCTTCCTCAACCATTTGTTCTTAAATCACGGTTGGGCTCGGTGTCGTAGTTAAGTATGATATCTTTTCGCATCATTCTTTGTCATTACGCTTTTCCAATGCTACAACCTCATTGTCCGCATTACAAGCGATTCGATGAATCACAACATTCTCAACGTCCATTTGAGCATTCCTTTCATGTATATCAACTCTTTCACCTTGCACGATGCGGGATATCGGAATTTGATGATGTCGGCGCTTCAATGCTAGAGCCGAGCCATGTATCCTTCTTTCAATGCCACAAATGGATCTTTATGATCGAATCCATTTCACCCCCTGAGAAGAATCAAAGAGAAAAAGGTGCAAAGTCGATATAGCACATGAAGGTCGATATAGTAAATTTTAATTTCTCCAAAAATAATTTTGAAAACTTTTGACTCTCAAAATTTGAAATTCACTATAAAATTCAATTATAAGATTGTAAGAAAATTTGAGTTATGACAATTTTGACGCCAAATTTTACCCGAAAATTTGAATTTGGGCCCAAAAATTTGAATTTTGACCAAAATTTTCACAGATTAAACCAAAATTTGAATCTCGCGTAAAAATTGAACGTTTAGTCGCCTTGAAAAATTAAATTTTACTCAAATTTTCCGCCAAAACTTGTGTTGATGGATCTTTGTAGTCGAATGAAACGATGTTGATGAAGTATCCTTAGCGTAGAAATCACAATAAACCAAGTAGCACTTATGCGTAAAAACACCAAAGTTACGCCAATGTAAGTAGTTATCGTGAGGTTTTAGCTTCGCGTAAGCGGGGAAAAAGACTAAAGTTATGCGTAAATGAAGTTAGGCGAGGATTCCCTTATGCGTAAGACTAGGTTTACGCGTAAGATGAATCTTAGGCGTAGGATTTTTCGCGAAGCCTAAGCTTATGCGTAAGTTTAGGGTTTTATCCCAAGTGATCTTTACACTATCACAAAGGCAAAGGATATCCCAAAGTCGACGTATTTTCAGGCTTATCCAAGCAAGAAAACACGGAGTAAACCACGAAAATGAAGATCAAACCAAGGAATAACTTACGCGTAGTTTTAGGGTTTTGCTACGCGTAGGATTACTCGTAAAATTGATTATGCCCAAAGATGTTTCTAAACGAGTTTTTGTGTGATGAAATAGCTTCAATAACACCAAAATAACACAAAAGTGTGAAACTTGATGATCCAAAGCTCCTAAAATTGTTACGCGTAGGATGAAACCCTCGTACAAAAACTAGTTTAAAAAAGATGATCCACGCATAAAGTTTGAAAATTTTTGCCAAAAACAGTTATTTTAACACCATAAAACATTGAAAGGACAAGAATCTTGGATTAAAAAATGTAAAAAATGTGTTTTTAAGCGAACCAAAGTATCATTCGTATGCTTTACGCGTAGGACCAAAATCCACTTCAAAAACAATACGATTCACCCAACTAGTAGGCGATTGATACCACTGTTAGGTCACTAGTTTTACAACACAAGCAACATAGAAAGAGATAGAGAGGCGATTGAACAAGATTCACACACACATAATAATAAAGACGGTTTAGGCGTAGGAGTATGTGAAAGGAAATAACTTGAACAACCAACCTCAGTGAGGGTTTACATAAAATATTTATAGGAGGAAAGCTAGGCAACACCCTAGTTTCCATCCTTTCCTTAATGGACATGGGCCTAAGCTCATGGGCCTTCTACACAAGCTTAAGGCAAATAACAAACATAAAGGCCATAATAAGCTACCTATTACATAAGAATAACTAACACTTGAATTATAGTTTAGGAGTGATTCCAACATTGTTAAGGCTGTTAAGCAAGTAAGGAAGAAAGACGTAGTCAATAAGAAACTCAATCAACTCACCGACATAGTCAATCTTCTTCAAAAAGGGATATACGAGATGTTGGGAGAAAGGGAACAGATCCAGAAGTTTCTCAATCGAGATTTCCAGAGTGAAATGAACAAGACGATTAAGGAATATACTCATAAGTTCCTTCTCGACACTGTTCCTGGCATTACTAGAGAGATGTTCACCAGACAACTTTATCCAAATCTCTTGCAATTGGTCAAGCAAACAATGCAATCTACTCCGGTAGCAATGCAAATCAATCCAATTGAGCCTAAGGTTGTCTCTGATACAGAGATGATATCCAAGCTTGTGCTACAAATGTCTAAACGATCTGCAACATTTACTTCTGATGAAGCTAAACTGTTTGAGGCATTGCTGGAATTTCAACTCAAAACCTCATGCAAAGCGGCAGCTAAAAAGGCTAAGCGTCCAAGAGACGATGATGATCAGGATAAGGATAAAGAATTGAAACGCAAGAAGAAATCTGATGACTCCTCCTCTATGCCACCACTACCCCAAAGGACCTCCACCGAAAGATCTCCTTCACGCTCAGCGTCTCGATAAACCTCAAGATTCCGAGTCACCACCACAAGCAGAGAAAACCAAGGATCACTTTGAATACTTTGGTGGTGATGATGAAGAAATTCTTGAGCCCCAACAACAACCCACCTCTTCTACCACAACTAAGAAACCAGAATCATCATCAAAGCCAAAGCAAAAGAAGAAGAAGACCGATGTTGTCTCATGGCTAGATGAAGATACTACCGAAGAATATGACTAGTTTTCTAGACTTGTTGATGCTACCCCTTCATTACCAGAAGGTCAAGAAATGGTAGATGGCCGTACAATGGAGCATGTGAAGCTTATACAGGAAAAGTTCAACGTGAAGAAGATGACTAAGGCAGAGTTGAGGCGAATCAAGAATGATGCATTTCAACTACTTAAAGACAGCTCAGAAAGGGCAATTGAAGTCAAATATAATCTTGATAACATTGCTCGAGCCATGTCTAACAACATTGATTGGCTCAATCCTGAATCAAACATTGACTTCAGCAGACCTGACAAAGCTCCATACTACACTGACTGGACCAAACCTCTACCTACAATTGGCCGACGGGATCAACCCAAGATTCCATTCCACTATTTCTTCAACAACGACATAGAGTTTCTTCTACACGGTAGCGATGTATCCAAGAAATATGCTACATCACTCACACTCCCTTTCCCGGCAGCAATATACTCCAACAACATAGCCATCGAGGAAGACGCCACACACATGTTTGTCGACAAAGTGGAAAAGTATGACCTCGATGCATTGTATAGATTCATCATTGGCACGAGCGCCAAGAATCTACTACAAAAGTCGCTGTGTTCTTAAGTAGAAGAAGGAAGTGTTCGGTGATAAACGGATTGTTGCTATTCAAGATGTTACCCTGTCGTCGAAAAGGGACTACACATTCCTTAAGAAGATGGTGGTCAAATGACAAGACGAAGAGGAATATGACTTCTGTGAAGCGGATTTTCTGAGATTTTTACTAAATGACATTGAAGATATGTTAGGAATTGGAAATTCTGTAGTGAAGCATCGGTCATCCCAAATATAATCTAGCTTAAGTTAGCTCGTAGACATATCATTTATTACGTTATTTGTTACTTAGTTATTAGCGTAATTTAGTCTAGTGCAACACCGTGGAGGAAGGACGGGTCTTTACCCATTGTATGCCTGATCCACAGCCCGAAGGAGGGCGTGCTTCTATGTATAAATAGCCCTCTCCCCACAAGGGAGAGGGTTGGATTTTCATTTGGAATCTAAACTTCTATGTGTTTCTCTCACTAGAACATCTCTCATTCTCTCTCTAAACACTCCATATGCTTCTATGATTTAAGTTTACATGTTTGTATGAAATCCTAGATATTACAATTGGTATCAAGAGCCATGGTTTGATCACTCATCTTTCATGCTTTTTGTTTTGGTGGATTTCATAAGGCTTTTGGGGTTATAAGTTGTTAGGATCCAATATTTATGTTATTTAATGATTCGGGTGGTCTAGGATTGTGATTAAACAAGAAAGCCATTTTAGAGAGATGAAGAGAGTTGAGAGGAGGTTCTTGAAAGAGAGTTGCTTATCAAAAGTGAAAGGTTTATTCAAAGAAGCCACACCCCTTCCATGGATGGAAGGGGTATTTATACTAACAAACAATACGTCCTCCTATCGGACTGTGGATTAGGCATACAGTGGGAAAGACCCGTCCTTCCTCCACGGTGTTGCACTAAACTAAACTATGCTAATAATTAACTAACTAACTACTAAATAACGTAAATACCGACATGTCTACGAGCTAACATATGCTAGACCTTAATTGGGGTGACCGACACTTTAACATGGAATTTCCAATTCCTAACAATCTCCCCCTAAGGGAGGTCACCCCATGATTTACATTTTGAATCCTAGCATTCTATTCTTGACTTCGTTCTTGAGCTCATAGACATCAATTCTTCAAATCCGCAATCTTGTGCTTTAGCAATGATACTTCAAAGTCCGAATAGTTTTGTACTTTCGGTGGAGGCCTTTAATCGATCCACATCTTTGATGATCTTCGAGCTTTCATCGAGATCATCACCACGATAAATCTCGGATCACCCTTTATTTTGTTGCCATCATGTGAAGTTGTGACTTACGGACCGACATGCTCACACTTTTGAATCATGACACCTTTCCATCGTAGTAGTCAAGCTTTATCGCTCATGATATTTGGCAGCAGAAGCAGAACATAGAATAAAATATCGAGCCGGGTTATGTAGATATGCACGGTCATGATTTTTCAAATTAAGTGTGGATGCTATGAGCATGCGGCTTTGATTGACCGCTCATTCGATCACCGCAACCGTCCAAATGTACCGCAAACAACAATTAGTATTGAAACACACGAAGTGTCTTTGATCACTTTCGTCGAATTGAGGTACACGCCCACGGTTCCCGCTGATCAAGATAAGTATCGCTCAGGAATGTAGGATTCCTAAGAATCTCCTTGACATGGTTTTGTTGTTCATTTGTTCTCAAACCGAACGCCTCAAAGAAGACAACACGGAGTGAGTGAACCGACAAATTGAGATTCACCGATTGATGAAAAATGATTTGAAAAACAATCGCGTATTGCTTGAAGAAAGAGTTTTGCAATACGACGAAGGTTTTATGAGAATGATCAATTTTCAATCAAAATACTTTTCGTATTAGAGAATGAGTACACATTCGACGTGCTAGCGAAAAGAAGAGATTCACACATCGAACGGTTTTTCTAGAAGTATTTTTTCAATCAGAGATACTTTTTGTGTTTGAAAAATATGAATACACATTCGACGTGCTAGAGAAAAGAAGGTTTGCACATCGAACGGTTTTTCCAAAAGTATTCGTCAATTCATTTCTCGGACCAAGGTTGATTCAAGATTGAATCTCCCATCGTTTCTATCCGTTGTCACAAGCTTGATCTTACGAGAAGATCTCACATGTCACCCACCAAGAGCTTGTTTGATGTTGGCTCTAGAAGGATTTCCATCTTCATTGTGAATATTTTTACATATCATTCGGATGTTCCGACAATACCACAAGGATAATGCGAGGACTCTTAATATATACTTACTTTCCACATTGTGTGAAAAGCAAGTCTTCAAGAATTTAGTGTCCTAATGAGATATTGTGGATGATCTCTTGGCTCTAGACCAATTGTGCATATTTGGTTCTTGTGCGAGACTAGGAGAGGGTCTCCTTCTTCAATATCAACAATCTCTAAGAGAAAGTCGATAGATTATGTCGGTTCCGTGAGAATGAAACAAGCCCTTTTAATAGGAACTTGAGTAGCTTGGGAAGTTTAGTGCAAGCGCCATCGGGTCCATGACGCCTTGTCTTCAATACCGTGTTACCTTAGTAACCACCGTAGCATATGTATTGAACCCGCCATCGCCCTAAGGTTGAATTATCGAGGGCTATTTCTTTCACCCTTTTCATATTCATTTCTTTTTCATTCTTCAACCCTTCAAAGCTTACTCGAGACTTCATAACTAGAACCTTGTTGGGTTTATTCCGATTCTAGCTCTATCTCATCCGCACTCTTCCCATATCTCATTTTCTCCTTTTTCATCATACCTAAGGACTCTACACTATCTAGTAGATTGTCCTCGGTAGATCCCTCCGGTTCTGGCGGATCGTGGGAACTAATACCTCACCTCACCATCCTTTTAAATCCGTACATAAAGTAAAATGGTCGGTCTTTTGGTACAGTTCATTCTTCCTTGAAACCAATTGAAAAATCATTTGGAAAAACAATCAAGCTACTTGTGATACGAGATCAAAGAATTTTGTACCTTAAAAGTTTTGATCATTTAGAAAACCTCCCCCTCAACATGTGCATTGTGTATTTGAAATTGTTTAGCACATGGAGACAAGAGGACTTTGAAATATTTTCTTTGATCATAATTTTCATACGAAAAAGCCATTTGATTTTCTTGGTAAACTTCTCCCCCTCAATATGTGCATAGGATATTTGAAAACATTTTATCACATAGAGGCAAGAGTTAATTTGAAGCACATCCACAATCACAAGAGCCATTAAGAAACCATTTGAAAACTCAATCAAGGTACTTTATAAATCACTTTAAAAGCTTTTGTACCTCGATAGTTTATTTGCTCCCCTCAATATGTGCTTCAAGATTCGAAAGCGCTTAGCACATATGAGCGAGCAACGTGCACAATTAAATCAAAACGATCACCTTTATCAAATTTCATTATTAAATCACAAATTCTACCCGATCAAAAATATCAAACCCTTTGAGATTTTGGATCCCAAGTGATTTAATTCATTTAGAAAATTTTGGGAAAGACGTGGCAAGATTTTATTTTGAAAATGATGATAAGGACCATTTTAAGACATTAAAGATTGTAAGTGTCAGGTATGATTGTTTTAAAAGATCTTTAAGTAAAATAAAAACAGTTTCACAATCAAACAAGAACGTAAAGAATTTCATTTTGAAAGACCTTGATTCTAAAGAAAAATCATACCATGACATAACATTAAATCTTTAGATCACCACATTTTAACGCATAAACCGGAACTTTTATGAAGTAATATTGTTTGAAAATATTATATTTTAAATCACTCTCCCTCAATCGATGACCAAGTCGATAATTGAGTGACATAGGTTTTGATAAAAAGAAGTCTAGTGATTTTCAAAATTTAGTCCAATTTATTTTCAAACAATATTTTTCCATTTTCAAAACAATATTATTCAAAGTTTTAGAAAAATGGTATCATCACTATTATCCCTACACAAAGATACATTAGTGGTCGAGAAGCTTCCGTTGTTGTTCTTGTAGGGTTTCGAAGAAAACCATCTGCGATGCAGTGAGACTTCTTCACGCTGCATTTTGAATGCCAATTGAGGTCAAATTAAGCTCCGCTTCTTCAATCACTTAGAAGAAAACCATATGCCGATGCAAAGGAGACTTCTTCTTACGTTGCATTTTGAATGCCAACCGAGGTCAAATTAAGCTCCGCTTCTTCAATCACTTAGAAGAAAACCATCTCACGATGCAATGAGACCTCTTACGCTGCATTTATGCCAACTTTCCATAGAAGTCCAATTAAGCTCCGTTTCTTCATTTGTCAACCCAAGATATAGTTACCCTTTCCTTCGCATCCAATCATCTTCAATTGTGGGATCCGGATCGAACATTATTTTATACCAATATACCGCATACGTTAGTGAACACACATACAAATATTGGTGGTCGACATCACCCAAACAATAATCGACTAATAAAAGTCAATGCAACATATCAATCGATCATATAAATGTATGGGAATATTGTGATCATCAAACTCTAATCATCTAATCCTAGCAATCATATCCTAGGCACCTAGTCCTTCAACATAGGTTAACATCATTTTAATTAAGCATATTAGGATAATTAAGAAAGCCGTTAAATTATGTAGATTTGAAAACATTATCCCCTCAATCCATGACTCATTTTATGAAAAGTTTAAAAGCTGAAGTCATTGATCGAGTTTTCAATTTTACAAAAACTCGAACTGATTGTTTTTAAAGCAACTCATTTACCACCATTTTTGAAAACACCAAATATTTTTCTCAAGAATTTTAGACGGAAAAACATTTGTGTAGGAACAAGATCCTTCGACATACTTTCCTTGTTTTGTTTTAGGATAAGTGCACGAAATATTTTGAAAATAGGTTTAGCGCAACACTTTTCTTCCTTTAAAAGAACGGGTTACTATCGTAAATAATAGCAAACCATGGTTTAAGCGCCGGTTACTGATCAAATAACTACAAGCCATCATTTGAAGCGGTTACAAATCGAAATAATCAGAAGCCATTTGATTTGACATATTTAGAAAAGAATATTTACACCTCCTGCTCGAACTTCATCTATGGTCCCGTGCCATTATTGAATGACATTTCTAAGACCGCAGATGTTATCGATACTGTAAGACATGTCTTTGAAAACATATTTTGGTATTTTTCAAATTTTTCGATTTTTATGGGTTTTGAAGGTTTTATATTTTTCTATTTTCTTTTGTTGGTTTTATATTTTGTATTTTGTTTTTCGGATAAATATATACAAAGATAGAATAGATGATATAGTTTAAGAAGATGATGATATGAGTACAGAGATAAGGATATCGAGCAACGTTGTAGAAGATAGAAGTCATCATCCTAAAACTTTCACCACCAAAGCTTCCAAGGCTCTTGAATTGAAGAAAGAATTGAACCATCCGAAAGTGAGACTTTGGAAGCTTCCCCAAACCGAAAATCCTTTAATGAGCGATTCAAAGCATTCTTTCAAGCTTCCCTTAGCTGTGCACAAAGAAGCACACCATTATCATCGATCTTGTCGCTCCTTTTAAGAATGATCATTGATTCTTCGCTCGGGTTATATCATCAAATAGAACAACATCAACGTATCATCCCACTCATAAATAATCTTCTCACATTTCATAACCATCAAGTTTGAAGCAATCCATTCCAAATGGTGTCAAGAGACCACTTCCCGAGTAGTTGAATTGATGCGGTACCTCTTAGACTAGAGCTCACGAACACGAATACACATACCAAGACAAAGAAACTTATACCATCAAGTAGCAGATTAAGTCCAATAGCCAAAGAATAACCCCGATGTATACTTTTCTCTCCCCTCAAGAAAGTGTATGAAGCTCAAGAACCCGGCACCCGAATGCCCAAAGAGAGAATAACCGATAACATTGAAGAAACATGCCGAATCATCGATTATCTCATGAGGACTATCTCTCATGATTTCAACTCCGAATAAGTGATTATATCTTTGAATCAACGATTAAGCACTCAAATGAAACAAAGAGGCGTCCCCAATGTACACAATCTCTCCCCGATGATTGTGACAACATCAAAATCATCACACACTTGTGTACCTCTTTCATCTTCGAAACTAACTAACATCACTTCCCCACGAGTTTGAATAATAACACTAAACGCCTTGATGAGTAAAACCTTGAGTTTCTCTCGGTCATGACATTTTTTCCCGGATGTCTTCAATCACTTAGAAGAATTAAGTTCATCAAGTTTACTCGCCATGTGTCAAACCTTGAGTTTCTCTGCAGTAATAACATTTGTCTTCCCGGATATCTTCAATTATTTAGAAGTATTAAGTTCATCAAGTTTACTCGCTTAGATGCGTGTCTCCATCCCCTTCTTGGTTTTGATACTTCGTAATCAACAAGATATTATAAGCCTGTACTTGAAATGCTGAGAAGATCACTTGAAGTCTTTGTGAGAATCAACTTGTCAAGAATATGAGCAAGTCTAATTGGGGATTAAATTGACATATCACTCTCCTCCAATTAGTGCTCTCCCTAAACCGAAAATCTGTTTGATAAATGTCCGATTAAGAAGAAGTCTTTAGATAATCAAATGCAACTTGTCTTTAGTCTTCTAACATGTAGCGAGAGAATGTAGAACCGATCGTAGACTCGACCTTCTTCAAGATTGTCCAATTGGGAATAGATAGTTAACATCTTCAACTCACCAAAAACAAGAACATCACCAAAAGCATCCCAATCAACTTACATCTTGCAAACCCTTAACTAAAATCCTCCCAATCAAACAAGAATGTAAAGATGTTCATCAAGGAAATCAAGAATCGGCCAAGAACGAACACATAAGATGGTAACACCAAACTACCAATCACATCAAACAAGAACGTAGAGATTGTTCGAATCATCATATTGATGTATACGTGAAGCATTAACCGAAGCACTTAGTCGATAAACTCATCAACCGAGTGAAGATGTCAACCAACGGCTCTTAGAAGAAACTCCATGTAAAGATGATCCGATAAAGAAGCTCGGTTCTTACATGAGTTAGAGCCGTATGACCATATATTCTCATAAGTCAATCAACCATGCGTAATTATCACACTTCTTCTCCCTCAAGAATTGCATACGAAGATGCCATTCTTGATTAAACAAGTGAACATCATCCAAATGTAGTCTATTCACACTTCTCCCCGCAAAATTAGCACGGGATGTCGCCATCGCCATTATAGTTGAGAAAGTGGAATCGAAAACAATCAACAGAGCACTCGTTCACTTGATGACCAAGCGCATGGAAAAGTATGAAGCATGTTGATGAGAATGGTCATAATAAGAAGATTTCTCTTCGTAAGATAAAGCGACCGACACGCATACACCTTTCTTTTCTTTAGCGAACGAGGCATGAACTGCTGTATTCATACGTCATTATGTTGAAGTACGAGGCCCGAATCGATGTGAGCAGACGTCATAAGAAGATTTCTCTTCTTTCGAAGATAAAGCGCATCAAACGTACACTTTTCTTTTCTTTAAAGAACGAGGCATGAACTGTTGTGTTCATACGTCATAAATCTCTCTCTTTTCATCTACTCTTGGCAAACTTGTAATCACCCCATTATCATTCAGTAGGCTCTTTGTTGTGACAGCTGATGGAGAAAACCCGATATAATGAATTTGACCCTGAAGTAAACTACCCCGAACTCGTGACTTAAACTTGCACATATGTAACAAAGAGCGGTGTCGAGACTTCATCCTCCATTGAATCTCTAAGTACTCTATACTCTTCATCCAACCAACCATCAAGTAATAGACGTACATCACCTCTTGAGAATCCACAATTCAATGTGACACTGAGCACTACAACGTAACTCCTTAAAGTGATACTTATTTTGTGGTGGTATGAGCCCAATTCCCCCAAGTGGTAAAACAAAAGGTAAAATACACCCAACAATAACTAGATTTCCAAGTCTTCATTTTTGATAATAAGCTCGAACAAGGATCATGAAGAATCTTCATCCATCCATCCCCGATACCTTCAGATACTAAGTACACTCGCCCGTGATATTTCACTTCAACCTCAAATAAACAATAGTGAATTAACTCCGTTGTCATATCTTCTTGGTTAAAAGCTCAAATGTAGCTTCCTTTGACATTTTAAGTGAACTATGATAATGGTTTCATCCCGACCATGGTTAAAAGCACATAACCCCACAAAACCATGTAATAACCAAACCGCCATGACGAGTATCCAAACACACATCCAATTCATGAAGTACACCCTTTATCCTTCTTCAAGTAGAAACCGTAGCACTAGCATCGAGAAAGGATCCCGACCTACACTTTCCTTTTTCCGTGATGGTTCCATCATCACGGATTTTACAATTCTATGGTTTAAACCGAGAAATAGTTTCTTCATGGGATTTTGCAAAACCAAAATAAACCGTAAGATAGATCCCGAAATGCTCATTACTTTAACCAGATGTTTTCATTGTCACGGATTTTACAAGTCTATGATTTAAACCGAGAAATAGGTTCTTTCGCGGGATTTTATAAAATCAAGACAAAACCGTAAACAATGTCAGCTTGAATGAGTTATGACAACCTTGGTTTTGGTGAATATCTGTTTTAGGGGAACATGCAGCGGTTCATCAGCGGATCATTATCCAACATCAGCAACATCATCAACCATCCAATCAACACTTTGGTAAATACATCATTCACGCATTCTGTCGGCTATTGTTGTGACAATATGGCGAAGTAAACCCGATATGCCAAACTTGAGAATGAAGTAAACTTCCCCAGATTTGTTACTTAAACTTGTACTAATCCTTGTGAACAAGAAACGGTGTACCCAATGTACAAAACCTCTTGACATTCTCAAGCGAGCGAGACATCAAGTGATAGCTACGTTAGGGTTAAGTGTGAAAGAATCACAAACGCAACTAAATAGCCAAGTCTTTATCACCTCTATAAATGCCCAAACAAGTCATCTTCATGAATGGTAGAAAGAAAGAAGACGAGATAAGTAAACGCCCTTAAAAACCTCACATCAAATCCCAATGAGAAATATCGTATAAACAACCCCGTAGTCAACTTAGTTCAAAAATCAAGTCAAGCCGAGATAATATTATTCGTGAAGGTGCATTCACCAAAGCACCAAACCTCATAACACACCAAATCACATATACTTCATATCTCATAAATCTCATTATCCAATCTCATCAATGAATCTCATTTAATCCAAGACTCAAAAAAATCCAAATCTCACACAATCTCAAATCATCTAATCACCTAATACCACTTAAAATCGACCCAATTCAATTATCATGAAATAACTCGGTCCATAGCAACAATAATATTAGGCCTAACATCTATCTTGCAATTTACTTAAGCTCATTTCATTCGTATAAGCCCATGAGACCTGATCAAGAATCCATTAAACCCAGTCTAAGCATATCCATCCAAATATTACTTTCGGTCAAAGAGATCAACTCCGATCCAATAAAAGTGCCCATCTCATTAGTTCCAACCTAGCCATATTTTAGAGTACACTTAATATTACTACAGTACCTTTGCAACCGAGTATTACAGCTTTGCAAGATTAACAAAACAAGTCCACGTCCACTCAAGCTGAATCATATGATACGCAGCCCACGTGAACAGATCCTGGCCCAAGAAATAACACACGGCCCAAGTTCATTAATCTACAAGCGTAGCCCATGAATAATCCGATCCAACATTTTCAATAACCCTAACATTCCGGGTATAAGACTCCACTTAACACATCACACCCAAAGATTGTTAACACTTCAAACCCTAATTCCTCTCCCATCCTAAACGCAGCCACCAAGAATCAGTATACTAAAATAACACACAAAAAAAACGTCTCCCTTTTCTCCTTCTTGTCAATAACGCCTATATTAATCTCATATAATCAAGTGCACATCACCACGTGGATGGATTGATGGTCCTGATACTTAAGTTCTATGATCCGCCATTGTGGATGGCTTCAAGAACGTTTAGTTCATGGTTTCAAGGTAAGTATCAGCAGATTTTGCACGTTTTATCCAAGGTGAGACATGTTATGTTCCATAAAATAACGAAACATGATAAACGATATAACATCCTTGTTATCATCTTTATCATAAGATTCAAACATTAAAAGGAGTATACTCCAAAATGATCTATGAGGCATGCATTCCTATGTGTATAGATTGAATGAGATCTATGAGTTGAAAGAACCATTCACATATGGAACAAAGGCGAGATCGGACATCCTTTAATTTATTATGAGTCTTGAACGAAAAAGAGTGAGAAGGATAACTTAGCGTAGTTATCATATCCTTTCTCGATTCGGATACAATAAGAATATTTTGATCGATGAAGTTAATTTATTTTTCATGTTTGTGGCTCTTGAGGCTCGATGATACCTTAAAACATGAGACAAATAAATGAGAGATCCTCTTGAAAAGACATTATCCTCTTTGAAAAATAACTCTTGAGTGGGATTTAATTTTGGTTTAGCATCGTTTGGGTTGTTGAGTTGTTGAGGTGTTGGGTTTTGCTTCGCTTTGCTTTGTTGTTGGGTTGCTTCGCTTGAAAAGAAACTAGTGATTTATTATTTGTTGAGGTCATTGAGTTGTAGAATTTGTTATTTCATTATTGAGATGGTTTGTGATTCGTTGAGGCAATATGGATCTGTGATGGTTTATGATTCGTGTGTTAGACCCAAGATGGTCTTGATAATATACCACGAAATTAAAAACTGAGATCTTAAGTTGGTTGTTAGTATGAGTCCTGTCTAAGATGTATATGAGTCTTTGTCAATCTTTCATCTTTCTTTCTGTCTCACATCATTAACTCGCATCATCTCCAACTCACATCTTCCCTAACTCGCATCTCTAACTTGCATCACCAACTCGCATCACCAACACTCGCATTGTCTTTTCATGTTCACACAACCAACTTGCATCAGGTTTTGGTTAGCAACTCGCATGTTATCTGCAAACACAACTCGCATACTTTATCCAAACCAACTCGCCACTGTAGCAACTCGCATGTACACAAATACATTTGAGCAACTCGCATTCAATAATGCAATCAGTTACACCATATGCGAGTTAAGTAACTCAGATAGAAGTCGGGCTCAAGCCCAACTCGCTCGTCCTTAGAAGGCAACTCGCTTAAAGTTCATTGTATTTGGACAAAGATGACAACTCACATCCAAGAATACATTGAGTCGTGCGGTCAATCATCAACTCGCTTGAAAACAATCAACTCGCATTTAAGAAACAAGTCAACTCGCATTAAAAAATCATGTATGAGCAATGACTTTTGACACAAGATTGAGAAACAAATTAGTAACACAAAACCGCTTCATTTTGACGGTTTAGACCTTATGAATCGCCGAATAACCCGTAAAAGCATAAGTAATCGGCCAGAAACATGAGATTGGTAACCATTTAAAACCGCTTTAAAACACACACAAAATGCGCTTTAGAACCGGTTTGGTAACCATTTAAAACCAGCTTTAAAACACACACAAAATGCGCTTTAGAACCAGGTTTGTAAACGGATTCAAAAAACACAAGGCAAAAGAATATGCATGACATGAATCAAACTCGCATTAAACATAACCCACATCAATGCTACATCGAACCTTATCCAAGACAATCCAAACCGCATATAAAAACCAATAAACCGCATACAAAAAAACCATAAGAATCATCAAAACAACACAACCTTGGCTCTGGTACCAATTGTTAGGATCCAATATTTATGTTTTTTTAATGATTCGGGTGGTCTAGGATTGTGATTAAACAAGAAAGCCATTTTAGAGAGATGAAGAGAGTTGAGAGGAGGTTCTTGAAAGAGAGTTGCTTATCAAAAGTGAAAGGTTTATTCAATAAGCCACACCCTTCCATGGATGGAAGGGTATTTACACTTACAAACAATACGCCCTCCTATCGGATCGTGGATCAGCATACAGATGGGTAAAGACCCGCCTTTCCTCCACGGTGTTGCACTAAACTAAACTATGCTAATAATTAACTAACTTGTTGGAATCACTCCTAAACAAGATTTCAAGTATTTATATTTCATATGTAATAGGTAGCATTATTATGGCCTTTATGTTTGTTTAAGGTCCCGATTATGTAGAAGGCCCATGTCGAGGCCCAAGCCCAATAAGGAATAGGGAAGAGAGGAGTGTTGCCCTAGCTCCTTGCCTATATAAACTATTGTAAACCCTCATTCGAGGGTTGGTTGTTCAAGTTATTCTTTCACTCATACATTACGCCTAACCGCTTCATACTATTGTGTGTGTGTGTGCTTGTTTACTTGTTCAATCGCCTTATCTCTTCTCTTATAAGCTTGTGTTGTAAAACTAGTGACCTAACAAAGGTATCAATCGCCAAATAGTTGGGTGTACTCGCTTGTTTTGAAGTTTTGGTGTTGAATCTTACGCCGTAGAGATAACGCTATCTTTGGTTATCTTAAAACTCGTTTTTATACTTTTAATCCAAGATTCTTGTACTTTCAATGTTTTGAGGTGTTAAAATACTTGTTTTTCGCAAAAGTTTCAAACTTTACGCTGGATTTACGCTTTTAAGCTTGTTTTTGTTCGTGGGTGTCGTTCTACGCAGAACCTGCTTAGCAATTTTGGTACATCAAAATTCACACTATTGTGTTCTTTTGGTACTATTGAAGCTATTCCATAACAAAAACGGTTTAGAAACACAATTGGGCGTAATCAAAGTTACGAGTAATCCCACGCGTAACAAAACCCTAATATTACGCGTAAGATTTTCCTTGGTTTGATCTTCAATTTTCGGTTTATTCCGTGTTTTCTTACTTGGATAAGTCTCGAAATACGTCGACTTTGGATATCTTTGCACCGTGAAGTGTAAAGATCATTTGGGCAAAACCCTAATCTTACGCTTAAGCATAAAGCTTACGCGAGAAAATCTTACGCTTAAGATTCATCTTACGCCAGACCTAGTCCCACGATAAGGTAATCCCACGCCTAACTTTCTACGCCTAACTTACGCTTACGCATAATTTTAGTAGTTTTTCCCGCCACGCAGAAGCTAAAACCCACGCAGAACTCCTCTTTGTTACGCCAGAACTTTTGGTGTTTTTACGCATAAGTGTTACTTGGTTCTTGTCTTTCCTACGCCTAAGGATACTTCATCAACAAAGGTTCATTCGACTACAAAGATCCATCTTTACCACACAAGTTTATCATCATGTCACAACCACCATACTCTAACTATTTCCTCACACTTATAATCATCAACAACAACAACAATTAACTCCACAACATCAACAATGGAATCAACAACAAGCTATTTATCAACAACAATTTAATCAAGAACATACTCCACAACTTGGTGCAATTCCACAACCACAAATGGTTCAACCACAACCAAGCATTCAAGTTCAACCCTACACAACCGATTTCAATCAACATCCATCACGGACCACTATGAAGGAACCCACTTGGTTTGCTAAGATGTGTGAAGCTTTAAGCAACCAACAATCAATTCATGAAGTCGGATCACTTGATAGACCTCCAATGCTCACTCCAGAAACTACGATCAATGGGTGATAAGGTTCTTTAGGTTCTCGTGATCCAAGAAGCCACATGGAAAGTTCTTAAAGAAGGTTATCTTGAAGGTCCATTTGAGATGCCCTCATCCATCTGCATCTTGAGATCCAAACTGCTCCACCAAGAGATGAACAAACCAACATTGCTATCATTGCAGATTTAAATCCTACGTAACTTCTACACTATGAAGTCGATGAACTTGCAATGGAATACATCCTCTTAGGATTACCAAACCCAATTCTTCGTAGTGTTGATGCTCAAAAGACCGCACAAAAATGTGGGATCATATTCGCCTTCTTATGGAAGGATCGGTACTAATCGTGAGGATTTGGAATCCAAAATTTACTTGGCTTATGAACACTTCATGATTGAACCCGAGAGACACTCGAGTCATATCATCATCGATTTTCGACATCATCAATGATTTGGATAAACACAACATCATCATGCCAAGAATTGCAGTGAATACTAAGTTCCCGAGTAGTCTTGGTCCGTAATGGGAGAAGTATGTCATTTTCTCCGCTGCTTAAGAATATGCATCATTATACTTATGGATTGTTGTACGATTACTTGAAGCCTCATGAGAAGGAAGTTGATCGAAAGGATTCTCCGTGCTCAAATTGCTAAACAATCACAACCGACAATCAACAACTTGCCTTGTATGCTCAATGTAATTATCCTCTCAACCAAAGAACTCAACCAATCGCTTCCAACACACCTTCACAAAGAATAACCTCAACCTCAACAAAATCAATTGGTTCCATACAAGAACAATGCTCAAGCATATGTCGTTGAAGCCACCGAGGAAACAGATCCGCTCAAGCATTGCAACAAGGATTTGTGATGATTGCTAATGCTTTTGGTCACGTTACACCAACAAATCCAACAATCGATTCGCTCCTCATCTAACACACGGACTCAAGTTGTGAACAATGGACGTGTTGAAGTTCGTAATCGTGATTATGGTCGCCGATGGGCGGTGGTCAAGGGTTTAATGTCGGGTAGGAATAACAACAGAGCTCAAGTGGTGGAACCGGAAATGCTCAAAATCGGTTAAATGGTCTTCGATGCTACAACCGCAATGAGAAGGACACTGGCTAATGCATGCCCAAAGCCAAGGACTAGGGAAGTGCTTATTTCAAAGAGGCCTTACTTTTGGCTCTTAAGGATGAAGTGGTGGATCTCTCACAACCAAAGAATGAGCTTTATGGCGTATGCGCACTCGTGATGATGATATGGAGGATTTGCAGCGAATGCATTTATTATGTTGATGGCTAATATGCATGAGCCGCACATGAGTGATACAGCCCAGTAGAGGACATCGATGGCTTGTCTCGTGCCCAACAAACCATCATCATATCTCGAACTAATATCTCCGCCAATATCTCGAATCCAAGACGGATCGACTGCTCAAAATGAGTCTTCTACATCTTCTTCTAATGATTTTCAAGTTAACCTCAGTAGTTACATTTGACGATCAAGATGACCTCATGGTTTCCTTTGATAATCAAATTGACTCGTGGTCGCATTTGAGGATCTAAAGAATGATCATGTTGAGACTCACGCTGAACAAGATGATCTGCTGCCTCATCCGGATTTTGCTCGGCTAATTCAAGACCATAAAATCAAAATGGAGGAATGTTATGCATTAAATCAATCCTTAAAAAGTAAAAATGCACTGTTAACCAAGGATTTTGAATGTTTACAAATGCAACTCAACTTTTTCAAAACTCAAGAAAATCGTGAAAAAGGTTTTGAAGCCGCTTTGCAAAATCTCATCAAACGAAAAATATTTAGAGAGACAGACGCGTGATCTAGCCGCCTCGAAGAATGCTTTGTTGTCCGAATTAGAACAATCAAACATGAACATAAAAAGCAAATTAACGCCTCACCTTGGAAAATCAAAATGCTAAGGCCGAGTTGTTAAATTGTCAAAACAGCCTCCGTGATACAAAAAGCATTCAACGAATCGGTAGATGACCTTCTTGTAAATTTCGGTTTGCAAAACAAACTTAAAGAGTTTAAAACTGTTGTTTACAAACATGGTGAATCAAGAATGACTATTGAAAAGTTTACCTTAAAACCTAATCCAAATGGATATGGAAAAATCTAATGACACAAACCAAAGCTTTCACTAAAAACATTCAAACCAACTCCTCAAGTTTTCAAAGTAATACAAAATTGATAATATCACATGAGTGTTGTTGAATATCATCGCCAAGAGGAATTAGATGCGTAAGACGAGAGTCGATCAAAATTAAAAATGTTGTTTACAACAAACCTTTAATTATAAAACGCGGTCACTTTCCACACCAACGGATTCTTCTAACACACCAAGGGTTATCATCAAAACACTCGAGTCTTCTATTGTTAATCCCAAAAAGTCTTTTGCACAAACTTATGGTCCTTTACCTTCCATTAGCGAAGTAAACTCACAACCCGAAAATCGAAAAATTCTTTGATATTTTGACATTTTCATGGTCGACCTCAAAATTTTACAACATGAGATAGAATATCGATCCGAAATCAAAGTTGAACATTTTCAATCGCCTCCCGCGCGAGAACAAAGAGACATTTTTCGTAAAAATCTTTACCTAATGTTAAAACTTGAAAAGTTGTGCAATTTCGAAAAGGATTTTCATAAGGAACTTGGGGTAATGAAAACGTTTTGAGAAAATGTAAACATCTATTACTAACACAAAACGAAAAAGAAACCGTTGAGAAAAGATGTTGATCGACTTGGAAGATGTTATCTGGCCGATATCCATAATGTTGTGCTATTCTATTCGTTGCCATATGCATCCGCTCATATCTCTCCGATATTGTTGACATGTTGTTATTGTTGAAAACACCGATAATGTGCTTCGATCGAGTCTTTAAAAGCGTAAAATAAACGATTACACACGGAAATTCACAATGCAAAACGCCGCCTTCAATGGTGTAAAAAGATATTCACAACCATCAACTTAGTTTTCAAAAGAAAATCGCTCAATTGAGTGCACAATCTTCGATCCTAAAATTGATCAATCTGGATGATCAAAACGTGTCTTTGAAAACTCAAATCTCAAAATATGAACAAGAACTTTAAAAGTTAAACAGAATATGGTGTCATATTTGATTTACTCAAAAGGCTCGAGATGAAGCATCTAATGAACTTGATCACTATCTTGCTCACACTAGAGATGTCATGAATTTTGCCGGTAATATTCGCTCGAAAATCAAGATCCGATTCACACCATCTCTAAGTTACGGAAATGTTAGGAAAGTATGAACAACTCCCGCCCATCGTGCTTAAGAGATTAGCACCGGTCACACTTAGTAATCGTGAACCTAGAATTCCCACCGCCAAATCACAAGTTGCTAATGTGTTTCCCTCATCGAAATAGAATAGTTGCATCTTTTCCAAACGTCCGCACTTCACGCCCTAGAGCACTCAAACGAAGAATAGGAAGTTGACCTAAGAAAAGATCAATAAGGAATGCTAAAGTAGAAGAACACCCTAGGACTCGAATAAAACTCATGTTACTTCCACTATAGATGTTCATGTCCGCAAATGTAATAGAAATAGTGATGTAACGAATGCTAAACCGTTAAGTACCTTTGATATTCGGGCCCGATGCACCTTGTGATATTTGTCAAAAGAGTATGAATTCGATTGTCATGACAAATGTGTTGCTAAAGCTATAATCTCTAGATTACGGAATCCTAAGAATCGGAATACCTCTAGGCCCACTAATCATTCTAAGTCCGTGCTTGGTAAACCACCATCTTTAGATTCTAAGGCAACCATTGCTATCACAAGAGCTCCCGCTCACCTCCTAAGAATGTAGTACCACCTAGTGCTTTCACTAAGACTAAAGCAAAGAGTAGTTATAGATGGCGAAATGGATATATAACACACTAGGATTTAAATGGATGCCTAAAAGTATAAATGTGTGTATGTTCAACATATCGCCTTTAACCCTCTCACATTTCGGGTTCCACATCTACTTTATTCCATCCGTATCATCGTGTGTAATGCAGTGATATGATCATTCTCCGATTGTTGATACGGATGTTCCCGACACATGACAGCAATCTCAAACTCATATCAAACTTTATTGCAAAGTTCATTGGCACCGCCGATTCGGAACGATCACTTTGCAAACCATCATGGGCTACGGAGATTATGTTAATGGGAACATCGAAATAAGGTGGTTTACTATGTGGAAGGCCTCGGTCACAACTGCTTTCAAGAGGTCAATTTTGTGATGGAGATTTGGAGGTTGCTTTCGTGGAGAAAACTTGTTTCATTCGTGATCTACAAGGAAACGATCTTATGTCCGCTCATGTAATTCTAGTCTCTACACTATCTCTATGCAAGACATGATTGCTTCATCTCCCATCCGCTACTTTCTAAGGCAACATCAACAAAACTCGCTATGGCAACCGTCGTCTCTCACATCTAAACTTTCAAACCATCACCAACCTTGCTCGACACAAACTAGTCAAGGACTCCCACGATTCCAGTATTCAAAAGATCACCTTGCTCACCGTGAACAAGGGAAAAGCACTCGTGCTCATTTTCCTTCAAAGGTGGAACACGCCTCAAAGATGTGCTTCATCTTCTTCACATGGATTTGTGTGGCCCGCGCGCGCGCAAACGATCAATGGCAAACGCTACATCTTAGTAATTGTTGATGACTACTCACGATGGACTTGGGTCTACTTTCTTCGTAGAAAAGACCAAGCTCCACAAATGATCATCACCTTTCTCACAAAGATATGTGTTCACTCCGCAACACCGCCGTAATCATCGTAATGCATAAAGGAACCGAATTTGTTAACAAAACCCTTCGTGAATTTTATGAGAAAGTGGGAATTCAAAGATCAAACATCTATTGCACGGACACCGAACAAAACGGAGTTGTTGAAAGACGAAACCGAACGTTAGTGGAAGCCGCAAGAACAATGTTAATCAATGCTAAACTTCCAGATTACTTATGGGCGTGTCGATTCATCGCATGCTATACTCAAACCGTTCTATGATCACAAACGCCACAACAAAACACTTTTCGAGCTTGTCCACAACTATAAACCGAACCTCAAACACTTTCATGTATTTGGATCCCTTTGCTATCCAAATAATGATCGTGATGATTTTGGAAAGCTAAAAGCCAAAGTCGATATTGAGTCTTTATTGACACCGTGACAATTCTAAAGGTTTCCGAACTGAATCGTCGAACCAAGGAGGTAATGGAAACGATTCATGCTCATTTCGATGAACTCACTAAATGGCTTCGAGTATAATGACTTAGAACCCGGTCACAACCGCTTAAACTTCCTCAACCCCATCATCACCGAAGAAAGCCCTCACTAACTCACAACAAATGGAAAGGTTATTTGCTCCTCGCTCGCGGATGATATTGATGAACGTGTTCTCGTGTATCCATTGTCTCCTCACGCACAACCCGATAATATTCTTATACCGATACACCGCTACAACAACCATCGTTGAAGATGCACCTACACCAATCGACTCCAACACAACAGCTTGAACACACCGCCCAACAATGATGAACCAAAGTGATGATATTCTAAATGAAGTACCCCACCGCAGATTTTGATCCAAATGCGTTCTTCAACCCGCTTGCAAATGAGATCGCCGCACCAGATGTTGCGGAATCTTCAACAAACCATTTGAATCCTCGAACCGCATAATGTATACCAACATCAACCTCTACACATAGATGGACAAAAGACCATCCTCCGCTAACATTATTGGCAACCCGAATCAACCGGTCGTTACGAGACAACGCCTTCACTCGGATGGTGAACACCGATTTATGCACTCACCGCTCGCTAATCTGAACCTAAAAACATTAAAGACGAAATGAAAAGACAATCGGATTGAATCCATGCAGAAGAACTCAACCAATTCAAACGCCTTGAAGTATGGAATCGCCGAACGACCAATGTGGGTCTACGCCATTGGTCTAAAATGGATTTGGAAAACAAATTGATGTCAAGGAATGTCATCCAAACAAGTCACGGCTAGTTGCTAAGGGTTATCGTCGGGAAGAAGGATAGACTTTGAAGAATCTTTGCTCCGGCTGCTCGCCTTGAGGTCGTTCGATATTTCTCGCGTCATGCTCATATGAATATGACGGTTCATCGATGGATGTCAAAAAATGGCGCTTCTCAATGGACAACTTAAAGAAACGGTCTATGTCACCAACCGTATGGATTCGTTGATCCCGAGTTCCCGAACCATGTTTACAAACCGAACAAAGCTCTTTATGGTCTCAAACAAGCCCCTGCATGGTACGATAAGCTATCATCCTTCCTCATTGCCAATAATTTCACCAAAGGCTCGGTTGACCCAACTCTTTTATACAATATCACGGGCACACATCTTAATTGTTCAAATTTACGGATGACATCATTTTGGGTCAACACATAAAAGTTTTCAATCGCTTTTGCAAAACTAATGAAGAAAAATTTTGAAATGTCCATGATGGGTGAACTTACGCTCTTTCTAGGACCGCAAGTTCATCAATCACCCCGTGGTATTTTCTTCGAGTCACCCAAATATGCCCTTGAACTGTTAAACAAATTTGGAATGAATACTGTGATACTTATGCCACACCAATGGCTCATACCAAGAAATTAGATGTCGATTTACATGGGAAATTGGTTGACCCCACCAAATACCCAAGTATTATTGGGTCTCTCATGTATCTAAATACCAGAGACTGATATTGTCTTTGCCGCTTATCTATGCTCCCGCTATCGTCGCGATCAATCGAAACCCACCTCTCGAGGCTAAAAGAATCCTCCGATACATCAAGGGAACCATTAACTTGGGATATGGTATCGAAGGATTCTCGTTTTGAACTAATCGCTTTTCAGACGCCGATCACGCAGATGCTTAGACTCAAGGAAAAGTACTTCAGAGCTCTACAATTTCTGATAAACCGTGTCTTGGCAATCTAAGAAGCAGGATTGTACATCGCTGTCATCAACCAAGGTAATATGTAGCCATGTCGCGTGTTGTGCTCAAGTCATTTGATGAGAACACAACTCAAAGACTATGGTTACGTATTTGATGTAATCCCGATGTATCGCGACAATCGAGTGTTATTGCAATCTCGCAACTCGCTCAAAGACTAAATCAAAGCACATCGATCTACGCTATCATTTCATCAAGGACCATGTGGAACAGTGGTACCGTTGAATTATACTTTGGTACCGAATACCAATTGGCGATCCGCTCACCAAAGCCTCGCCTCCCGCTAGGTTTAATGAGTTGGTCCATCGGATTGGTATGAGGTGTTTGACTCAAGAGGAATTGATGACCTCTTAAAACAGCCTTAAAAACCCGTCAAACACCAAAACATCCTTTGTAAATAATTTTCAAAACAAAATACAAAAATATAAAATCCGATAAAACAACAAAAATATTCTTCTAATCTATATTTCTTTCAACATGGCAAGTACATTTCTTCCGTCAACACTTCAATCTTTCAAAATTCAAGATTCTTCCGATCAAGTGTTGAGGGGAGAAAATAATCTATTAATCAGATCAAAACATCTCGTGTACTTGCATGTTATCACATCTCGTTGATTCTTTTACAAATGATGGTACATTTCGGTTCAAAGACACTCCGGACTTTAATTAACAACCTTTCATTATTTTCTCAAGTCGAGGGGAGGTCACAAGGTTCTTTTCTAAAATCTTCATTTGATAACAAAATTTGGAAGTTAAAAGCTTTGATGAAAATGGAAAAGGTGGAGGGACCAAAATCACAAAATGATAAAGTCTATTTTAATAAAAATCCTTCCACCTAAACCTTTCACTTCTCATTTGCATTCTTAACCTCAAAAGATCCTACGCCTAATAATCACTCAACAACACCGTGCTTTTGATCATCAAGTTGTAAGTTGTTTCTTGTGTAAAACATGTTTCTAAGCATAGGTATTTAATCTCATTCAAATCCTACGGCTAAACGGTTTTTACACGTGATTATGTGTTCTACGATAAGCGATGAACACACAATCATTGTGTGTATGTTTGGGGTAAAATGGTTTGTTTCAAAACGCTTCTTAAGCATCAAGGATAACATTTTACCATCAAAATCCACCCGTAAACTCAAATTGATAAGTTTTGAAAACTAGGGTTTATGAGTCGATTTGGGTTTCTAAATGTGAAGTGTCTTGATTAAAAAGATTGTTGTTTTATGCTCTTGAGTTGTTAAATTGATGGTTTCCTAAGTCTATAGCCACCTGTAAACACGAATTGATCATCAATTCAAACTAGGGTTTAAAGCTTATAAACTTTGGGTATTTTTGATTCACAACAATTTTGATGTTATAACTTGGCCTAATGACTCTACCAACACTCTTGAACTACCGAATTAAAATGGTGCTTAATCTATGGCTAGAATCCATACGCAGAGATCTAGGGTTTAGTCTATGCGATGCAATTCTACGCATAATCGTGTAACATATGTTATTGCCATGATCTATTGATAAAATGTATGTATGTGTTAATGTTGATGACTTGATGGATTTATTTCGTGCCTTTGCTACACGTAATATCTGTAATCAAGGTGGTTACTAATTCACGATAAGGATCACCCACGCGTAGCTTGTTATGCGAAGACTTGTCTTACGCCGAGCTTCTACGCTAAGGTTCTACAATGGACCACGCGTATCCCGTGAAGGATATGCGTAAACAAGGACCCCACGCTTAAGGTCAACTCTTACAAGTAGCCCACGCGTAAGGATAATATATGCTCACGCATAAGCTCCACGATAATGTCTCTTTTCCCACGCTGTAACATTTCTTACGCAGAAGATAGGATTCTACGCGTAAGTCTACGCCTAAGCATATATCATACCGCTCACGCATAACTTTGCCAAACTACGCTTAACCCTCGGATTGACCTTCATGATGAATTGTTACTTGTACAAACTTGTAAATAAACCAATCATATCATCACGAATCCAAAATGTCACTAATAAACTTAAATCGCTTGATATGTTGTGAACAATATGTGATAAAATAAACTTTAAAACTTAAAGTTAACTAACTCACTAAACATTTCACGATAGCATTGAACTATTGAACATACAAGTGACTTAGGACTCAGAATAATCATTATCACTATACATTAAATAACTGGACAATAAGACCTTTCGTTGACTAACATTATGTCTTTCGATATGTTGGTTCTTTTGGCTAATGTTATTTCGCATCACGACATGGTCGAACAAATGAATGTGGATGCACCAAGTTCTCTCCATCACGATATCTATCCTCATGGCTATCCAATGAAGATTGGAAAGAATAACCTCCGTGTTGACTTTGACACCCTCACTTGCTCAATCTTCATGTCTTATTGCTATCGATATCTCAAGACTCATCCGTATCGTAACATGCTTACTCACTCGCAACCATTCCCGAGATCTACATCCAACAGCCTCGGAACACTATGGAAAGGGTCAAAGGAAGGATCACGCGATGTTGACTCAACCACAAACAAGTCACTATTACACCGCAGACTTAAGGGTCGCTTCTCCTTATTCCTCAAGTCAATCCAACCAAACTTTATGCCACACCGCCAAGAGCTAACTCTCCAATTCTTAATCAATATCGGTTATGACGAGGCTACAGGAGTAATCTCTAAGAACTCTCATGTAGAGCTTAAGAGTATTCCTCAACCATGGAGAACACTCTACATGATCATCACCAAGTCCTGCTTCGGTCGCGACAACAAGCATGAGCATCCTAAGCTCATAGAACTTCAAATATTTTGGGCATTCGTCAACATGAAACACATCGCTATGAAGCTCGATTTGGGATGACATGATGTCATTTCTCAACAAACTTGGCTCAAAGATTCCCTACATCGATATACTAAACTGTTGATACAAAGAGCTCTTGGACTTCATCCCGATATTCCCAAAAGGCTCAATGACCCGCATAATCACGACATGTTGACGGAGCCTATTCTATCCGTAAGAATCAAGGAAACGCTCTACAAAGAAACAAGGTGCCGTGCTCCTGCATTTCCTTCTAATCAAGATGTCGAAAGCTAGAATCGCACTAAAGGTATCCGGAAGCAAATGACAAGGCAAAGTTGGTCATCTTGATTTAAAAATCTTTCGAACACCGTCAGAGAACTGTAAGAGAAGTGCAGAAGCACAACAAGTTCTCGTGAGTCAAAGGAAAGTTCCTAAAAGGAAAGCTCCTTTTAAAAGGATTGTTCCGTAAAGGAAGCCGAACCTATTCCCACACTTGAACCTCAAAGACAACTTAGGGATGAGAGCTCAAGATATCGAGACATATGAAGAGGTTCATTACTCGCAATCGCAACCAAACACCGCCTCGGTGACAAAACCTCCAAGTCCTCCAAATTGTCCAAGAAAAGGGAAGACTCACTATTGTACCTTATGATGAGAGCTCAAGAAGAAGAAGAAGAGCAATTGATAAATCATACAGAAAAAGTTTCACAACGTCCGACACACTCAAAAGGTCACCGAATTTGCTAAAGATCAAATGGGTGGTCCCGAGGATCAAGTGGTGTCGCCACCTCTCCGATCCCGATGCGTTAATCAACCCGATAAGGATCCGTGCCACCACTCTTCTCGCAACAACAACCGTTGAAGACACTATTGAGTATGATTTTGAGAAACCGTAACTCGAGAAAGAAAAGTCTAAGGATGACGAGGATGATTATACAAAGTTTCTTCTAGACAGTCCAACTCACTCAAAGGAGAAAACCTCGAAACTCCTAAGGACATGAAGTCTCCTCATGTCTCCTCATCATCGGACTCTTCATCTCATTCATCACCACCACCATCAACAAAGTCAACCGATCATCATCCAAACCGTGAAGAAACCACCTAAATCTTGGATTTCAAACACATGCAAGAATTGTGAAAGTCACAAACAAGTTAGAAAGAAGGACATGCTTCAAAGAAAACTTAATTGGTATGTCGAACAAATGCAAGACTTACATGATGAGAATGAGATGCGGAAAGATAGGAAAGCTATTCAGAATTCATGAGAAGTCATCGCTGGGAATTGAATGAAATGATTGAAGGTTACACTCAAAAGTACCTTCGTGATGTCGCTCCTAAAGTCCAAAAGGAACCGGAGAAGTCGCAAGAGAACAAACCCACAAGTTTCTTCTCGACATCGCCCCGTGTGACTAGAGAAATATTTTCCGCATAACTCACCCCTAACATCGCCGAATTAGTTAAACATACAATGGCCAAAGAAGTCGATCTCTCGAACTGAAAGTTAATCGCTAAACTAGTGATGCAAATGTCAAAGCGATCTCGAACATTTACTTCAGATGAAGCTAAATTTTTCAAGGTCTACTTGCTTTTCAACTCGCTCATCATGCAAGGAGTCACCGATCAACCCAAACGCCAAGAGATGACGATGATAAGGATAAGGACTCGCACCTAAACGCCGAAGCGGCCCCGACAATCTACATCTATGCCACCTCCTCCACCACGGACTTCTTCTCAACATAAGTCTCTCCACCTAAGTCTTCTAACGACAAACCCCGGACGATTCCGAGTTACCACCCCGACTCATAAAACGGTGATCACTTTGAGTATACGGGTGGTGACGATGAAGAGGTCCTCGAGCCCCAACAACAACCCACCTCACCAAAACAAGTGCGAAACCAAAATCATCATCAAGGCCTTCAAAAGAAGAAGAAAACGACTCAATGACGCCGTATCATGGCTTGATGACGATAAACCGCAGAATTTGATTGGTTTGCTACTCTTGTTAACGACTCTCCCTACCTCAAGAAGGTCAAGAATTGGTAGACGGTAGTACTTTGGAGCATGCAAAATCTTGCAAGAAAGATTCCGTGTGAAGAAGATGACGAATCCGAGTTGAAGCGCATCAAGAATGACGATTCTTCTCTTGAAAAAAAATCGGAAAGTGCAATCGAGGTTGAATATCACCTTGAAAACATTGCTCGAGCCATGTCTAAAAACTGGATTGGCTCAACCCGTAAGCAAACATCGACTTCACTAAACGGAACAACCCTCCATACTACATCGATCGGACCAAACCTCTACCAACAATCGCCAACCAGATGAACCAAGGATTCCTTCGATATTTCTTCAACATGCACTGAATTTCTTCTCCATGGTATATGGTTCAAGAAAATACGCTACATCATTAACTCTTCCATTCCCGGTGAGCCTACCTACTCAAACCGTGATAGCTATCGAGGAACGTGCAAATCACTTGTTTTTCGACAAAGTGCAAGCATACGACCAAGATGCATTGTATGGGATTCATCATTGGCCCGAACGTCAAGAATCTACTACGAGTCGCCCGGTTCAAGTCTCAACATGAAGTGTATTGCTCAAAGAACATCGTGGCCATCAAACACATTGATCTCAAGTCTAAATGGGACTACACATTCTTGAAGAATATCATAGTCAAACGACAAGATGAACAAGACTATGAATTCTCGAGGTCGACTTTGAGAACTTGTCACCAACGACATCAAGACATGTACCTTGCCAAAGTGCGTGGTCGATGAGACAATTCTCGATCAAATTCAACGTGAATTTATCAAGTCGGTTCTCATCTTCATTAGACGATTGTGATCAAAGAACGGTCAAGATATCCGTATGGTCATGAATCATATCGTAAACGATGTAAACTTCACTCCACCACGCCTTGATCTTCCCGACATCAACCACAAACAACTTACGCCATCAAGAAACCTTTCGGCATTGTTTACGCAGTTGAACTTCGCAGAACCGCTTAATGGCGTGTAGTGAGCTCCATAAATTCGGGATCATACCTTGAAGATGGTTAGGGATGGATTGGCATGCATGATTGAAGGATATCGCACGAAAGTTGGGAATCCTAAGCTACTGAACTCTCGTGATAGAAGGGATGTGAGAGGATCATCACCATGATTGATGAACGGTTGTTCGTGGCGGATCGCCCGACGCTGAGAGCTATGTTGGTGGTAGACCCAGATAAACATCACCGCTTTCAACGCCCGCGCACTCGGGAACATCACCGCACTTCACGGTACCCTTGAATTGTTTCCTTCATATGATTTTGGATGAATGTTTATATATGTGAATGGCTTGTGCACACATACCAAAGGTACAACCCGTAATGGTCAAGAAAGGACCCCGTGGTACGCCTACGCCACAATCCTTATAAAAGGAGCGAAAGCTTTTATTTTGAGTACAACCTATCAAACCTTTCATTTTCAAGGTTTTGCTCAAAAGACAAGTACTTCCCATATGATTTCAAAACCTCAACCGCTTTTATCACTAATCGAGGGGAGTATTTGATGAAAACTTTGTTCACAAATTGTTCACAATGGTCACTCTTCCCGCAACACTCAAAATGGTCATATTTGTTTCAAACCGCTCAAAATAACATTTTTATATGCCATTTTGAGAGGGAGAAAATTGTGTGATAAGAAATATGTTGTACAAAATGCAAATGAATCAGGTACCTCGGACTTAACCAACGAATCGACGGTACTAAACTGCTTTGTAACTCGAAAAGACTTGTCCCGGACGGGTAATAATTTCAAGCTAGTTCGCTAGTGATGTAAACGTGTCTCGCAAAGGACTTGTCTCGAGTAGAAAGTACCATTCGAGAAGCTTTTGATAGACATGAACTCGATGGGTATGACAACCTTTCAAGGTTTGTCTACACCTTCAAGGTAGTTATTAGAGCTAGTTGTCACCTAAAAGTCGACAATGTATCTCTTTAACTATTCAACGTAACCGTGTCTCGCGGAGATTGTCTATCTTTAAGTGAATCAATTCAAAAGTGCGCTTCTTTCCTCACCTGCATTTAACCATTAAAACTATTAAGCACATGTGGAGGGGAGTATTATGCAAAACTTATCTCTCACCGTGGTTCAAACATGTTTTCATTTACAAACCCTTTGAGAGATATTTTAACTTACAAAGTGGTTATAATGGCAAACATAGGTTAGTCATGGAGTTATAAGGTGACTAAGGTTAGGAATAACCGTCTATGATAAGCCAGAGCCGGGAGGATCACCCAAGGACACTACCATTAGTTAGTGTTAAGTCCTTAGGAATGATTATAAAAGGAGAAATGAGAAAAGGAGAAAGAAGGAGTTGAAGAATCAAAAGAAATGTAAAGTAAAGGGTGAAAAGAAATAGCCCTCCATATTATTCAACTTATGGCGCATAATCGGGTTCAATTCATATACTCTTGGTTGTCACTTAGTGACACCGGTATTCAAGATTAAAAGTCGTCATGGACCCAAAGGACGCATGCACTAAACCTTCTTAGCCACTCAAGTTTATCTCAATGTAAACTTGTTTCATTCTCACAGGAACCCTACATAATCTATTGGCTTTCTTGAGATCGCCGATATGAAGAAGGAGACCTCTCCTAGTCTCTCGTAGGAAAACCAAACGACCGCTGAGTCTAGAGCCACGAGATTCATCAAAAGATCTCTTAGGAACACTTGACATTTAATCACTTGTTGATCAACAAATAAGATCTTGATGATTCAAATGGTTCATATCGAGTCCTTCACGATCTTAGCAACTGTCGAGAACATTTATGAGAGGTTCACATCATGATCCTCGGTGATTGAATGGAAACTCCCGCCAGGTCAACATCAAACAACCGACAAGCAGTCACTCGGTAACTCCCCGTGGATTACGCTGAGTGTGTCTCAAACGGTCACACGTCGTGAGGTGATGCTTCGTGTACCTCAATGACTCATCCGAATCAGATGTATTTGGTACATCGCGTTATCTCACTTGTGGGACTCGGTTCAGAACGGCCTTGTAAGAATTAGAGTTGTGTTTTCACACTATGTCGTTAACACTCAAGTTCAAACTTGTAAGCGCCGGAAACCGCTTATTACTAACCGCTTGAAATGTTTTCTTATGGAAGCTTGAGCGGGATGATCGTCTCGATTCTTCTCATGCTCACGCCAACATCACCACTAATGGAAGTTCTATTCTAAAGCAACACAACCGCCGTAATGATTCTTCATCTAATCAAAGAATCTACAAAGTCAAAGACTCAAAGAACTTCATCAAGATTGATTTCCACCGTCAAAGAGCGTGTGAGCATGTTGAAGAATGACGTGAGACACCGAGCAACAAGCGCACTGAAGCGCATCGATGCATAACAACATACTATCACTTTCACCACAAAGAACAATGATCAAAGAACAAAGTTAAAGATGACGTCAAGCATAATCGCTCAAAGATAACTATCTCTACACCGGGAGATTGTTCGAATCAAGACAATTCCTCTCACAAGAAAGAAGAATGTCGAAGACGCCACACTACTATTACATCAACGCCACCGTTTACATTCATATATACTGAGGGGAGATTGTTGGAATCACCCTAAACAAGATTTCAAGTATTTATATTTCATATGTAATAGGTAGCATTATTATGGCCTTTATGTTTGTTTAAGGTCCGACTTATGTAGAAGGCCCATGTCGAGGCCCAAGCCCAATAAGGAATAGGGAAGGAGAGGAGTGTTGCCCTAGCTCCTTGCCTATATAACTATTGTAAACCCTCATTTGAGGGTTGGTTGTTCAAGTTATTCTTTCACTCATACATTACGCCTAACCGTTTCATACTATTGTGTGTGTGTGTGCTTGTTTACTTGTTCAATCGCCTTATCTCTTCTCTTATAAGCTTGTGTTGTAAAACTAGTGTCCTAACATAACTAAATACTAAATAACGTAAATACCGACATGTCTATGAGCTAACATATGCTAGACCTTAATTGGGGTGACCGACACTTTAACATATGGAATTTCATAAGGCTTTTGGGGTTATAAGTGTTTAGTAGAGTTTGAATCATTTGGCCAATTTCTAGTGTTAAAGTTTGAATATTGATTGTACTTTTATGTTTAGGATCATCATATGTGTTTAGGTTTTGAATTGGAAGGCTTGAATCATCGTGGTTAGGTTGTTTTTGATTGATAAAGTGGTTATATCTGAAAACTGTACGAAGCGAGTTGAGCCACGAAGTTGAGTTTCTAGGAAGCGAGTTGCTTTGTTATTAGAAGCGAGTTGGTTTAAAGTGACTTGGCTATTAAGCGAGTTGTATTGGCGGCAAGTTGGTTTATCGACTTGGTTGTTAAGCTTAGTTGTCTCAGATACGACTTGGCTATTTAGCGAGTTGACTCTTTATGCGACTTGGGTTTTAAGCGAGTTGTTTCTTTAAGCGACTTGAGTTTTAAGCGACTTGTCTCTTAAAGCGAGTTGACTGTTTAGCGAGTTGATACCAAGCGAGTTGACTGTTTAGCGACTTGTCTATTGAGACTTGTCACTTCTTCGTGCTACATTTTTACGGTTGTTCTTTTGGTCTAGTAAAATCCCGTGAAAGAATCATTTCCCGGTTTAATCAAAGAATAATAAAATCCCTTAAATTCTGACACTCATGGATTATACCACTGATCCATTAATTTCCAATGTGCTCAAACTATATGACTCAGTGGACCGCAAACCAAGTACGTACTACTCAGAAAGCCTTACCTTAACAGATTCAATCAATGGTGATCAAAACACCTCGTACTCTGAGTCAAATCCCAAGAAATTACACCAGCTTATGCTGCAAAATGCCTTGCTAATGGAATGCAGCCTTGAGCCATATCAACTACTTCACTCTCATCTCTTACAACTCTTATCTACAATTTTGGATCGAACATGCAGTGCTCTTTTCCGTCAGGACTTACCTACATTGTCGAGAACCTTGCTGACGAACTTAAAATTATTGAAGCTTCAACTTACCAAAAAGAAGGCACTAAAAGATGATTCCAATGTTGCACTTCAGGTAATCCACAACCAATTCCGACCATTTATCAATGGGGAATATTCCAGACTTGATCAACACTCAACCGAATTTCTTTCAAAAACATACCGGAATGGAAATTGTGAGTTCATCGATACATTTATCCGACTAATGGATAATGTGAAAAGTACATTGAGGAAGCCGCTCAAAAGGATGATTTCATGAATGAGTGTCAAGTGCAATTAGGAGATAGTGGTGAAACATCGTTAATATTTCGGTTGAAAGGGCGGGTGTTCTTGAATGCGAGATATCAGATAAAACAAAGAATAAATTAACCAGCAGTTCGGTAACTCCTGATGTGGATACACATGTAAGACCAGTGGATGAACTGTTGTCATCTTATGAGGTACCCTTAACGGTTCAACATTATGCATCTGCTAGTCTACCTAAACAAACTGATCTTAAGCCTGAACATGATTCGGATGAATGTTCCCTGGTTGAGTCTGAGTCTAGAATTTTTAAAACAAATGAAATGGTTGAAAAAGGGGGTTTTGATGAACTTTCTAACAAATACTCACTTCTCGAAAAACACTGCATTTCCTTAGAAATTTCAATACAACAAAAGTAAGAAAGTTTTCTTTCTACAAAACCTTGCATAAATCCGGAATTCCCAGAATTTCGAGAAATTTTTGAACTTAACCAGTTCAAAACCCAGATTCAGGACAAAGACTCAACCATATGTAATATGAAAATACAACTCTCAGATCTGCATAAGAAATATTATAGAGGGATGAACAATCTTAACTATGAGGTGAGTGATCCGATTAAATCTAGGAATGATGAATTAGCTTTATGTGTGAACAAGCTATTAAGGGAAAATGAGTCCTTAAGGAAGAACTTATTAGAGAACAATTCTATGCTGTTAGATCAAACTAACTCCTTGTTGGCAGACATTGATGCCCTCAAAGCCCAAATTCAGGATAAAAGCTTCACCATTGTTGCCTTAAAAAATGAGCTTAGGAAAACCATTGGAAATAGAGTGAACACTAAGTTTACAAAACCATCGACCTTGGGGAAGCCAATTGCACTTAACAATACAGTACGAGCTGTAGTTAGGCAGCCAAATGCATTTAAGACAGAAAGATTTAAATCCTCTAAATCTAAGCTTGCCTCCCAAGTTGATGAGAATATAGTTTTGTCAAAACCAATCACTTCACTAATTCATTCAGATATGATGAATAACAATCCATAGCTGAATGTTCAAAACTCTAAGTTCAGGAATATAAAGAACTCATCTAGTCCATATAATATGCATCAAATGGCTGACCAATCCCCTAAGAAACAAATTAATTGCAAAAGGACCAATGCTCGTAATGTGGATTGGCTTCATCTAACTCGCTAGCGATTGTTTAAGTGGATTCCTCTTGGTAGACTATTTAAGTTCACGGTACCAAAGCGGACTTACTCACCTAGATCTTGTCTTAAGTGGATGCCCGGGTAAAATCTTCAAGAATGTTGGACTTAAAGGTTTACTGTAGGAATTAGAAATTCGGTATTAAAGAGTCGGTCACCTCAAGTATATGTAATCGTTAGAAAGCTCGTAGTCGTAGTTACATTAAGTTAAGTAGTATTTAGTTAAGTAACACCGTGGAGGACGGACGGGTCTTTACCCACCAGATGCCTCGATCCACGACCCGATGTGTGGCGATTTATGTAAGACTATAAATACTCTCTACCTCCCAAGGTAGAGTTGGAGCTCATAATAATATCTTTCACTTTCTCTCACTAAGTTCCCTAAACCTCTAACTTTCTCTCTAGAATTCCATCTATACGCTACTTTGTGTTATGGTTTGATGTGTATGTGAAAACTTATATCTAACAATTGGTATCAAGAGCCATGGTTAGATCATATCTACACATCTTGGATTTCTAGTGGTTTTAGGTGGTTTTGAGTTTGAAAAAGTTTAGTGGTTTTGCATCATTTGGGTGATTTCTAGTGTCAAAGTTTGATTTTGATAGTACTTTTACGTTTAGAATCATCACAAGTGTTTAGGTTTTGATTTGGTAAGCTTGTATCATCGTGGTTGGGTAGTTTTGGATTGAAAAGTGATGTTTTTTGTTTTTCTTGCTAGCGACTTGACATTCGGACTTCATTCTTCGTAGCGACTTGCTTTGCAATTTCGTAGCGAGTTACGTTTTGGAGCTAGCGACTTAGATCTAGCGATTAACGGTACAAGTAGTGGACTCTCCACTACGGGTGGCGACAGTGGTAGCGACTTGTGCAGAGCGAGTTGCTCTTTAGCGACTTGTATCTTTAGCGACTTGAGTAGCGGTAATTGTCGCCAAAATTCGCTAGCGACTTGAGGCTTAGCGAGTTACTACTTAGCGACTTGCATTTGTTTAGCGACTTGGGACTTTAGCGACTTGGTGGTATAGCGAATTAGGTGTTAGCGACTTGGTGTAGCGACTTGGGTCAAGGGTTATAGCGACTTGGTTGATTTTACGAAGAAGAGGTTTGACCAAAGTTGACTTTTTACGTCAAAACTTCAAACGGCCATAACTTTTGATCCGTAACTCCGTTCAAATGAAATACCTATCAAACGACCTAACGACTGAATAATGTGAGGTTTCACCACGATGTCGTGAAACTAATTTTTCAAGGCCCAAATCCTCTCCAAAGCAAGTTATTGAGCTTTTAAGTTTTAGACCTAAATTTCTCCATTAAATCGTGCAACAACCAACCCAAATCACAATCAAACAACATCTCCGCTTATCCCACAAACAATCATAAGACCTAACACACAATTGTCTATCATTGTGTCAATCCATCGATCATCTTAACACATTTCATTGGTCATTGCTTAACGGTTTGGTCTTGATTTTAGTAAAATCCCGCGAAGATTCTATTTCTCGGCTTAAATCATAGACTTGTAAAATCCGTGCATTCTACCACATCATGTCTTACTCTCTTGACCCAGTGATTTGAAGTGCTTAAATTGTATGATCTTGTGGATAATAATGATAATGGATGCTACCTTCGAGCGATTAAAGATGTTTGAATTAAACAACGAGGATGTGAGATCTTCATGTTCGAGTACAATGAGAATGAATTGCACCGCCATGTAATGCCATGCAAATGGAATGCGACATTGAGCCCTATCAACTACTTCATCCGCACCTCATACGGTTGTTATCCATAGTGGGGATCGAACATGTAGTGCTCTTTTCCGCCAGACTTACCTACATTGACAAGAAGCTTCTTTGTTGAACTTAGAGCATTTAAAGTCGCAACTTACCAATGAAGAAGTTCAAAGGATGGTTCGGTCAGCTCTTCAAGTAATCTACAAACAATTTGACCATTCATCGCTGGGGAATATTGATGATTCGATCAACACTTGATTGAGTTTCCTTCAAAAACATCTTTGGAATGGAAATTCGAGAATTCATTGAGACATTTATCCAACTCATGGATAATGTGAAAAGTACATTGAGGAAACGCACAAAAGGATGAAAAAGTGAATGAGTGTCGGTGCGATTGAGAGATTGTTGTGATAAGTTGGGTAATGTATCCGTGGAAGAATCGGTGTTCGAATGCGAATGTTTAGAAAACAAATAATGATGAGTCGGACAATGCTAAAATAGAATCTTCATGCTCATGTTCACAAGAGAGAGAGGTGCACCACCACAACCCGTGCAAGCTAATGCAAAGGAACGCCCATGGAAGCTTCGGATGTACCCATGATAGAGATGCACCGCCACAACCCTGCACGTTAATGAGAGGAAAGTTGCATGAAAGTTTCGCAGTACCTAGGTATGCATCTTCTTCTCAAAATGATGATTATGAATTGCATGAGTACACCGCATTTGTGCTGATGATTCCTTGACCACGAACTCAATACCTATAAGGATCAAGTTGCCATATCTGACAGTGCTAAGTTTGAACTTACCACTCGTGAGCAGGAGATGGATATCCAAATGTGTGCAATTATTAGAAAAAGTAATTTTAGAGAAGAAGTATTAAAACAAGAGTTAAACTCCTTACAAGAAAAGCTTTCCAAAGCGCTAAGCAAAAACACGAACTTCAAGAAAATGTTAAAATGCTAAGCAAGAATTCAAGGCTAAGGAATCAAAACTTTGAATGATTTTTCCAATCTAAAAACTTTGAAAACAAGCTTGAAAATAAGTTATGCGTATAAGGAATACCATTCAAACCGCTCACATGATCACTAAGCATCGAGTCTTAAGCGATAAGCATAGCATTCCCTTGTTGAGGAACCAAATCCAGAGGTAATTAAAAAGGCTAGAAATGCTCATAAGGTGCTTTATGATGGTAATGAAACTTAAGCCTGGCGTAAACCTAGTTGCGTTGAGTGCACCAGGAAGATAAGAAATCGATGAAGTCACTAGGGAGAAAATGAATAAGAAGTTAGAAGATCCCGAGTGTAAAAAGAATAACATAACGATCAAACCCCATAATTACACTAAAGAAAATTGATCTCCTTGAACAAGTTTAAGCCTCGGACTTATTAACCCCGAACAAGTGTTACGAAAAGGATTTAGATAAGCAAAAGCGAGAATCTTGTTGTAACGAACCCTCCCTTTAGGAAAATGCCTAGAGCGATCGTGTATCCTCCTAATACACCAATGCATCTTGTTCCTAGAACAATTGCCACTAAAAGCAAGACCTTAATTAGTCAATTTGTTATCTTTCAACTATTTGTTGATTTTGAGAAAAGTTGCAAGAAAAGGATCACACCCACCGTATTATCAAGGAGAAAGGGGTTTGAGCAAACTAAAGAATGTTATTTAAGCCAAGTCATGCCTTTCTTTAAACAACTAAAAGATCATTTTGAGAGTCTTAAAAAGGAATGAATTCGTACATTAAAGAAATGGAAAAGGAATTTGATGCAATGATTGTTGAGGTTAGTGATTATGAGAGAGAATTAAATATAATGAGATTGAGAGGAAGAACTTGCATACACCGAATGAGAATCGATTTCAATGTATTGCTCAAGATGTGTTTTCATCGCTACAAATTTTTCCATTAATGCTTCTCAATTTCATGAATTATCTGTTGCTCGAAAGTCTCCCATGATCGTGTCATTGAGCTTGAAACAACAAATTCAAAATTGCATGAGAAAATAGAACAGATGATCATGATAACTTGGTCAAACATTATTCTAAATTAGAAGTTGAACATCTTGCTTTGCAATTAAAACATCAACATCTCAAAGAAAATGTTAAAACCTCAAATATCAAGACATCCTCACGATGCTCCCCGAGTTTGATGCGCTTTTGAAATTAGCAAACGTGATGAACAAATTCGAGCTCATTATAACACGATCAAAAGATTGAAAGCCCAAATTTCACAACTAAAAGGTGAAAAGAAGGATGATCGGGTTCCATATGCCTCCTCCTTTAGATTCTTAGAATTTCCAACTTCAAATCATAATTGATAAATTGCAAAAGGAAAATGATTGTTTTAAAGTGAAATTTCAAAGGTTAATGATCAAAACAAAGAGTTATGTGATTCATTTAAAGTTAATCATGATAAACAAATTGAAAAGATAACTTTACTTAACGATATTGAGAATCAAGCGTGAGGTGAAAGGAAAGTTGCCAATCCCCAATTGCAAATACTACATTTCCTAAGGTTTCGCCAGGATAAATATGCTATCGATATGTTATATATTCCCCGCCCATTAGGAATAATGAACTTGCACATAAAGCATATCTCTCATACCTTAAGGAAAGTTTGACGAGTCTCAAGTGAGATTGTTGAAAATGAAAGATTAGAAAAACCTTTTGATAGTACTATAGCCTATGCCCGCATGGATGCCAAACGATCTCGGGAACTCTTAGAGTATGTAATTGTCACAAGTCCGAAATCTAGCAATAGGCTAGATAGAATAGTTTTGCCTTGTTCTATGCCTAAAGCCAAGCATGTGACCACTTGATATGCCTTGTTCCATGTCTAAATTCAAGCAAGCAACCTATGATGTGCCTCCTAGAATTTTGGATCCCAAAGACTTCTAGACCGAGGAATGCAAAAAGTAGTGAAGCCATGTAATGTTCCCATCACGTTACTTCTACAGATGTTAAGATTGACACTAAAGTTCATGGGTCAAAACCTAGAAGCAATGCAAAGAAGGATAGGATTTACAAACTAAAAGTGATCATGATAAGGAAGTGAAAGAACACTATAGGGACAAAAAGTTTTATTTGAACAAAAGAATCGTGTTAGTTCTAGTATTAGCTCTAAGCTTACTAAAATTAATTCGAGGCCTTATGTCGTCTGCAAAACATGTAAAAATGTTTAATTTCGTAATCATGATAAATGTGATGTGTTATTTCGAGGTCTAAGATTCATAACCCGCTTAAGAAAGTTTGGAGAGCAAAAGCAGTTAAGCAATCCTGAAACCTCATGTGGAATGTGTTTACAAATGTAGGATTTCAAAGGAAGCCCACAGTCGAATATTTACGAATAGCAAACCTTACCCTCGCCTAGATCCACTATGCCTAGAATAGTGCTGTTAAGGTTTGGAAGCCAACCGTAGAATAATCCCATTAATCACAAAATGTCTTTTGACTAAGTCCGATGCTTCTACTATTTGAGCCCTAGGAATAATGCCATTGCATCTCGGTTTCGCCGATTCAAAGATTGTTTGTGCTAACCAAAAGGAACCCATCAAAGACGTGGGGATCCAATGTTTCCAATTCTCGTCGTTGTCCAAAGCGTGTCGTATAAATCGTCCTTGGTATTTGGATTTGGTGACTCTAAACATATTTGGGCTCTTAACAATGACGTCTGCTCAAATCGGTTCAGCCTCGTACTTCATCATTATGGCATCTGCAGATAACACTTGAGCCCCGTTCTCATAGAAAAGAAAAGTGTACGCTCTTACGTGCGCTTTATCTTCATTAAAGAGAAATTCTCTCATGAATGGCCATACTCATCTACATTCTTCATCAACAAGCTTCATGTTTTTCCACGCCATTCATCATCAAGTGGATCTACGCTCATTGGTGTATACTCTTATTCACTTGTTAAATCAAAAATGGCAACTTTGGATGCAATTTTTGAGGGGGAGAAGAGTGAATATACTACATGATGATGGATGTTTGAATAATGCATACGACTTAATTTTATACTAAGGATAACTGGGATTCATTGTTTTGATTTTTGATCTGCTCCAACGCCTAATGCTTCACTCACTAAGGATAATTGGGAATCAATGTTTGGGATTCATTGTTTCAAGATATGCTTGATGAGTACTTCTCGAATTCTCAAGAAACCTTATCTCCGTTACTTCTCAAGGCGTTCTTAATGACTATCATTGCGCTTGCACTCATGAATAGTGATCCGCTCTTTGGTATTCCTTTGCCAAATCTTCACGGATCATTGTTTCATTGTTCTTTCCTAAATGTGCTCTGTAAATCAACCACATGAACATTAAGGAAAATGACTTCCTATGCTTAAAAACATTATTGGTGAATCTTCGGATCGGTTTTACATGTATACCATAAGGAAGAATGCATTAATGTCGTGAAATCATTTGTTCCGGTTCATTCGGTGGATCGACGTACATCCCACTGACGCTTATTCACGGGTTGGGCATTTGACACAAGTCGATTACTTGGAGTTAATCAATTATCACTTATTTGAGATTGAAGTTAAATTTCAAAGGCGTGTTCTTATTTGATAACTTGCTCGGGTCTAAGATTTTAAGTTGAAGACTTGGTTTATCTAGTTACCGGTGTCGGGATGGATGGTTGAAGATCCGTTAACTATCACTTTAAGGAGTTACGTAGTTTTACTCGGTGACACACGTAAATGACGTTGTGGATAATCAAGAGTGTTAAAGTCTCATACTTTGGTTAAGTATTGAGTACTTAGAGATTTGCTTGAAGCTTAAATTTCGATTAATCGTTCTTCCAACATTAGTGCAAGCTTAAGATGCAAATGCAGGAATTCTTCTTGATTTCAAGTCCGTATATCGGGTTTTCTTCATCGGTGGTCACTTCAAATTGTCTACATATGGGTTGATAAAGATAGTCGAGAGAGTTTCTATCGCGGTGGTCATATGGCTCCGGACAATCCGAGCGGACCTCACTTCAAAAAAGTCCATTGGTTCATCCCTTGTACCAAATTCCTCCAATAGCTCCATATGTACCTCCATCAAGATGGTTTAAGGAAATTGTTCGATCCGATGTTTGATGAATACTATGAAACAAATGTCGATGAAATGTCAAATCCATCAACAGAGGTCGCTCCTATCCACGTGGAATGAAGTCAACCCTTCGCCTCAATCTCATTAAGTCAAGCGCTGCTGCCGATCACTCGATCTCATCATCGGATCATCAATCTTGATTGTACATCATGGGCGTATGCCGCATCAATGATGAAGTTAATCCTTTGCTACTCCCGAAGATGCTCCATTTGAAAACATATTTGCTCTCGAATCATCATCGAACCATCTTCTTCGGAGACATCGACTCTGCTACCTCGGCCCTCAACAAGCGCCACATGAACACCTCGTAAAATGGACTCACGATCATCCATTAGACAACATCATAGGAAATCCTTCGTCCGTATCCACTGTAAAACGACTTGCTACTAATGCCTTATGGTGCTTCTTTAACTCTGTACTCTCAAAGATCGAACCTAAAGATGTTAAAGCGCTATGAATGAAGACAGTGGTTCAATGCCATGCAAGATGAAATTCATGAGTTTGATCGATTAGATGTATGGAATTAGTACCGACCCAGTTGTGCTATGATCATTGCTCTTAAGTGGATCTTCAAAGTGAAGCTTGATGAGCATGGTGATGTTTTGAAAAATAAGGCTAGGTTAGTAGCTAAAGGTTATCGTCAAGAAGAAGGTATTGACTTTGAAGAATCTTTGCTCCAGCTTGTTCGAATCGAGGCAATCGTAATCTTCGGCTAATGTCGCTAGTAAGAACATGGTAGTTCATCGATGGATGTGAAGACGGCATTTACGAGCGGAGATCTTAAAGAAGTCGTCACGCCGCCCAACTCAAGGATTTGTGAATCAAGAGCATCCTACTCACGCTTATCGTTTGAAGAAGGCTCTTTACGGTTTAAAGCAAGCTCCAAGGGCATGACATGATACCTTGTCAAAGTTTCTTCTATCAACCGGATTCATCAAAGGAGATTGATCCTACATTGTTCACCGTGAAGTCGTGCAAACATTTAATTCATGTTCAAATTTATGTTGATGATATTATTTTTTGCCTCGATGCACCCAATGGAATGTGATCGTTTTCAAATGAAATGAGTTCAAAGTTTCAAATGTCAATGATGGGACAAATGTCATTTTTCTTGGGATTACAAATTTCACAAAGTCCCGGAGGCATTTTCATAAATCAATCTAAATATGCAACAGTAGATTTTAAAGAAATTTGGATTTGATTCAAGTGACCTGTTGACACCCCCATGATTGACCGAACCAAACTAGATGAGGACCTCTCGTGGATCATGATTGACCGAGACAAAATTTCGTAGTATGATTGGATCCACGATGTACCTCACGGCTAGTAGACCGAGACATCTTGTTATTTGTTTGCATGTGTGCTAGATACCGTGCTAAGCCTACTAAAAGCACCTTGAAGCGGTTAAACGGGTCTTCGGTATCTCCAAGGAACCATCAATATGGGACTTTGGTACCCAAAAGACACCGGTATGTCACTAACGACAGATATGAATCATGAGATCATGCGGTGTCAAGATACTCGTCGAAAGCACGGGAGGTGCTCGGTTTTGGGTGATAAGCTTGTGAGTGGTCTTCAAAGAAGCAAATGAGTACTTCTATTTCCTCACAGAGGTGAATACATAGCCATGTCATCTTGTTGTGCTCAAATATTATGGATGAGATCTCAATTATCGACTATGGCTTTGAATTCAACAAAATCCCTCTGTCTTGTGATAATAAAGTGCTATTGCTCTCTCATGCAACAACGTTCAACACTCAAGAGCAAAGCATATCGACATTCGACATCATTTCATCGTGGAACAAGTGAAAAAGGTGTGGTGGAACTCTATTTTGTGAGGTGCGAATATCGGTTAGCCGACATCTTCACCAAAGCTCTTCCAAGAGAACGTTTGAGTTCATTCTTCCACGACTTGGCTTGAAAAGCCTTCAACGAAACACTCAAACGCCTTGAGGAGGAAGGCGAGGTAAAGGTTTCCTTCATCTATCTTTTGTAAATATTTATTTGAAAAACAAAATACAAAATCATAAAACCTTCAAAAATCAAATAGAAAAATATAAAACTTTCAAAATCCATAAAATTTGAAAAATTCAAAATCTTCAAAAATAGTCATTTTGTCATGTTTCTCTCGATTCGATAATATCTACGGTCTTGATGTTGTCATTCAAAGAATGACACGGGACTTTAGATGTTGTTCGAATTTAAAAAAAAAAAAAAAAAAAAAAAAAAAAAAATTGGGAGAAAGAGAAACAATGGTTTATTGTCATTTGAGCAAGAATCCGCTTTTAAAAGAAAGAACGAGCCATGTTTTACCATGTTTTCAAATTCCATGCTCGATTCTATAAACATTTATCTCATTGAAAACCAAATGCTTTGAAAAATAAATCGGTCTCTATTTTGATAATCATCGAGGACTTATTTGTCAAAATCTCTATCTCTCAATCAACAACCTATGTCATTGATTGAGGGAGAATGATTTCAATTAAATTAAAAAGTTATTTGGCATTAAATTGTTTTCAAAAGATATACATGCATGTTTTATCAATGGAGTTTAAAGTCTTTAAATCCGATCCTTATCGAGTTAAAACACTTTCATAATCAAGTCACAATTCCCTTAAAAGCTTTCAAAATCAATTTAAATCAATAAGAGATCACAAATCTCAAATTATTTGATAATTGTGATCGGGAGAATGTGTGATTTAAATTGGATTTAAAGCGATAATTAGGTAAATGGTTATATAAGGATGTACATGCTATCCCGCCTTACATGTGACAAACGATTTCAAATTTTCCATGCACATGTTGAGGGAGCATCTATCTTAAAACCTATGATTTGAAATGTGATCAACTTATCTCAATGTGCAAGTTCCTCTAGTATGTGCAAAACTCTTTTCAAACCTCGAGGCACATATTGAGGGGGGAGCATATTTATGGAAACCTCATCCTTCCTGAAATGCTATATCTACTTGATTCGATGTGGGAAGTGATGTTGATATCTTTAGAAAATGGTAATCAAAGAAGTTAATTCTTTCTCTTGCCTCCGTGTGCAAAACATTTTCAAATACTTGATGCACATGTTGAGGGGAGTTCTCGTTCTAAAAATATCAAAACAATTCGGTACAAAATGCTTTGATAAAATATCACAAGTATCGAATTGTTTGTCAAATGGTTTTCAATTGGTTCCAATGGCGATAAACAATACCAAATAGACCGACCAACTCTACTTTATGTACGGTGATATAAGGATGATAAGGTTAGGTATGTGTTCCCATGATCCGCCGTAACCGGAGGGATCTATCGAGGACAATCCACTAGTTAGTGTAGAAGTCCTTAGGTATGATGATAAAAGGAGAAAAATGAGATATGGGAAGAGTGCGGACTAAGACCGAGCTAGTCTTTGGAATAAACCCAACAAGGTTCTAGCTATGAAGTCTCGGTAAGCAATCAAGGGTTGAAGAATTAAAAAGAATTGAATGAGGAAAGGGTGAAAACAAATAGCCCTCCATTTATTCAACCTTAGGCGTAAACCGGGTTCAATTCATATACTCTTGATGGTAACATCGGTATTGAAGACAAGACGTCATAGACCCAAAGGACGCCTGCACTTCAACTTTCCAAACCACTCAAGTTCCTCTTAAAGGACTTGTTTCATTCTCACGGGAACCGACATTATCTATCGACTTTCTCTTAGAGATGGTTGATATTGAAGAAGGAGACCTCACCCTAGTCTCCGTTATAGGATCCAAATATGCACAAATTGAGTCTAGAGCCACGAGATCATCAATAAATCTCATTAGGACACTTTCAATGAAGACTCTGTTTCACACAATGTGAAAAGAGATTATATCTTGAGTCCCACGCATTATCCTTGTGGTATTGCGAACATCCGAGTGATGTGTATACATATTCACAATGAAGATGGAAAGCCTTCGAGCCAACATCAAACAAGCTCACGGTAGGTGGCATGTGAGATCTATTATATAGATCAACCATGTGACAACCGAATGTAAACAATGGGGCGATTCAATCTCTTGAATCAATCCTAGTTCAGTTATGGATTGACGGATACCTTTGAAAAACCGGTCGTTGTGCTTAAAATCTCTTTTCTTTAGCACATCGACCGTGTACTCATTTTTCAAACCAAAAGGTGTTTTATGATTGATAATTGATTTTCAATAAAACCTTCGTTGTATTGCAAAACAATTTCTATTGAGCAATACACGATTGTTTTCAAATCTCTTTTCATCAATCGATGGACTTAAAATTACCGGTTCACTCACTCCGTGTTGTCTTCTTTGAGACGTTCGGTTTGAGAACAAAGAGAGCAACTGCGAAACCACATCAAGGAAATTCTTGAATTATACCGATCACAGGCAAGACATGTCTCGATCAATCTGGGAACCAAGGGGCGGTGTCGTCAATTCAACGAAAGTGATCAAAGACACTTTCATGCGATTTATTGCTAATCGTTGTATGCGGTACACCGACGCTTGCGGTGATCGTAATGAAGCGGTCAATCCATAGCCGCATGCTCACTTAACACATTCATTTTAAAAGAAATCATGATTAGTGCATCAATGACTCGATATTTTCACTCCATGCTTACGCGCTACTGCCGCCAATATCATGATTCAACAAATGCTTCCGCTACTCGATGAGAAGATATCATGATCCGAATGTGAGCATGTCGGTCCTAAAGTCACAACATCACATAATACCAACACCACAAAGGATGTCTCAGATTTTTGATTCTTGATGATCTCAAAAGATGGCACAAAATTATTATCACGTGGATCGTTGAAAGACCTCCACTGAAGTAACCAAACATGCAATGTGAAGAATCAATGTCTACGAGCTTAGGAGCAAAGGACTACATCAAGAATGCAAGATCAATTGTTAATGTAATATCTATTTGTATTCAATGTAAGTTTGGTACATGATTGAGGTGACCTCCTTGGGAGATTGTTAGGAATTAGAAATTCCGGTATTAAAGAGTCGGTCACCTCAAGTATATGTAATCGTTAGAAAGCTCATAGTCGTAGTTACATTAAGTTAAGTAGTATTTAGTTAAGTAACACCGTGGAGGACTGGACGGTCTTACCCATTTGTATGCACGATCCACACCGATGTGTGGCGATTTATGTAAGACTATAAATACCTCTACCTCCCAAGGTAGAGGTGGAGCTCATAATAATATCTTTCACTTTCTCTCACTAAGTTCCCTAAACCTCTATCTTCTCTCTAGAATTCCATCTATACGCTACTTTGTGTTATGGTTTGATGTGTGTGAAAACTTATATCTAACAATTTCTATTAATGATACTCCTAGACTGACCAGACAACATCAAAAATGAGGATACACCGTCACTAACCCACCTATTTGCAATACTACATGTGCTATTAGTGCAAAGTGTCCTCGATCTTTTCGTGTACAATCTTCAATTCATTCATGAACATCATGACCGGTTTCCAACATAAATGAAGACCGCTCACTGGAATTGTAGCTTGTCGAATTGATGTACCTCGTACTAATCTTGATCCCTATTCGGGACTCGTTCTCATTAAGTCTTGTACAAATTTTGATACATTCTTATATAAAAATTTTAATAATTAATTAATTATTACACTCGTTTTTACAAATTTCTGTCATCGATAACATCTACGATCCTAGAAATGTTATTCAACAATGACACGGGGCTTTAGATGAAGTTCAAACAGAGTCTTTATAATCTTTAGTATTATTTCACATACTTAACTTGTCATAAACCCACTGTCAAGTTACTGAATCAATCAATGATTACTTTCTATCCCGTATCATTGATTGAGGGGGAGAATTGTGCACCTTCATTTGATTTAGTACTTGGGTTTGATTAATCATGATCATTTAGGTTGCATGTATTTGCATTCTTAATTGTGTGGTCTGGTTGTTGCATGCTATGTGGAGTTATTTTATACTAATATGATTGTCTCTTTAGCTAAGCAATCTTTGTTATGATTTTAAAATATGCGTGTTGCTTATTTGGTTCATGCGAGTTGACATATTGCGAGTTGACTAAACTAGTTGATGCATGTGTGTTGCCCCTTTAGTTCAAGTATGCGAGTTGCTAAGTATACGGTCTAAAAGTGTCAACCCGCTATAACTGTGTACTCATGTATGCGGGTTGTGTCTTGGTCAAATCAAAAAACACACTTGGTCAAAGCTCTTTTTTACAAAAACTATTCTCTCTCAACTCTCTACTAAGCGAGTTAATCCTATTTGATTGTGTGGTAAGCCTTTTTGCTATCTGATCTTAATTATCATATATTTATCATGATCTGTACTCGAACCCTGTCTCATTATGAATATATCGTGCAGATTGTGCCCTTTCTCTCTCATCTCGATCAATATTTTCTGAATCTAGGTTTGTATTTGTTTGATTAATGTAATTGAATATGGTCTTAGATGATTTTGTGTATATGTGTACATTATGTTTTGTGTTGGGATTGATTAAATGAGTTATTTGGTTTGTTCTCTTGATGCGTGTTGAGCGTGATTAGGTCTCGTATAAAATGGTTATTGGATTGCCTTTGGTTGATGTTGTTGTTCGTTATATAATGATTCCCTTTTTTGGCTTGTGACTTATCCGAGTAATTATAATCATGTGTCCTAGTTATGTGGCTGTTTCATTGGGTCGATCATGTTGTGTTCTTCATAGCGAGTTGCCCATAGTTGCTTGTATGCAAGTTGCCTAGCAATTTTTCGTTATAGCGTGTTTCCCAAGTGCTTATTTGCGAGTTGCTATTGAATATTCTTGAAAGCGAGTTGCTATATGCAAGTTGCATTATTTGATGGGGTATGCGTGTTGCCTCTTGCTTATCAATATATATGCGAGTTGCTCTATGCGACTTGATGTATGCTTGTTACCTTATACTTGTTGACCTGCTTCTTTTGACCAAAGCGTGTTGATGAATGCGAGTTGCCATATGCGACTTACCTCATACTTTTGATGTATGCGTGTTAATGTTTAAATGTTTCTTATGCGTGTTGAGGTATGTGTATTGATTTAATTCTTGTTCCATAGCGAGTTGCCTCATGCGTGTTAACATTTTTTGTCATATGGGAGTTAAGCTATGCGAGTTGTTATTTTTTAGTGTGATATTTTCTTATTGATGTCCTCTCGCAAATTATCATGCATTCATATGTCCCCGCATACTGTATCTCTGTTGTCTTTATGTCTCTGCTCATGTGCTTATGATATGGGGTCACTAATTGGTCATATTAGATAACCTTGTCTTAACTTAACAATTTTTCTGGATATTGTTGTTGGTGTATGTGTAATAATCAGATTTCAATGGCTGACACCACCTCATCTGATATACTTGCTGCCACTGCACCAACTGTCACTCTAACTGACGACGAATTACTTCCACGTGCGTAATGGGTTTCAATTGCTAAGAGCAACTGCTATGTAGATGTGGATAGAGGGCAACAAAATCCAACTTACCGACTGGCTATCGACATCTTGAAAGACACCAACTTCTTTGGTGCCTTAACCAAGCGATGTACTATTCCCTCCATTTATATTGAACAGTTCTGGAATACCATTACATGGGATAAGATGTCTGCTACGTACTCATGTAAGCTTGAAGACAAATGGTATGACATCTCCGTTGAGACTCTCAGGAATGCTCTTCAGATCACGCCAAGAGACCCCTCCAACAAATTTGTCACTCCACCCTCAACTCAAGATATATTATATTTTGTCGATGAATTGGGGTGCCCGGAAAGGCTAACCAAGATTTCATCTCTCATCAATGCCGAAATATATCAACCGTGGAGATAAATTGTTACGATTCTCAACTTATGCCTAACCGGTAAAACATCAGGGACGGACAGAGTAAGAGCTCCTATAATGCAAATTCTGTGGGGGATGGTCAAAGGGAAAAATATTGACTTCGCTGAACTTATTTGGGAAGAATTCACCTTGTCCTTAGACACATTCATCACTGATAGATTAAACTCACAGAACAAAGTCAAAGGAAGAAAAAGCCTTGGCAAACCAAGAATTCGAGATCGGGTTTTCTAAACTCATTATCCAAAGATCTCGCAATGACTTACAAGTTCAACTTTACGGCGAGTCACCGCATGAAGCCGAAGGATTTATTCGTTCTTGGCAACATAAAATATATTGCCAAAGGACATGACAAGGAGATCTTTGAATGCTGTTCACGAAGCTTTGCTTCTTGAAGAATCAAGAATGTCGATTATTTCAAAAGATATGTAAAGAAAGCCTCCGCCACAACCGTTGATGACACACCCAAGTCCACTCCTACACAATCAAAATCAAAACAATCAGGGTCCACCTACTCAAGCCTACCTAAGAAAAAGAAGAGACCCGACAGCTCAGTATCTAATGTCTCTCCTTCACAAATGAAAAAGAGGAGAAGGAGCGACACTGGTAAGGGTAATGATGAAGGAACCAAGGTTCCAGGAAGTGAGATGGGGTTGATAGATAAAGACGAGGCTGCACTTCAACAAGGAATTCAACAAAGCCTGGATAGTCTAAACATATCTCAGAGACCACCAGTGGGAGGAGTTGTGATTCGAGAACCTATGCATACACCACGACAAACTACACCTACAACACATGACAAAGGTAAAGGGATTGCAGGCGGAGAAGCAGAACAAGCCGCTCATATGCTTCTGACCATCTCTTCTCCACCACCAAAAACTACTACCCAATTCGAGCTGAGGAAAAGAAGCACTGAATCATCTTCAGCTCAAGAACCAACGGGAATGGAAAAGGATGTGTCCGAAACACAGGAAGACACTCTTGCATCTAGTGACACCCAATCAGATAAGAATGAAGATAATGAACTTCTGAATGATCCAAAAGAGATCCTTGAGCCAGGAACTGATGAACACATGCTCCTAGAAGAAACTCACATGTCCACAGGGTCATTTTCATCACTCAAGAACATTGATACTGACATTACTTATGGTGATCAATTCCTAAGGGACGGACCCTCAGACATCGAGTCAGACAAGCAAACTAATGAAAAGGAAGAAGTTCAGTCCATGTTCTCAGTCACTATTCAACAAGACTCTTCAACCATTCCTACGATGTTCCGCTCCAATGGTCTCCATCGCTATAACTCCATCAATCACACCTCCACCCGAACCTGCTCATACAACCGCACTTCCACCACCCGAACCCGCGAAAGATTCATTACCTGTTGTCACAATCAGTGACTCTGTCACTCCACCTGCCTCACCACCTCCTGTCAAAACAACTGAGCAATTGCTCGAAGAGGCCATCATACGTATTGCAACTATTGAGAAGCACTTTCCTATCTTTGTCAATAATCTTGATCGTCGTGTCAAAAAGCTGGAGAATCTGAACTTCGATGAAGTTGTAACAAGTGCAATAGAAGCAGAAGTAAAGGATGCGGTTGAATGGGCAATGAAGGCTCCATTACTTCAACGATTTAAAGACTTTCCGATCTCCGACATGAGATCGGTTCTCTCGAGAAAAGAATGTATGACGCAGGAGAGCATCCGACAATACTCATAAGAAATTATACGAAGCACTCGAGGAATCGATGAGGCATGATGATTATTAGCAGTTTGTAGAGGATGTACATGAAAGGGAGGCTAAGAAGAAAAAAATGATTGTTCTGATGGAATCAAAGGATATGTCTGGAGGCCCCAAGTCACCACCGTCTCCTCCACCTCCAGTTGATGGAGCAGCACATCCGAGTGGTGGATCTTCCAAATCTGACCACTACTCACAAGGCAAACCCACCTCACCTCCACCAAATACTCGAAACAAACCGAAGTTCAAGTGGTCAAGGATCTCAAAAGACTTCTACAAAGATGGACCACCGTTGACTCAGTTTACACCAATCATCTCTATTCCCGAAGTGCAAATGCTTAATGAAGAATCTTACGTTGCTCAAGAGTCAGAATCAGAAGACGATGATGCTTCTACCAAGCACATCCCCAAAGTTACAGAAGAAGAAGATTGGTTGGAAGCTTATGTTGAGGGTAAACGCATCAAAACGTCTAGAGCTTCACCTTCAAAGGACATGACTCAAAGCTGGCTCACCCAAGATAAACTTCAAACTCCTGAACCTTCATGGTCCATTCCTGAGTCTGATTCAACAAACCCTGACAATAATTGGGCTACAACCATTATTTCCTACTATGAAGCTCCAGCAGAAGACTCTCTTCTTCACTTCACAGAGGATATGGGAAGCTTTATGAAGTGGTTTTGTGAGAAGAAGGGAATTACATCAATCACTCCTAAAGACCTTGAAGGCCCAGCATTTGAAATCATCAAAGTCTTCCACTCAGATGCTAATCAGCTTCAATACCATATGGAAGAATGCTATAAAATGTTAAATGATCAAGTTAGTGAGCAGATCAATCGGTTTGATGTGAACAACCCTCTTCCTCTCGGTGGTGAACCTGGACAAATGACCATTCAATCAGAGTTCTTCTTCAACCATGACCTGGATTATCTATGTGCTTGAACTACTAAAAGAAGACCAGCTTTATCGATTTCGAAAATGAAAGCTGCTACCTACACTGATCAGGGTCTTGAACAGATGGTACCGGATCAATTCTGGACAGACAAAGAACAAGTGTATGACATTGCTGCCTCATATGGCATTTCTCATTGGTGGTTCAAGAAGAAGAAATTCTTCATTGATAGACATGGAGCTGAAAAGAGTCGCAGAGTATTCGATCTAAGTGCGATTCTAAGTGTTGTCGGCTTAGAGATCTTCTCAATCTATGGCTATGATTAATCAAGAAGATTGTTCTTCAAGAGCGGACTTGAAAGATTATGTTATAGAAGAAAACGACTTCAAACATTTGATGCCAAATGACTTTGAAGATCTCTATCTTCTGAACCTCCAAGGACATCTTGACCACTTACCTATTCGTGAAAAGAAGGCTCTCTCTGCTGCTGTCAATCTTTGGATCAGGGGCTTAGTCATTCAACAACGAGTTGGTAATTTTCAACTTGACATAGAAAGCTACCAGACTCAGGTCAATCTTACAAGACCTCAATGGGAAGCCAAAGGATATGAATTTCGTCACGACTATATAGTAATTGACACCCCTAAAGCGCCCCTTTTTCGATGTGACACGGGTCAAGAATGTTAATGAGATCACATGAGCTATGCAAATTCAGTGATGGTACACTCAAGATGGTAGAAGAAGAATTGGACTCAAGGGTGAAGGAAATCAGAACTGACTTGAAGCCGTGGAACAAAACCAAATTCTGGTCTGAACAGGATTTGAAGAGGTGTGAAGAGTTCGTTGTTGCGATCAGACGAAGACTTAAGACGAGAAAGATCTTCCGCAACCTTGAAAGTTTTGTGGGGGGCAGAATATGTGATGGTCATTACAAGCTACTGCAAAGAACTGAATGACGACATCTGTCTGCAATAGTCTTGTTATGTATTATGATCTATGTAATGTGGTGATTGTATTATGAACAATTATAACTAAAATGTATATTATAGTGGTAGGTTATGGGTTATTGTTCCATTTTTGTCTAAAAGGGAACTTTGGAGTAGTCCGCTTCAGATCAAATAAAACCTGACACATTTTTCTCCAACAAGTTTTGTTTCGTACATATTTAAATCACTTGAGATCCAAAATCTCAAAGGATTTGAAATTTTTGATCGGGGGAGAAAATGTGATATAAATATGAAATCTGATAAAAGGTGACCATTTTGTCTCAAATTGCATACTACTCTCTAATATGTGCTAAACTCTTTTCGAATCTCGAAGCATATATTGAGGGGGAGCATTTCAAAAAGAAAATAAACTTTCAAGGTACAAAGATTTCCATGTTTTAACATAAAGTACCTTGATTGATTTTGTAATGGTTTCCGTATGGCTATATGATCGTGTAAGTGCTTCTAAGAACTCTTCCCTCATTGTGCAAAACAAATTCAAAAATTATATGCACAAGTTGAGGGGGAGCAACTCTTTTGAAAACCACATCCTCTCCCAAAATTATCTTTAACAAAGTATGAAAAATACTAAACATGATCGGGGAAGTGATGTTGATATCTTTTAGAAATTGGTGCCAAAACGATTTCAAACATACGATGCACATGTTGAGGGGGAGCTTTTTCTAAAAATATCAAAAACAATTCAGGTACAAAATGTTTTGATCATGTATCACAAGTACTTGGATTGATTTTCAAATGCTTTTTAATTGGTTCCAATGGAAGAAGAACAATACAAAAAGACCGACCAAATTTACTTTATGTATGCAGATATAAGGATGGTTAGGTTAGGTATTCGTTCCCACGATCCCGCCAGAGCCGGAGGGATCTACCCAGGGACAACCCACTAGATAGTGTAGAAGTCCTTAGGTTTGATGAAAAAAAGGAAAAGGAGAAAAGTGAGAAATGGGAAGAGTGCGGACTGAGATAGAGCTAGAACTGGAACAAACCCAACAAGGTTCTAGTTATGAAATCTCGGTAAGCACTAAAGGGGTTGAAGAATGAAAAAGAAATGAATGAGAAAAGGGTGAAAAGAAATAGCCTCCATTATTTTAAATTTAGGGCGTAAACCGGTTCAATTCATATGCTACTTGGTGGTTACCAAGGTAACACCGATATTGAAGACAAGACGTCATGGACCCAAAGGACGACCGCACTACATCTTCCCAAGCTACTCAAGTTCCTCTTAAAAGGGCTTGTTTCATTCTCACGGGAACCTACGTAATCATCGACTTTCTCTTAGAGATTGTTGATATTGAAGAAGGAGACCCTCCCTAGTCTCCCAAGATAGAACCAAATGTGCACAATTGAGTCTAGAGCCACGAGATCATCAATAAATCTCTTTAAGGACACAATCAATTAAGACTCTCTGCTTCACACAATGTGGAAAGAGAGAATATATTTTAAGAGTCCTATGCATTATCCTTGTGGTATTGCTGTAACATCCGAGTGATATGCAAACATATTCACAATGAAGATGGAAAGCCTTCTAGAGCCAACATCAAACAAGCTCTTGGTAGGTGGCATGTGAGATCTATTAAATAGATCAACCATGTGACAACCGAATGAGAAAAAATGGGCTTATTCAAAATTTTGAATCAATCACGGTTCAAAGTTATGGATTGACGGATACCTTTGAAAACCGGTCGTTGTGCTTAAAACTCTTTTCTAGCACATCGGCTATGTATTAATATTTGAAAATAAAAGGTGTTTATGATTGATAATTGATTTTCCTTAAAACCTTCGTTGTATTGCAAAAACAATTTATATTGAGCAAGACACGATTAATTTTCAAATCTCTTTTCATCAATCGCTGAATCTCAAATTCGTTGGTTCACTCATTACGTGTTGTCTTCTTTGAGACGCTCCGGTTTGAGAACAACTAGAGCAATTGTGAAACCCATCAAGGAGATTCTTGAATTATACCGATCACGTGCAAGACTTGTAATCGATCAACGGGATCGTGGGTCGTGTACCTCAATTCAACGAAGTGATCAAAGACACTTCGCGGCGCTTTATTGCTAATCGTTGTATGCGTGTACACCCAACGCTTGCGCTGATCGTAATGGAAAGGTCAATCCATAGCCGCATGCTCGGACAACACACTCATTTCAAAAGAAATCATGATTAGTGCATCAATGACTCGATATTCTCACTCCATGCTTCTGTTCACGCCGCAAATATCATGAATCAACTAAAGCTTCCATTACTCGATGAAAAGAAATCATGATCTAGAATGTGAGCATGTCGGTCAATTTGTCACAACATCATATGGGCAACACAACAATGGGTGATACCGAGATTAGCGTGGTCGATGATCTCAAATAAAGCTCAAGGTCATCAAAATGTGGATCACCCTATAACCTCCACTTAATGTACATAGTAGTTGGACTATGATGAAATCTCCATGAATGCATAAAGATTGAATATTTTGATGAAGTGAAGTCTACGAGCTCAAGACTAAAGATTAACTAGAATGCTACGATACGAAATGTAAATCATGGGGTGACCTCCCTTAGGGAGAGATTGTTAGGAATTGGAAATTCTATAGTGAAGCATCGGTCACCCCAAATATAATCTAGCTTAAGTTAGCTCGTAGACATATCATTTATTACGTTATTTGTTAGTTAGTTATTAGCGTAATTTAGTCTAGTGCAACACCGTGGAGGAAGGACGGGTCTTTACCCATTGTATGCTCGATCCATGACCAAGGAGGCGTGCTTCTATGTATAAATAGCCCTCTCCCACAAGGAGAGGGTTGGATGTTCATTTGGAATCTAACCTTCTATGTGTTTCTCTCACTAGAACATCTCTCATTCTCTCTCTAAACACTCCATATGCTTCTATGATTTAAGTTTACATGTTTGTATGAAATCCTAGATATTACAAGATATGTATCTCGCCAAGGTACAAGGACGAATGCGACATTTCTCTACAAATACCCAACGTGAGTACATCAAGTCATTGCTCATCTTCATCAGAAGCATCGTGATCCAAGAACGTGTAGAAGACATTCAACTTGCCGTGGAATCTTATCAGAAACGTGTAAACCTCACAAAACCTCACCGACCTTCCCGACATAAACCAACTTGCTCAAGACACCCTTATCAAAAACCATTTGGGGTAGTCTCATGTATGAACTACACCACAATTGTTTCATGGCGCAAAGAGCTACACAAGTTTGGGGATCACATTGAAGAAAGTCGGGACGGTTTAGCTTATCGGTTAAAGGAGATACATGACGGCATAGGGTCACCGAAGAGATGGAATTGAGGGAAAGAAGGATGTTAAGAAGATCATCACGGATTGATGAAAGGTTGTTCGAAGGGATCGATCGTAACTTTGAAGAGTTTCGTTGGTGGTCGCCCAAGCATATCTCTCACAGCTACCAACGCCCGTAACGCATTCCACGAGTTATTGGCCGGAATACCGAGACTCCAAGACCTTTGATTTATTTCTCTTAGCATATTTTGGATGTGTGATTTATATTTGATTATGGCTTGTGCACACATAACAATGTACAACCCGTATTTGTCATGAAAGGACCCCGTGGTACGCCCTGCCACAATCCTTATAAAAGGAGCGAAAGCTTCTTACTTTTGAGTAAACTTATCAAAACTTTCACTTTCAAAGTTTTGCTCAAAAGAACAAGTACTTCCCCTTATTATTTTCAAAACCTTAAAAGTTTATATCACTTGTTGAGGGGGAGTATTTGCTTAAAACTTTGTTCACAAAATGATCTTCGTGGTTATCTTCCCAAAAAACTCAAAATGGACATTTTCGATAACAAAATTTCGTCAAAAATAACATTTATATGCCATTTTTGAGAGGGAGAAAAATTATGTGATAAGAAATATGTTGCGAATTGTTATTGAATCTTCGTGATAAAACTTAACTCTTGAATTGACGAGATCTAAACTGTCATACATCGAAAAGATCTGTCTTCCAAGATTTATCCGAGTAGATCGTACATATTCGAGAAGCTCTTGATAGACATGAACTTTGACGGGTTTGACAACCTTTTGAGGTTTGTCCACACCTTCAAGGTAGTTATCAGAGCTAGTTGTCACCTAAAAGTCGACAATGCAACTCTTTAACTATACAACGTAACGTGTCTCATGGGAATTGTCTATCTTGAGTTGATCAATTCAAAAGTGCGCTCTTCTCTCATCGTGCAGTTTCGTCAAAATACTAAAGCACGTGTGAAGGGTAGTATTTATGCAACATTTAAAACTCTTTCGGTGGTACAAAATGTTTTACTCATAACCACTTTGAGAGATTTTTTCATGTAAATGGTTTTATGGCAACATAGGTTAGTCATGGAGTTATAAGGTGACTAAGGTTAGGAATAACCGTCCTATGATTCGCCAGAGCCGGAGGGATCTACCCAAGGACAACACCAATAGTTAGAATTAGAAGTCCTTAGGTATGATTATAAAAGGAGAAATGAGAATCGGAGAAAGAAGAAGTTGAAGAATTAAAAGAAAACTAAAGAAAAGGGTGAAAACAAATAGCCCTCCCATTATTCAACTTAGAAAGGCATAACCGGGTTCAATTCATACGCCATGGTTGTCACTTAATGACACCGGTATTGAAGATCAAAGTCGTCATGGACCCAGTGGACGCACGCACTAAACCTTCTTAGCCACTCAAGTTTCTCTCAACATAAGCTTGTTTCATTCTCACAGGAACCCTACGTAAACTATCGGCTTTCTTAGAGATTGCTAGTATTGAAGAAGGAGACCCTTTCCTAGTCTCCGCCGGGAAAACCAAAGTGCACTATTGAGTCTAGAGCCACGAGATTCATCAAAAGATCTCTTAGGTACACTTGACATTTCATCACTTGTCGCTCAACATTAAGGACACAAGTGATACATTATCGAGTCCTACATGATCTTAGCAACTGTCGAGAACATTTATGAGAGGTTCACATGTGATCCTCATGATTGAATGGAAACTCCCGCCGTGGTCAACATCAAACAACCCCGACAACAGTCACCGGTAACTCCTTGTGGGTTACGCTTAGTGTGTCTTAAACGGTCTACATCATGAGGTGATGCTTCGGTGTACCTCACGACTCACCGAATGTAGGTGTACTTGGTACATCGCGTTATCTCACTTGTGGGAATCCGATTCAGAATGACCTTTGTGAGAATTAGAGACGTGTTTTCATACTATGTTGTTAACACTCTCAAGTTCAAACTTGTGTTGGATTATTTCTAACCCATGTTTTATGTTTTCTTCTTATGGATGCTCGCGGGTGGAAAAGATTGTGCAGATTCTTCACATTCTCATACCAACAACAACACTAATTGAAGTTCTCTCAAAAGACAACACAAAGTCAGAATGATTCTTCATCAAAGTAAAAGAATCTACAAAGTTATTAAGACTCGAGAACTACTTCACATCTGAAATTCACTGTCATATGAGCGTGTGAGCATGTTGGAGAAAGACGTGGAGACACTGGAGCAATGAAGCAGACCTGATGCAGATAACCACATCATACTATCACTACCACCTCAAAGAACAAATATAATGAAGACGTCAAAGCTGAAAAACTTCAAAGTAAACAAGATCCCTACACCGGGAGATTGTTGAATCAAGACACTTCTTCTCAAAAGAAAGAAGAATGTCGAAGACGCCAAAGCTACTATTACATCAAGACCTACAACGCTTCTCACTAAATCATTAATTACCAACACTTAGGGGGAGATTGTTGGAATCACTCCTAAACTTTATTTCAAGTGTTTGTAATCAATATGTAATAGTTAGCTTAATTAAGGCTTTTAAGTTAGTACTCAAGGTTAGGCTCATGTAGAAAGCCAATGAGCCTATCCAAAATCCCAATAAGTAAAGGAAGGGAGCTTGAGTGTTTCCCTAGCTCCTTCCCTATAAATACCTTGTAAACTCCCATTTGGGAGTTGGTTGTTCACTTTCATATTTATCCTAAGCATAAACTTTCTCTCATTTTATACGCATAAGTGTGTGTGTGTTTATCCGATCCTTCTTTACCTCATTTCTTCATATTGATGCTTGTGTTACAAACATGGTGACCTAACACTAAGTACGACACTGACTCTGACACACCTCCTGTTTATGATGCCAATGCAGTCTCTGAGGTACCAATCATTGATCCATGCTATAACAATGTCATATTTGATGTGTTTACTCATGACGAACACCATTCTGTGACACCAGCACCTACTTATGATTCATACCTGGACAATCCGAGTAGTAGCCATATTAACTTTGAAAATCCAGATGTGAATCCTAATGGAGGCTTTGTGGCATAAAATACTGAGGCTGATGAGGAAACACGTGCCCTATTTGAATCATTGATTAATAATTGTGGCATTGAAATAGAGAAAGTTAAAAAGGTCAATCGCGATGTTAAGGCCGCGAATGATAAATTGACCGCTGAGCTTGAGAGGTGCAAGGAGAAAGCAAAAGCTTTTGAATTTCACAAAAACAAAGAGTCAGAATTAGAAATTGGTTATAGAAATTCCGTTTTAAGAGAAAAACAATTGCAAATTTGCTTAAAATAAAATCTTGAGTATGACACTCTTGATGTTAATTTGAGCTTAAAATAAAATCTTTAAACGAGGAAATTTCAGATCTCAAAAACCAACTTTCTAAACAAAAAGCGACTTATTCTGATCTTGAAAAAGAGAAGAAAAAGTTGATTGCTGATTTTTCAAAACGAGAAGATTCTCTTCTTGATGAAATTCTTGATAAAAATGAAAAAAATCAACAAATTGGAAAATTTGCTTGTTACAACGGGTCATTCAGCTAAATCAACCAATATGCTAATTAATGAAACAAATCCGTATTATCATACATCACAAAAAATGGCTCTTGGTAACAAACCTTCTTGTGCACTCAAGAAAGCTCAGAAAGAACAAAATATTTTGCATAATGAAAATGCTCTATTCGATAAGCATGAACCCATAATTGTTCGTGATTCTCTTGAAACGTTAGAACTAACTGATGAGAGTAGATCAAAAATGAAACGAAAGCACACAGATCTAAAACCAATCGACTACAACAAATATAACAAATTTTATGGCATTACGCCCAGTGTTTCAAACAAAGAATCAAAACTAATTTCAAAACCAGACTCAAAACCAGTAGTCGTCTCAAAATCATTCTCGAACATGGAACAAATGTCTTCAAACAATCCTTTTAACATAAGTGATGCTAGAATCATTTTAGATGAAATTAAAACTAGAATGGGGCAACTTCAAGAGCTTGTTAAATCAAAATCAACATCAGCACTAACAACTGGTTTTCTAGTTTTCACGATGAAATGAAAAAGGTTTTTGAAAATGAAATTTCCAATCCGCTAAACCACGTCAGTGCGAGGGTAATTCACTTTGAACAAGCATTTTTGAAAGAAACAAGTGACTTTGTCAAGGACCATAAATCCCTGGTAAAGAAAGCTAATGAATGTTTTGAACACATCAAAGTTTTGGAAAACTTAAATGATTCTCTCTTCGAAGACATGTCCATTGTTTTACAAACATATTCTGTTGAAGACCATGAAAGACTCGAGTCTGAGACCTCCGCAATTGTTTCAAAATATGAAAAAGCTCTTGAAAAACTTGAAAAAGAAAATGTATCATATTTTAAACAACTTGATCGAAAAACTGAGGAATGCAAGTATGACAAACTGTCGTATGAGCGTGCCTACAAGGACATGAAAGAGCAAAATGATCTTTTGAGGGCTCAGCTGGAATGTCAAAAAGGAAAGGCTGTGGATTCTAAGATTACAAAACCATTGACCAAGGAGAAGTCAAATGCTCCAAAACCGGTTTTCAAACCAAAAATGTCTATTTCTCAGCCTCCTTCAAAATTCAATGAGAAAAAATATTTGTCAAAACCAGTCACTCCACCTGCCTTGCCAAAGCAAAAAGAAAAGATTGTTGAAAATGAAAAAGCGGTTATCAAAGAAACCAAAAGTTTTAGCACCTGGCCTTTTTAAGATGAGTACCACTAATGCGTCTGCGTCCACATCTAAACCATATGGAACAAACGACATAAGTTTAAACAAGCACTCTAAAGAGACTAGGAAAGCTGAAACACCATCTCTTGGTAAAATTGTAGATCCTAATGTGTGTGCCTTACCTTCTACAGGATTAGAAAGCACCTTAGGAGCATCAGACTAAAGCCTAAGAGCAATAAAAGGAACAATAGAGTCTCGCCTGCCTCTAAGAGTAGTCGCCTGAATAAAGAAAAGTATAAGAATACCCTAGGAATTTACCGCTTTTTAATAAGAAAGACATTTCATCTGAATGTAATGAACCTATGAAACTTGCTATGTTTAATGAATATGTTGAATCTGTTTGTGTAACTTGCAAGAAATCTTTAATTTATGATGTTCCTGATGATTGTGTTTCTAAGAATGTGAATGATAGGCCTGTTCAGAAGAATGTTCCAAAAAGAACTTATGCTAAACCAATAGGAAGCCTAGTTGTAAGACTTAGGTCTTACACTACTGATAAGAAGCATAGTGTTTACTTTAGGGATGATATTTGGAAACCAACAGGTAGAATTTTCACACTCCAGAATGGTAGAATGAGTGCTAAACCAAGATAGCCGGAGAAAACTTCTATGAGTGTGATCGAGATTTTACCTCTAACCAAAGGAACCAAAATCAAAACGGTTTCCAAAACATCTTCTTCTCAGATTTGGCGTGTTATCGAAATATGTCTTTGGATCGTCGACTCGGGTTGCTCCAAGCACATGACTAGAATCAAGTCACGATCAATTTCGTTTGAAATTCATGGAACCAGTATGCTTTGGAAATGATCATGTAGCGACTATCATGGGTTATGGAGATCTACCTTTTGGAAATTATTTGATCACTCGGGTTTACTATGTCGAAGGGTTGGGACACAATTTGTTTCGATCAGGCGAGCCTGTGATGCGATTTAGAGGTTGCATTTAGGATAAATGCATGCTTCGTTAGAAACTTGGATGACATTGATCTCTTAACTGGGAATCGTGACACAAACTTGTATGCTATCGACATAAACCAAATGGCCTCTTCATCTCCAATATGTATTATGACACGAGCATCTGGAACAAAGTCCTGGTTGTGGCATAGAAGATTATCCCATCTCAATTTCGACACTATCAACAAACTTGCCAAAGACAACATCGTCAACGGACTTCCAAAGTTCAAATACACCAAGGATCACTTATGTCCATCATGCGAACAAGGAAAAAGCAAAAAAGCATCATATAAACCCAAATCCGTACCCAGTTCGGAAGAAAAGTTGCATATGTTGCACTTGGACTTATGTAGCTCAATGAGAGTTGAAAACATAAACGGGAACAAGTATATTCTTGTTATCGTTGATGACTATTCAAGATATACATGGGTTAAGTTTCTGAGGTAAAAAGACGAAGCTCCAAGCATCATCATCACCTTTCTGAAGCTTATTCAAGTACTCCTTCAAGCTCCAGTAAGGGTAGTAAGAATAGACAATGGCACAGAATTTACAAATCAGGAGTTAAGAACTTATTTTGAAGATGTTGGAATCACACATCGACATCGCTTGTTAGAACTCCACAAAGATAATGGGGTAGTTGAAAGAAGAAATCAAACTCTTGTGGAAGCGCCGCACAATGCTAATTTATTCTAGTGAACCGTTATTTCTATGGGTGATGTTGTTGCCACCGCTTGTTTCACTCGTAACCCATCCCTAATCCATCCACTATTCAATAAAACCCCATATGAGCTTGTGAACAACAGAAAACCTGATATCTCTTACCTTCACGTGTTTAGCGCTTTGTGCTATCCAACGAACGACAGAGAAGATATAGGAAAACTGAAAGCTAAAGGTGATATTGGAATCTCCATTGGATACTCAGCACTCGAGGGCATCTGTGGTGTATAATGTAAGAACTAGGAAGATAATGGAGACGATGAATTTGAATTTTGATGAACTTTCACAGATGGCTTATGAGAGACTCGCTCTAGAACCCGCGTTTAACCCGATGGCTTCTAATCAAAACAGATTAGGACCCGAACCTATCCCGCAGACTTCTGGACATATCAGTTCAGGACTCATACAACAAAGAGCTCCATCAACTTTGTTAGTCAAACCTTCAGAACAAGAATGAGAGAATTTCTTCGAGTTAATGTTCGATGAATACTATGGTGGAACATCGACAAATGTATCAAACCATCATTCCGCTGCACCCGCTCAAAACCAACAACCACCACCACCAACAGAAGATGCATCTACAACAGTCGAAACCAATGCTCCAATTCCATCAACCTCATCTACATCAACTTCAGCAACTCCAATTCTTGAAAACGTTCTACCAACAATTGATGAGCAAAACCATAACATATCATTTCAAGAAGAACCTATACAAAACCAAAACGATGAAATGTTAGATGAAGACGTATTCGAAAACCCGTTTGCTATGAAATCAGCTGAATCATTTTCAAGCCTACGAGAACCATCTAACTCGCATACGTTAAACCAACGGTATCCTTCTACTCTGAAGTGGACAAAAGACCATCCATATGAACAAGTGATTGGTGAACCTTCAAGGCCAATTCAGATGAGACGCCAACTTGCCACAGATTGCGACTTGTGCATTTACCTTTGCTCTATTAGCAATAAAGAACCAAAGAACATTCGGGAGGCAATGGCTGAAAACGCATGGATAGAAGCGATGCAGGAGGAACTTCTCCAATACCGTCTGCATGACTCAAGGGATCTAGTTCCAAGACCAATTGATATTCGTGTCATTGATCTCAAATGGTTATGGAAGAACAAAAAGGATGAAGAAATTACTGTCATTCGTAACAAAGCTCGTTTTGTGGCCAAAGGATATAGACAGGAAAAAGGAATAGATTTTGAAGAGTCACTCGCGCGGTAGCCGATTTGAAGCGATCAGATATTCCTAGCCTATGCAAACTCATAGAAACATCACTGCATTTATCGATGGACATAAAGATGCGTTTGATGAGTGTCTAAATACTCATCATTTTGTACAATATAAAGCGCAAAATCATCGAAAACACTCGTAAACACATCAAAATGATGAAAATATCACAAATCTGTTTTATGTGTTTTAAATGCAAAATATCAAAATCGGATGAAAAACATATCAAATTTACAAAATTGCGCTTTAGTCCCCAAGTTTCAAAAATTATCAAAAGCAGGTCCCCGAGCACATAATTTCAAAAGTAGAGTCACCAAAGGTCCTTTTAAATTCAAAAGTTGTCAAATTTAGTCCTTTGGTGAAAAATATAAAAGTTTTGAGAAAATTACAAATGGTCCTCCAAGTTTAAAATTGGCGAAATGGCCCGGAAAATTGGAAAATGATGATTTGGTCCCTGTACTTTTGAAACTTGTCATTAATGGTCCTTGGAACAACTTTGCAAGATTGGCGATTAGGCCCTCGGTTTTGGTTACACTTTAGGTCCTTATATTTAAAACCCTTTAAAACCAAAATTAGGACCTCGCTTATTTTGACCTTCACAATAACCATTTGGACCCCGGTATTAATAACCCCAGTCAAACCCCATTTGACTTTTGTCTTCCCTTCCTCACGTGTTAACCACTTCCATCATCACTCCCCTGCAACTAGCCCTGCATACACTCCATCTCCCTCTCTTTTCCACCAACCTTATCCCTCCAAACACTACATCCAAGATAGCATTGATTGCATCCCTCCCCTACACTCAATCTCAACCTAGTTGTTAAATACTTTTTCCCGCCAAAATGAACTCAATGGCCAGGATCATCTAAACTCATCCAAGGGCTACAAGAAGAGGTGGGAACTGCTCATTCATGAGAGAGAAACAATTTGGACTATAAAAAGAGGAAGAAGGATGCAAGCAAAGGAGTTAGCTAGTTTTCATTTTTTTCTTTAATGTCGAATTTTCTTTAAAATGTATTAGTTTTAATCAAATGTTGTAGTTCAAGTTTATTTGTATCCTATTCAAGTTAAAATAACATTGTATGGTACTTTTGAGAATCAATTTTAAGTTTGGCTTAAAGTTCCAAGATTTTAGTTTACTGTTGTAAATCTCATTTTGCAACTCTCAGTTATAAGCTCCTATAAGCTTAATCTTAAACTCAATCTTGTTTATCTAAGCTATTCAAACCTTTTTATAAGTTCAAAAATCCATTCCAAGTAATTTTGCATGATGGTCAACGAAAGTCAACTGGGACTCAAATTGGATTTGGTAATGATTGTGGTGTTGCTGAGGTAGTGATGGAATTGGGTTGAGATAAGCTGTGATTTGGGTGTGATACCAGTTTAAGGAGCTGGCATTTTGATCTTTATAGCATGCCAATGTGACAGGCATTTGTAAGTTTCAAATCCAACTCACTTGAATCTGTTTGCTCTTTCTCGTTATTATTGCATTTATTAGTTGAGTTCTCTCATTGATTGTAGTGGTGTAGTAGTTTTGAATTGCAATTAAGTCTAGGCGGTTTACTTTGTATTTTAGCTTCTTAACTAGTGTTTGGTATAAGTCTATACTTGGAGTTTTAGGCTTCTCGGTTGATAAACTCGGTTGGTAGAATAACCTTAGGACATATTAGAGTCATAAAACTCACATTTTTGCACCTTAGAACACTTGAAGTCAACTTTAGTCTCTAACTATTCCCTTGCTCATATCTGTGGGAATCAACATCTGTAATGCTGCATATGGGTAAAGGGGTAGTTAAGCTAGCTTGAATTAGTCTTGCCTTAGCATATTACATCAATCTCAGTGCAACAATTGGAATCAAAACTCAGATAAGTCAACTTGTCCTTTCTGTTATAAAAGTCAAAGAGCGTTTTAACCGCTTTTACACCAAACTTCATGGATCTCTCATGAACTCGGCTTTTGAATTAAATTAAGTGATCTTGTGGTTTTACAAGTTCAACAGGTCTAGTTTCCACAAATGATCTTTTCAACTTTTTCCAAAGCATTCTTAAGCTTCAAATAAGCTGCCCTAAAAGCTCTCATATGCCTGTGACAGAGCATAAGTCACCCAGCAGTTTTCTTCAAATATTGCAGACCTTGTGCAAGATTCATTTCAGTGAGTTAGGAGCTAATATTTGGTTTAGTTATAGCCTGCCAGGTAATCTTTAGGACTGCATTATTAGTTTTCACTTTAGCTTCTTATATAAGCTTGTGCAGTAGCCCAAACAGTAGGGTCAGAAGCTTGGTTCTTTTGAGTAGCAGTTAGCTTCATTAACTAGTAGACAGCTTATTTAAAGTTAGAAGTAGCAGTTGTTAGTAGATTTAGAGTGATTTTAGTATAATATAGCTTTAGTTAAAGTTTGGTAGCTTATTTTACTGTGTAGCTTATTGTCTAGTGCTTATTTCAAATTAGTTTACACTGCAGTTCCATGTTCTCCCACATAAGCACTTGTTTTTGTAATTTTCCTAGATTCAGAACTTTATTTTAGGATTTCCCTGAATTTTTCATAATTTTTAGACACTCTTTGCTATTTTTCCCTTTTAAAACAGCTTTTAAGCATTTTTAATTACCTTTATTTCAATTAATTCGAAAAAGTTCCAAAAAATAATTTTTCAATTTTACCAGTTTAAGATAAATATAAAAGCATAAAAATATTTTTCCTTATTTTTCTCCTTTTATTTGGTATTTTCATAATTTAAATTAGATTTAAATAGATTTAAATTCATAGAAAATAGAAAATTAATCAGAAAATTACAAAAATTAGTTTTGAAAAGTTTATTTTGATATTTTAGATTTTTCTAAGTCTTAATTTTATTTTTCTAGCTTTATTTCACATTTTCTTGTATTTTAGGTTAATATAAAATAGTTAAAAATAGTTTTTAATTAGATAATTAGTTATAAAAATAATTTTCTTTTTCCATAAATTTTATTTTATCATTAGGATTGTAAAAATGTATTTTTCATATTTTTAGGCTTAATATTGCTTTAGTTTCACTTTTTATTTTGTACGTCGCGTAGTTTTTAAATTCAGTTTTATAAAAACATAAAAACAAAAACATCATTTTAAATATAGTGATAGCGTTTATTTAATAGATTTTATCTTTTTAATCTCCTTTAATTTGCATTTTAGCCCTTGTAGTTTATGTCCTTTTTCCGTAGTTATAATAATTCCAAATTCTCTTTTCCGTCCAAATCTCCCGATCACTATACGCGAGGTGATCCATTGCATACTCATTGGGACATAACGACCGGGAAACACTATACTCCTCGGATCTTCATTGCATCCGTGCTTAATCGATTTTAAATTTGGTTACGGTCCGCCATTCACATAGTGGCGGGCTTGTGTGATTTAGCTTGATTGTTTGGCACGCATCAAATTTTTGGCGCCACGGAGTCTTTGATAATCTTACGTCTAGCGATTAGTAATTTGGATATTCACTCTTTGTTCATACCATCCATCTGTATATGCTTATATTTTCTTATCCAAAAACCCCAAAAATACTCTTCTCATTCCTCTTATTCGTTGATTCTATTTCTCTTACCCTCTTTTGCCGTTTAATTCTATTCTTCGTATCCTCTCAACCATTTGATTCTCTTCTTAATCCTCTATATGTTTAATTCTTATGTCGACATTCGTCAACTTCATCGTCAGAAATGTGTGTGAGCGGTGTGGAGGGCCTAGTTCGCTTAATTTTGCAATTCGTATGAATTATCCATCAAAATGCTTTTCAAAGTTATTTCGACCACCCGCCACAACCCGAAATACATTCTAATCTTGACAAACCAATTCAAACGTCTTGAGCTACCCTAGCACCCACCGAGGATTACGAGGACACTTTCTTTGAAGATAGAGCCCGTAATCTAATCGAACAAAGTCAAGCCGATGAAAAAAGGTCGAGAATTAGAATTGATTACGATGAACCCGTTCAAACACCGGTGACTAGCAAGAATGACTTGCCTAATCTTCACGTTCCTCAAGAACCAGAACCGGAGACCGTAACGGAAGTGGTGGAAATTGCTAGCTCTCAGAGCACACCACTTGTCCCACCTCCTGATTTTTCTGAATGTTCTTCGAGACTTGATAGTCATCCGGATCACCATGTTGGTTTTGTTGATTCTTTGAATAAACCGATTCCTCTTCATAACTATCAAATGCAATCGTTTATTCCTTGTGTCGGTTGTGGTGAGCCTCTTTTTGGTTCACCCTGTCGTTGGTGTACTTGTGTACAATGTGGTAATGATATCCATAACGGGAGTTGTTTGTTTTGTGGTTCGAGGAATTCATTTGATTATGATCCTTATCAGAACTCATTTAACGACTCTTGGACTTTTCCAATTACCCACCACACCCGACTTATCTTCATATAATCAACACTTCATTGTGAATTTTGTGGAGGTCCTCACCAAGGATTTGAGTGTCGGTCCCGAAACACGTTTGTGCGTGAACGACTTCCGGTGATGCTCGAGTTTTGGTTATGACCAAAATCCATATGATTCACCATTCCGCACTCAGCAGCTTTTATTGTTGTGAGTCTCGTGGAGGTCCCCACTTCATTTCGATTGTCAAATAGGAACCCGGTTCCTTGTAACAATCATGACTCTCACAGATTTGAAAATTTCCAACCTCCACAAGATTATACTGGTTCAAACTCCATCCGAGCCGTTGTCTCATGAAATCTCCCGGATCTTGAAACCGTAATGAAAACACTTGATGATATGATTCAAAACTTTAAGAATCAAGTGAGTGGTGAAAAGACCATAGGAGAATTGCGGTCAAGAACGAGAAGAACGAGAGGCTCGCAGCTAGGGAAGAATCATTAATCCTAGAGCAAGCGGCTCTAAGACGCTCCCAATTTCTCAAGGCGCTCTATATGATGATGACGAGGAGAGTTTTATCCTTTTAGAGATAATACTTCTCAACTCCCTCAGTCAGTTGATATCCCAGCAGTTGAGATTCCATCTCAAACAACTGGCTTTCACACAAGAGGTTCCCACTCACTCTTTGAACATGGGGACGAGCATCTTGACACTGTTCCTGAAAAGGAATCGGACGAATTCATAAAGTCTAGTGTTGAGGACCTTGTCCCAATCCCAAGAGAGTCACAGGGAATTCTTGATCATGTATGTGATATCCCTCCTCCTCTTGTCTTCCAAGATGATCATGTTGAGATGTCCTCCGATTCTGATGATGATGATTCGTTATCTTGTGGAGACATCATTTATGTGGAAGATTCACCTTCTGAGCTTGTTAGCTTAGAAGAAGAGAATGATGAAGTTCTTGACATCGAAATCAAAGATGAAGCTCTTCGAGCAACATTATTGAATGTCGACTTCTCATTTCTAAAATCGAGGCTTTCAAAGAGAAACCTATTTCATCTCCTATCCCCAATAAGGGTAGTGACATTCTTCCGATGATTCTATTAGGAAATGAAAGCCTCTGTTTTGATAATATGGGAGAGAAGATTAGTGGCGATACCACTTCTCATTCTCATAATTCTCTCCCGATTGTGAATCATTTACTTTTGAGGAGTTCGCCGGTGAACCCACTCATATCAATTCGAATATGATTCATTCACCTTCATGGAGTTCTCGGATGAACTCACTCATATCATATCTCCGCGGAGTATGATAAATTCGCTGATCTAGACACTCCGAGATTTGTCTTGATCACATAAGCTTAAATGATGAGATTCATAATCCCGAAATTATGGATCCTCCTATAGATGAAGATGAGTTAATCATGATGATTATCATGATTTTCTATCTCTTCTTCACCTATCCGCGGCTTCTCCTGTTCTTCACTCCTTCGGAATGAAGACATTATCTTTGATCCCGGCATTTCCATATATCATTTTGAGCCGGTTCTATGTATATCTCATCGGTGTGGAACTTTCACGTGCTTCAAATGTTTGTCCAAACATCTTGAATGAAAGTCCGATGGAGATTGTTTCTTCCACTTTGCTTCCCATGAACCAATGAATTCGGGGTCGAGTCAAGCTAGCGACTCGGAAATCAAAACAAGAGACGCACCATATGGGTTTTCACCCATATTTCGACTTCTTACCCTTTCTACCACCTAAGTGTGGGGTGATGCCCACATATTTCTAAAAAAAAAAAAAAAAAAAAAAAATCTTTCAAATAATGGCGTAGTATTTCCCTTTTACGTTCTTTGTTTCGGCATAACCGCGGTACTTTGAATATTGAGGGCAATATTCATTTCTAAGTGTGGGGAATTCTCACGAATTTTATCATATAATTATACCAATTCCCGTTTTGGCCAAAATTTTTTTGGAGTAAGTGTTCTACACTTACTCATTTGGTTATCATCCGCCATGTCTCAGTAAGACAAAAGGATTAGCTAATCCGAGAGCAAACGGCTCTTGGTAAAGATTTCTCAAATCCGCTTATATGGCTTGCAATTTGCCCAAAATTGTATGGTTCTCAACTCACCATATCCTAAAAGTGAAGAGTTGGCTAGCCGCAAGATTATGGCTTGTGGTAAAGGCAAAGTGGAAAACCATAATTGGTAATCGGCTCACCAAAGATAATATTGATAATTTATCTAAGAGTTGGCTAGTCCGTATGGTACGGCTTCCGGTAAAGACAAATCAAACCGTTGAAAGTCGGTGGTTTGCTCAAAATCACATGGTTATCGGTGTACCATGGTTCTCACTTGAATCGAAACATTTGGCTACTCGTAAGTAATGGCTTTTGGTAAAGAGATTAAAATCCATTATGTTTTATCAAATCATTGCTAGGGACTAGCAATATCTCGATGTGGGGATTGATGAGTGTCTAAATACTCATCATTTTTGTACAATATAAACCGCAAAATCATCGAAAACACTCGAAACACATCAAATGATGAAAATATCACAAACTGTGTTTTATGTGTTTTAAATGCAAAAATATCAAAATCGATGAAAAACATATCAAATTTGCAAAATTGCGCTTTAGTCCCCAAGTTTCAAAAATTGTCAAAACAGTCCCCGAGCACATAATTTCAAAAGTAGAGTCACCAAAGGTCCTTTTAAAATCAAAAGTTGTCAAATTTAGTCCTTTGGTGAAAAATATAAAAAGTTTTGAGAAAATTACAAAATGGTCCTCCAAGTTTAAAAATTGGCAGAAATGGCCCCCGGAAAATTGGAAAATGACAGATTTGGTCCCTGTACTTTTGAAACTTGTCATTAATGGTCCTTGGAACAACTTTGCAAGATTGGCAGATTAGGCCCCTCAGTTTTCAGAAGTTACACTTTAGGTCCTTATATTTAAAACCCTTTAAAACCAAAATTAGGACCCTTGCCTATTTTGACCCCCTGTCAAATAACCATTTGGAGCCCCTGGTATTAATAACCCCAGTCAAACCCCATTTGACTTTTGTCTTCCCTCCCTCACGTGTTAACCACTTCCATCATCACTCCCTTGCAACTAGCCCTGCATACACTCCATCTCCCTCTCTTTTCCACCAACCTTATCCCTCCAAACACTACATCCAAGATAGCATTGATTGCATCCCTCCCCTACACTCAATCTCAACCTAGTTGTTAAATACTTTTTCCCGCCAAAATGAACTCAATGGCCAGGATCATCTAAACTCATCCAAGGGCTACAAGAAGAGGTGGGAACTGCTCATTCATGAGAGAAACAATTTGGACTATAAAAGAGGAAGAAGGATGCAAGCAAAGGAGTTAGCTAGTTTTCATTTTTTCTTTAATGTCGAATTTTCTTTAAAATGTATTAGTTTTAATCAAATGTTGTAGTTCAAGTTTATTTGTATCCTATTCAAGTTAAAATAACATTGTATGGTACTTTTGAGAATCAATTTTAAGTTTGGCTTAAAGTTCCAAGATTTTAGTTCTTGTTGTAAATCTCATTTGCAACTCTCTAGGTTATAAGCTCCTATAAGCTTAATCTTAAACTCAATCTTGTTTATCTAAGCTATTCAAACCTTTTATAAGTTCAAAATCCATTCCAAGTAATTTTGCATGATGGTCAACGAAAGTCAACTGGGACTCAAATTGGATTTGGTAATGATTGTGGTGTTGCTGAGGTAGTGATGGAATTGGGTTGAGATAAGCTGTGATTTGGGTGTGATACCAGTTTAAGGAGCTGGCATTTTGATCTTTATAGCATGCCAATGTGACAGGGCATTTGTAAGTTTCAAATCCAACTCACTTGAATCTGTTTGCTCTTTAATGTTATTATTGCATTTATTAGTTGAGTTCTCTCATTGATTGTAGTGGTGTAGTAGTTTTGAATTGCAATTAAGTCTAGACTGGTTTACTTTGTATTTTAGCTTCTTAACTAGTGTTTGGTATAAGTCTATACTTGGAGTTTTTAGGCTTCTCAGTTGATAAACTCAGTTGGTAGAATAACCTTAGGACATATTAGAGTCATAAAACTCACATTTTTGCACCTTAGAACACTTGAAGTCAACTTTAGTCTCTAACTGTTCCCTTGCTCATATCTGTGGGAATCAACATCTGTAATGCTGCATATGGGTAAAGGGGTAGTTAAGCTAGCTTGAATTAGTCTTGCCTTAGCATATTACATCAATCTCAGTGCAACAATTGGAATCAAAACTCAGATAAGTCAACTTGTCCTTTCTGTTATAAAAGTCAAAGAGCAGCTTAACCAGTTTTACACCAAACTTCATGGATCTCTCATGAACTCAGTTTTGAATTAAATTAAGTGATACTGTGGGTTTTACAAGTTCAACAGGTCTAGTTTCCACAAATGATCTTTTCAACTTTTTCCAAAGCATTCTTAAGCTTCAAATAAGCTGCCCTAAAAGCTCTCATATGCCTGTGACAGAGCATAAGTCACCCAGCAGTTTTCTTCAAATATTGCAGACCTTGTGCAAGATTCATTTCAGTGAGTTAGGAGCTAATATTTGGTTTAGTTATAGCCGCTGTGTAATCTTTAGGACTGCATTATTAGTTTTCACTTTAGCTTCTTATATAAGCTTGTGCAGTAGCCCAAACAGTAGGGTCAGAAGCTTGGTTCTTTTGAGTAGCAGTTAGCTTCATTAACTAGTAGACAGCTTATTTAAAGTTAGAAGTAGCAGTTGTTAGTAGATTTAGAGTGATTTTAGTATAATATAGCTTTAGTTAAAGTTTGGTAGCTTATTTTACTGTGTAGCTTATTGTCTAGTGCTTATTGCAAATCAGTTTACACTGCAGTTCCATGTTCTCCCACATAAGCACTTGTTTTTGTAATTTTCCTAGATTCAGAACTTTATTTTAGGATTTCCCTGAATTTTTCATAATTTTTAGACACTGTTTGCTATTTTTCCCCTTTTAAAACAGTTTTTAAGCATTTTTTTAATTACCTTTTATTTCAATTAATTCAGAAAAAGTTCCAAAAAAATAATTTTTCAATTTTACCAGTTTAAGATAAATATAAAAAGCATAAAAAATATTTTTCCTTATTTTTCTCCTTTTATTTGGTATTTTTCATAATTTAAATTAGATTTAAATAGATTTAAATTCATAGAAAATAGAAAATTAATCAGAAAATTACAAAAATTAGTTTTGAAAAGTTTATTCTGATATTTTAGATTTTTCTAAGTGTTAATTTTATTTTTCTAGCTTTATTTCAAATTTTCTTGTATTTTAGGTTAATATAAAATAGTTAAAAATAGTTTTTAATTAGATAATTAGTTATAAAAATAATTTTCTTTTTCCATAAATTTTATTTTATCATTAGGATTGTAAAAATGTATTTTTCATATTTTTAGGCTTAATATTGCTTTAGTTTCACTTTTTATTTTGTACGTCGCGTAGTTTTTAAATTCAGTTTTATAAAAACATAAAAACAAAAACATCATTTTAAATATAGTGATAGCGTTTATTTAATAGATTTTATCTTTTTAATCTCCTTTAATTTGCATTTTAGCCCTTGTAGTTTATGTCCTTTTCCATAGTTATAATAATTCCAAATTCTCTTTCCGTCCAAATCTCCCGATCACTATACGCGAGGTGATCCATTGCACTACTATTGGGACATAACGACTTGGGAAACACTATACTCCTCGGATCTTCATTGCATACGTGCTTAAGCGTTTTAAGTCGGTTACGGTCCGCCATTCACAAGTGGCGGGCTTGTGCGATTTAGCTCGACTGTTTGCACGCATCGTTCTTGAATGGAACTCGAAAGAAGAAGTGTATGTGAGTCACCGGAAGGCTTCATCGACATGGAACATCCAGACTACGTCTTTAAGCTCAAAAAGGAAATCTATGGTTTGAAACAAGCTCCGAGAGCGTGGTATGACGAACTGTCCTCTTTCTTGATCAAAAACAATTACACCAAAGGCACTGTTGATCCTACCTTGTTTACTCGAAAATACAACACTGACATTTTGATTGTTCATATTTATGTGGACGGCATTATTTTTGGGTCCACTAATCCGAATCCTTCAAAACATTTTGAAAATCTCATGAAAAGCAAATTTGAAATGTCCATGATGGGGGAACTAAAATTTTTTCTGGTTTACAAATACATCAATCCCCTCGTAGAATTTTCATTAATCAATCTAAATACACAACTGAGATTTTGAAAAATCATGGTATGGATAATTGTGACTCGGTCGGTACACCAATGGTAACTTCACCAAAAATTGGAGCCGATTTATTTGGGAAACCTATCGATCCAAAGAAATATCGGAGCATGATTGGTTCTATGATGTACCTCACTGCTAGTCGACCCGATATTCATTTTGTTGTTTGCTTATTAGCACGGTTTTTGGCAAAGCCTACCGAACTGCACCTCAAAGAGGTTAAACGGATCTTTCGGTACCTGAAGAGATCCATTCACATGGGACTTTGGTATCCGAAGGAATCCATATTTGATCTAATAGCCTTTTCAGATGCGGACCACGCAGGTGATCAAGTTACAACAAAAAGTACATCAGGAGAAGCACAATTTTTGGGTGAAAAGTTAGTAAGCTGGTCTTCAAAGAAACAAGATTGTACTGCACTTTAAACCGATGAAGCCGAGTATGTGTCTCTATCTGCGTGTTGTGCTCAAGTTCTATGGATGAGAACACAACTCACATATTATGGCTTTACTTTCAATAAAATACCTATGTATTGTGACTCGAAAAATGCCATAGCCATCTCATGCAATCCTGTTCATCACTCAAAGACTAAGCATATCCGTGTCCGCTACCACTTCATAAAAGAGCACGTAGAAGAAGGTACTGTTGAATTATTTTTTGTGAAGACAGATTACCAACTCGCCGATCTATTTACTAAAGCCCTTCCAAAAGAAAAGTTTGACAATTTAGTTCGACGAATTGGAATGCGAAGCCTAACCCCTAAGGAGTTAGAACATCTTCTCGAATCTTCTTGAAAATGATTTTCCAAAAGCTTTTTGTAAATATTTTGAAAATCAAAATACAAAATTTGAAAACCAACAAAAGCAAAATATAAAAATATAAAACTTTCAAAAATACAAAAACAATATATAAAAACCAAAAATATTCTTCTCACGACATGTCTCTCGATAATCGATATTACATGACGTTTCTAGAAATGTCATTCAACAATGATACTGGACATGTACAGATGCTTGAGCGTGAGTTCTTTACATGTTTTCTAAAACATGTCGTTTCTCAAAAATTTCTTTTCGATGGCTTTCAGATACTTCAAGACGAAACCCGGACTAAAAATGATAACTTTTGATTATTTCAAATCAAAACTCGTGTTTCTAAAGAAAATCTAGTGTACGTTTCTGTGCACTACATTTAAAACTGGTAAGAAATCATCATCATCTTGAGCACCTTACAAGATTTTTCAAAATCTTTCAAAATTTTGTGCTCAAGATAACTCCCTCCAAACCCTTTATTGATTATGTTTTTTTAAAGGGGGAGTATAAAACCAAAATGTTCCAAATTCATGCTAAAATCGAATCCGTTTGTCTCCTCAAAAGATTCTAAAAATGTTGTTTAATCCGTTGATATTAAAAATATCACGCATATGCTATTTTTGAGGGGGAGAAGACGTGATTAAAATGTGATCAAAAATGTTTAATGATCGTTGTTTGAATCTCAAAAGTGCTCGACTCAGTTGTAACCAATGAATTGACGAGAAATCAAAGTCATGAAATGTACCATCTCGAGAAACTTTCTATGGACTTGACCAGGACGGGTAATAATTTCAAGCTAGTTCACTAGTGATGTAAACGTGTCTCGAATCGGTCTTGTTCATTGAAAGTCGATCAATTCAAAAGTGCGAACTCTACCCTCAGTGTGCAGATTTAAGATAAAACAATATAAGCACATGTGAAGGGGGAGTGTGTCTGAAAATATAAAACTCTCAAGGTGTTAACAAAATATGTTTTATAATCATAAACACTTTTAGAGATTTTCAAGAAAAAGGTTTAATAGCAACATAGGACAGTCATGGAGTTATAAGGTGACTAAGGATAGGAAAATCCGTCCTATGATCCGCCAGAGCCGGAGGGAACTACCCAAGGACATCACCAATAGTCTCGAACTAGAAGTCCTTAGGTATGATTGAAAAAAGGAGTAATGTGAGAAAGGAGAAAGAAGGGGTTGAAGAATTAAAAAGAAAAGTAAAGAAAAGGGTGAAAATAAATAGCCCTCCATAATTCAACTTAGGCGTAAACCGGTTCAATTCATATGCTCTTGGTTGTCACAAAGATGACACGGTATTGAAGACAAAGACGTCATGGACCCAAAGGACGACCGCACTAAACCTTCTAGCTACTCAATTCCTCTTAAAAGGATTTGTTTCATTCTCACTGAACCCTACATAATCTATCGACTTTCTCTTAGAGATAGTTGGTATTGAAGAAGGAGACCCTCTCTCTAGTCTCCTCTCAGGAAAACCAAAATGCACTAATCGAGTCTAGAGCCACGAGATTCATTAAAAGATCTCTTAGGAACACTTAATATTTCATCGCTTGTTGTTCAACAATAAGGACACAAGTGATACATTCTAGAGTCCTACGCAGATCTTAGCAATCTGCCATAACATTTATGAGGGGATTCACAATTGTGATCCTCAATGATTGAATGGAAATTCCTGCCAGGGTCAACATCAAACAGCCCTGACAACAGGTCACTTCGATAATTCTTTATGGATTACGCTTAGTGTAGTCTCAATCGGTCTACAATCATGAAGTGATGCTTCAGTGTATTTCAGCGACTCACCTGAACTGTAGATACACTTCGGTATATCGTGTTAGCCTTCTTGAGGGCCTCCAGTTCAGGAACAGCCTTTGTAAGAATTAGAGATGTGTTTTCACACTATGCTGTTAACACCCTCGACATTTAAACTTATAAGTGCTGGAAATCCCGCTAAGGAGATTCCTTTCACGAATCGAATCCTGAAGATGTTGGTCATTACTTGAACATTCAATGTAATGCCAGTTGTCCCTAAAAGGAATTAGGACGGCTGATTCGCCCGTCCAAGGTGAATGGAATCAAGACATTCATTAGTATAACAATCGTAGTGGTTAATTCTTTAAGAAAAGTCCACAATGATCGATTCGTATTTATCACTAACATAAACATGCAGGTACTGATGATTGTTCCTTGGAGGAAAGACCGCACCATCTTCCCATGCTCATACCAACATCACAACACATGAAAGTTCTCATCAAATCAAAGGCAACTTAAACTTAAAGATGATTCTTCGTCAAAGTCAAAGAATCTACAAAGTTCAAAGACTAGAGAACTTCACACCATTGCAATTTCAAAGTCAAAAGAAGTGTGAGCATGGTGGAGAAAGACGTGAAGACACATATTCCAAAGAAGCTGACGAAAGGCAGACAACACCATTAACTGATCACAAAGCTTGAAGGAACAAAGAATTAAGACTATTCTATGTCTACACATAAAGTTCAAGCTCAAGAAGTCTAAAGACCTTATCAAGTGGAGCATTTTTTGAATGACCACCCCTTAGGGGGAGATTGTTAGCCTTAATAATAATTAATACAAGTGATGGTCATTCACGTTTAGGAACTTTGTAACGTGTGTTAGATATTGTACTAGAATAGTCAACGGGCTCGTGGAATGGGCTAAGCTAAATGGGTATTAGTTTAGTTAAGTTAGCCTTTTATAGTTTATGTAATCCAAGCCCAATCCATATACAAAACGTGGCCCATGCCAAGCCCATTAGGGCATCTCATCTTGTAGTATAAATACCCATCAAATGTGTCATTTGAGGGGTGTGCTTGAGTGTGTAAGTGTGTCTTTTTCGTTGCAATACAAGTTCTCTTTTCATCTTTTATTCTCTCTACACTTACGCATAACATACATATCAAGTCACCATCTTTTATCTTTCTTGTGCTTCATCTTTACGCATAACGTGTTTGTGTGTTACTTGTTATTCATGTGTTACAGCTTGGTAACGTAATAAGGTTGATAAAAACAAGGTCCTACAACTATAACTTAACATTCATTGACTAACCAATCATGTCGCGTCTCCCGACTCATAAAAGTATTAATCAATTTAATCTTACGATTAATTCCATTTTAGCACTATCACAATTCATCCAACTAGTTGCAATAATCTATATGATTTTGCAACTCTAGCTATACTATTATACCACCAATACCCTTTATACGTTATATTATTTGCTTAATCTATCATATTTTGACTTTTTACTATAGTCATTATGTCATCCGAGACATATTTACTATAACCAATATATGATTTAGTCGACTCATAAAAGTCTTAATCAATTTAATCTTACGATTCATTCCATTTTAGCACTATCATAATTCATCCAACTAGTTGCAATAATCTATATGATTTTGCAACTCTAGCTATACTATTATACCACCAATACCCTTTATACGTTATATTATTTGCTTAATCTATCATATTTTGACTTTTTACTATAGTCATTATGTCATCCGAGACATATTTACTATAACCAATATATGATTTAGTCGACTCTATTACTATTATACAACGTCATTACTCATTTTATTCTATATTTTCAATCAAGGATTATATATCACTTGAGAAATAATACCATTGTAACTTTACATAAGTCAACATTGACTAATACTTTCACATTTTACCATACCACTTAGCCATTCTCTTAACGTTTTCACTATAACACCTCGTTTCCTCTACTTATTCTTTATAAGTTTTTCGTCAAATACTATAAAATTCATAAGAAAATTCATTACCTCGACTTCATAAAGTCAAACTTGTCAAACTTTAACTTATACCATCACATAACACATAAGGGTGCTAATAATAATTAGCATATATTACTATCATTACTCACATTTTGTACCACGCCATAATGTATATTATAGCATCATTGCAATCTCTTAATCCTCTCAACGTATGCTTTAGACACCTAAACAGTAGGTTTCTCATAACGTCTCAAATTTTAAATCATAATTTAACTCTTATTATACTTATCTCGATTTTAAGACGTTTAGTCTAATTTAGATTCCCGTTTTCTACTCCTTTAATTCTACTCATGCCACATCGAGAATAAATAAGCCCATTCATTTATACTTCCTCATTCACATAGAGAGGCGTACAAATCAATGTAAATCAGAAAATATAAACTTATGGTTTGGCGATTCACAATTTCTTTATTTAAATGAAAAGGCGTCCTAATCTATGCAAATAAGGAAATGATAAATTATCCTACTTATACATTTCCCACATAACACTAGTACTACTGTTACACACTTTTAGCTTTTACTCTTTTTACCGTTCATTCATTCAAAAGTCATACACTTCAATTTTAACTTTTTTTATTCTCACAATCTTACTTTTACACTGTGTTCTCAAGTTGGTTTTGTAAAGGAAAGGGAAAGTAATGAAAGAAAACAAAAAATTTATCATGTTCTTGAGTTTTTTTATAAAGGAAAAGGAAGTAAAAGTGGGGAAATTTTAGGCTATTTGGAAGTAAAGTGTTTCCTCCCAAAAGTGGGAGGAAATTGTTTACTTTACATTACTTCCATTTCTTTATGAACAAAACTCAAGAACACACCGTTAGTCTTGGATCTATCCTTACTATAACTTTTATTAAGGGGATTATTACATATTTCAAGAAGTAGGCAACCCATGCCGGTGAAGGCAATTTATTTTATCAAGAAGGATTTCTATAACTTTTAATCGGGACTATAACATATCTTCCACTCACATAGTGTGGAGTCAATATTTATTTCTACCACTTAAGAGTGGACCTGTAACATATCCCTCCAGAGGATTTCTATAACAACCACTTCAACACTTTCTCGAGTTTATATATTTACATTCTGTAACGTTTATACACACGCTTGATCCAAGCTATTAGCGTTTACACACACGCTATCATGCTCATTTTAATTTAATTAAGGGCAAGCTCATAAGGCATATGCAACCTGCCCATTTAATATTTGCACATTCTTTATGTGTTTAGACTTCTCACTTTCTCCTTTACCCATCAACCCTTGTTGACCATTCACTATCTTTATTATTACAATTTAGTCTATTCGAGTTTATTCACATATGACCTTACATAGATCATTAACTACAACACACTCGTTTATATTCATCTATTTTTCAACACATTCTATAACATTAACATAATCACATAGGGATGCGCATTTTGAACCGAATCCCGGAACCGTCGCCGACTGCATCAAACGATACCGATTCTTGAAATACGATGCGATGCCGGACTACGAAATAAGGTGAAAAAAATCAGACCACTAATTTGGTACGGACGGTATCAAATCGGAAATTCCGAAAAAGCGGGAAAACCCGATTTCCGGTGCACCTGTACCGATATCCGAATCCGTTCGATGCGGTACCGGTACCACTAATTTATGCTCAAAAAATTGGTACCACTAATTCGGTACGTGATCGGTACCGTGCTCATCCCTATAATCACATTATGTTTTACTATACAACTTATCATTACGTTTTTTTACTCATATACTAACTCATCAAATGTTTATCCAATTTTATAACCTTCACATCATCTGACACAAAACGTCACTTCAATTTTGCCTTCACATGTTATATCATAACATAAACTCATCGTCATTACAATTCATGGTTAAACATCAAATACTTTAACTTACTATTAACCTGTCTCTAATACAATAGTCTCGGTCAATCACTAGACACAAAATACCAACGATACCGTATGTTGGTCGTCAAAGTCACACAAATTGTAAACATCCATTTCTATTCACATTTTTATAACTTCTATATGACTTATCACATCTAATTACTTTTTACTATCACTACTATAGCATACTTTCACATAACAATCACCGACATTATCCGAGATGCAAGGTGATTCTTAGCATTAAATAAATCAAGTCCACCATGGACTTACATCGCATACACTTCAACACTATAAAGCATACACAACGCTTATCGTCCTTAACTTATATAACACATACATGTGCATTCTATAACTTAAATGGTTATCCTTCTACATCACTTACGCTTACGGGCTACGCATCTATGAGTGGTCTAAGATTAAGCAACCTATAATGGAAACCTAATTCACTTAAACCGAAGCTCTGGTACCAAGTTGTTACGCTCGTGCCCGATTTGACCCAAAATAATTATCTTTTAACTTGACTATAACGGACTTTCTGTTACTCTTTTAACAACTGATAAAAATCTATAACAAACTAACCTTTGAAAGTATTTTTAAATGAAATTAGACTCAATTACCTTCGAAAGGACGGGTGGTACGACCCGTGACGACTTACGGTTTAAAAGATATGATTTTTCGAAAATCGACTCCGACTATTTCTCCACTAGTTCTCCAACTACTTTAACCACTTTACAAACACTTAAACATATAAATTGTTTTCCAAAATTCTTGGCTCGTTTGACCCAAAATGGGTTAAAAATGACCTTGTCCCAAATAACCTTTTTTCTGCATACCTCTTTTGCGTACTCTTGACCCATTTTCTGAAAAATGACTTCTATTATTCGAAAAGACACCAAAATTTCTAGAACATATTAAGGCCTTGTTTGTTTTTCAAATAAGCTCTTCTTTGCCTCTTTTATGCAGCGTAGACGTATTCATAAAGACCGTTTGTTTTTTTCGGACATACGAGGCTAAAATCTCTTATTTCCTCTTCTACCATGCAGACATAATTTATCTCTTCTTTCCACTTCTTACCTCTTCTCACAACCCCTACATCTCTTTCTCAATATCTTACATCTCTTTACGTTTCGTCCGTCTTTTAGGTTTTCGTCCGCTTTTTACGCCGCCCGCGTTTTTACGTTTTCGCCCGCTTTTTACGTTTCGCCTTTTTACGTTTTCGTCCATTTTTACGTTTTCGTCCGTTTCTTATATTTTCGTCCGTTTTTACGTTTTCGTCCGTTTTTACGTTTCGCCTCTTTTTACGTTTCGCCTTTTTACGTTTTGTCTGCTTTTTACTTTTCGTCCGTTTTCTTATGTTTACGTCCGTTTTTACGTTTTCGTCGTTTCTTACAATTTACTTTGTTTTCTTAAGTTTTAGTCCGCTTTATTACGTTTATGTTCGTTTTCATGTTTTCGTCCGTTTTTAATGTTTTCGTATGTTTTTATGTTTCGTCTTTTTACGTGTTCATCCTTTTTACGTTTTCGTCCGTTTTACGTTGTCATCCGTTTTTACGCTTTCGTTCGTTTTACGTTTTAATCCGTTTTTATATTTTCATGTGTTTATTTTACTTTTCCTCCATTTTCATATGATTTTATAAGTTTTTATGCGTTATTTTATTTTACCTAACAAAACGTAAGATAATGTAAGAAAGCGAATGAAACGCGAAAAGCACGAAAACATAAAAACAGACGAAAACGTAAAAACGGCGAAAATGTAAAAAGGCGAAACGTAAAAAGACGAAGCGTAAAAACGGTCGAAAACTTAAAAAAGATTTAAAACGTAAGAAGATTAAAGCGGACGGCGAAAAAAAGGAAGAAAGCGAAGAAAAGGATGGAAACGTAAAAAAACGACCAAAACGTGAAAACATACGAAACGTAACAAAAGATGGCGAAAAAAGCGAAAACGTAAAACCGGACGAAACGTAAGAAATGGACTAAAATGTAAAAATGACAAAACATTAAAAAAAGTATTTAAAACATAGAAAATGGAGGAAAATGTAAAAGCAGATTTAAAATGTAAAAACTAGTGAAAAGAAAAGGAAAAAAGAGTTACTTTAATAGCACAAAAATACTAGTGAAAAGAAAAGAAAAAAGAAAAAAGAAGAAAAATGAAAGAAGTCTTAATAAAGACAAAAACAAACGGCCTTTTGCATTGCGATGAAGAGTTTAAATGTACTCTCTTCTTTGCGTATACGTGGTTTTGAGATGAAGAGGTAAAAACTTTGAAAAACAAACGACACCTAACTTTTATAACATATTTAGCACTTGTCAACTTTAGTCCCTTTATTCTATTTCTCTGGTATTTCTGATAGGGATGGGTAAAAGAACCAAAGAACCGAACCGCAACCGAGAAGAACCGAATTGAAACCAGAACCGAAGGTTCCAGTTCCAATTCTTGAGTTTGAGATTTTTCGGTTCTTGATTTGGTTTGCTTCGGTTCCACCAGTTTACGGTTCCGGAACCAAATACCCAATAATATATAAAAACATGTATTTTTTTTCTTCTTATATTTGAAGTCTCAAATCATACGTATAAATGCCATAAAAAACGCTACTAGCCTACTTTCAGAAAAATCAAGCCAAACAATATAAACCCTAATCTTTAATTCATTGAAATATCTACAAATCAATAATTAATCTGAACCTAATAACATTCTAAGATCATTCAACATTCAGAACTCACATAAACAACTATCATCACTATCAAAACAATTGAAGTAAGTTTTATATTTTATTTTTATTTGCATTCGATGTACTAGCTTTTATCATGTTCATCATTATCTTAGGATGTCTCGTTTGAGGATATAGCCATCTAACTAAGTCACTGTATATTTTCTAAATTATCTTTTGGGGTTCTATGCTGAGATCGTGCTTTTGTAGTTTTTTATTGAAAGAAACAACCTCAAACGTAGACTAGTCTCATCGCTTTGCACCCAAGATTGGGTGAGAAGGTAGAGAACGCAAATCAATTGGGATGATGTTAAATATCTTAATAACGACGATGAGATTGTCAAAGATATGGAAGAACAATTAGAGAAACTAACAGGAAAGAGACAAAGAAAAACAAAATTTGGAACTATAAACGGTCTTAGTTATTTTGTTGAACAAAGTTTTAAGTTATTTTATCTTGTATTTTCGGATTGTTATGTATTATTGTTTTGTTAAAAACATGAACATGTGAAACTATAGAATGATTGTTTATTTGAGTTTATGATTTAGTTGTTAATTGTTATTGGTTTAAACGTATTGGTTGCAAGTGCTTAAAATTTTTATTTTTTTGGTGTTTTTAATGACTTAATTTATTAGTGCATGAAGTTATATTTTTTTTCTTCAGAAAGGTGGTTTCTTATCCAGGTAGACCCGAAGAACCGGAATTGGAACAAGAACCAGAAACTATATTCAGTTCGGTTCTCGGTTCCTATTTTTCACAAAATTCAGTTCTCGGATCCACCGATTCTGGTTCCGAACCCATGTTCATCCCTAATATATGATACATCAATCTTTTTATAACCTTATTACACTTATTTTGACCATTTGATTGACTTACGAGTTTGACTATCACTTAACATTCATTAACTAACCAATCATATCGAATCTCCCGACTAATAAAATTGTTAGCTAATTTCATCTATAGTCATATCCATTTAAGAAAATGGGTTTCATGTCTAACACAAACACCCTTTAAGTTTTGCCGGCTGAATTATGAATGCGTCTTTGAATAATCTTAACCGATTTTGGTGTACGTCAAATCATTAGTGTCAAAATATTGTGTTAAAAACTTACATATATGTAGACTCAAAATATTATCCAAACTTTACCGGTACACAGTTCAAATTACCACATTTAAGTTGTATTTTTCCTGTGTTTTGGTTACATATTCCTGAATACGTAGTAATTGATATCGTGAGTTTGGGACCACTGGTGGCGTCTATACTTTTTGGTCCCATTAAAAATTAAAGACATAGAAATATCCAAAATTCATCGGTACAACTGTATATATTCTTACAATTATTTTACACTTACTTATCATCATCATCATCATCTTTATTATTTCTATTCGATCTACTCCGTATTTCAAGCTAGTAATATTTAATGAAACAAAAAGACAAAGCCCTATAATCTTATTATAAATTTATCGACATATACATAACCATTAAACCCCACAACAGTAACTTTATCATACAATCCAAGCCACCTAGAGATAAAGCACGACTAAAAATATTAGATGCATGAAAAATTTTAGCCGTAATATAAAAATTATCACATTGATTTTCATTCAACTTTGAGCTTAATTTTCACCTATTACTAATGTTAATACAAAAAGTCGTAAAACGTTTATTTATATTTTACGATCTTTTAATGTTTTGTCGATAACAAACGAAAAAATCGTTATTAGAAACAAATAAAATACGTAAATGGTTTGAACTAATAGTTTAACATATTCACACTTTCACATAAAACACTAAAACAAGATAGGTGATTTTATGATTTAATAATACATATGTACAACAACTGGTGTTTACATATTTGGGTATAATATACACATAACTAGTGTGTAGATATTGGGTAATATTAATGGGTAGAAACTTAAGTATCACAACCCATTGGGCAAATACATTGAATGTAGTTGGGTACAACCCAAAGCCCATAACCCATGGAGCTTGACCCATAACCCATTGCATGACATCATGCTTATATCATACATGGATAATATCCATAGCCCATGGATCAACCCATACCCAAGTGAACAAGTGCATTGCACTCAAAGATACATTGTATCTAGCTAAAGATCCATGGTTCAACCAATGACCCATGACTCATAACCTAAATACCCATGGGTAAAGGAGCGTCCCACCGGATCCCTTGCTTAACGCTAGACGGATCCCATGTGGAAGGATCGTGGGATCCGGGGCAGAGAGTTTTCTTCTATAAATAGTGAGCCATTTCTTCATTGTTTCTCACCACTTTCTAACACACTTTCTCCCTGAGTTAAAAACTCACTAACCTCAGATCCAAAAGATCTATGTTTGTAGTTTTGTGTTTGTGTGATCTTCTAGGTTCCTCTTAAAGGCAAGATCACCACCTTTGAAGTCGAGCAAGCTCAAGTCCATGAGTTGCCATGCTTCCTCATCATCAAGGCTACTAAAGTCTTATTGTTGATGATTCCTTTCTTTCTTCAAAGAAGTGTAGTGTTGAAGACATTAGTGAAAGATGTCTCAAGTGTCAAGACGAAGATATTAGTGAATGGTATCCATCGTCTATAGCATAAGCACTTGTGGTAAGTGCTTAGAAGTCAAGACAAGAAGCATTAGTGAAAGGTGCTTAGAAGTCAAGACTAGAAGCATTAGTGAAAGGTGCTTAGAAGTGAAGACACAAGACATTAGTGAAAGGTGTCTTGTAGATCTAGTCAAAGGCATTAGTGAAAGGTGCCTTAGATGTACATTTGATATGGTGTGTTTCGATGTACTAGATAGACTAGCATTAGATCCAAGGATATTGATATCTTTGATGATGTTGTAAAGGAGTAGATCTCCTTTGGGATTAGTCGTTGGTGTAGTGTGGTAGTAGTTCCTCCATTGCAATGGAACTAGGTGCTTAGCCTAGTACCTAATAAAGGGTAGGCGACGTTGTGAAGGTGTAGTTCACCTTGGAGTGAAAGAACTAGGTACTTAGCCTAGTACCTTATAGAGGTAGGCGACGTTGTGTAGGTGTGGTTCACCTTAGAGTGAAAGAACCGGTGGTTAGCCTAGCAGGAAAAAGGGTAGGCAACGTTGTGAAGGCTTCTCCGCCATAAAGAGATTGGTGTAGTGTTTACGAACTCTCGAGTAGGTGACTCGGGAGTGGAGTAGGGCAAGGAAGGTGTCCTTGTGGCGAACCACTATAAATACTCGCGTTGTGGTTTTGTGCTTTTTACTCTTATCTTTTCATTACATATCTTTATATGCTTGTTTATCAACATCCAACACACACAACCAAATAGATTGACATAAGTCGATCTAAATAGTTTAAAGGAAGTTTTAAGTGGTAAAACTATTCAACCCCCTTCTAGTTTTCCACAATTGGCATCGAGCTTCGTTACCAAGTTTCTTGAAGTATATTGTACTTTAAAAACTTGATACGATCCATGGTTAATTGAAAACTACAAAGAAGGTTTTTCATAAAAACAAACACCATGTCTTTTAAAACTATATGTTTGGATGTTGATTTGATAACAACATTTTTTTTTATTTACTTGCTCTATTTAATTGCACTAATCTTCTTTGTCATGTTGATTAATCAAAGCTCATACCCACCAAGCTATAGGAATCGCTTGGTAAAAAGAATACCTTCCTTAAGAAGGTATCTTAATCGCAAAGGAGCGGGAATCATCTAAGTGACATTTGTTGTGTCATTTGTAAACATATTTCTAAGTGCGCTAGAGGTATGATTTTATTTTTATTTTGCTTGATAATTAAATATGCCTGTTTTGGTATTTATATGATTTTTTTTGTGCTTATACATGTTTTACATGAAGCTTCATTAGGAAGCCTTTTTCTCACATACATGTTTTATTTCTCGTCTAAAGTCGTGGTATATAAAACTTATATTTTGTTTCTTTTAATCCAATAATAAAACAAAACACGAATCTCAAAATTCCTCCTTCCCCATAAATACTCCCACCGTCGACCACTCTATCAAACCCTCACTTTTTCAAATCTTCCAATTTCAAAAATTTCCTCTCATTCAAAAAAACTTCATCTTCCTCCTCATTCCATCTCAACCGAAACCAAGAAGATCCGTCATCAACATGGTTTACATCGCGCTCGTGCTCATCGCCTTAACACTCATCGCACTCATGTTCCCTATGATGAAGTTCACATATGGAGACATTTACTTTGTGTTGTTAATCTACATTGGGATCATATAACCAATCCTTTGTATCATCCTTAGCATTGAAATGCAATATTACTAATAATCTTGTTATCTTTGTTATTATTTGTTATTTTCTTATGATTTATATGTTTCATATTCCTTCGTGTTGGGTTCAGTAAATACCCAATCCCCTTAATCTTGGATTTGAATAGAAAATATCCCAAGTGTTTAATCCGTTAAACACAATCAGGTCACTGAGTGCATAGCCTCTCAGTGAGCCATCTTCAGGATACTTAGTACGAGGCAAAGAAGAAGCCTCTCCACTCCGCAAGGCGGATCTTAAAGGGTGAAGACTAAGTCAAGAAGAAGATGGTGGATTCGGTGAGTGATGACAATAACTCACCGAATCCCTACGACTCCTCTCCAACCGATAAACATCAAGACAAATGAAGGAAGAGATCAAGGCCTTAAAGATCGAAGAATGAGTCGGATAAAGCGGGAAAGTTTTACCAGATAAAACTAAGTCCTCAAGTCTTTATCCGGTCACGCATGGTCACAATCTTCTAAAATTATATCTTTCCATTTATAGTAGCGGCGATTCTCGTCAAAGGAAATAGTCTCGCCGCCTACTATAAATAGAAAGACAACGATGAATCGAATCCTTCATGATTCATGTTTCTTTGAGTTTTATGTTTTGTCTTCTAGGTTAAAGTTAAATATCATACTTGTATAAATAGCATAAGAAGAAGAGTGAAAAGTTTAATCTTGTGAATTGTAAAACACACATACACACAAGCCAACTTTTCACTCCTCCAAATATAACTTTATCCTTGAGCTAGCTCGATGGGTTCTAAGAGTTGTGCTTAGACTTAGCCTAAGCTTAGAGATGAGTCACCCAAACTTTGTCATTTCAATCCCAAGTACTATTCCAAGTACTTGGGTAACATATTCTTTTGATTTATTTCTAATAAGAATATGATGTTGAAAATTACCTCGTGTGTTTTACTTATGTTAATTTCGGTCATTATTCACTATTAATATTGTTTTACACTTAATTAATTTTAAACAATAGTGAATAGGGAACAACAAGTGGTATCGAGCAAGGCTAATTATAAAACTCATTTTTAGGCCGCTCTAAAAGTTTTTAAATTAGGATCCTATATGGTGAAATTGATGTACCCCAACTAGTCGATAAAAGGGTGGAGCTTTCTCATTTGTTGCCCCTAGACTTGAAGTTGGAAAATTCAACAAATGGAAAAAGCGTATGCTTTGCTATTTGATTCGATGGAACCTTATTATATCAAGTGTATAAATGAAGGTCCATTTGTCCCAAAGATCGAAGGTTTGCCCAAACACAAGCTCGATGGACCAGGATGAAAGGAGAGTGGTCAACCAGACCAAAGACTCAAAAGTATCATCATATCATGTCTCCCGATGATATAATGGAGTCGATTATAAGTCGTGTCTGACTAAACAAACTGGGATGACCTAGTCCATAGCCATGAGGTCCATCGGATACCAAGGAAAACAGGATAATGGACACGAAACTTGAGTATAATACCTTGTGGCTAGGGACTCGAAACACTCTCTCAAACTTACACCGTTACAAAACCCTTTTAAATGAACGGCTAATGATGGTGTTAAGTTGTCCAAACATGAGATTAATGTTGGTTTTGTCAATCTGTCTTCCCGAGAAGTGGTTAAACTTCTCTCGTGGACTTAGAAATGCAAATCATATCCAAAACCTTGATCTTCCCGAAATTTATGGGAAATTTGTCTATGAGGAAAATCTCATCAACAGACGATACGACTTAAAGAAGTCTCGGGATGTCAAGAAGTCCACCACCACCTCCTCACCTATGTCAACCGCTTTTCTAACAATGTGGTTCAAGATTTTCAAGAAAACTCGATGATGAGCCCGATGAGAGATCATGTGAGGAGTACTTAAATGACCGAACGTTGAATTTCGTGAAAGAGCACTCCTTGCAAACTCTCAAGGTTTATTAAAAGAAACAAAGGTTTTCAACGGCTAAAGCAAATGAGGACACCGAATGCTTTAAGTGTCACAAAAGAGGTCATTTTGCAAAGGACTGCTTTTCAAAAACAATTTCGAACCCTCTTATGCACCATCAAGCTCAAATCATTCCTCGAGCTTTACCAAATTTCAACCTAAAATCTATCGGCCTCATCAAAACTTTCAAAATAAATCGACCTTAACAAAACAATAGATTTTGAAGCTAAGTATAGAAAAATCAAAGCTAAGCTTGCATTGCTTGAGGCCAATCCCTCTAAACCAAAAAGTGTTCAATGCATGCAGGTAAAAACAAAGGTCTTGTTCTTTGAAACCTTCGACCGATGAAGAGCCGGTCTCATCGAGATGACAAATGGTGCATGTCGGTACCGATGGCCCTCTCAGAGGAAGACAAGCTAGTTGTTGGAAAGAATCATGCCGAAATAGAGAATGGGTTAACATCACAATGAAGAAGGTAAATATTTTACTTTCTATGGATGATGACTCGATTGGCGCCTTATATGAACTATATCAATGTTGACCTTAAGTTTGAAGAGCAGCGATTAAATCTTTTTCTAACTACAACAAGTTAGGTTTTGAATTGAATAAGTGTAGAGATGAATTACTCATTTTAAACAAGCTAAGCTTGAGGTCGTCACTTTACAAATTCAAAACACCGAACTAGTCAAAAGAAATCGTGCTCTTCAAGATGAACTAAAAAGGAAAAGATATCATTGAAGGTTGAATGCTAAGAATCCAAAGGTCTTTGATGTTGTGGTGCCCCAAGAGCAAAAAGAGAGGCATAGGTGAACACCATCTCACCGACTCGCAACAAAGACCGAGTCCCAAACCATTTATGTCCGGTGGCATGATTACCAAGATGTTGACTATTCCCAAGCCCGGTGATTGGATTGAAAGACTTAATCCCGAGAGTAAGCTTCCCAACTTTGACTCGGAAAATTCTAGAGCACGAAAGTTAAGCTCTAAAGAGCATACTTGGACTCCCCGATATGTCTAGTAGTCTTGAACACATCTCTCGAGTGCAAGATGAATCTCAAGCACCCTTACACCTTTGGAACCTCTTCTGTGGTGCCGATCCTAGCTCGAGCTTACTCCATTACATTACAATCCACACTCTCCTAAAGAAAAGTCCGGACTTGGTAGAACCATTTTGAAAAGACAATCAAAACCAACTCAACTAGAATCCACCCCACCGAAAATTCCATATCCTCTGTCCCCATCGAAGGCGATCAGATTCAAGAATCGATCGAACTTGTGAGGAAGCTAACCGACAAAATGGAATCTATTGAAAAGGTCCCCGAACCTATCAAGGAGACAAAGTCACCTCCTCTAGTTCTTCAAAGTCAAAAGCCACAACCAAAAACAAGCGAAGTGTGATCTATGCCACTATACCGGTCATACCACCGACAATTGTTATAGAATCCTTTTTGCATGATCGTAAAAGGATGATCACGGATCGCGACCACTTGCAATATGTGAGTTCTCTTAGTCAAGAAAACTACACAAAAGTTGGTCATCGGTATGCTTCTTCATCCAAAGCTCAAAACTAAGAGCAAAGCCTTTTTCTCCTTGCCCACACCGTGGCTTTAATGATCATCGCTCGATGATTGTCTTATGAACATATGCTATGATATTTGCGGAAACACACTCATAAGACATCTCAACATGACAACGTCATCCATGCAAGGAGAAGTTCAAAACAACCAAAATCCACCGAGTCATCCTCGCCTCTAAATGCAAAACCTGTGGTAGCTCATTGCACTCCACCACCGACCATGAATCAATTGCTCAATTCAAAGAGACCATGAGACCCAAGCCCACTAGTAAGTGGGTCACGAAGAGAAACTAATGTTGTTTACTACTTGTGCAGAGGCATGCCGAGGAGCCTATCGGCATCTCGACGGTGGATGCTCAAGAAGCATGGTGGTGTAAAGGAATATCTCGCACAAGTTTGTAAAAGAACCAGACCCAAGGTAGTGTTTGGTGATAATTCATCATGTCCCATCGAAGGTTATGGTTCAAGAATTGCAATGGAATAGTTTTCTAGAATAGCTTATGTCAACGGTCTCAAATACAATCTCATCGATGTCGATCAACTATGTGATGCAAAGTACATTGTCCAATTCAATGACAAACAAGGTACCATTTTTAATGCCAACAAGGAAGTTGTGTTGATTGCTCCTAGAGAGATGATGTTTATGTCTTAGACATGTCAACTCTCTAAAGATGGAACTTGTCTCTTTGCCAAAGCCATCGAAACCATCAATTGGCCGTGGCACAAGAGACTCTCACACTTAAACTTTAAAACCTCAACAACTTGGCAAAACAAAACAAGGTCCTTGGCTTACCATCACCGGTTTTTGCAAAAGATAAACCATGCTCGACTGTGAAAAAGGCAAACATCAAAGAGCATCCTTCAAAACCAAGCAAAACTTCTCCATCAAAAGTCGCCTTCACCTCTTGCATATGGATCTCTTTGGACCGCTTAGTCCTAGATCAATCCAAGATGAGAAGTATACACTTGTCATTGTCGACGAGTTTTCAAGGTACACTTGGGTATACTTTCTTTCCAAAAGAGTCGAGGCGTTTAACACTATAATGTCATTCATCGTGAACATTGAAAACCGTAATGACATTATTGTTGAAACAAATCGAATCGACAATGGTCTTGAATTTAGAAATCTTGAGCTTGAGAGTTTCGTGATGAGAAGGAATCTCCCAAAATTTCTCATCTCCTTATACCCCGAACAAAATGGGGTGGTGAAAGGAAAAGCAGAACTCTCATTGAGGTCGCAAGAACCATGTTAAATGGCTCACCCTCTCAAAGCATTTACGGATCAAGCGATCAAAACGACTGTTACACTCAAAACAGGTCAATCATTGTCAAAAGACATAATAAAACCCCATATGAGATATTCAAAGGTAGACTTCCTAATATCGCCTACTTTCATGTATTTGGATGTCTGTGTTTATTCATAATCACAAGGATCATCTAGGCAAGTTTGATGCTAAAGGCGATGATGGATACTTTCTAGGTTACTCACCGATCTCCAAAGCCTTGTGGTGTTTAACACAAGGAGACAACAAGTTGAGGAAACCTTTCATGTCACCTTTGATGAAAGTGTCGAAAGCATTAGGTTCTCCAACACCTCGGTTGAGGAGATAGGAATTGATAACTCTTCAAGATATCCTCGATGAGTTTAACACGAAATAAATTCCTCATACCAAGTCGATGTCGACATCTCATATTATGTCTTACCTCACAATCTGTCACAACCAACCATCGGTGAATTCATTGATAACCAATCGGTCCACGATGGGATAGGTAACATCGAACCAAATGTTCGGGACCACGTGATTCATGAAACCCAACTGAACAAGACATCTCAACAGATGCTCTTGATGATACTATGGCTCAAATACGAACTCACCCCTATGTCACCGGTGGCTTCTTGGGCTCGGATCCTAGACCAAAAGTAAGTGGACAAGAACTCGGGACATTGAGCTTGTAAACATTATTGGTGAACCCTCAAGGCATGCTCACTAGAAGCATGGTCGCTAACTTAATCATGCTTTAGCCAATGAATGTCTATATGTTGATTACCTATCGAAATAGAACCCAAAAGTGTCATTGAGGCTCTAAAATACCCAAGCCGGGTTTAGGCTATGCAAGAAGAACCGCAGCAGCTTGATAAGAACAAGGTCATGACCTTGATCAAATGTCCTCGGGATGTAGTAGTCATAGGAATGAAGTGGGTTTTCGAAATAAAAGCGATGAAAACAGCATCATCATTAAAAACAAAGCCGACTTGTAGCCAAAGGTTACATCAACAAGAAGGCATTGACTATGATGAAACATTTGCTCTGTTGCAAGAATGGAAGCCATCATGATCTTCCTTGCATATGCCTCCTACATGAACTTCAAAGTTTATCAAATGGATGTAAAAAGTGCATTCCTAAGCGGTGAACTCAAGGAAGAAGTTTATGTTCAACAACCACCGAGCTTTGAGAGTAGTGAATTCACGACTATGTCTCGAAGCTTGATAAAGCCCTTTATGGTCTAAAACAAGCACCTGTGGCATGGTATGAAACACTCTCAGCCTTCCTCATTCAAAACAAGTTTGTCAGAGGTAAGATAGACAACACATTGTTTATCTACAGGACAAAACTTGATGTCATACTGGTCATATGTTGATGACATCATCTTCGGCTCTACTAACTACACTCTTTGCAAACAGTTTGAAAGACTGATGACAAAGAAGTTTGAAATGAGCATGATGGGTGAACTCACTTATTTCCTTGGACTACAAATCAGGCAGTCTGATAAAGGAATCTCCATCTGTCAAGAGAAATACACAAGAAATCTCTTGAAGAAATATGAGATATCCGATCGTGCCTCGTTGAAGACACCAATGGTCCCTCCTAACAATCTTGGACCGATCTCACCGGCAAATCGGTTAATCAAACCCATTTCGGAGGGATTGTTGGCTCTTTGATGTATCTAATCGCTTCTGGACGGACATTCAATTCTCGACTGTCTCATAGCTAGATATCACCCAATACCAAAGAATCCCACCTCACTGCACCAAAAGAATACTCGGTGCACGAAAGGAACCCCAAGCCTTGGACTTTATTATCCAAAGTACTCGTGGTTTGATCTCAAAGGATACTCATATTCGATTATCTTTGGTGCAACATGGAAAAAAAGCACCTCGTGGTCCTGTCAATTCCTTGGAGGAAAAGCGGTTTGTTGGAGTGCTAAAAGCAACAATCGGTGGCTATGTCTTCACCAAGTCAATATGTAGTCGCAGGATGTTGTGCCAATGTTCTATGGATGAAAAGTCAACTCAGTGACTATGACATCCATTTCAAAATGGTACCCATCTTCTGTGACAACACAAGTGCAATTGCAATCTCCAACAACCCTGTCCTTCATCAAAGAACCAAACACATTGATATCAGATATCATTTCATCAGGGATCACATAATGAAAGGAGACATAGAACTTCATTTCATCCCTACTGAATATCAACTTGCTGATATCTTCACCAAACCTTTGGATGAGCCTACCTTCAGGAGACTGAAAGCTGAATTAGGAATGCTTGACATTGAAAGTCGGGAATCAAAACCGATTTCAAGTGAGTTCTCAAATGGTTCGTCCTCCCCGAACATCCAAAATCAACCCTCACCGAATGAGTAAGACTCACTCGTGGTCCCCACATTTGACAAAAGCATTGAATGAGTAACTAAATGCTCCAAGTATTAGTTACTTTAATGTCCTAGGTTGGTAATCCCACCAACTTAATATAGGAATACATGTCTCTTGTCGGGAGTATCATCATTTACCTCACACCACTTGGCATTAAATGCCTTCTCTCACATAAAATATCCCATGGATATTTTATTATCGCTAAAGTGCACTTTTACTGCATTACAAGCTATTTTCCTTGAAAGTTGGGAATTTACTGCGTGATGTAGTAGGTGGCATTAAATGTGGAAAATCAAACGATCTCAAAAAAGGTCTTTACATATCCACACTTATACAAAACCACCCTCTCACTACTCTATAAATACCCTCTTCAAAATCACTAAAACACACAAATCAATTTCGCAACTAAACTCACAAAATCCTTTCTCAAATCCATAAATATTTGTGTGTTCTCAAAACCTTCAAAACCTCTTTTGGAAAACCCTCCTTGTAAACATTTACAAAGTTTTTCATCACAAATAAACACTTTGATTGTTCTTGCCAAACGTTTTTTTTTAAAACCCTAAAACCTCTTTAATAGAAATGGCTAGAACACAATCTCTCAATTTGCTTCTCATTGGGTGGGGATCTCACTAACGTTGAATTCAAAGCAAATAATGTCATAGGTAATTTTGAATACCACGAAAATGTCCCAACCTATAAAGACATTGTAAAATTTTTATTCAACGCCCACTCAAAACGGCCTTTGTAAAATGTCCTCGGTGGTGTACCCAAACTACCTCGTGGAGTTTTGGGCAACTACTAAAGCCTTTGACCCGACACCTTCATCGATGAGAATAACCTTAGACCACTCGGGAGTATCTCATCGAGTTCGGTCTTAATGGGGGCAACAATACACCCGGATTACAAAACTTTTGCACTTCAACAGGTTAGATTACAACAAAGGTGTTTATGTCGCCCATCCCGAACCTTCATGTTGAAGGATGGGTTAAAACAAATCGCTTTGGATCCAACATTTTGGACAAGACCCCATCACTAAAAGTTCATTCCCGTGGCTTGGAGGATCCTTTTCACTTTTGTGATTCGGGTCCTCGGCGGGAACCACTCATCCACCGAACAAGTTAACTCTATTCATTGATGATGGCATACCGCTCGATGAATGGGGTCACTTTGTCGACATAGGGAGATCATTTACGGTGATCTTGTAACGAAGCTATAGAGCAAAACTAGGACGAAGTATATTTCGTATCCTAGGTTTGTCTCTTGTGCTTTACAATCGTTCTCGGGTGCCAATTATACTCGGGATGAAAATTTTGGAAATTTACCCGGCATCCCGAGTCCATCAAACTTTCAAAAGGACCCATCCCTTGTCACACCTATTGAATTGACGGCCCATATGGTTGTTGTAAACAACTGTGAGGATCGGTGTCTCCAAACCCCGCCCTAAAAGAGAAAGGGAAGTCTCGATCGACTAAGACTAAACCAAAGTCTCGTGGCCCCGAGGCTTCAGAGCACCGCCTAAGAGGCACAAAAAGCCCGAGACCAAAAAGACACCCACCGACTGGGCAACAACCACCCCGTGACAACGAAGGACACCGATACATCACGGTCGGTGCCCTTGGTCACACCTACTACTCCCCAAGATCCGAGGAAACAAACAACCCCGGGGGGAGCGCCTTCCACTACGCTCGATGATGACATTAACAAATCCAAGTCTTTGTCGAGGGCACACCGATCGATCCCAAAGACTCGGGGAAACAAACAACCCATCGATAGGGATACAACATTCACCGACTCTGCTTGAAGGCACTGGAAATACCCACCGGTGTCTCGGGGGTCACTGGGGACAAAGACTCGGAGGAAAGGAACAACCCGCCGATACGGAACCCAAAACCAATCGACTCCCGAGAAGGCACTGAAATGCCCACCGGTGTCCAAGGGATCCACGGGGACAAAGACTCGTAGGATCAATACCACCACCGATATGGAACCCATTCCCACTCCCTTGTTATGATTCTTTGATGTTCTCGAGTTGCTAAAATCGATGATGACCTTCTTGAAAGTGATGAAGAAATCTTATCGGCTAGGAGAAGAAGTGGACGCCGAGGTTCAAATCGAACAAGAGCCTCACCGATCCACAGAGCAGATCGAGTCACCTTTTCAAATCAAGACAATGACTCACCTCATCCTCCACTCGATGAATTCAATAGGTTTGACAATGTTCTTCCACTCACCGAAAGACAAGCGGTTAAGTGGATCAAGAGGGCTACAAGGAAGTTATACTGGGGTTACTTGAAACAGTTTGGGATCAACACACCGAAGTTGCCGCCGCCATTACCGACCTTAGATCCGATGTGCTCACCTTCAACGAAAATGTTCACGAACACGAGATCTTATGTACCACCATCTTGTCAACCCGATGAACACATGGTTAAGTTCCTCAAGCATCTTCGATACGATTGGGGTTACAATTGATGAAATCGGGAGACTGTCAAAGAAGACCCAATACTCAATGCTAAAGTCTTGGATGCCATCGAGGCATATGTAAAAAATTCATCCGTGCTCACCGACCTTATAGAGATGCTCAAGTCGCAAATGTTCGTGGTCTTCAAACTTGATTCGGACTCTTGGATCACCATGGACTCACTGAACACTCGGTAGCCACCTTGACTCAGCCTCGTCTTCTATGGCTTGGAATCTTGGTCCCGAATGAGCGCCTTGGAGTTATCTCATGCGAACTTGGATGCAAAGGTCACCGGTCTTGCAGATACTTGAAATAAAGGCCATGATGATCGAAATCTATCAGCCTTCAAAGGTCAAGCGGTCGGTCCCCTCAAGACCTACTCTAACTCTTGCCCTCACCGACGCTACGGCAAGCAGTTGAGGGGAGAATATTGTCAAGAAACTCCTCTTCACACCGAGGGGAGCAAACACCATCGATCTCAAGATCTCAAACATCATCATCATCGGCACTGTGCTCAAGAAGTACCAATCTCATCACTTCCACCTCATGCAACAACAACAACACTAACGGTCTTAACACCAATCTTGACAACAACACCTCCCATTATTGCATCATCTTCCTCAGACGGGACAAGGGCAAAGGCATAATGACAACTCACCGAGCCCGAGAAGATTCCTACAAAATCGGTGACATGAATACCTCTTCACCTCAACAAATTAACCAACACCTTGCTAAAGAAGAAAGGAAATTGAAACAAGTCGAGGATGATAAGAAGACTAAGGAGGCATTGACTAAAGTGATTCCGAAGAAGTCGAAAATATTGGGAATAGATGCAAGCAAGCTCAAAAAGGGTCAGCAGACAAAAGTTCATGGAAGCTCAGTGCTCAAATGGGCGCAATGAGAAAGCAGATGAAGAAAAGAGAAAGAAAATCAAGCTCTCGTGCAAAGCGAATTGAGGAGTACAAGCGACAATGACCGACGTAGGCTTCTGAAAAAATCAACGATGTCAAGATTATTCCCAACACCAAACCATTGGCTATGAATGTTTTCGAGGGATGACAAAAGACACTTTGAGGTTCATGATCCTTAAAATTCGGTGACTTTGGGATCACCGAACTTGATGAACTTGGTCCGATCATTGGAAAGAAGCAAAATAAGGTGGTCAAGGATCCGATGAAAATGCTCAATAAAAGATATGAAAGGTCGAGGGATGCACCAAATTAACGGGAATTCACCGCCTTATCGCACCTCAAGGATCTCAACCACAAGCTTCCATTGGCAAAAGGAAAAGAGTTGATTTCCAACCCGAGATCAAAGTGCATGGCCTTGAATGCAACAGAGAATTGCTCGAAGGTGTAAATTTTGTGAACTGTCTAGTGATTGAAGAGCTCGAAAGAGGGCTATTCCACATTGATGTCTATGGGAACCTTGCATTTCAAAGATGGAGTGACATTGATCTAGCCGAGTGGCCGCAATGATCGCTATATTCCAAATGGCCTCTCGGATCAAATGGTTGGTCCGAACCGTCAAGTTATCTCACGCAAGCTAGCCACTTGTGAATGGCTAACCGTAAGGAACTTAAAACAACTCGTAAGGCAAATGCAATTTAGATCGAGGAATATAGTGGATTCTGGTCGTTAAGTCCCACGGAGGATGAATTGGTGTTTCACACAGACAGATGTCGAATAATCACTAAGGATAGTGATTAGTAAGGATTTTGATGAATAATTATACCTAAAGAAAAGATTTGTAAATTAAGGACTTAAATGCAAATTAAAGAAAATTAAAAGTTAAAATATATTAAATAAATGCTATCACTATTTTTACAATGATGTTTTTGTGATTTTATAAAACAAAATATCTTAAATAAACTATTTTAACTAAAACGTAAACTTAAATTATCTAAAACGTGATTTAAAATGAAAACGTAAGTTATTTATAAAAATTACGAGTACAAGAAGCAAAACGTAAAATTTATGAAATAAAAGTCCTACAAGTGTAAAAACAATTTTATTACGTACTATATGATAAAAGAAAATTTTAGAAAAAGATTTATATTTTTAGACTTTTATATTTTTATTATGAATTAAATAAGATTTTACACTAATTAAATGTTTAAAAATACTAAAACTATTGAGAAAATCCAAACTTTTTATAAAATACTTAATACTAATACAATTATATGAAAAATACAAAAGTTGAAAAACTATTATAAATAAGTCGAAATAAGCAAATAAGCTCGTATAAGCTTATTGAAAATAAAGGTTATATATTAAATGTTGCAAAAAAAGCGAAAAAGACCCTAAGGCGGATGGTGTGTGTGTGGTGTGGTGAGTGGGTGGCTGTGGTTGAATCCCAAGAATGACTTTTGCTAACTATTTTATTTTTTTGATTTTTCTTCACAAACTTATTAAGCTAATGATTATAAGCACTTTTCACAACTACAACTTTTTGTAAAAATGACCAATAAGCTCAGTATTAGCTTATTTATCTCAACAGTTATGAAAGAAAGAAAATAAGCACAAGATTAAGCAAAGATGTTTAATAAGCTATAAAATAAGCAAAGGCTAACTGAGAATAAGCTAAATAATTTTAAATAAGCTAATTTAACAACTGAATAAGCAAAATGACTTAAATAAGCACTAAATAAGCACTAAATAAACACAAGCATGACTGGTTACACAGTGAACTATTTTGAATTACTAGGCACTTTGTAGCTTAATTTTAAGTACTGAAATAAGCTATAAAATGAAAACAAATACTGGAATAAACAAGTTGACCAGTTAAGCTTTCCAAAAAGCTAAATCACACAGATTGAATTACAATAAAGAGCTTGTGAGAAGCTATGGAAAAAGCTAGAAAATCACTGAGTATGACTCAGTGATTGCTGAGTAAATTGGGACAAACTTATAAGCACTTGCAGCTTAGCAAATAAGCTCGCAAATTGAAATATTAAGCTTGAACCCTTAAGATGGCTTGGTTAGCTTTCCAAAGAACTAAAATCACAAGCTAAAGTTAACTAGAGAGCTTATGTGAGCTTGTGATTTTGACCATAAAGCGCAGCAGGACACATTTTGACTTTGAAATAAACTAGTAGGTTGACTTTAATGAACTTTAAATTGATTCTATGGGTGATTATGATATATTGTGTTATGGAACTAAATTAAGCTACTTTACCAACTTATAAATAGAAATGATGATTTGCTCACTCTAAATCCTAACATTAACTATTATGGTGAGATTAAAGGCGATTTTGACTATTATACGAACAAAGACTAATTTTATGGTTTATGAGATATTAGGACCTAATATAACATACAATAGACAAGTAATTTGGGTAGAACACCCTATATCACAATTAAAGACCAAATCCAAACACCACTTATGTTGGACCGAATTGAAACTTTTAAACACTAAAATAGATGTTTTAAACTGAATAACCTATTGGTTAACAACTACAATACTATATTTAAACATGGCATTTAAGCTAAAGTTAACTAGATTATAACACTTATACTTAAAATTGCAAATTTCAAGAAATTGGCTTACAAATTGAGTTCATGCAGGGACAAGGAACCAAGGATATGAGAATCACTCCTATAGCTTCCAATTGAGAAGCTCTAAACCAATAAGTAATCCAAAATCAAAGATCGCACCATTGTCTTGATCATGTCTCCATAGGATTTTTATTTTTAACTAATTTTTAGTAATTTTGTGAATTTTGAATTTTTAATATAAACCGAGTTATTAAGGTTCTAATAGCTTTCAAAGGTTATATAATGAGCTTATATAAGCTTATAAGTCCAATACAACAACCAAAGATAACATTCTTACCTATTGAGATTTTTGAATTTGAAATTGCAAAAGCGAATTCTTGCTTAAACTTGAAATTGATGCGAAAATATGATTTTATTACACTAAAACAAGATTACAAGATCTTTCAAAGCTTAAACATTCACTTGAAAATTTAAAATATTAAAACGACATGAACAAAAATAAAATTACACTAGATCTTTTGATACATTGCACCCCACTTGTATTTATTGAGCTTTTCTAGTCTTGTCGACATTCTTGAGCAAATCCCACCTCAATCTTGCCGTTGGATTAAACGGATCATCAAATCGCCATTAATCGGTTTGGCGCCAAAAGTCAATTTGGAGCGGTTAGGTTTTAGCAATTAAAGAAGTTTGGGATGTTATGTGAGGTGGAGAGACAATTTAGATAGTAGGTATTGGGGTTGAGTTGGAAAGCAAAGCAGGGGTTGTGAGGTGAGGATGAAGTGTTTGATGGTGGGATGCATTAAATGCGGTTGTGGGCTAATGATAGGAGGGGTGGTGGAAAGATGGTGAGGTGGAAAGGTGGTGGCGGTGGTGGTGAAAACCACCGGTTTTGGATTTCTTGAGAGATGGGAGAGGAGTGAGCAAAGTGGAGCGGTTTTATTTCTTTTAAACTTTGGGTCGGGTTTGGGCTTCAAATTGGGTTAAGTGATTGGGCTTAGATTGGATTTGGTTTTATATTAAAAAGGATCCGTTTGTTGTAGCTTAATAACTCAAGGACTAATTGCGCAATCGCCAAAGTTAAAGGACTGATGTTGACAAGTTTCCAAAGCTCTCACAAGGACCATTCCTGCCACATGTGAATAGTACAAGGACCAATGATGATTATTTTCCATTTTTAAATGTCCAAGGACCATTTTTGTCATTTTTAAAAGTTGAGGACTAAAGTTGTAATTTTGCAATTTTTATTTCAAGAACTTGTTTTGACAACTTTATGAATCCCTAAGGACTTAAAATGATATTTTCTTTATTTTGATTTACCAGGACCTGTTTTTGACAACTTTTAAACTTGGGGACTAAAGCGCCAATTATGCAAACTTGATGCGTTTTCACCGATTTTGATGTTTTTGCATTTAAAACACATAAAACACTTATTTGTGATATTTTCATCATTTTGATGCATTTCTGAGTGTTTTCAGATGTTTTTGCAGTCTAGATGGTACAAAAATGATGAGTATTTAGACACTCATCAATCCCCCACACTAAGATATTGCTAGTCCCTAGCAATCTTTTTAGAAAACTTAATGGATTTTATCTCTTTACCAAAAGCCATTACTTCTGGAGTAGCCAATTGTTTTAGTTCAAGTAAGAACCTTGGTACAATGATAACCAAATGATTTTGAGCAAATCATAAGCTGTAAACGGATTTGATTTGTCTTTACCGTAAGCCGCTTGCTTCGGACTAGCCAACTCTTAGATAAATTATCAATATTATCTTTGGTGAGCGATTACCAATTATGGATTTCAAGCGCCTTTACCACAAGCCATAAACTTGCGGGCTAGCCAACTTTTCACTAGTTTAAAGATATGGTGAGTTGAACACCATACAATTTTGGGCAAATTGCAAGCCATCAACGGATTTGAGATATCTTTACCAAGAGCCGTTTGCTCTGGATTATCCAATCCTTATGTGGGTTAGACATGGTGGATGATTACCATTTGTTGAGTAAGTGAAAACACTTACTCCAAAAATATTTTGGCCAAAATGGGAATTGGGTGGAATAATTACATGATAAAATTCGTGAGAATTCCCCCACACTTAGAAATGAATATTGCCCTCAATATTCAAAGTACCATGTTATGCGAAACATAGAACATAAAAGGGAAATACTACGGCCATTATTTTATTTTTGATATATCACACATTTTTTTTTTTTTTAGAGATAGATATATACAACATGTGGGAAACTCCCCACACTAGGGTGGTAGAAAGGGTAAGAAATCGAAATATGGTGAAAACCCATATGGTGTGTGCTCTTGTTTTTGATTCCCGAGTCACTAGCTTGACTCGATCCCGCATTTATTGGTTCATGGGGAAAGTTTGTAGATCCGGACAACCATGGATGGAATGTCCTCTCCAAAGTAATGCTTTAATCGATGACCATTTACTTTAAAATTTGGACCATCGGGTTGAGATAACTCAATGGTACCATAAGGATAAACCTTAGTGATAGTAAATGGACCAGACCAACGGGACTTAAGCTTTCCCGAGAAAATCTTCAATCTTGAATTGAAAAGAAGGACTCGATCACCAACGTTGAAAACGCGGTTCTTTATTTTTGAGTCATGAATCTTCTTTGTCTTTTGTTTGTAGATCAAAGAGTTCTCGTATGCTTGATCACATAGTTCATTTAGTTCATTCATTTGAACTTTTCTGTGATCACCAACTGTCTGTATATCGAAGTTTGCATGTTTCAAGGCCCAGTATGCCTTATGCTCAAGCTCAATCGGAAGATGACATGCCTTTTCGCACACTAGCTTGTATGGAGTACACCCAATTGGTGTTTTGTAAGTCGACGGAAGGCCCAGTGCGTCATCCGGTTTATCCGACCATGATGCACGATTTTCGCCATCGTCCTTTCTAGAATTCTTTTAATACCACGGTTGGAGACTTCCACTTGCCCACTTGTTCGGGGTGGTATGCGAGATAGCGGTGGGTTACACCATACTTTTGCATGACACGATCAAATTGGTCATTGCAAAAATGCGTACTACGATCACCGATTATAGCACGTGGAGTTCCAAACCTAGCAAAAGAGATTTCAAAATTTCACAACTACTCGGGCATCATTGGTAGGTAAAGCTTTTGCTTCAACCCATTTTGACAAATAGTCAATGACCACGAGTATGTACTTGTTACCTCGAGAAGATGGAAATGGCCCCATAAAGTCAATACCCCGGATGTCAAATATCTCACAAACTTGAATGGCATTTTGTGGCATTTCATTTCTTTGAGAGATATTTCCATGACGATGACAAGCGTCACTGTGTTTTGACAAAATCGTGGGCATCCTTATAGATAGTGGGCCAATAAAACCCGGAATCAAACACCTTTTGGCGGTGTAGTTTGGACTATGATGGCCCCGGTGGGTCCAAAGATGGCAAGCTTTGAGAATGTCAAGAGCTTTTGTCCATAAACACACCGTCGGATGACTTGATCCGCATAGATTTTGAATAAGAAGGGTCGTCCCGAGTAATGTTTAACATCCTTGAAGAATTTGTTCTTCGTTGGGTTGACATCCCTTTCACAATGAAGTTACCCGCATGGTAATTTGCGAAGTCAAGAAACCATGGGGTAGAAGAGTTTCCATGAAAAGAAACGGCATTGAGTGTCTCGAGAGGAAATGTTTCATTTATTTCCTTTTCTCGAAAACATCTTGGTGAGGGTTTTCTAATCGGACAAATGATCGACGGGATCTCGGCTCCTTTTTATCACGTATGATGATATCAAATTCTTGGAGGAGGAGAACCCAACGGAGCAATCTCGGCTTTGCATCTTGTTTTGCAAAGAGATATTTTAGAGCCGAATGATCCGTATACACCACACATTTGGTCAAGATTAAGTACGGCCAAAATTTCTCAAATGCATACACCACGGCTAATAGCACTTTTCCGTGGTGGTGTAATGAGTTGAGCTTCATCATAGTCTTACTTGCGTAGTGAATAGGTGAAAATGCTTAGCTCTACGTTGCCCTAAGACCGCACCGATAGCAAAATCACTTGCATCGCACATGAGCTCAAAAGGCAAGTCCGGTCGGGAGCAACGAGAATGGGTGCTTGAGAAGCTTTTTCTTTAATGTTTCAAAAGCTTTGATGCACTCGGTGAGAAGATAAAAGGAGCATCTTTTTCAAGAAGATGAGTCATAGGCCAGGCGATTTTAGAAAAATCTTGTATGAATCTACGATAGAAACCGGCATGACCTAAAAACTCCTAATACCTTTAACGGTAGTAGGATGAGGCGCTTTAGCAATAACATCGACTTTTGCTCTATCTACCTCAATCCCATTTTTGAAATCTTATGGCCAAGGACTATGCCTTCTTTGACCATAAAGTGGCTCTTCTCCCAATTTAGACAAAGATTGGTGTCTTCACACCGTTTGAGCATTTTATCTAAATGGGAGAGACATGTTTGAAATGAATCCCCAATGACCGAGAAGTCATCCATAAACACCTCCATTGTTTCCCTGATCATGTCGTGGAAAATGGCCATCATACATCGTTGGAACGTGCCAGGAGCATTACATAGGCCAAAAGGCATACGTCTGTAGGCAAAAGTTCCGTATGGGCAGGTGAATGTAGTCTTTTCTTGATCCTTTGGATCAATGGGGATCTGAAAGTACCCCGAGAAACCATCAAGGAAACAATAGTATTCATTCCCTGCTAATCTCTCAAGCATTTGGTCCATAAAGGGTAGAGGAAAATGGTCTTTTCGGGTGGCGTCATTCAACTTACGATAGTCAATGCAAACACGCCATCCCGTAACCAATCGAGTTGGAATTAACTCGTTATCTTCATTTGTGACAACAGTTATGCCACCATTTTTAGGAACACAATGAATTGGGCTAACCCAAGGACTATCTGAAATTGGGTAAATCAATCTTGCATCAAGAAGTTTGATAACCTCCTGCTTGATAACATCATGGATTTTGGATTTACTCTTCTCGATGTTGAATCTGCGGTTTGAAGTCATCCTCCATCAAGATTTTGTGAGTACAAAACTCGTGGTTGATACCCTTTATGTCGGAGAGTTTCCAAGCAATTGCTTGCTTGTGTGACTTCAAGATCTTTATGAGCGGACTTTTCATCTTTACTCAAATCTCGAGCAATAATGACGGTAATTTATCATCACCTTCAAGAAATGCATACTCGAGATGAGGCGGTAAGTCCTTAAGCTCAACCTCGAAATTCTTGGTTTTCTTAAGCGACTTGATTTCCTTGTTATGAAGTTCGACGGGAGGAGCGATGATGGATCATCATTAAGAAGCTTCTCAATGAGAAGTATGTCCCCTCGATGTCGATGGGAGCGTGATCAATTTCCCATGGAGCAGAATCACTAGACAAGTAAGCTTCAATCTCTTCCAAGATGAAGTTGCTTCCTCAAACGGAGTAAGAGAAGGAGTAGAATTGGCGATGATGGGTTGAGAAGAATGAGTGAGATTATCACTCAAGAATTATGATCATAACCAAGAACTTCTTGAGAGTACTCTTCGAAGCAACATCAATGATATCTATTCGGTTAACCGACTCGTAATCATAGTTTGCGAGTACCTCAAGTTTGATCAAGGTTAAAGGTGGCGACTTCATTACCAACACGTAATGTGATTTCTTGCTCAAATACATCAATGAGAGCACGGCCGTTCTCGTGAATCCTCGACCAACAATGAGAGGAACCCGATGATCGGCATCAAAATCAACAACTACAAAGTCACCGGAAAATGGAACTTTCCTACTTTACAACACGCCCTCGGCAATGCCAAGAGGACGGGATATTGTACGATCCGCAAGCTCGAGAGTCATGCATGTAGGAGTAAGTTCAGAAGAGAAAGTTTCTTCCACATCGAATAAGGCATCAAGTTGATGCTTGCACCAAGATCTCGCTAAAGCAAAGCATTCAACCATTCACGAAATACACAAGGTAAGAGAAATTTTCCGGGATCTCCAAGCTTTCGGAAGCTTCTTGGGATAACCGCAGAGCAGCTCGTTTAGAGGAGTTTTACCCATTTCAAACAACTTTTCCTTGTTGCTTAACATGTGTTTGAGAGTTGATGCAAACTTGGGCATCAAGATGATAGCATCCGCAGCTTATGTCAAAATGTAGTTCTTGGAAAATTTGAAAATATTTGTCCATTTGATGACCGGCTTTTTCGCGAGCTTTGCTCATTCAAACGTGATGGGTAAGGAATAGAAGATTTGGATTTGGTATTTTCAACGGAGCTACTGGTGGTTCAAAACAACTCTGGATTTGACTTGGGTTTCGGACAACTTGAGGTTGGGAAGGTGGGACATCATTGGGCTTGAAAAATGCACCTTGTCCGTTGTATCCTTGGTAACTTGACTCATTTCTCCTAGTGGAGGAGGCATTGGAGTCATAGGTCCATTGTGTGTCTTAGGTTCACTTTCTACTACCTTAGGGAGAGAAGAAGAAGAGGTAGTAGGAATAGCGGGTCCATTATATGAAACACCACTTCTGGTTGTGATCGCCTTAGCATCGCCCCTCGGGTTAGCGATCGTGTTGTTCGGAAGTTTTCCTGAGCCCGAGGGTTGATCATTTAAAGACTTCTTGAGATCGCCGATCCGACCGACCAACAACTGCTCATTTCATCTTGGGATTTCATGAATTGCTTCAATAACTCATCGATGATGGTACGGAGGATGTGGAGGAAATTCGAGGCGGATGTTTTGATTTGGACCTTGTTGTTGAAAATTCCTTGATTAGAATTCACATTCCCATGAAATTGATTCCTCGATTGAAATTGTTTTGATTAAGGTTCCTTGATGTTGGAAACCTTGATTGGGTCCGGATAGAAATTACCTTGGTTTTGATAACCTTGGTTCATTCTAGGTTGGTTTCGATTCAGTTAGGATGCTCGTTAAAACCGGTGGTGCTCGATAAGTGTTAGCACGGTAGCTTGGTTCATTTTGAGGACGGTATTGATTACCTCCTTGATTTGAAGTACCGGCTATAGCATTGGCTTCAAACGGACTACCATCGGTGGCGATGACAGTTGTAGTATGCATGAGGACCACCACAAGTAACACAAACTTCAACTTTCTTCACTTCACTATGTGATGGTGTCTCGAGTGAAAGTGACTTTCTTTTGGTTAGCAAGAACCAAAGCTCGAACAATATCCGTGAGTTTATCAATCTTAGCATCGGTGCTAGATGTACTCACTGGAGATGAAGTAGAAGGTCCAGATTAGGCGAGTCTCGATATGTCTTTGTGCGGAAAGGACGGACTTGGGACTTGTTTTCAATGATTTGTAAGGCTTCTTTGGTGGTCTTGCTCAGAAATTACCTCCGCGGAGGCATTTAGAGAGTCTTGGTCACTTGTCTCGCACCATTGTAGAAAGTATCCATTTGCATTAACTCGGTAAAACCATGATGTGGACACTTCATGAGCAATTCTTTGTAACGATCCCATGCCTCCCGAATGATTCATCAAATCTCGAGAAAATTTCATTATCTCATTCTTAAGACTTGTAGTTCGGGATGGAGGATAGAATTAGATTAACTAACTTGGTGACTAAATCCTCCCATGTCTCAATGGAACGAGGGGTTGTTTCTCAAGCCAATTCGGGCTTGTCCTCTAGAGAAAATGGGAATGAAGAAGCTTAATTGCTTCATGGGACATTCTTGTATTTGATGGTAGATGCAATCTTGTTAAACCATCGAATGTGTGCATGAGGATCATCCCGCTCAAAACCATAGAATTGGCTTTGGGTTACAGATTAAGCAACCCGGTTTTGAGCTCAAAAGTATCACCACAATGGTTGGGACAACAATGGCATCTCCGTAACCCTCGATGGGTGCTTGGAGAAGCTCATTCATCGGCTTGTCTTCCGCCATTTCGACGGTGGTGGTGGTAGACGTTCCTCGACCACGGTGAAGGAGAAGAACGTCCTCACGCTCACGAGGAATGTTTGCAAGCTCGAAAGTGGACTTGTAGAAGCGGAAGAACGAGTGCGCATGCACTAAGTATAAAAATCGGTTTCAAAACAAATGCGAGGCAAAACGACAAGTGAACTTAACCAATAATCACAAATGAAATGGCTTCTTTAAAAAGGTACACCAAATCACAAGGACACAAAGGCAAGTTTAAATCGATGTTCGGGAACTTATTATGGTCACACCCCCGTTAGTAGGTGTCTTGCCTTGATTTGCGGTGGTTGATTTTATGTATATATTAAGTACCACCGAAAAGACGTAGGTTTGGATTTGTGCAAAAGGGTTTAAAACTTTTGGACAATATTTTTGGAATCGTCTCGCTTAACCAAATCGTATTTCTTTAAGAATCACCTTAAAAGAAACACAAGCTAGAAAACGTTACGATTGTTTTGTTGTTTTATATTGTTTTGGTGTTTTTAACACTTTAGGAAAAGTGTTAATGAACTTTTGATTTATATTTAACTTTACAAAAACTGTTTACAAACGATGGTATATGTGCAAGTACGGTGCGAAAATGCTTAGAACACGCTTCTGACCTCCACAGCGTGGCGCAAAATTTGGTTGGTCCCGAATCGTCAAGTTATCTCACGCAAGCTAGCCACTTGTGAATGGCTAGCGTAAGGAACTTAAACCGCTTTCGAAACCAAATGCAATTTAGATCGGAGGAATATAGTGGATTCACAGGTCGTTAAGTCCCACGGAGGATGAATTGGTGTTTCACAGACGGATGTCAAATAATCACTAAGGATAGTGATTAGTAAGGATTTTGATGAATAATTATACCTAAAGAAAAGATTTGTAAATTACAAATGACTTAAATGCAAATTAAAGAAAATTAAAAAGTTAAAATATATTAAATAAATCTGTCACTATTTTACAATGATGTTTTTGTGATTTTATAAAACAAAATATCTTAAATAAACTATTTTAACTAAAACGTAAACTTAAATTATATAAAAACGTGATTTAAAATGAAAGCGTAAGTTATTTATAAAATTACGCGAGTCTTAAACAAAAGCGTAAAATTTATGAAATAAAAGTCCTACAAGTGTAAAAACAATTTTATTACGTACTATATGATAAAAGAAAATTTTAGAAAAAGATTTATATTTTTTAGACTTTTACATTTTTTATTATGAATTAAATAAGATTTTACACTAATTAAATGTTTAAAAATACTAAAACTATTGAGAAAAATCCGAAACCTTTTTATAAAATACTTAATACTAATACAATTATATGAAAAATACATAAGTTGAAAAAACTATTATAAATAAGCAGGAAATAAGCAAATAAGCTCGTATAAGCTTATTGAAAATAAAAGGGTTATATATTAAATGTTGCAAAAGAAAACTGAAAAAGACCCTAGGGCAGATGGTGTGTGTGTGGTGTGGTGAGCTGGGTGGCCAGGGTTCGAATCCCAGCAATGACTTTTTGCTAACTATTTTATTTTTTTGATTTTTCTTCACAAACTTATTAAGCTAATGATTATAAGCACTTTTCACAACTACAACTTTTTGTAAAAATGACCAATAAGCTCAGTATTAGCTTATTTATCTCAACAGTTATGAAAGAAAGAAAATAAGCACAAGATTAAGCAAAGATGTTTAATAAGCTATAAAATAAGCAAAGGCTAACTGAGAATAAGCTAAATAATTTTAAATAAGCTAATTTAACAACTGAATAAGCAAAATGACTTAAATAAGCACTAAATAAACACAAGCATGACTGGTTACACAGTGAACTGTTTTGAATTACTAGGCACTTTGTAGCTTAATTTTAAATCTTGAAATAAGCTATAAAATGAAAACAAATCTTGGAATAAACAAGTTGACCAGTTAAGCTTTCCAAAAGCTAAATCACACAGTATCAATTACAATAAAGAGCTTGTGAGAAGCTATTGAAAAAGCTAGAAAATCATCGAGTATGACTCGGTGATTCTTCGCTTATGCGGGCTTGTGTAAATGGGACAAACTTATAAGCACTTGCGAGCTTAGCAAATAAGTCGCAAATTGAAATATTAAGCTTGAACCCTTAAGATGGCTTGGTTAGCTTTCAAAGAACTAAAAATCACAAGCTAAAGTTAACTAGAGAGCTTATGAGCGGGCTTGTGATTTTGACCATAAGCATGCACAGGACACATTTTGACTTTGAAATAAACTAGTAGGTTGACTTTAATGAACTTTAAATTGATTCTATGGACTGATTATGATATATTAGTCATTATGGAACTAAATTAAGCTACTTTACCAACTTATACATCGAAATGATGATTTGCTCACTCTAAATCCTTAATGATTAACTATTATGGTGAGATTGAAACCGATTTTGACTATTAACTGAACAAAGGCTAATTTTTATGGTTTGACTGAGATATTAGGACCTAATATAACTTACAATAGACAAGTACAATGGGTAGAACACTCTATATCACGGTTAAAAGACCAAATCCAAACACCACTTATGTTGATCGAATTGAAACTTTTAAACACTAAAATAGATTTTAAACCGAATAACCTATTGATTAATCGTAAATACTATATTTAAACAGATTTAAGCTAAAGTTAACTAGATTATAACACTTATACTTAAAATTGCAAATTTCAAGAAATTGGCTTACAAATTGAGTTCATGCACAGACAAGGAACTAAGGATGAGAATCACTCCTATAGCTTCCCAAGCTCTAAACCAATAAGTAATCCAAAATCGACCTTTGCACCATTGTCTTGATCATGTCTCCATAGGATTTTTATTTTTAACTAATTTTTTAGTAATTTTGTGAATTTTTGAATTTTTAATATAAACTGAGTTATTAAGGTTCTAATAGCTTTCAAAGGTTATATAATGAGCTTATATAAGCTTATAAGTCCAATACAACAACCAAAGATAACATTCTTACCTATTGAGATTTTTGAATTTGAAATTGTAAAACTGAATTCTTGCACAAATACTGAAATTGAAACTGAAAATATGATTTTATTACACTAAAACAAGATTACAAGATCTTTCAAAGCTTAAACATTCACTTGAAAATTTAAAATATTAAGCGACATGAACAAAAATAAAATTACACTAGATCTTTTGATACATTGCACCCCACTTGTATTTATTGAGCTTTTCCAATCTTGTCGACATTCTTGAGCAAATCCCACCTCAATCCACCGTTGGATTAAACGGATCATCAAATCGCCATTTGTCGGTTTGGCGCTAAAAAGTCTTTTGTTGGAGCAGTTAGGTTTAGCAATTAAAGAAGTTTGGGATGTTATGTGAGGTGGAGGAGACAATTTAGATAGTAGGTATGGAAATTTGGGGTTGAGTTGGAAAGCAAAACAGGGGTTGTGAGGTGAGGATGAAGTGTTTGATGGTGGGGATGCATTAAATGCGGTTGTGGGCTAATGATAGGAGGGGGGTGAGCTGGAAAGATGGTGAGGTGGAAAGGTGGTGGCCAGGTGGTGGTGAAAACCACCTGGTTTTGGGTTTTGAGAGATGGGAGAGGGAGTGAGCAAAGTGTGGGTTTTATTTCTTTTAAACCTTGGGTCGGGTTTGGGCTTCTTGGGTTAAGTGATTGGGCTTAGATTGGATTTGGTTTTATATTAAAAGGATCCGTTTGTTGTAGCTTAATAACTCAAGGACTAAAGCGCAATTACGCCAAAGTTAAAGGACTGATCTTGACAAGTTTCCAAAGCTCTCACAAGGACCATTCCCGCCATATGTGAATAGTACAAGGACCAATGATGATTATTTTCCATTTTAAATGTCCAAGGACCATTTTGTCATTTTTAAAAGTTGAGGGACTAAAGTTGTAATTTTGCAATTTTTATTTCAAGGACTTGTTTTGACAACTTTATGAATCTAAGGACTTAAAATGATATTTTCTTTATTTTGATTTACAGTGGACCTGTTTTGACAACTTTTAAACTTGGGGACTAAAGCGCCAATTATGCAAACTTGATCGCTTTTTCACAGATTTTAATGTTTTGCATTTAAAACACATAAAACACTTATTTGTGATATTTTCATCATTTTGATGCGTTTCGAGTGTTTTCGGATGTTTTCGGAGTCTAGATGGTACAAAAATGATGAGTATTTAGACACTCATCACCCAAAGAAAAGTCGTGTTTTGTCAAGACCTAAATGCTAAGATCGAGACCATCCTGACGGAAACACTCATCACCAAGAAAGTGAAGCTTGAAGCACTGGGGTATCCATCCGGACCGACATCAATTTATCTTCTTGTATTAGTGATAGGAATTATGTAATCGATCAATAAAAGATGTATGTTTTGTTAGACTACTCAAAGTTCCTTATTATTTTCATTAGTACATTCAGGTAAGAAGAAGCCATTAGCTCACTTACATGATCAAACACTAGAGCTATTTGTATATCGAATAGGGGGCTGATTGGGTTCGATAAATACCCAATCCCTTAATCTTGGATTTGAATAGAAAATATCCCAAGTGTTTAATCCGTTAAACACAATCAGTCATTGAGCGCATAGTCTCTCGGTGAGCCATCTTCGAGATACTTAGTGCGAGGGCAAGAAGAAGCCTCTCCACTCCAAGGCGGATCTTAAAGGGTGAATACTAAGTCAAGAAGAAGATGGTGGATTCGGAAGTGAGTGATGACAATAACTCCTGAATCCCTACGAATCTCTCCAACCGATAAACATCAAGACAAATGAAGGAAGAGACCTAAGGCCTTAAAGATCGAAGAATGAGTCGGATAAAGCGGGAAAGTTTTACCCGATAAAACTAAGTCCTCAAGTCTTTATCCGTCTACGATGGTTACAATCTTCTAAAATCATATCTTTCCATTTATAGTAGCGGCGATTCTCGTCAAAGGAAATAGTCTCGCGCCTACTATAAATAGAAAGACAAACGATGAATCGAATCCTTCATGATTCATGTTTCTTTGAGTTCTATGTTTTTGTCTTCTAGGTTAAAGTTAAATATCATACTTGTATAAATAGCATAAGAAGAAGAGTGAAAAGTTTAAGCTTGTGGAATTGTAAAACACACATACACACAAGCCAACTTTCCACCTCCAAATCTAACTTTATCCTTGAGCTAGCTCAATTGGGTTCTAAGAGTTGTGCTTAGACTTAGCCTAAGCTTAGAGAGGAGTCACCCAAACTTTGTCATTTCAATCCCAAGTACTATTCGCAAGTACTTGGGTAACGATTCTTTTATTTATTTCTAATAAGAATATGATGTTGAAAATTACCTCGTGTGTTTTACTTATGTTAATTTCGGTCATTATTCATCGTTAATATTGTTTTACGACTTAATTGATTTTAAACAATAGTGAATAGGGAACAACACTCGTGATACATTAGAAGTCATGTATGCATGCTAAAAGAAAATGTAGGATAAAACACTTTTCGTGGTATAAAAGCAGTAAAACCTATATTTTATCAAATCATTTACATTACTCAGATCCACGGATCCGGAAGTTATATTAGCGGATCCCTTTTGAAAAGGAACCGTGGATCCGATCCTCTTTGAGAAATGCTTTTTCATGCAAATTAAAACGACTTTTCTTCTAAAAGTAATTCTCCACTTGAATGTCAAAACCATAAGTGAGTTGAGTGTCTTTCTTGTTAAAACCATTGTTAATAAAAACCTAATAAAAACATTAGATCATCATAGGTTGATCACAAACATAACTTTTATTAACTCATCATTTCTATAGGTTCAACTATGGCGAATGAATATGAGTTTGATTTTTCACTCACTAGCGTCTACATCTCGAACATCTCCCTTGAACCCAACACACCGCAATCAAGTCGTGGGTTCAATAATCTCGAAACCGTCTACTTCCACGAAGGACGATTGTAGACACCTCTCTACAATTCAAGAAGGTATCAATACCTCCTTCCGAGCCATAGGACTAGAATGTCTTCTTGAAATCAACGAAGATATGTCCAAGGTTCATAATGGAATTCTTCCGTCAAGTCGAACTCGCTCGTAACGAGGATCGCTCTCATCTCTTTGGTTTTATATCAAAACCAAAAGTTTACTTTAACCCTTGGGCATTTTGCTCACATCCTCCGGATTCCAAATCATGGACAATGTGCCTTCACGAAGATTGGTCTCTTGATTCTCTTCAACTTTCATGAAGAAAATAGTCCATATTGTTCACACATACCCTCCCCGAAGATTTAAATCGCATAATATGCAAACCTCGACCATATTACTCGGATCCAAACATTATCTTCACGGGACATCCGAGAAGAGTACAAGCCTCTTGCACTCATCCTACATGAGAATGTTTGAGTCTTAAGGGAAATCGAGAAATTCTTCCCGCTTGTTGTGCTCACATGTTGTAATGCTTTTCTAACACAACAACCATACAATCTCGCCTACTTCTTCAAGGCGAATTGCAAATCTTCAAGGCTCCAAGAATAAACTCATCCCTTATGGAATGTTCTTGACACGCCTCTATCATAATGTTATGCACTTCCATCCTCAATTTGAAAGTCCGTTTATACGACTTGTGAACAAGATGATGGAACCGCTAAACATATCTCTCATGAAGACTTTCTTCATTCTTGATTCCACCAACACTCATCAATCACGTAATGATCCTCCTAGCGAAAACACTCAAGAAACCTAGTAGTGTTTCAAAATAGGATCAATTCTCTTGTACTCGTGCTTTATCAATGTAATCCTATTTCCTTTATGAAATAAAAACATCTTACATTTGATATCTTAGTGTTAGAACCCCTCTAAACCAACCTTGGAATATAATGCGTTGTTAAGATCATTGCATACCTTTAGTAAAGGTTCTGCTGAGCAGATGGACGGATCCCAAAGTTTGTGCTAGACGGATCCCTTCACTTAGGGAACCGTGGGATCCGGCAAACAGAAAATTCAATTGCAAACATTGTATTTCAATCATATCCTTAGAACACCTCACACTAAGCTAAACATATTGTCTTAAGGCAAAATTAAGTCCTTATCAAGATAAGTAGATCCTTCCTACTCACACATAACTCACCTAGATCACACTCTAAGACGCTTGTAGATCCATCGTTTCATTTTTAATCCACTACTCTTCCGCTCTTAAACTCACACTTCATTTTTCACATGATCCCTCACATCTAGTCTTAGAAATCCTCCGATTATGGAAAAATTGATCATAAATCATTCTTACCTCAAAATTGATCAAAGTTGATCAAATTCTAGTTTTCCCATCTCAAAGCTTCTAGGATATTTACCAAAACACTATCCTAAGTCACAAACTGATCTCTAGGATCATTTAGCTTCAATTGACATTTTCATCTTTAGTGTCATCCTTGCTCATCCATTCGTACTCATGAAAGTTCCAAATCCTTCCATAAAAGACAATTATTAGCTACATCACTCATTACCTTCAAGTACTTAGCACCCCTTCATTTAAAACACTTAGAGAACTCGAAACACTCAAGATGATATAGATCTTAGATCTTAGAAACATCATTTCCACTCTTTCATAGTAGCCGAGAGCCGGATCCCTAGGATTAGCCTAGACGGGTCCTCCGAGAAGGGAACAAGTGGGATCCGAATGACGCTTTATGTTAAATCTTGCTAAAACAATCATTTCAACTCATCTTCCTAACTCAAACACTCCATCTCATCTTAAATGAGTTCCTAGATCAGTGCAACCTCTGAAGTTGACACTTGTGCATGTTAATCATCACATTCCAATAAATCCTAGTGGCTTAAGGCTTAAATGCACTTGCCAAATCTCTTGTTTTATAAACCACTTTGTTAGGACCTACATAGTTATCACTCTCATCCTAACTTTCAGCACTTTAGAAACCCTTACAATCATCTCATCATGAGGAAAACCCCAAGTAGTAACTTATCCACCAAAGAACCACCCATGAAAAATGCTCGTGTTATACACGAAATCTCTTCAACCGAATCATCACCGGTCAAGCCAATAAATGATAGGATCCTTTATCATCCAATCAAACCAATTCCTAAAAGGATAGTACCCACAAAACTACCAATGCCAAACACCACCATACCTCCTAGACCAAACAATATCATCTCCACTAAACCATCACCATTGGTTCCTAGAGCTATTTCATGTACATCATCACCTCACCTCTACAATTTAGAGGACTTGCCTCCTAGGCCGTCTCATCCGCTTCGCCGACAACATTTTTCTCATTAGGAGGAATAATGGTACAAAATCAAGGTGTTGAGTCAACACTTCTCCCGCTTCCTTTTCATTGCTTCCATCATATAATCCCATTTGGATTATGAGAAATCATCAAAGTCAACCACCGACCATATGGAAGTTGACACTTCTCTACCACCACCATCATTCTTGGTCGAGCCATTCTCAAATGCGCCTCCACCAATCCCTCCATCATTTAAAGCTCCACAAGCCGCTTCACTTGATCCCTCGCATCAAGCCATTTCACTTCTTCCACCACCACTACCTAGCCATGACAAAGATTGCTATCATTATCAACATGTTGAAAGTTTGATACATGAAGTACGAGAAGACCAACGGTTCATGTTCTATCATCTCCTCGAACGTTTCGACGAGATTAAACCTAAACAAAACTTGAGCTAGAAGATTTTAGTGGTGTCCTAGCATCAAGCGATAGTTGGTTTAGAAATTCCTAGTCATGTATTTTCTTATTTTCTTAGTTTTTAGAGTCATGTCTATCATAACTCTAGTTTTATTAAATGGAATTACATGCTACTTGCTATTTTTCTGAGCATATGATTACTTTGTATTCATATCTCATTTTTGTGATAACATTACTTGTTATATCACATTTCTTTGAAATTAATCCTAATACGGATCCCTCAGATTGCCTAGACGGATCCCTACTAGAGGGAACCGTGGGATCCGTGAGTAAAGCTATTTTCTACTAACTTGGACCACATTTGCGTGAAATTGTGAATTATACTTGCTTTCTAACCTTTGTTTTGTAGTTATTCAATTTACACATGAAGACTTTGGCATCCTAAAGCTAGGGAGCTTTATGTCAAAGCAATACATTACAAATTACTTGCAATATTAGGTTTACATTCGTGACATTCCCTTGCATAATTGCAATCATCAAGGGGAGCACATTCGTCACTTAGACGAAATATTTTGCAAACTTACTTGCAAACAACCTAGATTAGTATCACTTTCTTGATGCCCTTACATAGGGATGGACTCATCAAGGGGAGTAAAGACGAGATCCTTTCCTTACTTGCTCTCTATTTCTTTTATTTCTTTCACATGTTTTTCTCAAAACAATGTGTTGCTTTCTTCAAGCTCTTTTGTTTCGACAAAAGGGGGAGAAGAAAGTAAACTAAATTCAAACTTTACAATTTTAGCTTTTCCTTAAAATAATTTTATGTTTTGTCATCAACAAAAGGGGAGATTGTTAATACAAATAAGTCGTAAAACGTTTATTTATATTTTACGATCTTCTAATGTTTTGTCGATAACAAACGTAAAATCATGTTAACGAAACAAATAAAATACGTAAATGGTTTGAACTAATAGTTTCTAACATATTCACACTTTCACATAAAACACTAAAACAAGTATAAGTGATTTTATGATTTAATAATACATATGTACAACAACTAGTGTTTACATATTTGGGTATAATACACACATAACTAGTATGTAGTATATTGGGTAATATTAATGGGTAGAAACTTAAGTATCACAACCCATTGGGCAAATACATTGAATGTAGTTGGGTACAACCCAAAGCCCATAACCCATGGAGCTTGACCCATAACCCATTGCATGACATCATGCTTATATCATACATGGATAATATCCATAACCCATGGATCAACCCATACCCAAATGACCAAGTGCATTGCACTAAAAGATACATTGTATTTAGCTAAAGATCCATGGTTCAACCCATGACCCATAACCTAAATACCCATGGGTAAAGGGGCGTCCACGGATCCCTAGCTTAACCGAACGGATCCTTGTGGAAGGGATCCGTGGGATCCGGGAACAAGAGAGTTTTTCTTCTATAAATAGTGAGCCATTTCTTCATTGTTTCTCACCTCTTTCTAACACACTTTCTCCCTGAGTTAAAAACTCACTAACCTCAGATCCAAGAGATCTATGTTTGTAGTTTTGTGTTTGTGTGATCTTCTAGGTTCCTCTTAAAGGCAAGATCACCACCTTTGAAGTCGAGCAAGCTCAAGTCCATGAGTTGCCATGATTCCTCATCATCAAGGCTACTAAAGTCTTATTGTTGATGATTCCTTTCTTTCTTCAAAGATGTGTAGTGTTGAAGACATTAGTGAAAGATGTCTCAAGTGTCAAGACGAAGATATTAGTGAAGGGTATCCATCGTCTATAGCATAAGCACTTGTGGTAAGTGCTTAGAAGTCAAGACAAGAAGCATTAGTGAAAGGTGCTTAGAAGTCAAGACTAGAAGCATTAGTGAAAGGTGCTTAGAAGTGAAGACACAAGACTTTAGTGAAAGGTGTCTTGTAGATCTAGTCAAAGGCATTAGTGAAAGGTGTCTTAGATGTACATTCGATATGGTGTGTTTCGATGTACTAGATAGACTAGATTAGATGATGAGTGTGTAAATACTCATCATTTTGTACCATTTAAAGCGCAAATTCATCCGAAAACACTCGAAACACATCAAAATGATCAAAATATCACAAATCAATGTTTTATGTGTTTTAAATGCAAAATATCAAAATCGATGAAAAACATATCAAATTTGCAAAATTGCGCTTTAGTCCCCAAGTTTCAAAAATTGTCAAAAATAGTCCCTGAGTCAAAATTTCAAAAGAAAAATCATCAAAGGTCCTTTTTAAATCATAACTTGTCAAATTTGGTCCTTTGGTGAAAAATGTAAAAAGTTTTGAGAAAATTACAAATTGGTCCTTCAAGTTTGCAAATTGACAGAAATAACCCCTGGAAAAATTGAAAAGGGCAAATTTGGTCCTTGTAATATCAACTCTTGTCAATTTCAGTCCATAAAACACTTTTGCAGAATTACAGAATTGGTCCCTTGATTGTGTGGAAATTGCATATTTGGTCCTTGTGGTTAACTCTTCCAAACGGACCCTTTTTACACTTTTGGGCCCAAACCATTTACCCCGGCCCAAACCTATACCCGGTTTATACCCGAATCCAACCCAACCCACCTTTTTAATATTACCGGTCAAATGGTTTGACCACCCACTGCTTCCTCCTCTTCACGTGATAACACCACCATCATCACCTCCGCGCTCACTTCTCGATCACACTCCACCATTTCCATCATCACCCCTAATTTTCCCCCTCCAAACACAAAGAGCCAAGGATGCATTTATTACACCTCCAATCTCTCACCAACCTCACAAATGGTTAAAAAGTTTTGGCGCCAAAATGTGTTAAACGGCTAGGATCAATTTCAATGATCCAAGGGTCACTTTATTCTTGGGATATGTCCAAATAGGTGAGAGAAGAAGCTTGGAGTGTATAAAAAGGCCAAGAGAAGCATGAAGAAGTACCTAGCTTTTTACTTTTTTATTATGTATGTCGAATTATAGTTCAAATTGTCTTAACTAAATTTTATCTCAGTATTTCTAAGCTTGTTTTGTATCAAATAATAGTTCTTAAGTGTTTAAAACTCATTTCAAGGTGGAATTCCAAGTAATGTTCAATATTCACTTTTATAATCATTGTTGAGATTTTGATTTTCAAAATCTTGTGGTTCAACTTTCAATAGCTCGATTCTGTGATAAATCAAGCCTAGGAAGCTTATTAAATCTTTGTACAAGCTTAAACCTCGTTTCATTCACTTTTGACATTTGGTCAACAAAAGTCAACACGGGTACAAGATTTGAAGCGAGAATGGATATGGGTTGTGCGAGCATGGAAATGGGTTGAATAGGATTGATTTGGGTTGGTATGTATTAGGTAGTGGTCCCTTGTTTCACATTTGGCTAGCCATTGTGGCTTGGACATTTGTAAGTCAATTTTACAAGTTCTATGCATAATCAGAATTGTAGATTAAATCTTTTAAAATCTGTTCTAATAGCAATAATTAAGTCATATTAAGTTGATGTGATCATAATTACATGTTGGTTAAAAGTTTGTATTAGTTTTGAGCCTAAATCAAGTCATAAAGGGTGTTTGGCTTGTTGTTTTTTCTGTCATATTGGTTAATTCAAGAGTTAAGTTTCATTGCTTCATGTTTATTAAGTGTAAGTGAGCTCAATCGAGTCAAAGATTTGGTGTTTGCATGGCCAAAAGTCAATACATCACCTAAATCATTCTATCTTCCTTTGTTGGGAATTGGGATTAGCAGGCCATCAGTTTGTGTTTAGAAACCCATAAACTTGCTTTCATTGTACTTAATACATCTTATAACATTAATCTCAGTCACAAAATTTGGATTTGAAGTTCATTTAAGTCAACATTCTCAATTTCTTCAAAAAGTCAAAAGTGCTAAAAGTGGTTTTAGGCTCAGATAGATGGATTTTTCTTGAGTTCATTTCTGGGACTCACTCAATGAATCTTGGTATTTTAGAAAGCTCAGCTGGTGCTCTTTCTTGTGATCATTTTACTTGATTTTTACAATTTTTTCAAAAGCTTCAAATCAGCCTCTCTTTCTGGCCAAATGTGCCCTGCTCCCAAAAGTCAGTGAATACTGACTTTTTCACAGACTTTGTAACTTGTGCACAGAGCTTAATAGAGCTTGTCATAAGCTGGTTTTTGGAACAATTGATCTCACCCAGGTCTTCTTTGGATCCCAATTGGTAGTTTTCAATTTGACCTTATTTTCAGGCTTGTGCATGAGCTTAAAGTTGCCACTCGAGTTCGATTTGGACTTAATCTCATAGACATCAAAACCTTGCAGTTTGCTATTCAGTGATTGTAACCTGTTGTTTTAAGTTGCATTTGATCATTTTAAGTAGTTTAGAGCTTCATTATCAGTTGGTTCATTTTGGTGAGCTTTTAGCTTATTTTAGTGCTTATAAATAAGCACTTGTTTAATGATTTCATAATTCTCCAAACAAGTGCCTGATTTTCCATTTTCTTATATTCCTAGTATAATTTTAGACTTTTCCTGAAATTTTCAGATTTTTCCAAGTTGTTTAGCTATTTTTCTTATTTTAAATTAGTTTTAATCATTTTAATTAGCTTTTAATATAAAAATTCGTAAAAGGTTCAAAAAAATAATTTTTCAATTTTATTAAGTTTAGATAAATATAAGAAGTGAAAAAGTAATTTTCCAGATTTTCTTAGCTTATTTGGTAATTTTTAGTAATTTAGTTAATATTTAATAGTTTAAAATTCATAAAAATAGAAAATAGTCGAAAAATACAAAAATAGTTTTGAAAATTCTAGTTTGATATTTTAGACTTTTCATCTCATAATTTTATTTTTCTAGCTTTGTTTCCTCATTTCTTGTATTTTAGTTAATTATTAAATAGTTAAAATAGTTTTAATTAATAATAATTAGATAATTAGTGATAAAAATAGTTTTCTTTTTCTAAAAGTTTCTTTTATCATTAGGTTTGTAAAACATCATTTTCATATTTTTAGGGTTAATATTGCTTTAGTTTCACTTTTTAATTTGACGTCGCGTAGATTTTAATTTTAGTTTTATAAAACATAAAACAAAAACATCATTGTAAAAATAGTGATAGCGTTTATTTAATAGATTTTATCTTTTAATTTTCTTTAATTTGCATTTAAGCCTTTTTAATTTGTTGGCTTTTCCGTAGTTATAATCATAACCAAATCCTTTTTCCGCTCAAACTCCTCGATCATCGTGACGTTTGATAAATCATTGCATAGCTCATTTGGGACATAACGACCGGGAAACACTATACTCCCGGATCTTCATTGATTTCGTGCTTAAGTCGTTTTAAGTTTTCTTACGCTTGCGTGAGAGAACTTGAATGATTCAATGAGCATCAAATTTTGGCGCCACGCCGGAGTGTGCTAATTTCTACGTCTAGCGATTAGTTGTTTGAATCCTCACTCATTTGTTTATATCATCCATCTTTGTATATATATATATCCATATTTTCTTCTAAAAATCCAAAACCCAAAAACAATCCAAAACGTATAAAACACAAAAATATTTTTCTTTTGTTTCTATATATGTATCAATAATAAAAATACAAAAGAATAAATCGTTTTCTTTAATAATTAACAACTTAAAAGATTACCACCGAAAACCAAGGCAAAGGCACTACCTAACTGGGGTGCGACCATAATAAGTTCCCGAACCAAAGATTTAAAACTTGCCTTTGTGTCCATTGTGATTGGTGTACCTTTTTCAAAGAAGCCATTCATCTTGGATTATTGGTTAAGTTCATCGTTGTTTTGCCTCGATCTTGTGTTAATTGATTTTGTTGTATTATCGACGCTTCGAACCGTAAAACCCATAAAGATTCTCCTCACCGATTTTTACAAAACGTCTTCATAATTCTCATTCTCATCTCGAAGATTTTCATAATTCCATTTCTCTCCTTAACTCGAGTTTCCTTAGAGTTAACTCTAGTGTATGCGCACTCGCTCTTCTAGATCTGTGAGCCCATTTCGTGAGCTTGTCAAGATTCCAAGAAGGCGTGTTCGAGACTTTCTGCTCCATCACCGGATCCGAGATCCGGATTGTTCACACTACTCACCGTCATGGCGGATGAAATTCTATGTGTGAGCTTCTCCGGGCACCCATCGACGGGTATGGAGATGCTATCATTGTACCGACCATCGTGGTGAAAACTTTGAACTCAAGACCGGTTATCAATCTTGTAACCTCTAATCAATTCTTCGGTTTTGAGCGGGATGATCCTCATGCTCATATAAGATGGTTTAACAAGATTGCATCTACCATCAAGTATAAGAATGTCCCAATCGATGTTAAGCTTCTTCCATTCCCATTTTCTCTTGAGGGCAAGCCCGGATTTGGCTTGAAAACAACCCCCGCCTATAGAGACATGGGAAGATCCGTGAAGAAATTTGTGAATGAATTCTATCCACCTTCCAAGACCACGAGTCTTAAAATGAAATCATCAAGTTCACTCGAAGTTTGATGAATCCTTGATGAATCGTGGGATCGTTTCAAGGAATTGCTTCGCAAATGTCCTCACCACGGTTTCTCCGAGTTAATGCAACTCGATACTTTCTACAATGGAGTGAGTCAATCTGATCAAGATTCTCTCAATTCCTCCGCGGAGGAAATTTCCTTAGCAAAACTGTCAAAGAAGCTTTGGCGATAATCGAAAACAAGTCTAAAGTCCGACCGCAAGCAAGCGGTTGTTTCTCAAGTCGGTGTTGGACCTTCTTCTTCTTCATCGCCTGTGAGTCACCTAGCACCGATGCTAAGATTGATAAACTCACGAAGCTATCCAAGCTTTGGTTCTTCCAACCAAAAGAAAGTCTCTTTTCCACAAACTTCACCTCTGCTGAAGTTAAGAAAGTGGAAGTCGTTTACTGTGGTGGCCCCATGCTTACTATAATTGTATGGCCACCGACAAGAACCCTTTGAAGCCAATCTTGTGGGCGGATGTCTAATCAAGGAGGCAATCAATATCGTGCTCTGTGGACCCGAACCACCGCCCTAACCACTACTGGACCTCCGGTTTCAATCAACATCAAAACCGTAATCGAATCAAAACAGACCAAACCAAGGTTTTCAAAACCAAGGTAATTTCGGTCCAAACAACGGTTATCAAAATCGAATCAAAATTTCCAACATCAAGGAAATTACAATAGAAACCTGTGTCGTGGAAATTTCAACCTGTGGTATTATCATGGCAATAATCAAGGAATTTTCAAAATCAAGGCCCTAATCCTAACAATAGAGGCCGAATTTCCTGTGCAAAATCAAGCCATTGTTCCAACTGCCCATCATCCGATGAGTTGTTGAAACAATTCATGAAATCCCAAGAGGAAATGAATCGGTTGTTGGTCACAGATTTACGAGATCAAGAAGTCTTTAAATGATCGACCCTCGGGCTCGTGTACTCTACCTAGCAACACGATCGCTAATCCGAGGGGCGATGCTAAAGCGATCACAACCCGTAGTGGTGCTTCATATCTTTGGACCACTGTCCCTACTACCTCTTCTTCTTCTCCCGAAGGTAGTGGAAAGCGAACCCGAGGCGACAAAGGACAAGGAACTTCCTACTAATAACGGAGTAACAACAATGTCCATCCTCGTGTTGTCCCAAACCCAAACACAGAGTTGTTTTGAACCTCCAATTGTTGACCCTAAATCCAAAACTTCTATTCCTTATCCTCACGGTTACATGAGCAAAGCTCATGAGAAAGCTAGTCATCAGATGGAAAAATTCTTTCAGATTTTCCAAGAGCTTCACTTTGACATTAGCTTCGCGGATGCCATCATGTTAATGCCCAAGTTTGCATCTACTCTGAAACACATGCTGAGCAACAAAGAAAAGCTATTTGAAATGGCTAAGACTCCTTTGAATGAAAATTGCTCAGCAGTTCTGTTGAAAAAGCTTCCCGAGAAGCTTGGAGATCCCGGAAAATTTCTTCTTCCTTGTGTTTTTCCCGGATGATTGAATGCTTTGCCCTTGCCGATCTTGGTGCAAGCATCAATCTGATGCCGTATTCAAGATGGAAGAAACCGCTCTTCCGGAACTTATTCCTACCGCATGACTCTTGAGCTTGCGGATCGATCTATATCGCGTCCTCTTGGCATCGCCGAGGATGTATTTGTCAAAGTAGGAAAGTTCCATTTCCCACCGATTTTGTGGTCGTTGATTTCGATGTCGATCCTCGAGTTCCCTCATTGTTGGGCGGGATTTTGAGGACGGACGTGCTCTTATAGATGTATTTGAGCAAGAAATCACTGCGTGTGGGTAATGAAGTTGTTACTTTTAACCTCGATCGACTTCGAGGTACTCCTCAAATTATGATATTGAATCAATTAATCGAGTCGATTTAATTGACATTGCTTCGAGGAGTACTCTCAAGAGTTTCTTGGTTATCTTCATAATTCGTGAGTGGAAATTCCAATTCCACCACATCCTCTCAACCTATCATTGCCGACTCTTCCCTCTCTCACCCGTTTGAGGAGGTGACTTCCTTTGGAAGAGATCGATGAATTTCGGTTATCGATGAATCAATTCCGCTGGAATTGATGGTGCCTATGATTCGGAGGGGATATTCTTTATCTTGAGCAATTGCTTAATGAAGATCCATTACCTTCACTCCCTCCGAAAGAGATCACTAAGGAGGAAATCAAATCAGTGCAATCCTCCACTGAAGAATTTCCCGAGGTTGAACTAAAGGACCTACCTCCTCATCTTGAGTATGCATTCTTGGAGGGTGATGATAAATTACCCGTCATAATTGCTAAAGACTTAACCGAGGAGGAGAAACCGCTCTCATAAAGGTCTTGAAGTCACACAAGCAAGCAATTGCTTGAAACTCTCCGATATAAAGGGTATCAACCCCGAGTTTTGTACTCACAAAATCTTAATGGAGGATGACTTCAAGCCAGTGATCAAAGTCGAGAAGGGTGAATCCTAAGATTCACGAGGTTATCAAACAAGAGGTTCTCAAACTTCTTGATGCCGGTTTGATTTACCCGATCTCGATAGTCCTTGGGTTAGCCCAATTCATTGCGCTCCAAAAAGGGTGGCATTATTGTTGTCACGAATGAAGAAAACGAGTTAATTCCAACTCGATTGGTTACGGATGGCGTGTGTGTATTGACTATCGAAAGTTAAATGAAGCCACCCGTAAAGACCATTTTCCTCTACCCTTCATGGACCGGATGCTTGAGAGATTAGCGAGGAACAGTACTATTGTTTCCTTGATGGTTTCTCGGTTACTTTCAGATCCCCATTGATCCGCTGGATCAAGAGAAAACCACATTCACCGCCCATACGGACGCTTGCCTATAGACGTATGCCTTTTGGCTTATGCAATGCTCCCCGCACGCTCCAAAGATGTATGATGGCGATTTTCCACGACATGATCGGGAAACTATGGAGGTGTTTATGGATGACTTCTCGGTCATTGGGGACTCGTTTCAGACATGTCTCTCCCACTTAGACAAAATGCTAAAAAGGTGTGAAGACACCAATCTATGTCTAAACTGGGAGAAGAGCCACTTTATGGTCAAAGAGGGCATAGTCCTTGGCCATAAGATTTCTAAGAATGGGATTGAGGTTGATAGAGCAAAAGTTGACGTCATTGCTAGACTACCTCACCCTACTACCGTCAAAGGTATTAGGAGTTTTCTAGGTCATGCCGGGTTCTATCGTAGATTCATTCAAGATTTTTCTAAAATCGCCGACCAATGACCCATCTTCTCGAAAAAGATGCTCCTTTTATCTTCTCCCGAGTGCATCAAGCTTTTGAAACACTTAAGAAAAAGCTACGGAAGCACCCATTCTAGTTGCCCCGATGGGATTTACCCTTCGAGCTCATGTGCGATGCAAGTGACTTTGCAATCGGTGCAGTCTTGGGCAACATAAAACCAAACATTTTCACCAATCCACTACGCGAGCAAAACGATGATCAAGCTCGGACCCACTACACCACTACGGAAAAAGAACTATTAGCGTGGTGTATGCGTTGAAAAGTTTCGCCATACCTCATCTTGACCAAATGCGTGGTGTATACGGATCACTCTAAGACTCAAATATCTCTTTGCAAAACAAGATGCAAAGCCGAGATTGCTCCGTTGGGTTCTCCTCCTACAAGAATTTGATATCATCATCCGTGATAAAAAGGAGCCGAGAACACCGTCACGATCATCTTTCCCGATTAGAGAACCCTCACCAAAATGTGTTTGAGAAAAGGAGATTAATGAAACATTTCCTCTCGAAACACTCAATGTGGTTTCTTTTCGGAGATTCTTCTACCCCATGGTTTGCCGACTTTGCAAACTACCATGCGGGTAACTTTGTTGTGAAAGGGATGTCGTCCCAACGAAAAACAAATTCTTTAAGGATGTGAAACATTATTTCGGGACGACCCTACTTGTTTAAAATTTGTGCGGATCAAGTCATCCGGCGATGTGTGTATGGTCGAAGCCGTTGACATTCTCAAGGCTTGCCATTCGACCTCTTGGGGACATCATAGCCCCAACTACACCGCCAAGAAGGTGTTTGATTCCGGATTCTATTGGCCCACGATCTATAAGGATGCCCATGAATTGTTAAAACCGCGACGCTTGTCAACGTCACGGAATATCTCACAAAGAATGAAATGCCGCAAAACGCCATTCAAGTGTGTGAGATTTTGACATCCGGGGCATTGACTTTATGGGGCCATTTCCTTCTTCTCATGGTAATAAGTACATACTCGTGGCGTTGACTACTTGTCAAAATGGGTTGAAGCTAAAGCTTTACCCACCAATGATGCCCGAGTTGTTGTGAAATTCTTGAAATCCTTATTTGCTAGGTTTGGAACCCACGAGCCATAATCGTGATCGTGGTACGCATTTCTGCAATGACCAATTTGCAAGAGTCATGCAAAAGTATGGTGTAACTCACCGCACTCTATGCGCACCACCCACAAACAAGTGGGCAAGTGGAAGTTTCTAACCGGGGATAAAGAATTCTTGAGAGGACGGTTGGTGAAAACCGTGCCTCTTGGTCGGATAGGTTAGATGACGACTGGGCCTTCCGACGACTTACAAAACACCCATCGGGTGCACTCCATACAAGCCGGTGTACGGAAGGCGTGCCATCTACCGGTAGAACTCGAGCACAAGGCATACCGGGCCTTGAAGCATGCTAATTTCGACATTCGACGGTGGTGATCATCGGAAAGTTCAAATGAATGAATTAAATGAACTCCGTGATCAAGCTTACGAGAACTCTTTGATCTATAAACAAAAGACAAAGAAGATTCATGACTCAAAATCAAGAACCGCGTTTTCAACGTTGGTGATCGAGTCCTTCTTTTCAATTCAAGATTGAAGATTTTCTGAAAGCTCAAGTCCCGTTGGTGCGGACCATTTACCATCGCTAAGGTTTATCCTTATGGTACCATTGAGTTATCTCAACCCGATGGTCCTAATTTCAAAGTGAATGGTCATCGAGTGAAGCATTACTTTGAGAGGACATTCCATCCATGGTTGTCCCGGATCTTACAAACTTTCCCCATGAACCAATGAATGCGGGATCGAGTCAAGCTAGCGACTCGGTAATCAAAAACAAGAGCATGCCATATGGGTTTTCACCCATATTTCGCCTTCTCACCTCTTTCTACCACCCTAGTGTGGGGGTTGCCCACATGTTTCAAAAAAAAAAAAAAAAAAAAAAAAAAATCTTCTTTCTAAATAATGGCCGTAGTATTTCCCTTTTACGTTCTTTGTTTCGCATAACCGTCGGTACTTTGAATATTGAGGGCAATATTCATTTCTAAGTGTGGGGAATTCTCACGAATTTCATCATATAATTATACCAATTCCCGCTTTTGGCCAAAATTTTTTTTTTTTGGAGTAAGTGTTTTACACTTTCTCATTTGGTTATCATCCGCCATGTCTCAGAAGACAAAAGGATTGGCTAATCCAGAGCAAACGGCTCTTGGTAAAGATTTCTCAAACCGCTTATATGGCTTGCAATTTGCCCAAAATTGTATGGTTCTCAACTCACCATATCCTAAAAAGTGAAGAGTTGGCTAGCCCGCAAGATTATGGCTTGTGGTAAAGGCGATGGAAAACCATAATTGGTATTCGACTCACCAAAGATAATATTGATAATTTATCTAAGAGTTGGCTAGTCCGTAAGGGTACGGCTTCGGTAAAGACAAAATCAAACCGTTGAAAGTCGGTGGTTTGCTCAAAATCACATGGTTATCGATGTACCATGGTTCTTACTTGAACTAAAACATTTGGCTACTCGAAGTAATGGCTTTTGGTAAAGAGATTAAAATCCATTATGTTTTCTCAAATCATTGCTAGGGACTAGCAATATCTCGATGTGGGGATTGATGAGTGTGTAAATACTCATCATTTTTGTACCATTTAAACCGCAAATTCATCCGAAAACACTCTAAACACATCAAAATGATCAAAATATCACAAATCAATGTTTTATGTGTTTTAAATGCAAAATATCAAAATCGGATGAAAACATATCAAATTTGCAAAATTGCGCTTTAGTCCCCAAGTTTCAAAATTGTCAAAAATAGTCCCCGAGTCAAAATTTCAAAGAAAAATCATCAAAGGTCCTTTTTAAATCATAACTTGTCAAATTTGGTCCTTTGGTGAAAATGTAAAAAGTTTTGAGAAAATTACAAATTGGTCCTTCAAGTTTGCAAATTGACAGAAATAACCCCTGGAAAAATTGAAAAGGGCAAATTTGGTCCTTGTAATATCAACTCTTGTCAATTTCAGTCCATAAAACACTTTTGCAGAATTACAGAATTGGTCCCTTGATTGTGTGGAAATTGCATATTTGGTCCTTGTGGTTAACTCTTCCAAACGGACCCTTTTTACACTTTTGGGCCCAAACCATTTACCCAGCCCAAACCTATACCCGGTTTTATACCCGAATCCAACCCAACCCACCTTTTTAATATTACCGGTCAAATGGTTTGACCACCCACCTGTTTCCCTCCCTCTTCACGTGATAACACCACCATCATCACCTCCTGCTTCACTTCTGATCACACTCCACCATTTCCATCATCACCCCTAATTTCCCCCCCCTCCAAACACAAAGAGCCAAGGATGCATTTATTACACCTCCAATCTCTCACTCAACCTCACAAATGGTTAAAAAAGTTTTGGCGCCAAAATGTGCTAAACGGCTAGGATCAATTTCAATGATCCAAGGGTCACTTTATTCTTTGGGATATGTCCAAATAGGTGAGAGAAGAAGCTTGGAGTGTATAAAAGGCCAAGAGAAGCATGAAGAAGGACCTAGCTTTTTACTTTTTATTATGTATGTCGAATTATAGTTCAAATTGTCTTAACTAAATTTTATCTGTATTTCTAAGCTTGTTTTGTATCAAATAATAGTTCTTAAGTGTTTAAAACTCATTTCAAGGTGGAATTCTAAGTAATGTTCAATATTCACTTTTTATAATCACTGTTGAGATTTTGATTTTCAAAATCTTGTGGTTCAACTTTCAATAGCTTAGTTACAGTATAAATCAAGCCTAGGGAAGCTTATTAAATCTTTGTACAAGCTTAAACCTCAGTTTCATTCACTTTTGACATTTGGTCAACAAAAGTCAACACGGGTACAAGATTTGAAGCAGAATGGATATGGGTTGTGCAGGCATGGAAATGGGTTGAATAGGATTGATTTGGGTTGGTATGTATTAGGTAGTGGTCCCTTGTTTCACATTTGGCTAGCCATTGTGGCTTGGACATTTGTAAGTCAATTTTACAAGTTCTATGCATAATCAGTAATTGTAGATTAAATCTTTTAAAATCTGTTCTAATAGCAATAATTAAGTCATATTAAGTTGATGTGATCATAATTACATGTTGGTTAAAAGTTTGTATTAGTTTTGAGCCTAAATCAAGTCATAAAGGGGTGTTTGGCTTGTTGTTTTTCTGTCATATTGGTTAATTCAGTAGTTAAGTTTCATTGCTTCATGTTTATTAAGTGTAAGTGAGCTCAACTGAGTCAAAGATTTGGTGTTTGCATGGCCAAAAGTCAATACATCACCTAAATCATTCTATCTGTTCACTGTTGGGGAATTGGGATTAGCAGGCCATCAGTTTGTGTTTAGAAACCCATAAACTTGCTTTCATTGTACTTAATACATCTTATAACATTAATCTCAGTCACAAAATTTGGATTTGAAGTTCATTTAAGTCAACATTCTCAATTTCTTCAAAAAGTCAAAAGTGCTAAAAGTGGTTTTAGGCTCAGATAGATGGATTTTTCTTGAGTTCATTTCTGGGACTCACTCAATGAATCTTGGTATTTTAGAAAGCTCACCGGTGCTCTTTCTTGTGATCATTTTACTTGATTTTACAATTTTTCAAAAGCTTCAAATCAGCCTCTCTTTTCGGCGAATGTGCTCTGCTCCCAAAAGTCGGTGAATACCGACTTTTCACTGACTTTGTAACTTGTGCACGAGCTTAATAGAGCTTGTCATAAGTGGTTTTGGAACAATTGATCTCACCAGGTCTTCTTTGGATCCCAATTGGTAGTTTTCAATTTGACCTTATTTTCAGGCTTGTGCATGAGCTTAAAGTTGCCACTCAGATTCTGATTTGGACTTAATCTCATAGACATCAAAACCTTGCAGTTTGCTATTCAGTGATTGTAACCTGTTGTTTTAAGTTGCATTTGATCATTTTAAGTAGTTTAGAGCTTCTGTTAACAGTTGGTTCATTTTGGTGAGCTTTTAGCTTATTTTAGTGCTTATAAATAAGCACTTGTTTAAGCAGTTTCATAATTCTCCAAACAAGTGCCTGATTTTCCATTTTTCTTATATTCCTAGTATAATTTTAGACTTTTCCTGAAATTTTCAGATTTTTCCAAGTTGTTTAGCTATTTTTCTTATTTTAAATTAGTTTTTAATCATTTTTAATTAGCTTTTAATATAAAAAATTCAGAAAAGGTTCAAAAAAATAATTTTTCAATTTTATTAAGTTTAGATAAATATAAGAAGTGAAAAAAGTAATTTTCCAGATTTTTCTTAGCTTATTTGGTAATTTTAGTAATTTAGTTAATATTTAATAGTTTAAAATTCATAAAAATAGAAAATAGTCGAAAAATACAAAATAGTTTTGAAAATTCTAGTTTGATATTTTAGACTTTTTCATCTCATAATTTTATTTTTCTAGCTTTGTTTCCTCATTTCTTGTATTTTAGTTAATTATTAAATAGTTAAAATAGTTTTTAATTAATAATAATTAGATAATTAGTGATAAAATAGTTTTCTTTTTCTAAAAGTTTCTTTTATCATTAGGTTTGTAAAACATCATTTTCATATTTTTAGGGTTAATATTGCTTTAGTTTCACTTTTTAATTTGTACGTCACGTAGATTTTAATTTTAGTTTTATAAAACATAAAAACAAAACATCATTGTAAAAATAGTGATAGCGTTTATTTAATAGATTTTATCTTTTAATTTCCTTTAATTTGCATTTAAGCCTTTGTAATTTGTTGGCTTATTCCGTAGTTATAATCATAATCCAAATCCTTTTTCCGCTCAAACTCCTCGATTTAAGAAAAGACGTGAACTTTTACAAAATTAACACGTTTGATAAATCATCGCATAGCTCATTTGGGACATAACGACCGGGAAACATTGTACCTCGGATCTTCATTGATTTCGTGTTTAAGATTTGTTAACTATTTTGAAAACTAATAACCCCAAAAATATGGCATCCTTAACTGTATTTGTTCATACTGAGAGATTACTATATCTGATTGCGAGTAGTATACGCATCTGATTATATGTTATACAAATGAATTGCAAATAGATATTCCTAGTTGCTTTGGAGCTCTAAGGCCAAACCTAATACTATGCAAATTTAAATTTATATGTTGTCGCTCCAAACTATAACACTAAACTTTTCTATGTTATAGCATCTAAAAAATATCTAATAGTGTTGTTATCAAATCGTTAAGTTCTTACAGAGAAATCGTATCATTCATAAACCTAGTAGTTGGTCAAAGTATGCTGGTTACCATTAACAAAACGGGAGTGTCCTAAAACACGATTGTAAAACTTAAGGGCCGTTTAGTTGTTGAAAATTTTTCTTATTTTTTCGTTTTTAAATTTCTAGAAAAGGGATTGATTTTTCTTCTTTAAAAAAGAGTTGAAAATTTTGAAAACCCAATTAGATGGATTTATATTTTTCATTTTTAAAAAAATGAAAAGATGTTTACATAAAGCTCTTTTCAAACATTTTTTGTTTTTTAAATCAACTTTCTTTTCCATATTTGATATTTGTACGTTTTTATTCATTTTATACGTTTTTTACGGTTTTATACGTTTTCATCTGTTTTTTTCGGTTTTTGTACGTTATCATTTGTTTTTATCCATTTGTATACGTTTCATCCGATTTTATTAAGTCTTTTACGTTTTCGTCTGTTATTTTATGTTTTCGCCTTTTTTTTACGTTTTCGTCTGTTATTTTACGTTTTCGTCATATTTTTTACTCTTTCGTCTGTTTTTTTACATTTCCGTCCTTTTACTACGTTTTTTTTACGTTTTTGTCCATTTTTTATGTTTTCGTATGTTATTTTACGTGTTCGTCTTTTTTTACATTTCTGTTCGTTTTTTAGGTTTTAGCATGTTTTTTTTACGTTTTAGTATGTTTTTTACGTTTTCGTCTATTTTTTTTTACATTTTCGTTTCTTTTTTACGTTTTCGTCCATTTCTCATGTTTTAGTGCATTTTCGGTTTTTACGTTTTTGTCTGTTTTTTACGTCTTCGTCTTGTTACTTTACGTTTCGTCCGTTTTCTTACGTTTTTACGTTTTCATCATTTTTTTACGTATTCATCTGTTTTTTTACGCTTTTGTCTGCTTTCTTACGTTTTCGTCATTTTTTTACGTTTTCGTCTGTTTTTAAGTTTTAGTCTGTTTTTATTTTTTAGTCCATTTGTTTACGTATTCGTCCATTTTTATCGTTTTCGTCCGTAAAAACACGAAAACGTAAAAAAATAGACGAATACCAAAAAAACGCACGAAAACGTAAAAAACCGGAAAAAGAAATAAAAAAAATAAACGGAAACGTTAAAAACCGGACATAAACATAAAAAAGCATATGAAAACGTTAAAAAAAAGGACAAAAGTGTAAACAAACGAATGAAAACGTAAAAAAATGGACGAAATCATAAAAAAAGAACAAACGAAAACATAAAAAAAATGGACGATTACATTAAAAAAAAAGGGAAGAAACCTTAAAATAAACGGACAAAAACGTAAAAAAACGGACGAAAACGTAAAAACTATGAAAACGAAACATGCATTTAAAACGTAAAATAATGTATTTAAAACGTAAAAAGCGGATTAAAACGTAAAAAAATGTCCGAAACGCGGAAAGGTAAAAAATGTCAAAACGTAAAAAAATGGACAAAACGTAAAGAAACTAATGACAACGCGTAAACGTTTAAAAAAAAAAAAAGGATGAAACGGACGATAAAATTGAGAATGAAAAAGTGAGAAGAAGAAACGAGTTTTTCAAATTTGTAATTAAAATTTAAAATGAGAATTTCACATTTTAAAAATTGTTAGAAAAAGTGTAATTAAATGGATTTTCGATTTTTCCCTTATCATATTAAAAGTTTTCTGAAAAAGTGAGAAATTTTTCACTAATTAAACGGCCCATTACCTTTCGAGTTTTAATTATCCTCCTCCTCCTTGAATCCCAAAATTACATATTACACTCCAAAATTCTACGTCAAAGAAATAAAAATTTATGCTTTTAACGATTATACCATCTTTTTCCGGTCTTGAATTCTTAATACTACAAAAGGATACATATTGTTAGGCCACACAATCAAACACTCACAAACAAACTACAACATAAAAACATAGACAAATGCCAACGTCCCACAAAGAACCATCCTTATGTCAATTCTAGATCTCCTCCCCAATCCACACGTTCCGACATCTGTTGAACCCACATCATTGAATGCAGCATATTAACAAAATAATTTTTTTTTTTTTACCTCACACTTACGAACCGGTAGCATGAACCCGATTGAGAACATGGCCTTTATTGTAAATTCATTAGAAATGACAATGTTAATGTGTGGGGTGGTCTTATAGAAAAAAGTGGTCACTCAAGACTTTTTATCTATTTACACCGGTTTGCCATGACACCAAAATCTCCTCCTAAAGATAACACCGCTTTTCTGCCGTTATTTTTATTTTTTATTTTTATTTTTTCTAAATGCTAACAACTCAAACTATTAATCAGCCTAAATTTCAATCAATAATTCGCAACCAAATAAGATGTATCAAATTTTCAATCAATAATTCGCAACCAATTAATCAGCCTAAATTTCAATCAATAATTCGCAACCAAATAAGATGTATCAAAATTTCAATCAATAATTCGCAACCAATTAATCAGCCTAAATTTCAATCAATAATTCGCAACCAAATAAGATGTATCAAAATTTTCAGCTAAGCCCATTTTTAGTTCCATTTCAGCCCATCAAATCCATCTCATTCATCCAAAAATAAAATGGGTATACAAACCCACTAACCTAACATATACTAGTAGTAAACCTAATCTCAGTTCTCTCCAAAAGAAAAGCTCTCATCTCCTTCAACTAGCATCCCAACCATATCTCTTCATGTAAACAGAGTTCTATCACATTTTCAAAATCAAAAAAATAAAAAAAGAAAGAAAGAAAATGCTTCGTCGTGAGCTGGTGGCCACGGCGCCAAGACCCACCAGCCCAGCCTCGGTGTGATGTCTTGCGCCATAGGGTGGCGCCGAGGGTGATGGCTTGAGCCATCAGCCACCGTACCCGGAGCTCTTACATGGTCCTCCTACACACCAAAACAAAGTAGAGGCCACTTGTAATCCAAAAATTACTTTGCATGAACGTGATTGCAATTAGTCATAAAGATGGGTACATATATAGTTATACAAGGAATAATGTAGAACTCGGGCTTGAGCCCATTACAAGATATCGACTAACACTCTCCAGCATTTTGAATGGGAAGACACCGAACGCCTAAACTGGTATGAAACTCATCAAACAAAGTCGAAGGCAAATCCTTTAGTGAAAAATGTCTGCATAGTTATAATGAGATGGAACATGAAGAACTACCTGACTGGCATCAACCAAATCTTAAACAAAGTGAATATCTATCTCTATATACTTCGTACGTTGATGTCAAACTGGATTAGAAGACAAATAAACAGCACTGACATTATCACAGTAAACAAGCGTGGTAGAAGACAAATGTGTATGCAACTCACATACTAAATTCCTCAACAAACATGTCTCGGCAACATCACTGACAACACCGCGATACTCTGCCTCAGCACTAGACCGAGAAAGCGTCGGTTGACGCTTACAGTACCAAGAGGGTAAGTTGTTATCAAGTAATATATAATAACCTAAATTCGATCGCCAAGTAGTAGGGCAACCACCCAATCCGCATCCGAAATCAACCAAAGATGTAGTAGAAGATGAAAATAACTACAACCCATGATCTAAAGTACCACAAACATACCTCAGAATACTTTTAAGAGACGAGAAACGAGGCTTTCAAGGATCATGCATATAAAGACAAACTGTTGCACTGCATCAGAAATATTTGGGTGAGTAAAAGTGAGATACTGAAGAGCACCCGCAAGGCTCCAATATAATGTCAGATCAGATACTAGATCACCATCATCTCCTAGTTTAGACTCATTATCAACAGGAGTCCGACTAGGGTTGCAATTAACTACCTGAGCCCGCTCAAGAATCTCAAAGAAGATACTCATACCGATATAAGACACACCTCAAGAATCACGTGTAAAGGAAATACCTAGAAAATAATTAAGCGAACCGAGATCTGTCATAGAAAGCTCCTGATGCAATGAAGCAATAAAATGTTGTAACAAAATCTCAAAAGAGGCAATGAAAACAATATCATCCACATACAATAATAAATAAGCATTGTCAGTCCTCTGTCTGTAAATAAATAAGGATGAGTCACAACGACTATGAGTAAATCCAACATGAGTAATATAAGTTGCAAATCACTTAAACTAAGCCCGAGGAGCCTGCTTGAGCCCATAAAGAGACCTTTGCAATAAACAAACATAGTCGATGTGCAAAATCCCAAAACCCTGGATGCTGATGCATATAAACCGTCTCGGATAAATCACCATGTAAGAAAGCATTCTTGACATCAAATTAATCAACTCGGCCAATGTCGAGAAGTAGCCAAACTAAAACGGTCCAAATAGTACCCGGTTTGACAACGAGACTAAAGTCTTATTAACATCAATACCTCTAATCAGCATTACCATTCGCTACAAGACGAGCCTTGTAACTACTAAGTGTGCCATCTGCTAAATACTTATGGCGAAACAGCCACATACAACGAACAATATTGGCGTCCGTAGGTCGGGGCACAAGAGTTCAAGTTTTATTTTTAATACGTGCATTATATTCATCATACATAGCAATTTACCAATTTGGATCATTTAACGCATCAGTAAACGGTTTTGGTAAGGGTGAAATGGATGACACGTGAAGATTAAGACGCTCAGTAGGATGATTAGTCCCGAAACAAAAACGTGTGATCATGGGATGAACAGAATTCGGGTTTGGGTTAGCTGTTGGAGTAGGCTGCGGTTGTGGGTTTGCATTTGTAGTGAGTTGTGGTATTGGTGTCTCGGTTAAAGTGGGTTGCGTTGTATTGGTGAGTTGGAGTGATCCTTGTGGAATAGGTGAAACGAGTTCAACTGTGGCAGTGTTAATGGTAGTGGTGACGAGTGGATAATATAAGAAATAACATCAGTCGGCTCGTCCAAAAAAATTTATATGAGGGAGACGAGGTGGGTATCATAGACCCAAAAGGAAAGACCCCCTCGTCAAAAGTAACGTGTCAGGAAACAATAATTTTGTTGGTATTTAAGTCAAGACAATGATATCCCCGATGGTTAGATGCATGCCCCCAAAAAATTGATGGTGTAGCATGTGGTTCAACTTTATGATTTGTTTCGAGACCGGGTAAAGATCTTGTGATGCATGCCCCCAAAAAATCGTGACCGGGTAAAGATCTTGTGATATCACATTGGAGAAGCACCCGACGGGTCATGAAATCCTTAATAGAAAAACCAAAAGCGTCAAATTTAATGGTACAACTATTATCACGAACAAACTGATGAACATAAATCAAATTTTTGACAATGTTAGGGTGATAAGAACATTATTAAGGTGAAGGGGTCTATGAGGTGTTAGCAAAATACTATGTCCAGAATTTGTGACGGGTATAGTATAACCATCATCAACTGAGACAGATGGATATATGTACATATTTAAAACATCACTAAGACTAGTAACTGAATCATTAAGATGAGAACTCGCACTTATATCCATATTACAAGCACCATTGGTCGGGTCTTGAAGTGTCAAAGTGTTGAAGGCATGAGGTATAAAAGTTTCCTGTCCTAAGGTACCTTGATTAGTAACCTGTGAATTTGTTGTAGGAGTAGAATGGACCTGAAAAACACGTGGACCTGATGAAGAAACTGGACCAAAACTTGGGGGCCCATTAAGAACAGTAGCAGGACGATTGGTGGACCGAGTGATCTGGAGCAAACCCAGTGGACTTGAATTTCCATATTGAATAGCAACTCTTGTTGGGCTTGGATAAGTGCCACCATTTGGCCTGGACTAAGGGAATTGTATGCATTTGTAGGACTAAGGGATATTTTATGATGGGTTAAGGTTACTGATTTATGGGGTTGATCATCAGATAATCAAGATATGTTTATATAATGATTAGAGGTGTGATATGGTTGTATAAACCATTATTATAGTAGTATGGTTAAGTGTTGTTAAATGTTTATGTTATGATGATTTTACCTAGGATGCTTATATGGAGATTATAGATGTTGATGATGATGATGATGCCTTGATTTGATTAGCTTGGAGCTAAGGTAAGTAAAATGATGATGGCATGTTGTTATATGGATTTCTAATGTGTATGTGTTATGTATGTTATGTGCTAAGTAATAGGAGACTTGACATATGCTTAAGTGTTGCGACAATTGTAATTTAAGTGATGTTATGGTGTTATAGAGAAGTGGATGTTAGGTGCTTAAGTGAGACTAAAGTTATAAGGCCCGTGAAGTAAGTGTTTGGTTATATGTGATGCTTATATGTTGTTTAAAGTATAATGATATGTTATGATCGTTTTACTTACTAAGCGTTATCGCTTATGGTTTAAGTGTCCAATGTTTTGTAGGTTTATGTGCAATGGAGGTAATGGTTGGATTATGGCCTAGCGATGGAAGTGCAAGCTTACAAGGTTTGGAATGTGTTGGGAGCTTAGGTAGAATATCAAGCTAAATGTCAATGTTGTACCCCTGTGAGCCATTTAATGGTTTATAAACGTGTCGTCAAGAGTCAAAGTATATGTCTTGGTCGTTATAGTATTGTAGTTTCCGAATGGTATGTTATAGCAATGGTTAAAGTGTATGTATGAGGTTAAAGGGGTGTTTGGATTTATGTGTATTTAAACTCATCATGAGGTTAAAAAGGGTCAAGGGATATGTAAAGCGTTATAGTATGAATGGGTATGTTTATATGATTAACGAACGATGTTTGAAAGGGTTATAGCATGGATTTGGAGTCAATGTGATTTGTGTTATGTGTTGGGTCTTATACAGGTTTTCTGCAATGGTTATGTATCTGTAGGGTCAATACGGCGTATCCAAGTAATTGGATATGGTGAATTGAACATCTTGGGGTAATATGACGTATCCATATTCTTGGATACGGCGTACTAGTTCATGATTCAATACGGCGTATCCATAAGTATAGATATGGCATATTGAATGTAACAGAAAGGTTGTGTTTGCTTCATGGTTTTTGTGTAATACGTTTTGAAGGGTAATCGAGTATACGCTTTTGTATGTACTTCCAAGTTCCAAGGCTCAAGTTTTATAGATTCTTGTCGTTAAACGAAGGGTTTAAGTGAGTCCGGTAAAGTCAAACGTTTCCGCGTTAAAAGTTTTAAAATTCCGATCAAACCGGGCACGGGGTGTAACAGAGAGCCCATAGCTCTAAATCATGTGAGAAGGTACCAAATAAGTATGTAAACAACCATAATGAAACACAACAGTCAGTTAGATTAATCCAATCCTAATGGTTATTTATTGATTATATGTGAGATAATGATCATACTTAATGAAATGAAAATGATTACACCATGAAGAATTGATCAACTGATAAAGTTATGGTGGAAACGAGAGATGTAAGAATATAGTAGAGATCGAGTGTGAGTGGTGGTGATGTTTTGTCTTAACCCTAAAAGAGTCAAACAATATATACAACCAAGATAAGCAATTTAGCCATCCAAGTTCCTTTATTCATACTTTAGCCACACAACTTGAAGAGTCCTTCAAGAATCCAATGTTTCCAAAGAAGTCCCTAAAAGAGCTGATCACATAATAAATACAAGGAGAAGAAAGACAATAAGTAGATTATAAGCTCATGTTTCAACAAAACACGATTGAAAAGGTTTATTCAAGCTTAAAAAAAAGTCGGTGAAAGATTTTCCTAGATTTAAAAGTTCATTTGTGTTATTTAGATTTTATTTTATTGAATCGTGTTTATATGTTCATCTTGTGATTTTTTTTATTAAATCGTGTTTAAATGTTCATCTTCAATTCTGATCTCAGTTCATAATCATTGAATTGATTATGGAGATTTTGTCTAATTATATTTTATTGATTTCAATTGATGATGTTTTTTCCAATTTCGGTTTCCAAAGTATACACAGGCTCATCGGCTTGTTGATCGGTTCATCTCTTTATAAGCAATTAGCAGTTGGTAACTTCTTATTATTATTGTCATTATCATTATTACAAACAATGAGATATAAGACATTAAGCAAAACGAGAAAAAAAACAACATTGATATATAAAAATAGTATATGTTAACTAAAACAACACAATATGATCATATCAATCGTAAAAAAAGTTGGAATAGCCAATATTTTATACTGGGCTCAAGCCCGAGTTCTAGATTATTTTTTGTTTAACTATATATGTACAGATCTTTATGATTAATGACACACATGATTTACACCATTTACATGGTATCATACCTAAATAATCCATCAAAACCCTAAAACCCATAAACAATCCATCAAAACCCTAAAACAGTAAAGTTTTCTACTATTTTACTTTTTGTTGTTTCAAAACCAGTCGATTGCTTATTTCAGTCGATCGTTGGTATTAGTTCATTACCAGTCGACTTTGTGCTTAAGTCGACCGTTGGTTGTTTCTTTATTGGTTACCATTCGACCTCTTGGTTCGTCGATCGTTGGTAGTTGTTCTTTGTTCATCACGCTGCTTTTTTGTTTCGTTACCAGTCGACACATTGTTAGTCGATCATTGGTGTTTTTTGATTCTCATTGGTGGTGTTGCTATTTTGATTTTTTTACCTTACAAGTGTTTTTGTCACAGAGCTAAGATATAACCTTAACCCTAATAAACCATCCAAACCCTACGCCTAACATCATCATGACAGTTACAACAAATCCTTCTTTGGATAAGCGCCACCATACTTATGGATACGCCGTATTGAATCATGAACTAGTACGCCGTATCCAAGAATATGGATACGTCGTTGATGAGTGTCTAAATACTCATCATTTTTGTACCATTTAAACCGCAAAACATCCGAAAACACTCGTAAATGCATCAAATGATAAAAATATCACAAATAAGTGTTTTATGTGTTTTAAATGCAAAATATCAAAATCGGTGAAAAACGATCAAGTTTGCATAATTGGCGCTTTAGTCCCCAAGTTTCGATAGTTGTCAAAAACAGTCCCGGTAAATCAAAATAAAGAAAATATCATTTCAAGTCCCTAGGGATTCATGAGTTGTCAAAATTGGTCCTTGAGATTTAAAATTGCAAAATTACAACTTAGGTCCCTAAACTTTGAAAATTGTCATAAATGGTCCTTGGATTTATTAAAATGGAATTTTATGCATAATGGTCCTTGAATTATTAAAGAATGGCAAGATTGGTCCTTGTGTGAACTTTGGAAAATGGGCGTGTTCAACCCTCAAGTTTGGTGGAATTGCACAAATGGTCCTCAGATACTAAACAAACCAAACGGACCCTTCTTATTATGAGCCCCCGCCAATATCCTTGAACCCCGCTAAACCACTTGTGACCCCCTGCTTGACCCCTCGTCCAATATACCTCCCAAGTCAAACACCTTGCTAAACCATCACCTTTCCTCCAATCCTGCCTCCTCTTCACCACTGCTCGCAACACCGCAACACCTTATCCCTTCAACCCTCCTCCATCATCATCACACCCACTCTCCCATCACCTCACCACTAGCTCACATACACCCCTCTCGCACTCAAACCTTCCAGTTGCAATATATCCTTTTCCCGCCAAAACCTCATCTATGGCCAATATGTCCTCAAATGATCCAATGGCTGAGATTATGAGTGGGAATTGATCAGAAGACAAGTGGAAGACATTTGGTAGTATAAATAGAAGAAAGAGAAGCAAGGAAAAGTAGTAGTTCTTAGTTTCAAATTTCCTTTATGTCGTTTTTTATATCAATGTTTTAGTTTAAGTTAAAAGCTGTAATTTTTGTTTCTATGTATTAAACTCAAGTTGTTTTATCATTATAATCTGTTTTCAAGTATCAATTCAAAGTTTGATCCAAGTTTCATGATTTTAAGGTTCCTGTCATAAGATTCAGTTCACATGTTCTTGAATTCAAGCTTAAATTAGCTCTTTTATAATTAAAATAAGCTTATCTAAGCTACTGATAGCTTTTGGTGAGCTTATAATTCAGTTTCAAGCAACTTTGGTATTTGGTCAACAAAAGTCAACCTGTGCAGAGATTTTGGTTCAAGCAGTGATGGAAATGGATATTGGTTGTTGCAGAGCTGGTTTTGGATTGGGTTTGGTATAGAATAGTAATGTTTGGTTTGGTATAAGCTGCATAATAAGCTGGACACTTGTGAGTTTGTATCTTATTTCCATTTCTAATTCAGTTTGCATAAGTGCTTGTGTTGGAATCTGTGGTCATTAAATAGTTTAGACCTGTTTATTTAGTGGTAATTAGGATAATTAGACTCAGTTTAAGTGATAATACAAGCTAATTCAGTGGTTAGCTCAGTTTAAATTACAAATCAGTTATATAAGTGGTGTTTGGATTTTATAGCAAACCTGAGTTAGAGGCTTGTTCAGTGGTTAAAATCTGTTGCTTTAGTACCATTTAGTTGTAATATAGCCAAGAGTAAATTGCATTTTTGGTCCTTGTGGTTTGGCCAAATTGCAGGTTTGGTCCCCATCCTTTCGAAAGTGCAACGATGGTCCTCATTTTAAAGTTTTGGTTGCATGTTTGGTCCTCGCCAAACTTAAATGACTAAAATACCCTTGTCTTCTTCCCTTTAATTTTTCGATTATTTTTCTTTTATTTATTCATCCAATAACAAAACATATACAAGAACCCGGATAATATCAAACACAAATTCATATCCCAAAACTACAACCTCGTGTCTACAATATCAAACACAAATTCATCAACATAATCGACGCCTAATCGGTTTTAAAAGAAGTATACCACGAAGATTAGCTTTTCAACAATCAATAAAAACTTTTATTATCGATCGGTATAAACATTAAACCATTATCGATTCACTCTTAAAACCAACTCAATAATCCATGATCAAAATCACAAAACCGATTTCTAATTTCAAAACATTAAACCATTATTGATTCACTCTTACTACAAAGGGACAAGTTTCGACGGATGAAAGACTCCACACGAGCAATCACGATCCGCCACTTCGGAACAATTTGATGTTGAACTCGACCCTATGAGCCTCGGATTTCAAAACCCCAACTCAATTTCGAAACCCTAACTTTTGAAACCCTAATGGCTTTTATAGGAGTTAAATAGGATGTTCTTGACAACCTTTGGCCATGGAGGTTTGATAATTCCCTTCGAGCAAGATCACTTTCATTCTTCAACCCTCGTGGGTACTTCTTTGTTTACCGAGACCAAAACCACAAGGAAAATAAGCACTTTTAATTCCATAGAGCCAAATATAGTTTTTGTTGTGATTTATCATTGTCTTGCCACACAACAAAGTGGTTCAAATCGAAAAAGAAGGAGAAAGAGATAGCCTTGACCATGTTTTCTTTCATGGTGTCTTGTGAAGACTATATTGAGCAAAAGTCGCTTTCCTCTTTAAAGATCCATTGACGAGCTCGTGAGTTACCTTGGAGCAAGTGTGAGGTGAGGTTGACCTTTGGGTGATAGATCTGTGAAGTGTTTTGGGGAGGATGGAAAAGCAACCAACAATTCGATAAAGTGGGTGTGAGTGGACGTTTAAAAAAGTAATATGGGAAGAGATAAGATAGGGGCGTGGGTAGGGATAGGGTAAAAAGAGTATGAATAAATAAAAAGAAAAAATAATCAGAAAATTAAAGGGAAGGGTATTTTAGTCATTTAAGTTTGGCCAGGGACCAAACATGCAACCAAAACTTTAAAATGAGGACCATCGTTGCACTTTCGAAAGGATGGGGACCAAACCTGCAATTTGGCCAAACCACAAGGACCAAAAATGCAATTTACTCTATAGCCAATTTGGTCATTCTTTTGCACCCTAGAGTAGCCCAAGTCAAAAGTGCATATAATCTGTTCTTGTGAGCACATTTGCTTGAATCAGTTGGTCAAAATCAGTGTTTAGGTTTGTAATACATAGAGATAGCTTGCATTAGGTTTATTTCACCATAAAACATCAATTTCAGTCCATAAACCAGAATCAAAACTCACTTTAGTCAACTTTACGCTTTATCCAAAAAGTCAAAAGTGGTTAAACCGCTTTTTCCAAATCTTAGTTGAGGTCTCATTTGTTAATCCTTGGTCACAAGCCTTTGATATTGTGGATTTAACAAGTTGAGTTGGTCTAGTTTCCATAACTGATTTTTGAAAAATTTTACAAAAGCTTCTTAAGCTCCAAAACAGCTTGTCAAATGAGTTGATGTTCCTCGTGCCTTGACTCGGTATATCTTGAGTGTGCATGTGCTTTATGCAGAGCTTGTCAAAAGCTTATTTGAGCTTCTCTCGTGCTTATTTTTGGTTTTAAGTAGCTAGCCATGTCTAGTTTAGGTTCCAACATCTGGTTTCAACTTCCAGCTTATTGGGTAGCTTATTTTCAAGCTACAAAGTAGTAGCCAAAACTGTTTTTTGCACTAAAGTTTAAATCACCAAATCTTTGTAGATTGCATTTCAGTAGTGTAGATTAGTGGAATTTAGTTCATTTTTAAGTAGTTTTAGCATATTATAGGTTCTGTGATAGTTTGATACTTATTTGTGGCCTTTGGCTTATTTCAAGTGCTTATTTATAAGCACTTGTCATCGAGCTCCATATTCTCACACATAAGCTACTGTTTTATATTTTCATAGACTCGTAATATTATTTTAGACTTTTCTTGAATTTTTCATATTTTTCCAAAGACTGCTTAATATTTTTCCTCATTTAAATCGCTTTTAGTACTTTTTAATTAGCTTTTAATACAATTAAATCGTAAAAGCTTCAAAAAATAATTTTTCAATTTTCCTAGGTTAAGATAAATATAAAAGCAAAAAATAATTTTTCCAGATTTTTCTTAGTTAAATTTGTAATTTTAGCAATTTAATTAGTTTTAAATAGTTTTAATTCATAGAAAATAGAAAATAATCGAAAAATACAAAATTAGTTTTGAAAATTCTCTTTAGTTATTTTAGATTTTTCTAAGTCATAATTTCATTTTTCTAGCTTTATTTCATATTTTCTTATATTTTAGGGTATTATTAAATAGGTAAAAATAGTTTTAATTAATAATAATTAAATAAATAGTAATAAAAATAATTTTCTTTTTCTAAAATTTTCTATTATCATTAGGTTTGTAAAATGTCATTTTTATATTTTTAGGATTAATATTGTTTCAGTTTCACATTTTCTTTTTGACGTTACGTAGTTTTAATTTAAATTTATAAGAGAAAATCAAAACATCATTTTAAAAATAGTGATAGCGTTTATTTAATATAATTTATCTTTTTAATTTTCTTTAATTTGCATTTAAGCCCCTGTAATTAATAAACTTTCTCTTTAGGTATAATTATTCATAATCATAACCCTTTTCCGCTCAAATTCTCCCGATCACTATTCGCTTGATTATTCATCGCACACTCGTTGGGACTTAACGACACTGGGAAACACTATACTCCTCTAGATCTTAATTGCATTTGGTTCCAGTGTTTGAAGTTTGTTACGGTTGACCATTCATGAGTGGTCACCAGTGCGACAAAACTTGGTTTGGGTAACGAACCAAATTTTGGCGCCTTGTGCCGGGGAGTGCTAATTATCTTACGCTTAGCAGATTAGTGATTTGAATATTCACTCCTTGTTCATACCATCTATCTATATCTATATATTTTCTTATAAAAATCCAAAACCCAAAAACATCTTAAAACGTATAAAACACAAAAATATTTTTCTTTTGTTTATATATATAAAAGATATAAATACAAAAGATTTATCGTTTTCTTTGTTTAATAATAACAACATAAAAAATTACCACCGCAAACCAAGGCGTTAGTACTACCTAACTGGGGTACGACCATAATAAGTTCCCGAACCAAAGATTAAAACTTGCCTTTGTGTCCTTGTGAGTGGTGTACCTTTTCAAAGAAGCCATTCATCTTGTGATTATTGGTTTAAGTTCTTTGTCGTTTTGCCTCGATATTGTTTTAATTGGATTTGTTGTTATATCTACTTTTCAAAACCATAAAACCCAAAAGATTCTTCTTTCCCCATTTTCATAATTCTCTTGTTTCCTCGAGTTACGCCTAGTGCATGCGCACTCGCTCTTCTAGATCATCGAGTCCTTTTCGTGATCTAGCGAAATTCCTAGAAGACGTTCGTGAGACGTCGTCGCCCAAATAGTCGAACCCGAGATTCGTACTATTGCAAGCAACAATATGGCAGACGAACGAACTATGGCGGAAATGCTCAAGGCACCCACCGAGGGTTATGGAGATGCCATAATTTTACCAGTAATCAATTCTGATCACTTTGAATTAAAGACACATTTGATCCAACTTGTGTCTACAAATCAATTCCACGGGTTTGACCGAGAAGACCCGTATGCACACATCCGATGGTTTAACAAGTTGACTTCAACTATCAATTTCAAGGATGTGCCACAAAAAGTAATCAAGTTGATGCTATTTCTATTCTCACTGAGGACAGCCCGGTTTGGTCGAAAAGAACCCCTCGATCCATCGAAACTGGGAGGATCTTGTTCAAAGTTTGTCAATTATTTCTTTCCTCCATCAAAGACGACTAATCTTAAAATGAAATTTCTCGGATTTCGTCAAAAATTGATGAAAACTTTGGAGAGGCATGGGAGAGATTCAAAGATCTCCTCGTGAAATGCCCCATCATGAATTCACGGAGCTTCAACAAGTTAATATCTTTTATAATGGGTTGAACGGTAACGATCAAGATTCTTTGAACGCAGCTCACGGTGGCAATATCTTGAATCGTAAGCCTAAAGATGTGATTGAGATTTCGAGCAAAATCAAAAGTTCCTATTTCTCGCAACAAAGTCAATATTCGAACACTCGCTTCTTCATCCAAGAACTCTTCCGAGTTAGCCGCCCGATAGTCGCTCTAACGGACGTCATCCGTTGTATGATGAAAGAGGTAAATGAAATCAAAAGCGAAATTCATAAGCGTAACCAATCAAAGCCGTAAACAAGGTGTGTGAAACTTGTAGTGGTCCACACGCGTATTATGATTGTCAAGCAACCGATGCTTCTTTTACTAAGCTCCCGTAGCTTCGTAAACCACAATCAATACCGACCACAAGTCGATCCTCACTCACTGCACCTAGCGGTATGACACCGGTGGTTTTCCTCCTGCAAAACCATGGCAATCAAAATCGCTTTGTTCCGAATCAAGGACAAAACTTCAATAACTCTCAAAATTTCAATCGAACCGAACAATTTCAACCAACCATATCAAGCTCCAATCAAGAAAGTTATCAACAACCTTCTCAAGCTCCCCTACCAAATGACTTCATGAAAATTATCGAGTCAAGCATACGCTCAATGCAAACTCGGATCAATAACATGAGAGTTGAGCTAAAAAGGAAATTGATACCACAATGTCTCGGCAGACAAATGAGTTGAAGAATATGATGAGCGGTTTCATGAACATGAATATGAACAAAGCTTCGTCATCTTCCGGAGGACTCCCAAGCAATCTGCCCAAATCCCAATGCCGAAGTTAAAGTCGTCACCACTGTAGTGGTAAGACGCACAATGGACCTTCGACTCCAATGCCTCCTCCACCATGAGCAATGAGTCAAGTTACCAAGGATACAACGGACAAGGTGCATTTTCAAGCCCAATGGCACCGCACACGTCCCATCTTGGTAGTCCAAGCTTTAAGTCCGAACCAAGTTCGAAGACAAATTCGAGCCGAAATGACTTCCATCCCGGCTCAAAAGTCTAGTCGACTTCCTTACCCATCAAGAATGCATGATGAGAAGCTCAAAGACAAAACCAAAGAGCAAATGGAAAAATTTTTCCAAATTTTCAATGAACTACACTTTGATATAAGCTTCGTTGATGCTCTCGCTCTAATGCCCAAATTTGCATCCACGCTTAAAGGCTTATCGAGCAACAAAGATAAGTTATCCGAGATGGCTAAACCCTCTCAATAAGCAATGCTCGCGGTCCTTCTCAAGAAGCTTCCCAAAAGCTTGAAGACCTGGCGTGTTTTAATCCGTGTGATTTCTTGGGGATGGTTCAATGCTCCGCCTGGCCGATCTTGGTGCAAGCATTAACCTCATGCCACTCTCAGATGGAAGAAACTATCTCTTCCTAAACTTACATCCACTTGTATGACACTCGAGCTAGCGGACCGCACCATAACTCGTCCACTGGGATAGCCGAGGATGTCGTGGTGAAAGTAGGAAAGTTTCACTTTCCCACCGACTTTGTTGTAGTAGACTTTGATGCATCCTAGAGTTCCCTCATCTTGGGAGAGCTTTCTTGAGAACGAGTCGTGCTCTAATTGATGTATTTGTCAAGAGTTGACCATACGGGTTGACAACGAAGAACTCACGTTGAATATCAACCAAAACTCCAAACCTCTATCCAAACAGTGTTGCCACAATTGATCAAAAATCGAAAGAATCAATACAACACTCTCAAATTTCACGGTTAAGAGGAGTCACCAAAACGTGTTGAGCTAAAAGCTTTGAAAATCAACCCGGTTCAAACAAATGGTTTGAAAGTTGTACCGTGGAAGTCAAGAGTGTTCTTGATAATGATGATCTAGAATCGGAGACTTTATCGGAGTGGTGGAAATTGCTAGCTCTAAGAGCACACCGCTTGTCCCACCTCCGAATCGCTTTATCGATCGAGTTTGTTAACTCGTGGATGAAACCAAACTCTTCGCTTTCATCTAAATTGATGATGATGTTTGTGATCCAATGGGAGACATTCTTCCCATTGAAGAATTGCTCAAAATGATCCATCATCTCCTAGTCTTATTATTCCCGACTCTTCCATCCCTTCTCTCACTCCCGATGAGGAAGATGACAACTTTGGAATGAAGTCGACGCCTTTCTTAGTGATGAGTCGATTCCAACAGAATCGATAATACTTACTTTGATCCGGAGGGGACATCCTTTTCCGGAAAATCGTTGATTGAAGAACCGTTTCCAACCCTCCCTCCCGGACATCTTATTGACAATCACCATATAAGCTTCAAGTTTAAGCTTAAAATGTCAAAATGGTGATTTGCTTCATCGATAAGGAATGGACATGCATTCTCATGCACATCCTTATTCCATTCTTCACGAGATGATGTGGTTGCTCTTTCCTTTCTCTTTCGGAATGAGGACACCATCTTCGACCCCGTATCATCCTTTATAATTTCTACTATTAACAATACCGCGGTTGTATCTCGTCGGTGTGGAACTTTCGATGTTCATATGTTTATTAACACCGTGAACGAAAGTCCGATCGAGATTGGTTTTCCACATTGCTTTCCCATGAACCAATGAATCCGGATCGAGTCAAGCTAGCGACTCGGGAATCAAAAACAAGAGCATGCCATATGGGTTTTCACCCATATTTCGACTTCTTTCTATTTTCTACCACCCTAGTGGGGAGTTGCCCATTGTTGTATATAAGTTTTCAAAAAAAAAAAAAACATTCAAAATAATAGTCGAGTATTTCCCTTTACGTTCTATGTTTCGGCATAACCGGGTACTTTGAATATTGAGGGCAATATTCATTTCTAGGGGGGAATTTCACGAATTTTATCATGTAATTATACCGCCTAATTCCCCATTTTGGCCAAAATTTTTTTGGAGTAAGTGTTTTCACTTACTCGATTTTATGGTTATCATCCGCCATGTCTAATAAACAAAAGGATTGGCTAATCCAGAGCAAACGGCTCTTGGTAAAGATTTCTCAAATCCGTTGACGGCTTGCAATTTCCCAAAATTGTATGGTACTCATCACCATATCCTTAAAAGTGAAGAGTTGGCTAGCCCGCAAGTTTATGGCTTGTGGTAAAGGCGCTTGGAAAACCATAATTGGTAATCACTCACCAAAGATAGTATATATTATCTAAGAGTTAGCAAGTCCGAAGCAAACGACTTACTGTAAAGACAAATCAAATCCGTTGGAAGTCGGTGGTTTGCTCAAAATCATTTGGTTATCAATGTACCAAGGTTCTTACTTGAATCGAAACATTTGGCTACTCCGAAGTAATGGATTTTGGTAAAGAGATGAAATCTATTAATTTTTCTCAAAACATTGCTAGGGACTAGCAATATCTTAGTATGGGGATTGATGAGTGTCTAAATACTCATCATTTTGTACCATTTAAACCGCAAAACATCCGAAAACACTCGAAATGCATCAAAATGATAAAATATCACAAATAAGTGTTTTATGTGTTTTAAATGCCAAAATATCAAAATCGGTGAAAACGATCAAGTTTGCATAATTGGCGCTTTAGTCCCCAAGTTTCGATAGTTGTCAAAAACAGGTCCTCGTAAATCAAAATAAAGAAAAATATCATTTCAAGTCCCTAGGATTCATGAGTTGTCAAAATTGGTCCTTGAGATTTAAAATTGCAAAATTACAACTTAGGTCCCTAAACTTTAAAATTGTCATAAATGGTCCTTGGATTTATTAAAATGGAATTTTATGCATAATGGTCCTTGAATTATTAAAGAATGGCAAGATTGATCCTTGTGTGAACTTTGGAAATGGGTGTTCAACCCTCAAGTTTGGTGGAATTGCACAAATGGTCCTCAGATACTAAACAAACCAAACGGACCCTTCTTATTATGAGCCCCCTGCCAATATCCCTTGAACCCCTGCCAAACTACTTGTGACCCCCCCTGTTTGACCCCCTGTCCAATATACCTCCCAAGTCAAACACCCGGTCAAACCATCACCTTTTCCCTCCAATCCCTGTCTCCTCTTCACCACTTGCCTGCAACACCTGCAACACCTTATCCCTTCAACCCTCCTCCATCATCATCACACCCACTCTCCCATCACCTCACCACTAGCTCACATACACCCCCCTCTGCACTCAAACCTTCCCAGTTGCAATATATCCTTTCCCGCCAAAACCTCATCTATGGCCAATATGTCCTCAAATGATCCAATGGTCGAGATTATGAGTGGAATTGATCAAGACAAGTGGAAGACATTTGGTAGTATAAATAGAAGAAAGAGAAGCAAGGAAAAGTAGTAGTTCTTAGTTTCAAATTTCCTTTATGTCGCTTTTTATATCAATGTTTTAGTTTAAGTTAAAAGTCGTAATTTTTGTTTCTATGTATTAAACTCAAGTTGTTTTATCATTATAATCTGTTTTCAAGTATCAATTCAAAGTTTGATCCAAGTTTCATGATTTTAAGGTTCTCGTCATAAGATTCGGTTCACATGTTCTTGAATTCAAGCTTAAATTAGCTCTTTATAATTAAAATAAGCTTATCTAAGCTACCGATAGCTTTTGGTGAGCTTATAATTCAGCTTTCAAGCAACTTTGGTATTTGGTCAACAAAAGTCAACTGTGCAGAGATTTTGGTTCAAGCAGTGATGGAAATGGATATTGGTTGTTGCTTGTTGGTTTTGGATTGGATTTGGTATAGAATAGTAATGTTTGGTTTGGTATAAGTCGCATAATGTTGGACACTTGTGAGTTTGTATCTTATTTCCATTTCTAATTCGGTTTGCATAAGTGCTTGTGTTGGAATCTGTGGTCATTAAATAGTTTAGACCTGTTTATTTAGTGGTAATTAGGATAATTAGACTCAGTTTAAGTGATAATACAAGCTAATTCAGTGGTTAGCTCAGTTTAAATTACAAATCAGTTATATAAGTGGTGTTTGGATTTTATAGCAAACCTGAGTTAGAGGCTTGTTCAGTGGTTAAAATCTGTTGCTTTAGTCCCATTTAGTTGTAATATAGCCAATTTGGTCATTCTTTTGCACCCTAGAGTAGCCCAAGTCAAAAGTGCATATAATCTGTTCTTGTGAGCACATTTGCTTGAATCAGTTGGTCAAAATCAGTGTTTAGGTTTGTAATACATAGAGATAGCTTGCATTAGGTTTATTTCACCATAAAACATCAATTTCAGTCCATAAACCATAATCAAAACTCACTTTAGTCAACTTTACAGTTTTATCCAAAAAAGTCAAAAGTGGTTAAAACCAGTTTTTCCAAATCTTAGTTGAGGTCTCATTTGTTAATCCTTGGTCACAAGCCTTTGATATTGTGGATTTAACAAGTTGAGCTGGTCTAGTTTCCATAACTGATTTTTGCAAAATTTTACAAAAGCTTCTTAAGCTCCAAAACAGCTTGTCAAATGAGTTGATGTGCCTCGCACCGACTCGATGTATCGAGTGTGCCGCAACTTGCATCTGAGCTTGTCAAAAGCTTATTTGAGCTTCTCTCGTGCTCATTTTGGTTTTAAGTAGCTAGCCAGGTCTAGTTTAGGTTCCAACATCGGTTTCAACTTCCGACTTATTGGGTAGCTTATTTTCAAGCTACAAAGTAGTAGCTAAACTTTTTTGACTAAAGTTTAAATCACCAAATCTTTGTAGATTGCATTTCGAAGAGTGTAGATTAGTGGAATTTAGTTCATTTTTAAGTATTTTTAGCATATTATAGGTTCTGTGATAGTTTGGTACTTATTTGTGGCCTTTGGCTTATTTCAAGTGCTTATTTATAAGCACTTGTCCTTCTAGCTCCATATTCTCACACATAAGCTACTGTTTTATATTTTCATAGACTCGTAATATTATTTTAGACTTTTCCGAATTTTCATATTTTTCCAAAGACTGCTTAATATTTTTCCTCATTTAAATCGCTTTTAGTACTTTTAATTAGCTTTTAATACAATTAAATCGGAAAAGCTTCAAAAAATAATTTTTCAATTTTCCTAGGTTAAGATAAATATAAAAAGCAAAAAATAATTTTTCCAGATTTTCTTAGTTAAATTTGTAATTTTAGCAATTTAATTAGTTTTAAATAGTTTTTAATTCATAGAAAATAGAAAATAATCAGAAAAATACAAAATTAGTTTTGAAAATTCTCTTTAGTTATTTTAGATTTTTTAAGTCATAATTTCATTTTTCTAGCTTTATTTCATATTTTCTTATATTTTAGGGTATTATTAAATAGGTAAAAATAGTTTTTAATTAATAATAATTAAATAAATAGTAATAAAAATAATTTTCTTTTTCTAAAATTTTCTCTTATCATTAGGTTTGTAAAATGTCATTTTATATTTTTAGGATTAATATTGTTTCACTTTCACATTTTCTTTTGTACGTTCGTAGTTTTTAATTTAAATTTATAAAAGAAAAATCAAAAACATAATTTTAAAAATAGTGATAGCGTTTATTTAATATAATTTATCTTTTTAATTTTCTTTAATTTGCATTTAAGCCCCTGTAATTTATAAACTTTCTCTTTAGGTATAATTATTCATAATCATAACCCTTTTCCGTTCAAATTCTCCCGATCACTATTCGTTTGATTATTCATCGCACAACTCGTTGGGACTTAACGACCTGGGGAAACACTATACTCCTCTAGATCTTAATTGCATTTGGTTCCAGGCTGTTTGAAGTTTGTTACGGTTGACCATTCACAAGTGGTCAGCTTGTGTGACAAAACTTGACGGTTTGGGCACGAACCAGTCGTATTACCCCAAGATATTCAATTCGCCGTATCCAATTACTAGGATACACTGTATTGACCCTACAGACACAGAACCATTGCAAAAAACCTGCATAAGACCCAACACATAACACAAATCACATTGACTCCAAATCCATGCTATAACCCTTTCAAACATCGTATGTTAATCATATAAACCATAATCACTCATACTATAACAATTTACACATCCCTTGACCCATTGTAACTTCATGATGGGTTTAAATACACATAAATCCAAACACCCCATTAACCTCATACATACACTTTAACCATTGTTATAACATACCATTCAGCAACCAAAATACAATAACGACCAAGACATATACTCTGACTCTTGACGACACGTTTATAAACCATTAAACGACTCACAGGGGTACATCATCGACATTGAGCTCAGTATTGTGCCTAAGCTCCTAACACATTCCAAACCTTCTTAGCTTGCACTTCCATCGCTATGCCATAATCCAACCATTACCTCCATTGCACATAAACCTACAAAACATTGGACACTTAAACCATATGCGATGATGCTTAGTAAGTAAAACGATCATAACATACCATTATACTTCAAACAACATACAAGCATCATATATAACCAAAAACTTCCTTCACGGGCCTTATAACTTTAGTCTCACTTAAGCACCTAACATCCACTTCTCTATAACACCATAACATCACTTAAATTACAATCATCGCAACACTTAAGCATATTTCAAGTCTCCTATAACACATATATGTTAGAAATCAATATAACAACATACCATCATCATTTTACTTACCTTAGCTCCAAGCTAAGCAAATCAAGGCATCATCATCATCATCAACATATATAATCTCCATATAAGCATCCTAGTAAAATCATCAGAACATAAACATTTAACAACACTTAAACCAAACTACTATAATAATGGTTTATACAACCATATCACACCTCTAAATACCTCTAATCATCATATAACCATATCTTGATTATATGATGATCAACCCCATAAATCATTAACCTTAACCCATCATAAAACATCCCTTAATTACTATAACCTCTTAATTAACTTAAAATACCATTTACCCATCTTTCCTAAGTTAGGGTTCATAAACCCTAACTTCTCAACTTATCCAATAACACTAATTAAACATCAAATACCTTATAAGGATCAAGGCTAGAACTCATCTCTTGAACTAAAACACATAAACCATCATCATAGCACCATCAAGTTCCATCTCTTCCTTCTTTTTCTCTCTAAACTGAGACCCAACTTTTACACACTCTTCTTTACAGAAAAGTGTAGATACTTATAGATAAATGGGAAATGTTCTAGCTAAAAGGGCACTTTAGTCATTTCTGTCTATTTTAGGTCGATACGCCGTATCCATTCTCATGGATATGCCGTATCCATCCTAATCCATCTATACTATGTATTCCCTTCCCCGGATATGCCGTATCCATCCAAATCATCCTAATCCTAATCCACCATTTCCGTCCATTTTCGCCAATTTTTTACATTTTCATCCGTTTTATACGTTTTTATCCGTTCTCTTACGTTTTTATCCGTTTTTCTTACGTTCTCATCCGTTTTAAACGTTTTATTACGTTTTTATTCTTTTTCATCTGTTTTAATACGTTTTCGTCCGTTTTTCTTACATTTTTGTACGTTTTCACACGTATTTTTCTGTTTTTTATGTTTTCATCCGTTTTTTACGTTTTTTTCTGTTTTATACGTTTTTATCCGTTTTCTTACGTTTTTATCCGCTTCCGTCCTTTTTTCTTACGTTTTCGAATGTTTTTATACGTTTTCACACGTCTTTATCCGTTTTTTACGTTTTCGTCTGTTTTTTTTACATTTACATTCGTTTTATACGTTTTAATCCGTTTTCATACATTTTTATCCGTTTTCGTTCGTTTTTCTTACCTTTTATCTGTTTATATACGTTTTTTTATGTTTTAATCCGTTTACGTCTGTTTTTATACGTTTTTGTCCGTTGTTCTTACGTTTTCATACGGTTTTATACATTTTTATATGTTTTAATCCGTTTTTATACGTTTTCGCCCGTTTTCTTTAATTTCATACGTTTTCGTCCATTTTTTACGTATTCATCCGTTTTATACGTTTTTCTTATGTTTTCAAACATTTTTTATCCGTCTTCTTGTACATTTTCATACATTTTATCCTTAAGAAAAATGGACAAAAATGTAAAAAAACGTAAAAAAAACATATGAAAATGTAAGAACACGGGCAAAAACGTATAAAAACGGATAAAACTGTTTGGATCACTTCATTGCATAAATAGCAGTGTACAACCCGAACTTGTCTAGAAAGGACCCTGTGGTATGCTTCAGTGCCACAATCTTTATAAAAGGGGCGAAAGCTTCTTACTTTTGAGTAAAATTTATCAATTTTTTTTAATATTTTCATAATTTTGCTCAAAAGAACAAGTATTTCCTCTCGTTTCCAAAACCTCAAAAGTTAATACTAGTTGTTAAGGGGGAGTATTTGGAAATGAAATTGTTCAAACAAAAGTTCTTTATGGAAATCTTCCCATAAAACTCGGAATGGTCATATTTTAAATCAATATTTCATCAAAAATAACATCAATATGCCATTTTTGAGGGTGAGAAAAATACGTGATTAAATTATGTTGGAAAGTAAATGAAATCTCAGTGTGCAAAGACTTAACTCACGAATTGGCGAGCTCTGAAATGTCACAAATCGAAAAGACTTGTCTTAGTAGATCGTACCAACTCAAGAAACTCTTGTTAGACATGAACTTTGACGGGTTTGACAACCTTTTCAAGGTTTATTCACATCTTCAAGATACTTATTAGAGCTAGTTGTCACCTAAAAGCTGACAATGTATCTCTTTAACTATACAACGTAACCATGTCTCGCGGGGAATTGTCTATCTTGAGTCGATCAATTCAAAAGTGCGCGCTCTACCCTCAATGTGCAGATTTCTGTCAAAACTCATAAGTACATGTGGAGGGGGATTATTTATGAAAATATAAAACTCTCGGAGTGCTTCAAACATGTTTTCATTCATAAACACTTTGAGAGATTTTCAAATGAATGGTTTTATGGCAACATAGGATAGTCATGGAGTTATAAGGTGACTAAGTTTAGGAATAAACATCTTATGACCGCCAGAGCCGGAGGGATCTACCCAATGACACCACCAATAGTTAGTATTTAGAAGTCCTTAGGTATGATTGAACAAAAGAAGAAAATGAGAATCGGAGAAAGAAGGAGTTGAAGAATTAAAAAAAAAGTAAAAGAAAATGGTGAAAAGAAATAGCCCTCCATATGATTCAACTTAGGGCAGACACCGGGTTCAACTCATATGCTACTGGTTGTCACAAGATGACATCGGTATTGAAGACAAAGTCGTCATAGACCCAGTGACGCAATGCACTAAACCTTCTAAGCCACTCAAGTTCTCTCAACATAACTTTTTTCATTCTCACAGGGAACCCTACGTAATCTATCGACTTTCTATTAGAGATTGTTGGTATTGAAGAAGGAGACCCTCTCCTTAGTCTCCGCTTAGGAAAACCAAGGCGCACTAATCGAGTCTAGAGCTACGAGATTCATTAAAAGATCTCTTAGTGTTAGGAATTGGAAATTCCATAGTGAAGAGTCGGTCACCCCAAATATTATCTAGCATAAGTTAGCTCGTAGACTTGTAGTTATTTACGTTATTATATAGTTAATTAGTTAGTCAGTAGCGTAGAATAGTTTAGTGTAACACCGTGGAGGAAGGACGGGTCTTTACCCACTGTATTCCTGATTCATAGGCCGTCAGGAGGTCGTTTAGTTTGTAACCTATAAATACCCTCTACCTTGCAAGGTAGAGGGTTGGAAGTTCTAATCTAATATTTTACACTTTTGTTTATCTCTATAGAATTCCCTCTCTACTCTCTTCATCTCTCTAACCATGGCATTCATATACTATCATCATCCTAGACCACCCAAATCATCTAAACAACATAAAATTCACGATCCTACAATTGGTACCAGAGCCTAGGTTGTGTTGTTTTTGATGACTCGTACGGTTTAGATGCGATTTGTATGGTTTATAGTGCGATGTTTATGTGTGGTTGATGCGGTTGTGTTTGTTTATAAAGCTTATGTCAAAAGTGTTGTTACTGGTTTTATGTGTGTTATCAGTTTGAGCAAGTTAACAGTTTCATTAGAATTCTTATCACTAAAAATGGTCTAGATGGTTGAGCAAGTTATAAAATGCTGTTAATCTTTACTGGTTATGTACTCGTATCAAAGCAGTTTTATGTTTTTAAGGTGGTCACTGTTTTCTGGATTTCAAATCTGCTGGTCACATGTAAATTTTTGAATGCGTTTTTGGTCAAGTTTCTTCAATGCGAGTTGTGGTTACTCTTATATGCGAGTTGATATTATGTCCAGATTCAGTGCTAAACATGCGTGTTGGTACAAAATGTGACTTGTCATATCATGTCCAGATTCGGTGAACCAGGAAGCGAGTTGGGTACTTGAATAAAGGATGCAAGTTGACTATTTAGTCAACTGCGAGTTGCTTACTAAGGTCAGGAGCGAGTTGGGTTTCTCGTCCAGTTTCAATGCGAGTTACTTAACTCGCATATGGTATATTTGCACTTGCTTTTGAGCGAGTTGCTGCTGATGCGAGTTGAGTCAATAATCACAAGCGAGTTGTGTCAAAAATTGAAGTGAGTTGTTAACTCTCATGGAAGCGAGTTGACTATTGAGTCAACTCAAGTCAAATAGCGACTTGACAGAAATGATGAAGAAGATAAGACTTGACTGATCATGACCTCAAAACAAAATACCATATACCTATAATCATCTAGACATCAGCAACAATACATCATCAGTCCTTGATAAACAAAACTGCAAAACAAGATGAAAAAGAAAACCAAAAATAGATCCAACACTTCTAACCCAACATCAAACAAGATCTCAGTTTTTCATGTTACTAAATGAAACATCAAGACTACGAAGGTCTCTACACGAACCTCATCACAGATCTCAAGCAACGACTCGAATGAAAAATCAATCCATAAGACTCAAATCTCATCAAAGAAACTACATCATTTTTTATCTCAGCTCTACTTCTTCTTGTGTGTGGTTCTTAAAACACATAGATCTAACAAGACCTATACACAAAAGAAATCTTACATCATAGATCTATAACTGAGTCTCATAAACTGAATTGTAAAGCATTGAAAACACTAGATCTCAGCCAAGCTCCACTCTTAAAATAATCTTTGAAAGATTTGTGTTATGTTTGAGCTAATATCTTCATAGATCCATGGTTAAAACAAAGACTCCAACAAGACTCTAAAGGAATTCGATTTCAAGGACCTCAGATTCTTTTACTTTCATGCTTATCAAGCTCATAACGAAACCTCTATGGTCATCATACGAAAGATAAAAGGAACTCTTCACTGATCCATTTTGAAGTATAGCTTCATTTTTATGTTCGAACTTTTTAAGATCAAACAATAACCATTCGGTTTTCATTCAAGTCTCACGTTCGTTTAAAAGTCAAGACAACACAAAGAAAAATATCCTACCTCAGTTTTTTAAATCCGGTTAAGTCTATACTTCATGTTCGAATTATGAAACGTTTTAACAAGGTTGTTAACATGCTTTTCATTTATTCGTGGTACTACACTATAACAAATCGTAGAAAAAAAAAACTGGATTAAAATACCTACCTTGAAATCGAATCAAAACCCTCGAGCCATACCTGTGGCGAGGAATGCAATCACTTTTCAAGGATCAAGGTGCATTGTCTCTATGGTTTTTGGTGGTGTGAGAATGATTATGTTATGTTTCCAGATCTAAGATGAGGAGAGAAACGAGGTATGAAGGAGGCGTTTAATTTGTGAGAAAGATTAGGGTTTGGTCTAACTTTGATTGTCCGCGTGCGTTTGAGAGAGAGATTAGGAGAGAGGCGGTTATGGAGAGTATTTTTAGGGTTTGAAGAAGTGATTAAGCAGGTTTTATATACCACGGAAATTAGGGTCTCATTTGACTGCGTGGTTGTATTACGCTTCATGAATTGGTATGGGCTTGGGATTGTGGCTAATGGATCGGTTTTAAGAGATGGGCCGGATAGGTGTTACCTACTAATATTGTTTGGGCCTAGAATCAAATCGTTTAACATATATTGCATTGGGTTTTTGATATCTGACTTGGTAGATTGAATTGAACAAGGGCATTGGAGATGATTTTCTCATTTCGTTTAATGGATGTCTCATTGAATTTGACATGGTTTAAGGATTAATCGCTCGTATAAACTTTTGATATTCAAACGTTTTTATAAACACTGAATTGAGTGGATTATGGATTAAGTGTGATAATTGTCAGATTTATTCCTCGGTTAAGTTGTGCTTGTATCCAAATTTGAGTGAGTTTTATGACATTTGACATGGACCGACTTATTTTTGTTTCTTTCGTTGTGGGTTGTGTGTATATTGGACAGAAATATTGATAGCATTGTTACGATTTGAACCGGACTACATGTTGGGCTGTGAATTCATGCTTAAAAACGTTGTCAATATGGGATTAAGTATCTTTCCTACATAACGTTGGAATAAAATTGGTTCAGTTCAAAGTTGCAGTTAGGCTTCTCAAATTGGGACAATTTATATGAGATTCGATATTATGAGATTCTGAGATTTGGATAATATGTAGTTTGACGATGAGATTCAATGATGGATTCTGTAGAAGATATTTGATAGTGAGATTTGTTTGATTAATAAGGTTTGATACTTTGGTGTATACACTTTCACAGAAAATATAATGTCACGACTTGAACTGATAAATTGGATAATGTTGACTACGGGGTTGTTTGGACGATATTTCTCATTTGGATTTGAAGTGACGTTTTTCTAGGCGCGTTTACTTATTTTTGTCTTCTTTCTTTCTACCCTTCCGCGAAGATGACTTGTTTGGGCGTTTATTGAGTGTGATAAAGATTGACTATTTAGTTACAGTTGTGATTCTTTCTCGCTTTACCCACAAAGTAGCTATCACTTCGGTGTCTCACGCAGTTGAGGATATGTCAAGAGGTTTTGTACATTGGGTACACCGTTTCTTTTTCACAAGGATTAGTACAAGTTTAAGTAACAAAGCTGGGGAATTTTACTTCATGATCAAGTTTGGCATATCGACTTCACCATGTTGTCACTGCTATAGCCGTCAGAATATGCGAAAGATGTGCTTACCAAAGTGTTTAATGGTTGATGATAATGTTGATGTTGGATAATGAACAGCTGATAAACCGTTGCATGTTCCCCTAAAACAGAAATTCACATAAACCAAATTTGTCATTACACATTCAAGCTGACATTGTTTACGGTTTTGTCTTGATTTTGTAAAATCCCGCGAAAGAAACTATTTCTCGGTTTAAATCATAGACTTGTAAAATCCCGTGACAATGGAAACATCCTGGTAATTGTAAAGTGCATTTCCGGATCTATCTTACGGTTTATTCTTGGTTTTGTAAAATCCCACGAAAGAAACTATTTCTCGGTTTAAACCATAGAGTTGTAAAATCCCCGTAATGATGGAACCATCTTGGAGAAAAGTGTATTTTGGGATCTTATTTGATGTCGGTGCTACGGTTTATGTTTCGAAGAAGAGATAAAAGGGTGTACTTTATGAATGGGATGTGTGTTTGGATTTTTATTATGGCAGTTTGGTTATTACATGGTTTTACGGGGTTATGAGCTTTTAACCATGGTCGGGATGAAAACCATTATCATAGTTCACTTAAAAAGTCAAAGGAGGCTAGCTTTGAACTTTTAAATAGAAGATGTGGCAACGGGGTTAATTCACTATTATTTATTTGAGGTTGAAGTGAAATATCACGTGCGAGTGTACTTAGTATCTGAAGGTATCGGGGATGGTTGGATGAAGATTCTTCATGATCCTTGTTCAAGCTTATTATCAAAAACGAAGACTTAGAAATCTAGTTATTGTTGGGTGACTGTTACCTTTTCTTTTACCACTTGGGGGAATTGGACTCTTACCACCACAAAATAACTATCACTTTAAGGAGTTACGTTGTAGTGCTCAGTGTCACATTGAATTGTGGATTTGTAAGAGGTGATGTACGTCTTATACTTGATGGTTGGTTGGATGATGAGTATAGAGTACTTAGAGATTCAATGGAGGATGAAGTCTCGGCACCGCTCTTTGTTACATATGTGCAAGTTTAAGTCACGAGTTCGGGTTAGTTTACTTGAGGTCAAATTCATCATATTGGGTTTTCTCCATCACCGTGTCACTACAAAGAGCCTCTTGAATGATAATGGGGTTGATTATAAGTTTGCCAAGAGAGGTTGAAAAGAGAGAGATTATGACGTCTGTTCACATCAGTTCAGGCCTCGTACTTCATCATTATGACGTTTGAACACAACAGTTCAAGCCTCGTACCTCAAAGAAAAGAAAAGTGTACGTGTCAGTGCGCTTTATCTTCTGAAGAAGAGAAATCTTCTTATTATGACCATTCTCATCAACATGCTTCATGCTTTTTTCCATGCGCTTCAGTCATCAAGTGAACCGGGCTACTAATGATTGTTTTCTTATTCCACTTGCTCAACTATAATGAAGATGGAGACATCATGTGCTAATTTTATGGGGAGAAGTGTGAATAGACTACATTTGGATGATTTTCACTTGTTTAATCAAGAATGACATCTCGTCGACGCAATTCTTGAGGGGAGAAGAAGTGTGATAATACTGCATGGTTGATTGACATATGAGAATATATGGTCATACGGCTCCTAACTTATGTAAGAACCGAGCTTCTTCTAATCAGTCATCTTTACATGGAGTTTCTTCTAAGAGCCATTGGTTGACATCTTCACATGGGCGATATGATTAAATGACAAAGTGCTTCTAGTTTCTTTGGTCGATTTCTTTGATGAACATCTTTACGTTCTTGTTTGATTGGGAGGATTTTAGTTAAGGAGATTTGCTACTTAAAAGGTAATTGGAGCATTTGGTGAGATGAAGATGTTAACTATCTAATCCCCAACTGGACAATCTTGAAGAAGCTCGAGTCTGATCGATTCTACATTTTACGCTACATGTTAGAAGACTAAAGGCGAGTTGCATTTGATTATCTAAAGACTTCTTCTTAATCCGAGCATTCATCATAAAGATTGTCGGTTTAGGGAGAGCACTAATTGGGGAGAGTTACAAGCCAAAGTTAATCCCAATTAGACTTGCTCACATTCTTGACAAGTTGATTCTCACGTATACTCGAGCTAATGATGTTCTTCTCAAAAGATTTCAAGTATTGGGCTTAAAATATGTTGCTGATTCTGAAGTGTCAAAACCAGTGATGAGTGCTTATTCACTCATCATTTTTGATAAATATGAAGCGCAAAAGCAGTCAAAACACTCGTAAATACATCAAAATATCTCAAAATTGTGTTTTACATGTTTCGGATGCAAAATATCGAAAACAAAGCGAAAACGAGCAAAGTTTGCATAATTGGCAATTCGGTCCCCAACTTTCAAAAATGGCAAAACAAGTCCCGGGATTTTTAAAATGGAAAATGTTATTTATGGCCCTTGGTTAATAAAAGTTTATCATTTATGGTCCTTATAACAATTTTTGGAAAACTACATTTTGGTCTCTCAAGTTTGGTTGATGTGCAATTGTGGTCCTTGTTTACTAATCCTAAAACCAACCAATCACTAAACCCAAAAAAAAAAAAATATATAAACCCATTACCTATCCAAATCCCTCGGTCCAAAACCACTTAAGTCCAAGTTAGTAACCCTTTTACCCGGTCATATACCAAAACACAGTCAACACCATATCCTAGTCAATTGTTAAACACCCAACCCTATCCTTTTCTTCTTTTTCCCTGCTTTTCTGCAAAACCAGACCACCAACACCAACATCATCATCACCTCTCCATACCTTGTACCCTCCACCTCCACACCACAACAAGGAACATTTAATGCTCTCTCACCTGTCCAAGCTACCAGCCCTGTTACAACCATTTTCGCGCCAAAATGACAAATCAAGGGTTGATATGAAGTTGACTAAATCAAGGGCTGAGAAATGGAGAGAGAAGACTTTTGAGAGCCATAAAAGGCGAAGAAGAGAAGCAAGACAGGGAGTAGTTAGTAGTTAGTATTTTTAATTGTAATTTTAATTCTTAGTTTTATCCTAAAAACTTGATCTAGTCCAATTTTTATTTTGTAATGTTTTAAGTATTTAAAATTCACTTTCTGTTAAGCATTTCCACTTTCCATTTGTATAACTTTCTTAAGTTTCAATTGAAGTTCATCTTGTTTCAAGTTTATTTACCAACTGCTTATTACCCAGTCCGATTAATGTTTCTTTAGTTATTCTTTTTGTTTTTGTTTTAGTAGCTTATTAGTTCATATGTTAGTTAGTTTGTGATTTTATTTTATCGTTAGTGCTTGTTAAAGGAGTGTTTGGTTTCGACAAGTTTTTAAAAATTTCAAAGGTTTTAATCATTAAATCTTAGTCTAGTGGGTTTAGAAACTGGTTTTAAAGCTTTTCTTATTCTAGTTTTAAGTCTCAAAGTTGATAAATGTGATTCGAGTGTTTTACCAAGTCTGTCAAGAGATTTGAATATGTCCTGAATTCCAACAGTTTACTAGCACATTCCAACTCATCTCATTGGTTTTAAGTTGATTCAAGCTTGTCCTTTCTTGGGTACTCATTTTTCAGCCTATTCATAAGCTCAAAACAGACCACCACGGGCTGTTTCTCAGCCTGTAACAGCGGTGCAAGGTCGGTATGTTTTTTTTATTTTGCTTATCAGTCATGGCCATTAGCTTATTTATGAATTTTAGAAGTTAGTTAGTAGGGATAGAGTAGGATTCATAGCTTATTTAATGCTATTTGCAGCTTAGTGCTAGTCCTTTGATTGCTTACCTTCCCTTAGTTTAGTTTTAGGTTCTCATCTCGTTAAGCTTGCTTACCAACTGCTTCTTTCATTTAGATTAGTTAAGTTTGTTTAAATCTAGTTCTTGACCATGTTCATTAGCTTATTATCAGCTTTAGAGGTTACATAAGCTTACACTAGTCATTTTTGAGCGCTTAAAAAGCCCCATGAAATTCATTTTGCATCCTCTGTGTGACATTTGTAGCTCGCAAAGAAATCAGTAGTTTTCTTAGTTTTTTTTAGTGTTTTCATTTTGCTTATTTTTGTCCTCCCTATAGTGCTTTAGGTCCTTCAACTTGTTCCTATTTAGTTGTTGCTTTCTACGAGCTTTTTGATAGCTTTTTGTGCCTCTAGGTGACCTTAGCTTGCGTTGCCAAACCAATCAGTACAGCAGCCTTGGTAGTTTTTTTTGCATCTCAGCTTATTCATTTGCTCAATTTTTTTATTTATTTACTTTTGTGGTTTTAAGTAATGTAGATTAGATGCTTTAGATTAGTTAACATTAGTTTAGTTAATGTAAAAGCTTTTTGTAGCCTTAAATTTTTCCTTAGTAGCCCGCTGTCCCAAACGGTCCCTTAGTAACTACCTCATCCAAACAGTCCCTTTTGCCAAGTTCCATATCTGCTGCTCAATAAGCTGTACACAGCCTAATTTAAGATTTTGAAAAAGTTTTGCTTTTGTAAAAGAACTTTATTTTGAGCCTACATTTCAGTTTTTAAAAGAAGAGTTAAAAATAAAACAATGGCAAAATGTGACAGACGTGGGATTTGAACCCACGACCTTCAGCCATAGTACCCTCACGCCTATCAGACAACCAACTGCTCTACTGAGCTCTTTGTGCAATCTTTTACTTAACTGTGATCTTAAAGGATATGTAGTGTTTAATCTAAAAATAAGAAGCAAAAACGCAGGAGGTGGGATTCGAACCCAAGACCTCCTGCCAAGCATTCCCACGCCTCACACACATCGCACTTAACCAACTGTGCCTTGGGTCTTTCATGTCTCATTCTACTCATTTAATCCTTTTAATTACCTTTTCTCTATTTAGCTTAGTAGACCAGTTTGCTTAATATTAGCTTATTCTAAATGATTTTTAGGTTTTTTATTTTTCCTATGTTTAGAATTAGTTGAAGTATTTTTATGCCAAATTTCATAATTTTCCTAAATGTTTTGATATTTTTAATAATTAAATTCTTAGTTTTTGGTTTTAAATCATAATAAATAAATAAAACTCAAAAAATATTCCGCTTTTTCCTAAAATTTTCTTTTGTCATGTAGAACGAAGAAAAGTGTTTTTACACTTGTAGGACTTTTATTTCATAAATTTTACGTTTTATCTTGCGCTCAAGGTAATAATTTTGTACATAACGACGTTTTCATTTTAAGTCACGTTTTAGATATTTTAAGTTTACGTTTTAGTTAAAATAGTTTATTTAAGATATTTTGTTTTATAAAATCAACAAAAACATCATTTTAAATATAGTGATAGCGTTTATTTAATATCTTTTATCTTTTTAATTTTCTTAATTTGTATTTAAGTCGCTTTATTTTATACCTTTTTCAGTAGTGTAATTATCCAATCTAATCCTTTCTGATCACTATCATTAGTGGTCATTCTATCGTCTGATCATGTGTTTAACACACCATTGAGTCTCCGTGGGACTTAACGACCCGGGAATTCATTATATTCTCGATCTTCATTGTATTTGTGCTTGCTTGTCGCTTTTAAGTCCTGTTTGACTTGTGGTTTGTACTGGATCAAAATTTTGGCGCGCGTGCGGAGGCTTTAGCGTGTGTTCTAAACCTTTTCGGACCCATTCTTGCACATATCCCATCTTTTGTAAAAAGTTTTTGTAAAGTTTTCAAAAAAAATCCAAAAGTTCATTAACACTTTTCACAAGTGTTAGCAACACCAAAATATTTTCCTTCTTTGTTTTTATAGCATGTTTTTCAAAATACAAAAATATTCCTCTTTACCCTCTTACCCTTTTGATTCTTCATTTCTTTTACCCTCTATCCATTTGATTCTTTCTATGTCTCATCCTCACCAATTTGGTTGTGAATGGTGTGGGGACCTCAAATGGTGGAAATTGCCCGGTTGTGGCATTGTGAATCCGGAAGCGGGTTTGTCTATGACCAAAATCCCTACAATGAAACAACTAATTTCCTCAACCAACCCCGCACTATGAGATGGAGACGTATTCTTGTGAATTTTGTGGGGGTCCTCATTATGATTACCAATGTCAATCATGGAATCAAAATTTCTATGAATCGATCCTTGTTATAACACTCCTTGTTTTGACAATTTCCAACCCCACAATTTTCCGTCATTGAACAATTTCCGTCATTGATCAACATCCTCGTGAGAAAAGTATGCTCGAAGAACTTGCAGAAGACCAAACGTCTCGAACGAAAAATCTATGCTAGAATTACTTGAAGAAGAGGAACGAGCCGCTAAGATTCAAAGATGTCTTGAAGAAATACGAATCGAGGAACGAGCACTTGCAAGACGTGCCCGATGGCTCGCGACTTACATCGGCGATGATGATGATAGTGACGATGATGATGAAAGTTTGTCACCGAAACCACACACGAAGAGCCCGTTAACTCTCTAAGTACGGGGGCGAGCATCTCGGCACTATTCGGAAACGGAATCATCGAATGTTGAGAACCTTATCCCGATCCCAAGTGAGTCTCGAGGGAATTCTTGACAAAGAGTGTGATGTGTTTTCTCCTCTTACAAATGATTTTGTTGAGACTTTCTCAGATTTTGACAAAGGATTATAGTGATGCCGATTCTTTATGTTCTAAAGACATAGAATTTATTGATGCATTACTTCCACATTCGAGATTGTCAACTTAGAAGAGGATGTTGACCATGTTGTTTCCACAACAATTAATACGACTATCACTAATCCCTTATTCGAATTCGATTACGAATTTACTCTAAATTCGATTAATCCAATCTTTGATAGTGATGAGTCGACACGGAGACTATAATGGACGAGGTGCATATTTATAGCCCACGGCACCGCACATGTCCCACCTCCGTATATTCTTCATGAGGAGTTCGCGGTGAACTCACTCATATCATATCTCCATTGAGTATGATTGCTCGGATGGCAAAATCATGATCGGGAGAGAATCTCAATTTGCATAGTTATGACAAATCTTCCCACCCTCCTCCCGAGATGCCTTCCAACCCTAAGAGCTCAACCAATAAAATCCAAATAAGTGCAACTGCACTTAATCCCGAGGAAGAAGATCTAGTCATGATTGTTATCATGATTTTCTTTCTTTTCTTCACCTACTTGGTGACTTCCTCTCTTCTTCACTCCTTCGGGAATGAAGACACTATTTTTGATCCCGGCATTTTCATTCATCATTTTTGAGCCGGTTCTCTCTATATCTCATCGGTGTGGAACTTTCACGTGCTTCAAATGTTTGTCCAAACATCTTGAATGAAAGTCCGATGGAGATTGTTTCTTCCACTCGGCTTCCCATGAACCGATTAATGCGGGGTCGAGTCAAGCTAGCGACTGAAATCAAAAACAAGAGCACACACCATATGGGTTTTCACCCATATTTCGACTTCTTACCCCTTTCTACCACCTAAGTGTGGGGTGATGCCCCATGTTAAAAAAAAAAAAAAAAAAAAAAAAAAAAAAAAAAAAACTTTCTAAATAATGGCCGTAGTATTTCCCTTTACGTTCTTTGTTTCGGATAACTGCGGTACTTTGAATATTGAGGGCAATATTCATTTCTAAGTGTGGGGGAATACTCACGAATTTTATCATATAATTATACCAATTCCCGTTTTTGGCCAAAATTTTTTTTGGAGTAAGTGTTCTACACTTACTCGACTTGGTTATCGATCCGCCATGTTTGATAAACTAAAGGATTGGCTAATCCAGAGCAAACGACTCTTGGTAAAGATATCTCAAATCCGTTGAAGGCTTGCAATTTGCCCAAAATTGTATGGTGTTATTTCACCATATCTTTAATTAGTGAAGAGTTAGCTAGCCCGCAAGTTTATGGCTTGTGGTAAAGGCGGTGGAAAACCATAATTGGTAATCGACTCACCAAAGATAATATTGATAATTCATCTAAGAGTTGGCTAGTCCGAAGCAAACGGCTTACGGTAAAGACAAATCAAATCCGTTGGAAGTCGGTGGTTTGCTCAAAATCACATGGTTATCGGTGTACCATAGTTCTTACTTGAATGAAACATTTGGCTACTCGAGTAATGGCTTTTGGTAAAGAGATTCAAATCCATTATGTTTTCTCAAAAGATTGCTAGGGACTAGCAATGCTTTAGTGTGGGGAATTTGATGAGTACTTATTCACTCATCATTTTTGGATAAATATGAACTGCAAAACAGTCAAAAACACTCAGAAATACATCAAAATATCTCAAAATTGTGTTTTACATGTTTCAGATGCAAAAATATCGAAAACAAACGAAAAACGAGCAAAGTTTGCATAATTGGCAATTTCAGTCCCCCAACTTTCAAAAAATGGCAAAACAAGTCCCCGGGATTTTTAAAAATGGAAAATGTTATTTATGGCCCTTGGTTAATAAAAGTTTATCATTTATGGTCCTTATAACAATTTTTGGAAAACTACATTTTGGTCTCTCAAGTTTGGTTGATGTGCAATTGTGGTCCTTGTTTACTAATCCTAAAACCAACCAATCACTAAACCCAAAATAAAAAAAAAATATAAACCCATTACCTATCCAAATCCCTCGGTCCAAAACCACTTAAGTCCAAGTTAGTAACCCTTTTACCCGGTCATATACCAAAACACAGTCAACACCATATCCTAGTCAATTGTTAAACACCCAACCCTATCCTTTTCTTCTTTTTCTCGTCTCGCAAAACTGGACCACCAACACCAACATCATCATCACCTCTCCATACCTTGTACCCTCCACCTCCACACCACAACAAGGAACATTTAATGCTCTCTCACCGTCCAAGCTACCGACCTTTCATACAACCATTTTCGCTACAAAATGACAAATCAAGGGTTGATATGAAGTTGACTAAATCAAGGGTGAGAAATGAGAGAAGACTTTTGAGAGCCATAAAAGGCGAAGAAGAGAATCAAGCAGGGAGTAGTTAGTAGTTAGTATTTTTAATTGTAATTTTAATTTTAGTTTTATCCTAAAAACTTGATCTAGTCCAATTTTTATTTTGTAATGTTTTAAGTATTTAAAATTCACTTTACATTAGCATTTCCACTTTCCATTTGTATAACTTTCTTAAGTTTCAATTGAAGTTCATCTTGTTTCAAGTTTATTTACCAACTGCTTATTACCCAGTCCGATTAATGTTTCTTTAGTTATTCTTTTTGTTTTTGTTTTAGTAGCTTATTAGTTCATATGTTAGTTAGTTTGTGATTTTATTTTATCGTTAGTGCTTGTTAAAGGAGTGTTTGGTTTCGACAAGTTTTTAAAAATTTCAAAGGTTTTAATCATTAAATCTTAGTCTAGTGGGTTTAGAATCTGGTTTTAAAGCTTTTCTTATTCTAGTTTTAAGTCTCAAAGTTGATAAATGTGATTCGAGTGTTTTACCAAGTCTGTCAAGAGATTTGATTATGTCCTGAATTCCAACAGGTTTAGCAGCATTCCAACTCATCTCATTGGTTTTAAGTTGATTCAAGCTTGTCCTTTCTTGGTACTCATTTTTCAAATTTATTCATAAGCTCAAGCAGACCACCACGGTGTTTCTCGACTATAATGTGCAAGGTCGGTATGTTTTTTATTTTGCTTATCGGTCATGGCCATTAGCTTATTTATGAATTTTAGAAGTTAGTTAGTAGGGATGAGTAGGATTCATAGCTTATTTAATGCTATTTGCAGCTTAGTGCTAGTCCTTTGATTGCTTACCTTCCCTTAGTTTAGTTTTAGGTTCTCATCTCGTTAAGCTTGCTTACCAACTGCTTCTTTCATTTAGATTAGTTAAGTTTGTTTAAATCTAGTTCTTGACCATGTTCATTAGCTTATTATCAGCTTTAGAGGTTACATAAGCTTACACTAGTCATTTTTGAGCGCTTAAAAAGCCCCATGTGCAGGGTGTTTTAGATCCTCTGTGATGACATTGTAATCCAAAGAAATCAGTAGTTTTCTTAGTTTTTTTTTAGTGTTTTCATTTTGCTTATTTTTGTCCTCCCTATAGTGCTTTAGGTCCTTCAACTTGTTCCTATTTAGTTGTTGCTTTCACGAGCTTTTGATAGCTTTTGTGCCTCTGGGTGACCTTAGCTTGCGTTGCCAAACCAATCGATCTGTGACCTTGGTAGTTTTTTTTTGCATCTCACTTATTCATTTGCTCAATTTTTTATTTATTTACTTTTGTGGTTTTAAGTAATGTAGATTAGATGCTTTAGATTAGTTAACATTAGTTTAGTTAATGTAAAAGCTTTTTGTAGCCTTAAATTTTTCCTTAGTAGCCCACCGTCCCAAACGGTCCTTAGTAACTACCTCATCCAAACAGTCCCTTTTGCCAAGTTCCATATCTGTTTGCTCGATAAAGTCGTATACAACCTAATTTAAGATTTTGAAAAGTTTTGCTTTTGTAAAAGAACTTTATTTTGAGCCACATTTCGCTTTTTAAAGAAGAGTTAAAAATAAAACAATGGCAAAATGTGACGGGACGTGGATTTGAACCCACGACCTTGACCATAGTACCCTCACGCCTGTCGGACAACCAAGCTCGCTCTCTTGAGCTCTTTGTGCAATCTTTTATAGCGTGATCTTAAAGGATATGTAGTGTTTAATCTAAAAATAAGAAGCAAAAAGCGAGGAGGTGGGATTCGAACCAGAAGACCTCCTCGCCAAGCATTCCCACGCCCACACACATCGCACTTAACCAACTGTGCCCTTGGGTCTTTCATGTCTCATTCTACTCATTTAATCCTTTTAATTACCTTTTCTCTATTTAGCTTAGTAGACAGCTTTTGCTTAATATTAGCTTATTCTAAGCAGCATTTTAGGTCTTTTTATTTTTCCTATGTTTAGAATTAGTTGAAGTATTTTTTATGCCAAATTTCATAATTTTCCTAAATGTTTTGATATTTTTAATAATTAAATTCTTAGTTTTTGGTTTTAAATCATAATAAATAAATAAAACTCAAAAAAATATTCCGCTTTTTCCTAAAATTTTCTTTTGTCATGTAGAGCGAAGAAAAGTGTTTTTACACTTGTAGGACTTTTATTTCATAAATTTTACGTTTTATCTTGCGCTCAAGTAATTTTGTACATAACGACGCGTTTTCATTTTAAGTCACGTTTTTAGATATTTTAAGTTTACGTTTTAGTTAAAATAGTTTATTTAAGATATTTTGTTTTATAAAATCAACAAAAACATCATTTTAAATATAGTGATAGCGTTTATTTAATATCTTTTATCTTTTTAATTTTCTTAATTTGTATTTAAGTCGCTTTATTTTATACCTTTTTCGGTGGTGTAATTATCCAATCTAATCCTTTCTCGTCACTATCATTAGTGGTCATTCTATCGTCGATCATGTGTTTAACACACCATTGAGTCTCCGTGGGACTTAACGACCAGAATTCATTATATTCTCGATCTTCATTGTATTTGTCTTGCATTTGTTTTAAGTCTGTTTGACTTGACGGTTTGTACGAGATCAACCAACAAGGGGAAGAGACACACATCTAAAACACAAAGCGAGTAAACTTGATGAACAATACTTCTAAATAACTGAATATATCCTAGGAATCGGATGTTATTACATGAGAAACTCGAGTTTGACTCGTGGCGAGTAAACTTGATGAGCTTAATACTTCTAAGTGATTGAAGATATCCCGGGAAAACAAATGTCATGACATGAGAGAAACTCAAGGTTTTACTCATCAAGGCTTTAAGTGTTATTATTCCAACTACGTGGGGAAGAGATGGAAGAGTTAGTTTACGGAGATAAAAGGGGTGAGTGTGTGATGATTTTGATGTTATCGCAATCATCGGGGAGAGAGGTTGTGTACATTAGGGATGCTCATTGTTTTACTTGAGGCTTAATCGGTGATTCGGAGATATAATCACTTATTAGGAGTTGAAGATCCGCAGAGATAGTCCTCCTAAAGATAATCGGTGATTCGACCTGCCTCTTCAATGTTATCGGTTATTCTCTCTTTGGGCATTGGTGCCGGGTTCTTGAGCTTCATACACTTTCTTGGGAGAGAAAATTATACATCGGGGTTATTCTTTGGCTATTAGACTTAATCTGCTACTTGATGGTATAAGTTTCTTTGTATTTGGGTATATGTGTATTCGGGTTCGTGAGCTCTAGTCGAGGACCGGCGCATCAATTCGTCTACTGGAGAGTGATTTCTTGACAACTGTGGTATGGATTGCTTGAGACTTGGTGGATATGGAATCCGAGAAGATTATTTATATGTGGGATGATACGTTGTTGTTGTTCTATTGGATGATATAACCCGACGAAGAATCACGCGATTATTCTTAAAAGGAAGCGGGATCAATGATAATGGTGTGCTTCTTGGTGCACAGCTAATGGAAGCTTGAAACAAAGCTTTGAATCTTCTCGACTAAAGGATTTTCGGTTTGGGGGAAGCTACAAAGTCTCACTTCGGTCGGTTCAATTCTCTCTTCTATTAAGGAGCCTCGGAAGCTTTGGTGGTGAATGTTTAAGAGATGATGACTTCTATCTTCTACAACGGGTCAATTCGATATCCTTATCTCGGTTTTCGTATCATCATCTTCTTAAACTATATCATCTAAACTCTATCTTTGTACATATTTATTCAAAAGCAAAATACAAAATATAAAACCAACAAAAACAAAATAGAAAAATATAAAACCTTCAAAAGCCCATAAAATCATAAACTTAAAAATTCCAAAATATGTTTTCTCAAGACATGTCTCACAGTATCGATAACATCTGCGGTCTTAGAAATGTCATTCAATAATGGCACGGGACCATAGATGAAGTTCGACGAGGTGTAAATATTCTTTTCAAAACATGTCTCAATATATGGCTTCTGATTATTTGGGATCGTAACCCGTGTTTAAAAATGGCTTGCGATTATTTTAAAGCTGTGACCGTGCTTAAAACTATGGCTTGCTATTATTTCGAGATAGCAACCCGCTCTTTAAAGAAAGGAAAGTCTTTGCGCTAAACCTATTTCAAATATTTGGTGCACTTATCCTAAAAACAAAAATGAGGAAAGTATGTCGAAGAATTCTTGTTTCCTACACAAATGTTTTCCGTCTAAAATTCTTGAGAAAAATATTTGTTGTATTAAAAATGGTGGTAAATGAGTTGCTTGTAAATCAATCAGTTTCATAGTTTTTATAATAATTGAAAACTCAATCAATGACTTCAGCACTTTTAAACTTTTTAGTAAAATAAGTCATTGATTGAGGGGGGGAATGTTTTCAAATCTATATCTTCTAACGGGCTTTCTTAATTATCCTAATATGCTTAATTAAAAATGATGTTAAACTATGTTGAAGGACTAGGTGCCTAGGATATGATTGCTAGGATTAAATGATTAGAGTTTGATAAACACATAATTCCCATACTTTATACGAACTGGTTGATATGTTGGATTGACTGTTATTAGTCGATGGCTGTTTGGGTGATGTCGACCACCATATATCTGTTTAGGTTTACTAACGTATGCAGATATCATGGATTATAAGAATGTTCCCGATCCGGATCCCACGATTGAAGATGATTGGATGCAGAAGGAAGGGTAACTATATCTTTGGGTGACAAATGAAAAGCGGACTTAATTGGACTTCAATGGAGAGTTGGCATAAATGCAGCGTAAGAGGTGTCCTTGCATCGGCGGATGGTTTTCTTAAGTGATTGAAGAAAGCGGAGCTTAATTTGACCTCGGTTGGCATTAAAATGCAGCGAAAGAAGTCTCTTTGCATAAGCGGATGGTTTTTCTTCCAAACCCTACAGCAACAACAACGGAAGCTTCTCAACCACCTAACATATCTTTGTGCAGGAATAATAGTGATAATACCAATTTTCTAAAACTTTGAAAAATGTTGTTTTGAAAATAAATCGGATTCAAAGTTTTGAAATCCACCGGACTTTATCTTGTCATATCTCAAGTGATTTCAAATTAAATATTTTCAAACGATATTTCATCTATCAAGTCCGTTTTGTACAACAAAAAGTGGTGATCTAAAGATTTAATGTTATGTCATGGTATGATTTTTCTTTTGAATCAAGGTCTTTCAAAATGATTTTTTTTCTATTCTTGTTTGATAGTGAAATTGTTTTATTTTACTTAAAGATCTCTTAAAACTATCATACCTGACACTAACAATCTTTAATGTCTAAATCTGTTCCTTATTAATCATTTTAAAATTAAATTTTGCCCGTCTTTCCTAAAACTTTTCTAAATGATTTAATCGGATGGGATCACAAATCTCAAATGGTTTGATATTTTTGATCGAGGAGGGATCGTAATTTAAATCTCAAATCTGCTTTTAATGGAATTGGTTTAGTCCTTTAAAGGCATACGCCTCCATGTGCCAAATGACTTCAAATATACAATGCACATGTTGAGGAGGAGGTTATCAAAAACAAGATGAGTTTTTAAATCGGGCACATTTTATCCCATGTTTTCTAAACCTTATTAAATCACTTGGGATCCAAAATCTCAATGGGTTTGATATTTTGATCGGGGACAATTTGTGATTTAATATGAAATTTGATAAATGATGATCGATTTGATTCAAAGTGCAAGTTCTCTAATATGTGCTAAACTCTTTGGGTTATCAATGCACATATTGAGGGAACAAATGGTTTCTTAAATGGCTTTTGTAATCATGGATGTGCTTCAAATGAACTCTTGCCTCTATGTGATAAAATGATTTCAAATATCCTATGCACATATTGAGGGGGAGAATTTACCAAGAAAATCAAATGGCTTTTTCAATGAAAATAGTGATCAAAGAAAATATTTCAAAGTCCTCTTGCCCCCATGTGCTAAACAATTTCTAAATCATATGCACATGTTGAGGGGGAGGTTTTCTAAATGATCAAAACAATTAAGGTACAAAATGCTTTGATTTTATATCACAAGTATCTTGATTGATTTTCCAAATGATTTTTCAATTGGTTTCATGGAAGAATGAACAATACCCAAAACCACCAATTTACTTTATGCATGGAGTTATAAGGATGGTTGGGTTAGGTATTACGTTCCCGATCCGCCTGAGGAGGAGGATCTACCGAGGACAATCCACTAGATAGTGTAGAGTCCTTGGGTATATTGGAAAAAGGAGAAAAGTGAGAAATGGGAAGAGTGCGGTGAGACCGAGCTAGTCTGGAATAAACCCAACAAGGTTCTAGTTATGAAGTCTCGGTAAGCTTGAAGGTTGAAGAATGAAAAATAAATGAATATAAAAGGGTGAAAAGAAATAGCCCTCCAATAATTCAACCTTAGGCGATACTGGTTCAATAAATATGCTCTTGGTGTTTACTAAGGTAACAACGGTATTGAAGACAAGGCGTCATGGACCCAGCTGACGCTACACTAAACTTCCAAGCTACTCAAGTTCCTCTTAAAGGACTTGTTTCATTCTCACGGGGAACCGACATAATCTATCGACTTTACTATTAGAGATTGTTGATATTGAAGAAGGAGACCCTCACCTAGTCTCAGAACATAGGAACCAAATGTGCGATTGAGTCTAGAGCCAAGAGATCATCACAATATCTCATTAGGACACAAAATTCATGAAGACTTATTGTTTCACACAATGTGGAAAGTAAGAATATATTAGAGTCTCGCGTTATCCTTGTGGTATTGCTAGAACATCCGAGTGATATGTAAAAGTATTCACGATGAAGATGGAAATCCTTCTAGAGCCAACATCAAACAAGCTCTTGGTGGGTGACGTGTGAGATCTTTTCTAAAGATCAAGCTTGTGACAACTGGATAGAAACAATGGGGCAATTCAATCTTGAATCAAACTTGGTCCATGAATGGAATTGACGAATACTTTTGTAAAAACCGTTCGATGTGCAAATCTTCTTTTCTCTAGCACATCGAATGTGTATTCAAATTTCAAACTCAAAAAGTATCTCTGATTGAAAAAATTACTTTTGGAAAAACCGTTCGATGTGCAAACTTCTTTCTCTAGCACATCGAATGTGTATTCTCTTTCAAATACAAAAAGTATTTTTGATTGAAAATTGATCTTTCTCATAAAACCTTCGTCGTATTGCAAAACTCTTTCTTCTAAGCAATACGCGATTGTTTTCAAATCAATTTTTCATCAATCGGTGAATCTCGATTCGCTAGTTCACTCACTCCGTGTTGTCTTCTTTGAGGCGTTCGGTTTGAGAACAGCTAGAAACATTGCGAAACCCCATCGAGGAGATTCTTGAATTATATCGATTCATGAGGCGGTACTTATCGATCAACGAAGGCAAGTGGGCGTGTACCTCAATTCAACGAAAGTGATCAAAGACACTTTCGTGTTTTATTGCTAATTGTTGTTTGCGGTACATTTGGACGGTTGCGGTGATCGAGTGAGGAATCAATCAAAGCCACATGCTCGCATCACGCTTAATTGAAGAAATCATGATTGGTGCATATCTACATAACCCGGTTCGATATTTTATACTATGTACGCTGCGCTGCGCAAATATCATGAACCAGATGAAAGCTTCCGCTACTCGGATGGAAAGATGTCATGATCCGGAAAGTGTGAGCATGTCGGTCCAAAGTCACAACTTCACATAATGGCAACCAACCGGGGTGATCCAGAGATTTCTTGTGGTGATGATCTCAATGGCTCGAAGATCAAAGATGTGGATCGGTTAAAGGCCTCCAGCGAAAGTAAAAGTAATCGGACTTGTAAGAATCGCTAAAAGCACAAAGATGGATGTTGAAGAATTTAAGTCTCTGAGCTCAAGGTAGAAGATTATATAGAATGCTAGGATTCAAAATGTAAAACATGGGGTGACCTCCCTTATGGGGAGATTGTTAGGAATTAGAAATTCCATAGTGAAGAGTCGGTCACCCCAAATATTATCTAGCATAAGTTAGCTCGTAGACTTGTAGTTATTTATGTTATTATATAGTTAATTAGTTAGTCAGTAGCGTAGAATAGTTTAGTGTAACACCGTGGAGGAAGGACGGGTCTTTGCATGTATTCACGATCCACAGGCCGTCGAGTCGTTTAGTTTGTAACCTATAATACCCTCTACCTTGCAAGGTAGGGTTGGAAAGTTCTAATCTAATATTTTACACTTTTGTTTATCTCTCTAGAATTCCCTCTCTACTCTCTTCATCTCTAACCATGGCATTCATATACTATCATCATCCTAGACCACCCGAATCATCTAAACAACATAAAATTCACGATCCTACACTTAGGAACACTTGATTCTTCATCACTTGCTGTTCAACAATAAGAACACAAGTGACACATTCTAGAGTCCTTTGCAGATCTTAGTAATCTGCCGAGAACATTTATGAGGGGTTCACATTAGTGATCCTTAGTAATTGAATGGAAACTCCTGCCAGGGTCAACATCAAACAGCCTTGACAACAGGTTACTTCGGTAACTCCTTGTAGGTTACGCTTAGTGTGTCTCAAACGGTCTAGATGCGTGAGGTGATGTTTTGGTGTACCTCGGCCACCAATGGCGTAGATATACTTGATTATATCGTGTTAGCCTACAGGGGGCCACCGGTTTAGGAACAACCTTTGTAAAATTAGAGATGTGTTTTCACAATATATTGTTAACACCCTCGACATTCGAACTTGTAAGTGCTGGAAATCCCGCTAAGGAGATTTCTTTCAAGAATCGAGTCATGAAGATGTGGGTCATTACTTGAACATTCAATATAATGCCAATTGTCCCTCAACGGGATTAGGACGAATGATTCGCCCGACCAAGGTGAATGGAATCAAGACATTCATCAGTAGAACAATCGTAGTGGTCAATTCTTCAAGAAAAGTCTACAATGATCGATTAGTATTTTTCACTAACCTATTCATGCAGGAACTGATGATTGATCCTATGAGGAAAGACCGTACCATTCTCCACATGCCCATACCAACAACACTATACATGAAGTTCTCTCATACTCAAAGGCAACACAAAAGTCAATACGATTCTTCCTCAAAGTTAAAGAATCTTCAAAGTTTAAAGATTCAAGAACTACATCACATTTGGAATTCAAAGTCAAAAGACGTGTGAGCATGGTGGAGAAAGACGAAGAGACGCCTAAACAAAGAAGTTGACGAATGGTAGACAACAACATATGATCACAACAACTACAAAAGAACAATGAACAGAGAATACAACGACGTCAAGCTGATAAAGTTAGAGACTTAAAAGCATTTCTATTCGCAAGAAAGAAGAATGCAAGAAAGACGTCAAGCAACCTCATGACCAACTCTTAGGGGGAGATTGTTGGGATCACTTGTAACTAGTATTTCAAGTGTTAGTCATTTATATGTAATAGGTTGCTTAATTGTAAACTATATGTATGTATTTAATGCTAGGATTATGTACTAAGCCCATGAGCCTATGCAAAGGCCCATAAGGCGAGGAAGGGACTAGATGTGTTGCCTAGCTCACTTGCCTATATAAACAATGTAAACTCTCATTTGAGAGTTGTTGGTTCTTCATTAAGCATATCATTTCCTTATTCTCGTGTGTGTTAGAATCCGACCGTCCCTCCTCTCTTTATCATTCTATCATACATATAAACATACTTGTGTTCATAATATGGTGACCTAACAAAAGCGTATGAAAGCGTGTAAAAGCGGATGACGTATAATACGGATGAAAGCGAATAAAAGCGTGAAAAGCGGATGAAAGCATATAAAAGATTGGCCAGCGTATGAAAATGTAAGAAAGCGGTGGCGTATAAAAAGCGGACGACGTTAGAAAAGCAGGAAAGCGGATAAAACATATGAAAGCGTAAGAAAAAGCGGACCAAAGCTTATGAAAGCGTGAAAGCGGATAAAAGCGTAAAAAGCGGACGGCGTAAAAAGTACAAAACATAAAAAGCGTGAAAGCGATATAAAAGCGTAATAAAGCGGATGACGTGTAAAAGCGAGAAAAGCGGATAAAAGCGTGAAGGCGTATAAAGCGGATGACGGATAAAAATGTATTAAACGGCTGAAAATGTAGAGAAAGGGACGAAAACGTAAAAAAATAGATAAAAACGTGTGAAAACGTATAAAAACGTAAGAAAAACGGACGAAAACATATAAAACCGGACCAACACTGATAAAAACGTAAGAAAACGTGTAAAAATGGATGAAAACTTATAACGGACGAAAACGGATAAAAACGTATGAAAACAGATAAAAACGTGTGAAAGCGGACGAAAGCGTAAAAAGCAGCGAAATCGGATAAAAGCGTGTGAAAACATATAACAATGTACCTAAAATAGAAAAACTATAAATTATAGACATCCGTTATTATAGAGGATAGAGCGATGCAGCAGTATTTAACCCAAAAGGGCTAAAGTGTAAACTATAGAGAACTCGTAACACTAGTTAAGTGATGGACCCGTGGTGTTATTGTTTACCAATTTAAGGACTACTCGATTGCAACTTCAAACTTGAGGGATGAAGGTTGTTACTTTTGACATACCACAGGGACCATCCATGTAATTTACTCAAAAATTTATCTCACATGTTTTAAGTAGGACTTGAACCATTGATTGAGAGTTTCTTATGCAACATGATGTGGAATTAAAACACAATATTTAGTACCTTCTCATAGTTTTTAAACCTAAAAAACAAATCCGTTCAAATTCAAATGGAGAAACAACTGATCATCTATACTATATTATAAAGCATTTGGTACATTTCAGAAAAGAAAGGCTTAAAAAATTAAGATTCAACACTTGCTAATAATGGCAAATTTTAATAAGTAAATCTATAATAGCATTTGTTGCAACACTTTAAAGCACTTTTTTTAGACATGTTTTTTTAAAAAATAATAAAAAAAATACAAACTAATTTAATATAAGAAAAATAACGTCCATAATAATAAATACCTAATAATTGTTATTTTTAAAACACCTAATATGAAAAATACTTGTTATTATACATATTGTACAAACTAATAAAACACACAAATCTTCATACAATTTATGTAAACAAGTTCATGGTACATATGGTTTTAAAAAAAACGGACCGCCATACAGGTTCAACAGGAACCAAATCACCATCGGTTCGGCTAGCCCATAAAAAGTCGTCCGAAAGCGATATTGTTAACTCAATATAGTTTAAAAGGCATACTAAAATACAATGTTCAAAAATATTATTAAATCGCAAAAGTGTCTCGATAATCAACATATCGCCTTTTGGAATTTTTTAATAAAACTTACGGAAAAAATCAAAACTTTGTTTTATAAAAATCGGATGATTTTCAAAGCAAATGATGCTGAAGGTGCAAAGTGCTATATATATATATATATATATATATATATATATATATATATATATATATATATATATATATATATATATATATATATATATATATATATATATATATATATATATATATATATATATATATATATATATATATATATATATATATATATATATATCTGTATATATATATATAAGAGGAGGCATGCCACATAAAATGCCACTTGGCATCCCATAATGCCATGTCATCACAATTAATGCCACCTAAGCACAAACAATGCTACCTCAATGCATAATTTTTCGTTAATTGTTAAAAAACTATGGCTTGAATGTGATTCGAACCCTGGTCTCTACAACCATTACCAACACTCCTACCACTAGAGCATATTTGTTTTTGTGATACACATTGGAAAATATAATTAATAAAAGGCCCTATGGATCCCTCTCGCCAATTTTTATGACAAAACCAGAAGAAAAACCCTACAATGCCAAACTTCTCTTGCTCGATCTCACACAATATCATCTATCAAAAACAACATTCTAAAGATTGTTTGATGTTATGGTTTCCAAGGTGTTTATCATATCTGCATCCATTGTGTAAGTATCGTTTAAGTTTTAATTTTTATTGTGTTTTGATAATGTTTAACTGATAAAAATTATAAATATGATTCGACTATAGATATCATGTATGTGTTTAATCGACATGGATTTGTTTTGTATTGATATGTGATATGGGGTTTTATTTTTATTAGTTTAATTGATGAATTGAAGTGTTTAGTACGTTGTTTAGTATGATATGCACATCAGGTGTTATTGATTTGTAATCAATTTATACCACATCAAACAACAAAAACACCTTGACGACCCAATTGATGACATCGAAAAAAATATTGTGGCAAGACGCGTTATTGAACGAGACAATGTTTAAAGTTCGATATCAAACTAATATGACGTCGTGCAAATCGTCTCGAATCTTATGTGAGCATTCTTTTGGCTATGGAACCGTAAATTTGTGTAGTGATAATCATATGCGACTTTGTAATCGATGTGCAGATTATTAGATCAACGTGCACACTTGATCGTGGTGTGGATAACTCATTGTGTAAAAACTCCTAATTGCTCAGAAGCATATATCTGTTAATAATTTTATTCAAATATTGACGTGTTCATAGCTTAAATGACCATAACACTAATAGTGGCTACGATTGCTGCAAAATAAGTAGTTTATAGAGAGTTAGAGACACAACGGATGTTTTTAATGGCTGATTGTCAGCTATAAAAGGTGAAATGCTACTTGGTTCTCACTTCATTAATTTATATATATTTACCATACAATTTACTTGCAGGATACACGACCAGAATCCACATCGACTAGAAAAGTAAAAGCGTGAAAAGAGTGGTTAAAGTGGTTGGTGACTCTCAAGATTACTCGAGTTGAGAAGGTTGGGAACTCTTCAACTAATAAGAGAAGTAAGAAAAGAGTCGTTGAAGAGGTTAGCGACTCTCGCGATTCTGCTGAAGAGGTTAGCGACTCACGATTACTGATTGAGAATGTTAGGGACTCTTTAACTAAAAAAAGTAAGAAAAGAGTGGTTGAAGAGGTTAGTGACTCTCACGTTACTCGATTGAAGAGGTTAGCGACTCTGCGATTGCTTAGTTGAAGAGGTTAGAGACTCCACGATTACTCGAGTTGAAGAGGTTAGCGACTCGGACGATTACACTCGATTGAAGAGGTTAGCAACTCTCATGATTACCCGGTGATAGCGAAATTTACCCGTTTGAATAGGTTAGAGACTCTCAAGTTTACCATCATCAATGCACCATTACTCGACAAAGAATAGGGACCCATGACAACATGGTAAACCATCTACACCTTAAGTTGAACTACGAGAAAGTCCATGATTACTTGGGTGAGCTACACCTTTTATTTCTTTAAACTAAAATAAGTCGTTTTATGTTTTGTCATTTATACAAATTTTCAAATTGTGTAGGAAGTTACGGCTCGACTTTTCGGAAGATAAAAGAGTTCGCTCCACGCACCTTGATCCAATATGGTATAATATGTACTCGGTGGCTCCAACAAAGAAAAAGTCTTGAAGTGGATCAGAAGAAGGACATCTTTCGCAATAAAACGTGTTTTTCCTATTGTTCGGTGGTGGTAATTATGTTTATCATATGTATACGTTTTGTTGGTGTGGTGATTTAAAGTTGTCATTTTGGCGGGGTCGTTGGAGTGTCTTGATATTGTCACTTTGGTGAAAGTTTAGAGTAAAATTGAATACTCCGTGCATCTTCTTGCTTGGACTCATTGGAAAAAAGCGATCACTCGAGCAACTTGAACCCTTAATAAGAAAGTATTGTTTAATCTATAATAATCGCCTTTTGCCATTCTTATCCCTTTAGGTTTGTAAAATAAATATTGGAGCCGTTCTCTTTCCACTTTAACTTTTATATACGATTTTGCGTATATCGGTTTGAAATCGGACATCTACGGAAATTAAAGAGACAGAGGATAAAAACTGATGCGTAAAGGCCCTTTTTGGTTCCTAAGGTGACTAGCATTTCTCACCATTTTCTTTATGTGATTAGTGTTTTTCAATTGGTTTGGGTCTTGATCTAGATTGATCAGGCCCGTATGTATAATCAAATTGTGATCTTTATCGGGTTCCTAGCGAGAGAGATGGTGAGGAATGTGGATATTTGTTCTTTACTATATAAAGCTCTTTGTTGAGAGTGCTCACGAAAGTTTTAGCATGTCGATGGATACCCATACTTTGTAAGTTTGCTTGCCGCATTTAGTTTATGCATCGTACCTTATATCTTATCTGTTGTCATTTGAAAGTCAACCAAACTATCTCTGCTTTATATCATCAAGCTGTCATGGATCTTCATAATACGAATATAGGCTTGCAATTGGTGATTCTTGATTGCTTTATTTTGGTACCGGCTCCTTTTATCTCATGCATTTGTAGATGACAAAAATGGTTTAGTTACGAAGAAGTGGATAGCTTTTGCAAGACTCTTGAGTCATCGGACGTCTAGCATTTGGCTGGCCCATGTACAATGATGGTTGATTGGTCGAGACGTATATAGTTGACTATGAGATATAGTATTTGACATATCCTAGGTTATGTATACATTGAGAATAAGCTAAAATGGACAGTGGCTATATTGTTTCACAATATATTTATCAATATCTAGAGACTTCATGCTTTATGAGATTATGTTTGGAGGTTAGAGGATGTCACTGTGCCGAACTTAATGGTAGTTGCACCATGCCCCATTATGTTTTTAAGCGTCATATAGACATCTGATGTGTATTACAAAGAGCCTCATCCACATAAACCAGACAAATGCTCTTCTCTTCTTAACCGAATATTAGATCTTGAGTTGTTTGGAATATTTCATAGTAAGGTGCTAAATCTACTACTGCACTCATATGCTTATATTTATCAAACTTGGTTTTATGCTTTCACTGATTATTTGATAAAGATTCAAGATTAAATGGATGTTCACACATGGGGCATTGCGGTGTTCTTTAGTTTATGATATTTTACTTTTATTGGAGTAATATATAAATTGTCAGTAGTTAACATTAAATATGTGCTATACGGGCATCACAATAATCTTAGTTACATGTGAGGCGTAGAAAGTGCAAATAGAAGATTATAAACCAAACTCTATTATTTGTCTCAGGTTGTCGGGTTTACCTCTGCGCCAAATAAGAAAATGTAAGATTACTCAAACTTGTCTGCAGTTACAGTTTCTTTTTTTGTGCTTAATATATTGTGCTTTTCATCACAGATCAATCTTAGAGATTGTTTGGGGATGAGTTCCACTGGAGGAGATCAAATTGGCCACTAGAAACTTTAGTAAAAAATCTCAATTCGAAGTCAGTAGATTTGGTCACTTCTTTACAGAACAAATCTCAAAGCATTTGGAATAACCCGAGCTACCTTCAAACGCTACTATAAGGATGATAACCAAGGGAATGGTTCCTGATGAAATTTAGATGATATCCGGTTTAACTATGAAAACATCATTGGTTTCATTGATTCTTTGTGATGAAGGGATGAAAGGTAATAGTTTACCAATATGCTTCTAAAGTAACCTTGATCGTCTTCTCCAAGACAAGAATATGAAACAATAGATAACATGGGTAGAACGCCTCTGGATTTGCATTGGATCAGTAAGAGGACTGATGTACCTTCAGTCGGGGCGTGGGGCTTGGGGAAGTCATAACCAGTTATGTGCAGGTACCTTTTGTATGGCGACATATCTTCACAAGTATGCCAGATGCTTTCATGGTTAGTACAACACTTGTGTTAACAAAACAAATTACTACGACATTTTTTATTCAACTTTAGACCATCGACTTACAAAACCGTCATTAGTTTTATAGTGACCAAAAGATTGTGATGCATGTATATGACCCAAAGATTGCTTATTAAGTGCTTTTACGCTTGCTTGTCGGATGTAGTGTGTTTGGATAGAACTATTTCTTTGGCACTTGAAAATAAACCGTTGTCTGATGAAACCTTCTAAATTAATTTAAACTTTATCTATGTGTACAACTTTAGGTAAGAAAGGGCAAAAAGTCGGCATGAGTCCTAATATACCCATTTGACTGCTTAACCATCCCATCTAGGAGGTGCGAACTTGGGGTCTAAGCCGCCTTCAAGCTAAATCAAAGTCATTCTTTAAGAGACTAACATACTCGATCATGTCCAGTGATTGGTCCTAATATTTTCAATTTAGCAGTTTTAGTTCGGTCCCGTTTCCACCTCTAACTCAATTGCTTTTATTTTTAACTGTAATTTACAATATTAGGTTGGCCAACAAAATCACATCCGACCAACATCTTATGTGGCCTATCTAATCCCGATTAACACGTTATATGTCTACTAAGTTAATGATTAAAACCGTTATATTTCTATTAAGTTAATGATTAATTTGATTTACCACCGGAGGTGAAGCATTAGATTGGAACACGCGAATGAAGATAGCTGGCTGTGATGCGACTAGAGGTTTGGAGTTTCTTCACGATAAAGGCTAACCCTCCATTATTTATAGATACTTCAAATCATCCAATATTTTCTTTGGTGAAGGATTTGACCAAGCTCCGGACTTTGGACTTGCAAAGTTGAGACCAGCTGAGTGAAAAATCTCATGTTTCCCAAGAGTCACCGGCACATACCCGGTTATTGTGCTGTACAGGTATTCCATGATTTGGTCAACTCGCGTCAATCGACATGTACGGTTTGGTGTCGTCTTTTTAGAGCTTTATTCTTAGGTCATGAAAGCCATCTGACCACCGCACCACAAGGACGGCAAAACTTCATCACTTGGGTAACTAACCCCTTTGTTTTTTCAATTCCATGACATTGGTTATAGGGTTTATTTTTGCATAAACTCCCCAAGTTACTTTTTTTTCTTTGTCCCAGTTGAGTCATTATACTTTATTTTGGACATTCGAGTAATCAAATGTTGTCTTTGAGTCCTATTCAAGTCATCAAGTTTTTTGTTTTGTTTTTGAACACAAGTCATGAAGTGACTTGATGACCTGTATGTGCCATTTTTTTTCGTTTCAAGTCGTCGAAAGTTGGCTTTTGTGTCCCATTTGAGTGTCTGGGTTTAGCGAATTCAAGTCATGGATGAATCAAATGAACGAAGCCAATTTTTATTACTTGTATGGTCAAAAGAAAAAATGAATATAATGACTCAGAATGGTACAATTTAAGTAACTTGCTATTCTATGCAAAAAATCTTATGTTATATACTCTTAAAGTAGTGAATAAACCCAATACATTATGTGTGATTGCAGGCACGACCAATTTTCAATGATAGAACTATAGAAGGAAATTTGCATCATTGGCAGACCCAGGCTTGAGGGTCATTACCCAATTAGGGGTCTCTACCAAGCTCTTGCAGTAGTATCAATGTTGCTGAGGCTAAAATGTGGGTAGAAAAAAGACGACAAAAAGTGCACAAGGAAGTTTTGATGGCAATAACAAAGGTTAGCAGACATTTTGTTTGTAAGTTATACGGAATTTTGTTTTGTGCTTTGAAATTATGAACAATGCACTGTTTAAGAAAACTAACACTTACATATACGGGTATAGTCCTATTGACTATTTGGTAACACCACGAGTCATTGCTTCTTTGTTTGCTTTACCATTCCTAACTCTTTATACATTTCTTTGTCGTAATGGCGTCCGATTGCTATTTTGGTGAAGGCATACTCTCAGGAGAACCCGTGCTTTCGAAAGAACCATAGAGGATATAACATCGAACTACGGTAAAGATATTCAAATTTCATCGAATCTTTGAAGAAAGGGCCAATGTAAATCATCCATGTGATGATGAGTAACGATAAATAAGGGCGGCTAAAATGTGCGATATGAACAACTGCAGGAAACTAACAGCGGTGCGGACTACGAAACATAATGGCAGATCTCCAAGGTAAGCGTTGGTGTGTTGCAAGTAAGTACATAACGGTGACCAAAATAAGTTGTGAGGAAAGGTATCAGTAAGATGGATCCACTAAGCAATAGGTAGTTATGAGTTGCTTTGTTTTGGGATATCACACAAATATCGGCTGAACCGCCGACTTGGCAACAAGTGGTGAAAAATCCCTACGGTATGAACTTGGATTCTTTTACCCATTTAATGAATATTTATTTTGAATCGCCATTTTACTTTAAGTTTCCAGCGGTTGTGCGGAACCACGAAGAAAGCAGTTAGAGTTAGCGGATGAACACGGTTTTGATTCTTAGGGGCAGTCCAAGGGCGATCACGGGTGAGAACAAGCTATCTGAGGAGTTCTAATCAATGCTCGGTATAATTGTAAATCTTTGAATAGCACTATTTATAAGGTTTTATAAGTTGAATATAAACTTTGGCTTCTTTCAACGCATTTATCGATTTCCTTTATAACTATAAGTTTACTTGACCCCATTAGGTAAAAACATAACCTATATATATGGGCAGATTTCATTAATAATATCGGTTTCACTTATAACTATAAGTTTTACTTGACCCCATTGAGGTAAAAAACATAACCTATATGGTGATTTCATTAATAAATGGATCGAAAGTGCCACTTATAACCTGATTACCAAAAGTTGGCCAAAAGTAATTTTGAGCAGGGGGAAGCGTTGTTCTTTGGAATTAGAGCGCCACAAGATATTGTCACCATGAAGAAAATTCATAGTTGTAGTTTATAATAACCTTTGTCGTGGATGATTTGAAACTGATCTTTTGACTTTTATATGATAGAGGATAATCACAGGTACAATATAGAGTAAAATTTTATTTAAGTTAAGTTTAATTTATAGTCAAAACAATAGGATAGTTAGTTGTTGTTTACAAATACAAACACCTTGTTGAAAAATTAGTCGTTTTTACGTTGCGACAATGAAACATCATGTTAGAAACGCGCTTCTTCAACAATGATTTCATGTAATTTTGCTCGGAACTTCCTTTTTGTTCGTTTAATATATTATTTGGACTTATGCTAAATGCATATTAAATGTAGTTTGTTGCCGTTTAAAATAAATAAAACAATTTTAAGTTTGTTTGTTTGTTTCTACAAGAAAGTCGTGGTTTATTAATGAATTTGAGCTTTTTGTATTGTGTAGGAGAAAATACCATTCGAGTGATTTTGACCAAGCATTTCTCTTCTTAGAAGAGGTCCCAACACTTCAGTTGATCCCTCTGCATCCTTCGTATGTAATCATCAAAGACATGAACCTTCAAATATCATTTCTCGTCCGTTAAAGGGTTTTGTTTCTATATATCTTGTGACACACACTATTCAGATTACATGTTACATTGAATTTATGTTGACCATATATATATTTGATAATCTAAAATGTTATAGGGGTTCATGTTTGGTCACCATAAGTTTCTCGAATAATCGGATCCATATGTGAAACAACCCACTATTTAATCTCTTTATATGTTTTCTTTTTACATACGCGTCTACATAGACAAAAAATATTAATGAATTATCAATTATTTTCTGTTTTCTCTTTAAACCTTTTAGTTTAAATGGAAAATTTATTCATCCAAATGTTTACCCATGTTTCTTGTAAAGATAACCCGAAATTTATATGTGCGTGAGTTTAGTAGCGGCGAGAATGAGACTCGCAACTACAATATCTTCCCACTGCAATTGATACATACTGTGAATTCTACATCTACAACCAAGGTATCCTCTATCTTGATCAGAAGATTTTCTTATTATTAGTTAATACTCTCTTTGTTATCCATTTAACACCCAATCCCCTAATTCCCACGTTCCTTTTATATGAAAATGGAATCAAAGTTATTGATAGACTTGAAATTGGATTTCTAATATATGTTTGGTAGGTTACTACTAATACTACAATACTTTCTTCATCAAGCAATTGTTCCCAGAGACCATTAGAATTGTCCAACGAAGATATCAAAAGTAGTTATATTAATTAAAACTATTTATGTGCCTAAAAACAAGCAGATTGACACTTAAATATGCAGTCCCAAACATTATGTATGGCAGCTAATAGTTCTTTTCGCATTCCACGAAGTTGTGGCCGCCAGCGAGCTTGATGTCGATCAATGGTGCTAATGTGCAAAAGCCAATGATTCAAGGACAACAAGGTGGGTTGCTCGATAAGGTGAAGATCCGAGAGATTGAGGAAAAGTGAAAACCTTCCTAACAAATGGAGACCACTTTGTATCTTTTATCACTCATATTTGACAAACATATATGTCTTTTCGTTCTTAATGCATTTAATAAATAATTTGGTATGAAATCAAGTTCGGATAAAGAGTTAAAACAACTTAGATTGACCCGAAATGCTTCAATATCGATGACAATGTGAATGAAGCATATTTTTGTTTTTCACTCAACTTAAAAGTGATGATACTGTTTACAATGAAATATATTGTTTGTCTAATTCATATCATATTAACATGTTCGTCTATTATTATGTATAAATGGAACACTACAAGATGAAAATATATATATATATATATATATATATATATATATATATATATATATATATATAAATTTATAAAAAAAGGAAAGAAAAGAAAAAGAGTTTGAGCCATAGAAAGCACTCAAAATAAAATTTCAATGGCTAAATCAAACTTTTGAAGGAAAATCGGAAATCGTTATTTCTTTCAAAAAAAAAAAAAAAAAAAAAAAAAAAAAACCTACAAACCCTTAGCGATCCTTAATTAGCAACAACAAACCCTTTGCGAACCTTTATAAGCATCAAAACTCCATCAGAAAGATAAACCTTCATCAACAATACATTTCGGTCTATGCAATGTCAAACTATGAACCAAGATTAGATTTGAGATCTATTTTACCTTTTGTGTATGATGTAACAGCCAAATACCGTGAGATGTGTTTTTACACATGTCATGTGTTATTAAAAAAAAATACCCAAACAATTTAGCAAATAAGGAAAAAACTTTATTTATTATAATTTATGTTTTTTTTTAAATGATTTAATTATTGCATAATAATTTATTTGAAATACATATTTCCTCACTAAATGTTGCGTGTTTAACCAAAAACCCCATTAAGGGTTTTGCTTCAATAACTCACCACATCTAGGATTTAAAATTTTTATTAAAAAAAACATCGTAAGATTACGAGAATTCTAAAAACACATACTCGAGCAATCTTAATCGTGTATCTTGGTTTATAAAATTTCGTTTAAAAACTTATTGAAAATAAAACCTTATATAAATACTAACTGCATCATCAAAAAAATAATTAAAACACGTAACACACCAGAATATAATTATAATGTAAACTAAGAAATTAATGATATCAAATTTAAACAATGAAATTTAATAACTCTGAAGAAAAACACTAACACTGCTCTAATTAAGTAAATGATAGTTAGAGCATCCTTAAAGAAGCCGCTGTTTTAAATACCATTTCTGTAAAGATTATATCATCATTATCAAAACCATATAACCACAACATTTTCCCCTATTCGTGGTAAACACAAAATCATCACCACTTAACAAACAAAGGGTATCAACAAAAAAAACTCCACTTGTAACCCGACAATGCATACATTTTCTCATCACAACAAACATCAAACAAAACTATAAATCCATTCACAGATAATTCAAATTCGTCAATATCATCTAAATTTGGTAAAATAACATCTCGAAGCACCTATATACAATAACTAAGTAAAAATAATTAATAAAAACAAAATAATAATAATAAATATTAATAATATTATCAAATGTAAAAGATGTTCATGATTAATATTGTTTAGAACAAAATGTTAGAAAGTAGTTACCTACTTTTAGCCGTTTTATAGATTATGATAACATCAATTATACTTCTTAACCGTTTAATTTAACTTTTAATAAACTTTTTACTATATATTTGTTCTACTAAATTCTAAAAATAAAAACCACAAATCAAAGTAATTACATGCTTTTAGTTGTTTAATGGATTATTGTAACATCAATTATAGATCTTAACCGTTTCATTTAACTTTTAATTTCTTTGTACTATATATTTGTTCCACAAAATCCTAAAAATAAAAACCACAAAGTCATACCGTCCATCTGGACGTTTTTGACTATATATATATATATATATATATATATATATATATATATATATATATATATATATATATATATATATATATATATATATATATATATATATATATATATATATATATATATATATATATATATATATATATATTGATATAATAATAATTATCTATTCTTTAATGTAACCCACATGATTTATTGAATATTTATTTTACTTTATCTTTATAAGTAATCTTTTACTTGTATCATCCATCTATGTGAGACAAATTTAACATACATTATTTTTGAGAACTAAATTTTCTTAATATAATGTAAGTGATTTTTAAAAGTCGCTATAGTGTTATTATTAAATAATAACTAATGACTATTGTGTATTGTCAACTACTTTAATCTCATACATTTACAATATACCTATTACCCAACTTATTATTGTCACCACATCACATGGATAATCTATAATTTTATATGAAAGTTTTGTTATTGCATAACAAATTATTCAAAACTAAAATTATAAATCGTCCAGGTATATCTATTGTATTGTAAAATATAGATCTAAAATTGTCATTGAATATTTTAATTGTATGGCGTCTGGCCGCAACGCTGTGATTCTGCTATATCTTATAATAGAGATTAGACCCTCTCTTATTAAATTTTTAAGATTTCCAAATATAGATTTTAAGCAAATACATATATTAATGCTTTATGTACAATTAATTTATGCGAAACCATTTATATTAAACATATGCAATTAATACTCATCTTAAATCACCTCTTACTAAAAAACACAACCATTTTATCACAATGGTACAATCTAATCAAGCTACTAACAATCTATTATTAAAACACAATAACCCAAACACTTAAAACACGAGCATAAAAACACAACCTACGCAACTCAAAAGACCAGCATTGTTAAAATTACTCAAATATAAAATTTTTACGATATATAGAGTTGTTGTAACAAAAACATAAAATTAAAATATATTCATCGTCGCAAATTTTATTACAGGGTATCCGCCGCCGCATCGCGCGGGTACCCTGCTAGTATAGTATTAATGACTGAATTCTATATGATACTGTAAGTCCGTAACTAATCAAATTCACAGCCAATTGAACGAAAAATCTGGAGGAAGTTATTTAACCAACATTTTAAATGGAAAAGCAATTTCAAAGTTGCCAAAAATATTTGGTTGACATTGAAATGTTGCCTATCAAAACTAGATTCTTTTATGCCTTGTTTTCTCAAAATGTTATGCGAATATGTAAGAGATTATGGGTATGAAAACTAAAAGATGAAACTGTATCTTTATATTGTAAAATTAGTAAACAGAAATTATAAAACTGTAACACGAACGAAGTACAATCGTATTTTTTTCAATAAAAGTGTTTGGTAAATTAATTGTTAAATATAATTATAAGATGTAAAATACATAAAAGGACAAATCTATAATTGTAAATAAATGTTTGGAGGGTATATCAAGTAATTTAAAGTTTTAAAATTCAAGATATTTAAAAAACCGTGAATCGACTTTTCATTTTGGTATTTGTTTGAAATAAAAACAAGATTAATGATCCAAACGAAGTTTACTTAGTTTATAAGCATTATTTTGTAACAAAAGCTAATAAATATTCAAAAGCCTAAACGGCCCTATGTGAGTTAAATGAGATTATTAGACACTCTAATAGAATTGCAAGAACACTTAATAAGAGCATAATTGTTTATTTCAACTGCTCTATATTGTGGAATACATAAATATAAATATAAATAGATTGATATAAAAGAAAACTCAAAGAAACTTATTACAATAAACACATTTGTTTGGGTACATCCACTTATATAGGTAGGAATAAGCGATGGGCGGGTTTGGGTAGGCCGTCCCATCCCCAAACCCGATAACAAAAATCATCCCCAAACCCGCCCCAATTCTCATTGGGGATTTTATTGGGACGCCTCATTTGGGCGAGATGCTCCCCTAAACCCGCTCCATTTCCCATTGGGGTCTTATCGGGTTTTCTTTTTTGAGCGCGATCCTCCATCATACTCATGCCTTTCTCTATTAAGTCACAAATTTTAATATTACTTAATGAATTCAGTTTTTTTCATATTAAGTCAATTAAGTCACAAACAAACACCATTTTAGGATGTTTAAATTGGCATACAAATTGGACGATTTATTGACATGTTCATTTTAGCCACTTTTTAATGTCACCTTTTAACATTTAACACACAAACTTCAAATCCGTTTAGTTAATAGTAACTTTTAAACAAAATGGGTACTGATTATTAGTTATTCTAATCAATACCTTTATTACGAGACACAATAAAATCTTAAAAATTTAATTAGGAAGAGTTATAAACACAACAGTTATTGTAATTAACGTTTGATAACAAAAACCATCTATAAATAATCTATGAAAACCCTTGGTATTTGCATCACAACCATTATTCATCTATCCACAACTCTCATATCTTCCTTCATCTTCCAATTCATTCAGTATGAAGGTGCTGTCTATTATTTTTGTTATGGTGGCAATGCTTGTGCTTCTTACGGCGGAAGTTCAAGTGACTAAGGCTGCAAACTGCGACAAGAAGGTGTTGCTTGCTGAATGTGGAGAGAATTTACGAGAGGGAGGACTGCCATCGGCTACATGCTGTGGGATCTTAAGAGACCAACAACCATGCATATGTGGTTACCCTGACCATGATAATTGGCTTGGTCTCCCCAAGATTTGTGGTTTTTGTGATGTTCCCATGCCACATTGTTAAATGATGAATTTTATTTTGATTGAACTTATGATAGATTTGTAGTCTCAAATGAGACAATTTTTGCTTCAATGCAATATTACGTGTTGATGCTATTTCTATCATTTTGATTTAACTCATGCTTGATTTCGTCAGAGGATACTAAACACACGAGTTTGTCTCGTTGGTTTTCTTGATAGCTAATTTATATGGGATTGGGGTTTGTTACAACTAAACATTGTTATCATAAATTTTTAGAAATCATCATAATTTAGTAAAAGTTAAATACAATACATCTTTAAAGATTATCCATGTAAATTTTATTGCATTATTTTTGTTATCTTCTAAAAATCAAATACCTCTCCTGAAAAAATTAATCCCAAACACACTCATTCATTTCATGTTCTTCTTACTACATCCACTCTACCTCCACCACCACCAAATACGTAAACCCCTCAATAAAATTCACTTCCAAGAACCCAAAATAGCAAAACCCAATCACAAAATACCCAAAACATGTCCAAGATAAAATTAAATCATTTATAATAACCACAAAATACCTAAATTGGCCATCTTCTTATCACCACCCTCCTCCACCACCAACACCCATCGCTACCTCTACCTCAACCACCTTCATCACCAATCGCTATCCGCCACCTCCACCAAATAACATGGTGGTCACATCTTTGATGGCTTGATGAGAGTGTTTAAAGTAATTTTGTGAAGATGGGTCTTTGACTTTTATTAAATACCAAAAATAATCGAAAATAATTTATATCGTTAGTCTTTGATGATGTAATGTGTTTAACTTTTACTAACTAAGAATGAGATTGTCAAAATTTTGTAACAATAATGTATTTCGTGAAAAGTAACAAACCATATTGATAAATTTTGCTACTTGCTTTCTAAAATATAAAAAATCACAAAGTTTATACGAAAAGAAAGAGAGCTTATACAACATGACTTTTGGTCTAATGATACCAATAATTCGGTTCTAAGATATTTTTAGGTTGTTAAAAGTGTTTCCCCTTGGGAATATTTAAGTGGCCACTTAATAAGTAAAATGTACTGTAGATGATGATACGACTGACTTTATCAAATTGTTTAATGAAAATATCTATATGTAGTTTATTTGGGAACTCTATCCGAGATGCCTACTATACTACTTCCTCCGTCCCATATTAAATGTCCAGGTTTGACTTTTTAATTCTTTCTTTTACAACTTTAACCTTAAATATTTTTTCATGTTATATAGTATGAGATAAAAATAATACGTATTGAAAATACATTTAAAACTCAATCTATTCATATATTTTCATCAAATATTATATAACACAACCAAAATATTTAATACAAAGTAAGAAAGAAAACTAAAATTCAAACGGACATTTAATATAAGACGATAGAAGATACTTTATGACGTGTTTTATCTTGCCTTCTAATAATTTATTATTACTTTACTCTACAGTACATTTATCGTGATGGCTATAGGCCAGGTGTGTTTTGTCACACACCCAATTAGGGCAGTACCTACAATACCCTATGCATAAATTTTGTCCCAACATTGCTAGGAGCAATTTTGCTTTACTATGGGCCTAATGAACAGTGAATGGCTAGGGGCCAGGTGTTTTTTGCTGATGCCACACCCAATAGGCAATTGCTACAATACTTTATGCATAAATTATGTCACTAAGATTGCTACGAGCAATCTTGCTTTTGCTAAAGGCCTACTTTCTTTTAAAATACTTTGAAAAAATAAAAATGCGTAAACAGTCCTAATGTTTAACTTGCGTTGCACAGTCCCTAATTAAAAATGCGTAAACAGTCCCTTGGAGCGTAAACAGTCCCTAATTTTAAAGATTTTTTTTATATAATATATTTATTTTTGTTAATATAAATAAGATATTACGTTTAAGGAATTTATTTAATGCTTTAGGTGTTTTATTGCGATTTCAGATAATACTTGCGCCTTAGACCGCGCCTTGGTTAGTTCTGTCTTGCTTTTAGCAAGTGTCCGTGTCTTCACAGGCCGCCTGTTGCTACCTCTAACTAAAACGGTCATTTTTAATCATTCCATTTTAAAAAGGTCATTTTTGAGAAAAATGAAAAATGGTCATTTGATCCTGTCGCAGGGGTCACAACGGACAAGGTGCGAACCAAATGTCTATTTTGAGTTTTCAAATTTTTTTAAAATAACATGGTTAAATGTGACTCTTGTGTAATTTTGTACTCCATATATAAATTGGTATTAATAATATGCAATTTAAACTGACTTTTTTTCTCTTCATATAAACTAGATGAAATTGTCAGTAATTCCGTAAAGGTTGTGCCATCTCCCTTTCTCACTGTGTCCTAAAGTTTACAGGTAATAGGATTACGTTTACCAACTTGTTTAAAAACATAAAAAATACTACTGTACTAACCAATTGCGACGACCTTGCTACACTTGCTCTTTTTCTAATTTTTGTGTGTTTTACTGAACAGTCAAATCGTTTTGAAAGTAAACATCGTAATGATTATAGTTAGGATCCATTAGGTAAAGCGAAATATTGTTGAGATGTGTAGGTAGAGTGTGCGTAAAAATTATAAAATTTAATGGGTATTTATAGAATTACTAAAAGATAAAAAATGGGTTAAATGTGTTTTTTTATTTATTTTTTTAAAATATATTTTTTTAAAGAAAGGGCTATATTCCTTCCTCCAATCTTTTTTTTTTTTTTTTTAACCACATTGGATATAGTTCAATGGTTGATTTGACTCAAAGCCCCATGACACGAGGAGGGTATGGCACGGGCCATGGGGTCGCGACATAAGGCAATAACGCATCCTATAACGTAATTAGTGTGAATCCTCTTAGTCAAAAAAGTTGCACGCATATAGACTAAAATACACCGCTGGTCCCTATACTTGTAGTGGAGGATCGCGATGACTAAACCGGCATATTCATCGTGGGGTCCCTATTTCAAGGTTTTCACTGCACAAGTCCCTTTGACCATTTGCCGTTAGTCAAGGACATCTCAGGCGCTACATTTGTCTTTAGTCCAAGGGTAATTTTGACATTTCCATATTTTAATTAAAATTTCTTAATTATTGGCACGGTGTAATGTAACCTCTTCCGCCCTAATAAACACATAGTCCAGATTATCAATCGTCCTTAACTTTCGTTACAAGAATTATCGAATTCACAAACCCTAATTGCATGTCACAAAACCCCGCTTATCGATCATAAACCAAAGGCATGGAGTTTACCCTATGGAAAGTAAGAAGACAACAAAGTTATCCAGTTGATGATACCGCCCTATACGACTCGCCAAGAAGAAATACGGTCTTAGTTTTTTTTGTTGATTACAAGTCATTGGAATTTGTAATTGTGGTATTTATTGTTTCCCAATTAAGTTTATAGAATGCTTCAAACATATATTGACATGTTTTCGTGTGGTAGATCTAAAATGTTTAGTATGAGGGTTCATCACAATGGTGTCTTTAAGACTGGCCGGTAGAATATACGTTGGAGGTATGGAAAGTTTAGTTGATTTGGTTGATGTAGATAGTGTGTCACTTGAAGAGTTGGATGTGCTTATGTATGAATGGGTTATGAGTCGGGTTCAAAAATTACTATTACTTTGTTAAGCCCGGTAGTAATTTAGATGATGGTTTGTATAGCTTAAGTGAGAGTGCTAATTTAGAAATATTAAAAGATCTTGTTGATGACCATAAGATGATAGAGGTTTATGTTGAAAATGGTAAGACAACATTAGACGTTGATCAAATGTCACCAAAGTCAATTAGGATGCTTATTGCCGATGCGGATGCAACAAAGAAAAGTCACTCTGCTATTGTTCCATATTGCTTAAAGAAATTGTTCTTAGAAAACATTGTTAATAAGTCCGTGGTAGAGGACCTATGCGAGGTTACGATCAACCTTTGGAAGTCAATACTTTGGTACAATCTAGTCGATGCCGAAACACAACCCTTGTTTCCACTGTAGAGGTCTCATTACATCAAGATGTTGCAGTGATGTCAACAAGCATATAGATAAACATATTGAGCATATCCAAATAGATAGTCCTGAAGAGGTATCTCAAAATGATCAAGAGTTTGGTCATCATGAGGAGGAAACATGTAATCCCGTGGATCATATCCAAAAGGCAAATCATGCGCAGTTAGTGAAATCGATGAAGTCGTAAGTGATGAGAATGTGAGTGACACGTACACTTATATGAGTGACGATGATGATATTGAGAACAATGGTGATGGAAACACGCTGTCGATGAGGCTAATACTTTTGAGAGCCCGATTTTGATGTTAACTGCTCAAAGTGACCGAGACTACGATTTACCATCTATAGGTACCACCACCGCCTACCACATGATTTTTTAAGAAAATGAGTCGATTTGTTAGATGATAATGATTTTGCAAGTGGTTCCGAGAATGAGGACGAGTATGTTATTAGAGGAACAAATTGAGGCATACAAGAAACAAAGTTAAGTGAGGCAAAGACAAACAGAGGACTAAATATATTTTTCCGTGGTCAAAGTTTTGTAATCGCAAAAGAAGTGAAAGATAGGATCTACATGCTTTCAATAAAGACTAGGAGGAAATTGCAACTAATTAAGAATGACAAACAGAGAATTAGGGTTAGGTGTCTCCTGACAATACTGTTTGTGGAATAACCAAGGTTCGTGGTCGGGAAAGTCCCAAAGAGGAAAAATGGTCCGATAACTAGAGGCCTCGGTAGGATGTGTATTTATGAAAGCGCAAAGAGCAAGTAATGAGTGTCCATGGTTGTTGTATGTAGCCAAAATACGATAAAGATGTATGGATTGTTCGAACTTTCAAGGATGAACATAGATGTTTGCAATCAAGAGACATTAAAGCTTGTGACTACAAGTTTCTTTCAAGCAAATAGTTGACCAAGTTCAAGTCAATCCAGATATTCCAATCGTAATGCTCAAGATCACCAAGAACAGCTAAGTTCGTGTGTCTATGCAAAAAGCGCTATGGCAAAAACAAAGCGTAAAATGAGATTGGGGTGACCATAAGCAGAAGACACCCTTTAAGAGACTATGTTGAAGAGTTGCGTAAAACTAACCCGTGATACAACAGCTAGATAAGTGTACAAACCGCAATGATGCAACAAGTCCAACCGTAGTTTTCAAGAGAATGTATGTATGCTTAGGCGCATTGAAGGAAGGATACAAAGCTTGTCAAAGAGAGTTGTGGGGTTAGATGGTGCTTTTATGAGGGTCCTTTTCCGCCAACTTCTAACAAAGCTTCAGATAGACAAAGAACAATAGAATATACCCAGTAGTATACGCGTTGCAGAGGTCGAAAAGAAGACTCATGGATTTGGTTTTTGAATGTCTAAGAGATGATCTTGACTTGCAACGAAACTCAAACTACACTTTTATTATCCGACAGCAAAAGGTGATGTTACCATTTTGTTGATTAGAATCACTTGTATTTTCCTTATATGCAAATTGTATTAGTAAGGAATTTATGTTTATTTGTGCAGGTATCATTCCAAATTAGCGTATATTCCTAGTGTCGAACACGATATTGTTCAAGCACATCCATGATAATATGAAATTGCAATGGAATGCTAAAGCATACAAGGAACATTTGTGGAGATGTGCAAAGAACAACCGTCCAACACCTGAGGCACCATGCTGGAATTCAAGAGTTTTAGCGAACCCGCCCATGCTTGGTTAAGTAAGATACCACCAACTCATTGGTCAAGGTCGATTTTCGTGTACCTAACCTAATCTATGTCTACTTGTACATCTTTTGTTCTACGACATTTTAAGGAACCTAACCAAACAAGTTGTAGGAGGGCTCATTTCGATGTGCTACTTAATAACATGTGAGGTGTTCAATGGGAAACTAGTGGGAGGTAGGCACCAACCGATCATTATCGCTTTGGAATACATTGAGAGTACCGTATGAAAAGAATAGTGAACGCTAGAATGTGATTCAAAATGTGCCGAACATTAACACCAAAGGCAACACTCATGTTAGATGCAATCAAGAAAGAAGCTTATAAGTACACCGCTTACGGGTCAAGGAGAAAAGTATGAGGTGAGTGGATGGGGAGACAAGTGTGTTGTGAATGTTGAAGCTAGGGCTTGTACATGTAGAAGATGGGAGCTATGTGCATGCCATGTAAACATGATGTTGTTGCTACCCACCGTGTATGAGGTTGAATGGAATGCAAATAGGATCTGTTGAATCATGGGTTCATCCATGTTACTTGCTTAAGACTTGGAAGAAACTTACAAACACCACATCCAAACCAATAAACGGTTATGAGCATTGGTATAAGTCACAGTGCCTACAACCATTCTTCCACCTAAACATCATAAACCATTAGGTAGGCCACGAAAAGAAAAGAACCGTGGCTTTTATCGAAAATGATAATTGTGAAAAACCAAGAACTTGTCACAACTGTAAGAGTGTGGTTTGTGGTATTTGTGGCAATGCCGGTCACAACAAGAAAACATGTCTTGGGCAAGGAGGTGTTACAGAAGTCAAGGCACTACACAATAGTCTCAAAAACAGTTCATCCCACCAAAAGTTACATCAAAGAAGAAGGCAAAGGTTACTGTGACAACTATGTGTAATGATCAACCAAGTGTGGTCCGGCCTCAACTGAAGTCAAGTTGATGTCGCTCGTGGGTCTCCAAAGCAATTCGACTAAGACCAAGATTATAGCAAAGAAAGCTTTCTTCACCACAAAAATTGTCGGTTAAGCATATGAAAGCCAATGTTATCCATCGAATATGTATTCCCTAAACAATATTTGCCGTGTTTAAACAATGTATGTTTCGAACTTTGTAGACTCCAAAATGTTATGCATTTGGAAATATATCCATTTGCTATGTATGAAATCATGTCATTTTAGTGTATGGTTTTAATTGTATTTTTATTGTATTGTTTTTGTAGTCTTCATACATCCGTGTTTTGAGTTGGTTATCGTTATTGTATTATCACAAAGACTAATGACGGATCAAAGATGGATGGACAACACCATATGGAGTTTATGTTGATACTCAAAAGTGGTGTCTCGGGTCATCCATCCTTGAGATTTCATATGTCTATGGTTCTCTATGGTTCTTGGATCCGTTGAACTGGATTTATGTTTTGAGTTTGGTTATCGTTATTCTATTATCACAAACACTAATGACGGATCAAAGATGGATGAACAACACCATATCAAGTTTATGTTGCTACTCGTAAATGGTGTCTGCTCATCAATCATCGATCAATCATCCATCTTTGATACTTGGATCCGGGTTTCGAGTCGATACGGTTATTCTATCATCACAAACATGAATGAAGGATGAAAGATGGATGAACAACACCATACATCAAGTTTAAGTTCATACTCGAAAGAGGTGTCTGCTCATCCATCTCTCATCATTCGTCCATCTTTGAAACTCGTATCTCAGAATGAGTTGACCGTTTGGCAAGTGATATATATATTCTTGGGGCAAAGGCAAGCAGAGTATAAGGACCAAAGCACAAAAGAAATATATTAAACATTGTACAAGGACCAAACATTATACACCAAAAGACTATTCTTAGTCAACGACTCTAAAACTTCTTAAACACAACTCGCACCATCTACCACCGATTCAAAACACTAAAACCAAGACCTATCTAAACCCAGTAGAAGAACCATAGAAATACCAAGAAGATTACCATCCAAGACAACACACAAAAGTTCCCGAGACGCAAACTTTCTCCTTCTCAACAAGGAGATCGCCAAGGTCGCCTGTAGCGACCTCTAGCTGCTTGCCCGGCCACCGGCTGACCGCCCATAGTCTCGTAAACGAGGCGGCTTCAGATTCTTGTAATGCCGCCTCATTCTCAGATTGTTCTCTGCAAGTAGATGATCACATCTCTTGCTCTCCTTTCGATGGGTGGATCGTATCACCCTATGAATGGACATGTTGTAGCCTATAATTGATAATCAATATGTTAGCATCTCTGCCTCATAAACACAAACTAAACCCACTTGTATAAAATCACAATTATTATAAACCGATAGACTATCATAATCAACACATTTTAAGGTCAACCACTACATGCAAACTTTAATACAAGATGAAATAAAATTAATCGTCCCAACTCGTCTTGGGCAGCATAGAACCTCTATAGGGGTTCATGTTATTCCAAGATGTTCTAATGACGGCCCTTCCGATGCATGAACACACCACCATTTTTCGATTTTACCGTCGGTGAAGAAGATAGGATTTTAGTTGTTAGGAAAGATAAAGGATGAGTGGTGATAAAATGTTCCTTTTATTAGAGAGTGATGAGTGTGCAAATACTCATCATTTTGAGTCAATCTGAAGCTCAAAAACGGTTAAAATGCTCGAATGCATCAAAACACCGAAAATATTCCAAAATTACAATTTATATGTTTCGGATGCAAAATGTTTAAAATCGATGAAAAATGAGCAAAGTTTGCATAATTGGCGCTTCGATTCCCCAAGTTTCTAAAATTGTCAAAAATAGTCCACGAGTCAAAATTTCAAAAGAAAAGTCACCAAAGGTCCTTTTAAAATCATAACTTGTCAAATTTAGTCCTTTGGTGAAAAATATAAAAAGTTTTGAGAAAATTACAAATTGGTCCTTCAAGTTTCAAAATTGGCAGAAATGGCCCCTGGAAAATTGCAAAATGGCAGATTTGGTCCCTGTACTTTTGAAACTTGTCAGTATTAGTCCCTTGGAGCAACTTTGAGATATTGGCAGCCTAGGTCCCTACAGTTTCAGAATTGGCAAATGAAGTCCTTGTTACTATTAAACCTATACACATTGGTCCCTTGTCAAATATCAATTAGACCCCTGCCACTTTATCCTTTTGACCCCTGCCTAAACAAATGACCCTTCCCATTTTGAACCCTAGTCAACCCAAAGTCAAAAGCAGACATTTATCCGCCCCCACCTTATCTCCTTCTTCTCCCACACTTGCCTCTGCAACAGCCACCATCACCTCTCCCATCACCTTATCCCTCCCCCTCATCATCACCTTACCTCCACATTTAATGCCACCCCCCCTAGTGCTAGTTTTCAGAACCCACAAGTTGAAATAACCACTTCCCGCCAAAATGAAAAAATGGCCAAAACACCCTAAACTCTCTCATTGGCCAAAATAAGAGGTGGGATCTGCTCTAAGGACACGTGTAAGACTTTTGGGTGCTTAAAAGAGGAAGAAGGAGCAAAGAGAAGGAGTAGTTTTTTTTAGTTTTAAAATTTCCTTATGTCGTTTTTATTATTAATGTATTAGATTAATCTTAAAGCTGTAAGTTTTTGTTTCCAAGTGTTAAACTCAAGTTATTATTGCAGTATAATCAAGTTTTAAACAGTGATTCCAAGGTTTTATGTAATTTCATCTTATTGTGTTAATCTGTTGAAAATTTTAGTTTCTATCTCAATACTTCAAGCTTCATATAGCTTATTTTCAAGTTTATATAAGCTTTTCATAGCTTTTATAAGCTTATAGTCAAGTTTCCACTCATTTTGAAACTTGGTCAATAAAAGTCAACATGGGTGAAAATGGAGCGTAAAGGCAATGGGTTGATTCAGGTCATGGATGTGGGTTGTTTTAGAAGCGTTGGGTTGGTATAAATAGGTTGAGATCCTTTGGTTATTGTTTGCATGCCATTGTGGCTTGGGACAAATTGTAAGTCATTTTAAGTTCTATTTGCATAATCTGTTTTAGTGGTTAACAATAGTTGTAACCTGTTCCATTAGTAGTATCTAGGTAAATTAAAGTTAGTTTGATCATAAATATAAGCTGGTTCATGGTTTAAATCTGTTTGGAGCTCAAATCAGTAACATAAAGGAGTGTTTGGATTGACTGGTTTAACTGTCATTAAGACTTGTTCAGTGATTGCCTTTTGTTATCTCATGTGTCTTAAGATCATTTGAACTCATTTCCATCAATACTTTGTGCCTGCATAGCCAAAAGTCAATATTGCACCTTAATCCATCTAACTGTCCACTGTTGTGGATTTTGGGATTGCAAACCATCATTTTGTGTTTAGAAATCTATAATATTGCTTGCAGTAGGTTTAGCTCAACATATAACATCTATCTCGGTCATAAAATTGGATCTAAAGTTCATATTAGTCAAAGTTCTTCATTTTGTCAAAAGTCAAAAGTGTGAAAAGTCATTTGGGCTCATTTAGGAAGAATTGTTTTGAGTTCATATTTGGGTCTTATCAAATGAGGTTTGGCATTTCATAAACTTCAACTGGTTCTCTATCTTATTAGCATTTTAGTTCAATTTTACAAATTTTATAAAGCTCCAAATCGGTTCTTCTTTTTAGCAAAAGTGCCCTGCACCACTGTCTCAGAATGTACTGAGTTTTTCTCAGAATTTGTGCAAGGTGCACAGGGCTCAATAGAGCTAGTCATTGTCTGATCTTTGGTACATTTGATCTCACCCAGGTCCTGTCCAAGTTCCAATTTATAATTTGCAGTTTGAGCTTATTTATAAGCTTATGCTTGTGCTTAAAGTTAGTCCCCAGAGCCTGTGTTTAACTTGTAACTCATATCATCAAAACTGATCTAGCTTGCTAATCTGAAGTTATAATCTGTTGTTTTAAGTTGCATTAGATTGGTTTTAGCATAATAAAGCTTGGGTAAACAGTTGGTAGCTTATCTTGTTCATTTGGCTTATTTGGATTGCTTAAAAATAAGCACTTGTGCATCAGTTCTCAATTTCTACACACAAGTGCCTGTTTTTACATTTTTCTTATATTCCTAGTATAACTTTAGACTTTTCCTGAAATTTTCAGATTTTTCTAAGTTGTTTAGCTATTTTTCCTAATTTAAAGTAGTTTTTAAGCATTTTTAATTAGCTTTTAATATAAAAAATTGAAAAGGTTCAAAAAATAACTTTTCAATTTTCTTAGGTTTAGATAAATATAAAAAGTGAAAAAAGTAATTTTCCAGATTTTTCATAGTTTATTTGGTAATTTTTAGTAATTTAATTAGTTTTTAATAGTTTAAAATTCATAAAAAATAGAAAAATAATCAGAAAAATACAAAAATAGTTTTGAAAATTCTAGTTTGTTATTTTAGACTTTTCCATTTCATAATTTTATTTTTCTAGCTTTATTTCCTAATTTTTTGTATTTTAGGTAATTATTAAATAGTTAAAAATAGTTTTTAATTAATAATAATTAGGTAATTAGTGATAAAATTAATTTTCTTTTTCTAATAATTTTCTTTTATCATTAGGTTTATAAAAATATCATTTTCATATTTTTAGGGTTAATATTGTGTAAGTTTCACGTTTTTGTTTGTACGTCACGTAGTTTTTAATTAAGTTTTATTAAAACAAAAGAACAAAACATCATTTTAATAATAGTGATAGCGTTTATTTAATAGATTTTATCTTTTAGATTTCCTTTAATTTGCATTTAAGCCGTTGTAATTTGTTGGCTATTTACGTAGTTATAATCATAAATCAAATCAGTATCCATTCAAATCTTCTCGATCACTAAACGTTTGACTATTCTCGCACTACGGCTCGTTGGGACTTAACGACTGGGAAACATTATACTCTCCGGACTTCATTGCATTCGTGTTTGAGCGGTTTAAGTCGATTACGATTACGCCATTCACAAGTGGCGAGCTTGAGTGATTTAGCTTGACTGCTCTTGTGAATCAAATTTTTAGCGCCCATTCACGGGGAGCAAAGCTAATAGTCTTACTTTCAAAGTGATTAGTGATTTGAATAATCACTCCTTGTTCATACCATCTATCTATCTATATATATATTTCTATAAAAATCCAAAAACCCAAAACAACTTAAAAGCGATAAAACACAAAATATTTTTCTTTTGTTTCTATATATGTATCAAATATAAAAATACAAAAGATTCGTGCTTTCTTAAATAATAAACAACTTAAAAGATTACCACCGAAACCAAGGCAAAGCACTACCTAACCTGGGGTGCGACCATAATAAGTTCCGAACCAAAGATTTAAAACTTGCCTTTGTGTCCTTGTGATTGGTGTACCTTTTTCAAAAAGCCATTCATCTTGGATTATTGGTTAAGTTCATCGTTGTTTTGCCTCGATCTTGTTTTAATTGGATTTGTTGTTATATATACTTGTCGTAACCGAAAACCCAAAAGATTCTTCTTACCCCAATTTTCACCAATTTCATAATTCCTTCCTTAACTCGAGATCTCTTAGAGTTAACTCTAGTGCATGCGCACTCGCTCTTCTAGATCATTGAGTCCTTTTCGTGATCTAGAGACATTCCTAGACGACGTTCTCGAGAGCGTCTTTGCCCAAATAGTTGAACCCGAGATTCGTACTATTTCAAACAACAAAATGGCGTATTTAACGCACTATGGCGAAATGCTCCGAGCACCCACCGAGGGTTATGGAGATGCCATCATTCTACCAAGAATCAACTCGATCACTTGAATTGAAGACACATTTGATCACACTTGTGTCTACAAATCAATTCCACGGGTTTGATCGTGAAGACCAGATGCACACATCCGTTGGTTTAACAAGTTGACTTCAACTATCAATTACAAGGATGTGCCACGAAAGTCATCAAGTTGATGCTATTTCCATTCTCACTGAGGGATGCCGGATTGGGTGGAAAAAGAACCCCTCGATCCATCGAAACTTGGGAGGAACTTGTTCAAAAGTTTGTCAATCATTTCTTTCCTCCATCAAAGGCGACTAATCTTAAAATGAAATTTCGGATTTCGTCAAAATTTCGATGAAAACTTTGAGAGGCATGGAGAGATTCAAAGATCTCCTCAGAAATGCCCTCACCATGAATTCACGAGCTTCAACAAATCAATATCTTTTACAATGGGTTGAGCAGTAACGATCAAGATTCTTTGAATGCACGACCACGGTGGCAATATCTTGAATCGTAAGCCTAAAGATGTGATTGAAATTTGCGAGCAAAAATCAAAAGTTCCTATTTCTCGCAACAAAGTCAATACTCCTAACACTCCCGCTTCTTCATCCAAGAACTCTTCGAGTTAGCAACTCGATATTTGCTCTAACGGATGCCATCCGTTGTATGATTAAGGATGTTAAGGAAATCAAAAGCGAGATTCATAAGCGGAACCGATCAAAGCCATAAACAAGGTGTGTGAAATTTGTAGTGGTCCACACGCGTATTATGATTGTCAAGCAACCGATGCTTCCTTTTACCAAGCTCCCGTAGCTTCGGTAAACCACAATCAATACCGACCACAAGCTGATCCTCACTACCGTGCACCGAGCGGTATGACACCACCTGGTTTTCCTCCTGTGCAAAACCATGGCAATCAAAATCGTTTTGTTCCGAATCAAGGACAAAATTTCAATAATCAAAACAGGAACAATTACAACCCACCCTATCAAGCTCCAAATCACCAAAATTATCAACAACCTTCTCATGCTCCCCCACCAAATGACTTCATGAAAGTTACTGAGTCGAGCATACGTTCAATGCAAACTCAGATCAATAACATGAGGGTTGAGCTAAAGAAGGAAATTGATACCACAATGTCTCGGCAGACAAATGAGTTGAAGAATATGATGAGCAGTTTCATGAACATGAATACGAACCAAGCTTCATCATCTTCTGGAGGACTCCCAAGCAATACAATTACTAATCCCAATGCCGAGTTGAAAGCCGTCACCACTCGTAGTGGTAAGACGCACAATGGACCTTCGACTCCTATGCCCCTCCTCCCGTGGCATTGAGTCAAGTTACCAAGGAGACAACGGACAAGGTGCATTATTCAAGCCCATGGCACCAAGACACGTCCAACCTTGGTAGTCAAGTTTTAAGTCCGGAACCGAAGTTCGAAGACATTCTCGAGCGAAAACACTTCCATCCCGGCTCAAAAGTCTAGTCGACTTCCTTACCCATCAAGAATGAATGATGAGAAGCAAAGACAAAACAAAGAGAAGATGGAAAAATTTTCCAAATCTTCAATGAGCTTCACTTTGATATAAGCTTCGTTGATGCTCGTTCTAATGCCTAAATTTGCATCCACGCTAAAGGCTTATCGACCAACAAAGATAAGCTATCCGAGATGGCTAAAACCCTCTAAATGAGCAATGCTCGGTCCTTCTCAAGAAGCTTCCCAAAAGCTTGAAGACCCGGGCGATTTCTAATCCCGTGTGATTTCTTGGGATGGTTCAATGCTCCGCCTTGTCCGATCTTGGCGCTAGCATTAACCTCATGCCACTCAAGATGGAAGAAACTGTCTCTTCCTAAGCTTTCATCGACTTGTATGACACTCGAGCTAGCGGACCGTACCATAACTCGTCCACTGGGATAGCCGAGGATGTCGTGATGAAAGTGGGAAAGTTTCACTTTCCCACCGACTTTGTTGTAGTAGACTTCGATGCGATTCTAGAGTTCCCCTCATCTTGGGAGAGCTTTCTTGAGAACCAGTCGTGCTCGATTGATGTGTTTTTCAAGAGTTGACCATACGGGTTGACAATGAAGAGCTCACGTTGAATATCAACGAACTCCAAACCTCTCAGACAAACAGTGTTGCCACAATTGATCACAAATCGAAAGATTCAATGCAACACTCTCAAATTTCACTGGTTAAGAGGAGTTTTCAAAAGCGTCTTGAGCTCAAAACTTTGAAAATCACCCCGGTTCAAACAAATGGTTTGAAAGTTGTACCGGGGAAGTCAAGAGTATTCTTGATGATGATGATGATCTAGATTCGGAGACTTCATCGGAAGTGGTGGAAACCGCTAGCTCTAAGAGCACACCACTTGTCCCACCTCCGAATCGGTTTGTCGCATCGAGTTTGTTAACTCGTGGATGAAACGAAATTCTCTTGTTTCATCCGAGTTGGATGATGATGTTTGTGATCCAATGGGAGACATTCTTCCCATTGATGAATTGCTCAAAAATGATCCATCATCTTCCGTCTTATTCCCGACTCTTCCATTCCTTCTCTCTCCTCGATGAGGAAGATGACAACTTTGGAATGAAGTCGATGCATTTCTTAGTGATGAGTCAATTCCTCTGAGGAATTGATAACACTTACTTGGATCGGGAGGAGACATCCTTTTTCGAAAGTCTCGTTGATTGAAGAACCATTTCCCACCCTCCTCCCGAAATCCTCACGACAATCACCATATAAGCTTCAAGTTTAAGCTTAAAATGTCAAAATGGTGATTTGCTTCTTTATGATGAGGATTGGACTTGCATTCTCATGCATATCTTTGTTCCATTCTTCACAGATGGTGTGGTTGCTCTTTCCTTTTCTTTCGGGAATGAGGACACCATCTTTGACCCCGTATCATCCCTTATAGTGTCTACTATTAACAATACCGCGGTTATATCTCGTCGGTGTGGAACTTTCGATGTTCATATGTTTGTTAACACCGTGAACGAAAGTCCGATCGAGATTGGTTTTCCACGTTACTTTCCCCATGAACAAATGAATTCGGGTCGAGTCAAGCTAGCGACTCGGTAATCAAAAACGATAGCTAAAACATGGGTTTTCACCCGTGTGTACCACCCTAGTGTGGGGAGTTGCCCGCATGTGTGTATATAATCTCAAAAAAAAAAAAAAAAAAAAAAAAAAAATCCTTTCTAAATAATGGCCGTAGTATTTCCTTTTACGTTCTTTGTTTCGCATAACCGCTGGTACTTTGAATATTGAGGCAATATTCAATTCTAGTGTGGGGGAATTCTCACGAATTTTATCATGTAATTATACCGCCTAATTCCCCATTTTGGCCAAAATTTTTTTGGAGTAAGTGTTTTACACTTACTCAATTGGTTATCGATCCGCCTTGTCTAATAAACAAAAGGATTGGCTAATCCAGAGCAAACGGCTCTTGGTAAAGATATCTCAAATCCGTTGACGACTTGCAATTTGCCCAAAATTGTATGGTATTCAACTCACCATATCCTTAAAAGTGAAGAGTTGGCTAGCCCGCAAGATTATGGCTTGTGGTAAAGGCGTTGGAAAAACCATAATTGGTAATCGACTCACCAAAGATAATATTGATAATTTATCTAAGAGTTGGCTAGTCCGAAAGTGCACGGCTTCGGTAAAGACAAATCAAAACCGTTGAAAGTCGGTGGTTTGCTCAAAATCACATGGTTATCGGTGTACCATGGTTCTTACTTGAACCGAAACATTTGGCTACTCCGAGTAATGGCTTTTGGTAAAGAGATTAAAATCCATTATGTTTTCTCAAATCATTGCTAGGGACTAGCAATATCTCGATGTGGGGATTGATGAGTGTGTAAATACTCATCATTTGAGTCAATCTGAGCGCAAAACAGTTAAAATGCTCGAATGCATCAAAACTTGAAAATATTCCAAAATTACAATTTATATGTTTCGGATGCAAAATGTTTAAAATCGATGAAAATGAGCAAAGTTTGCATAATTGGCGCTTTCAGTCCCCAAGTTTCTAAAATTGTCAAAATAGTCCCCGAGTCAAAATTTCAAAGAAAAGTCACCAAAGGTCCTTTTAAAATCATAACTTGTCAAATTTAGTCCTTTGGTGAAAAATATAAAAGTTTTGAGAAAATTACAAATTGGTCCTTCAAGTTTCAAAATTGGCGAAATGGCCCCTGAAAAATTGCAAAATGGCGATTTGGTCCTGTACTTTTGAAACTTGTCAAGATTAGTCCTTGGAGCAACTTTGAGATATTGGCACCTAGGTCCCTCTGAGTTTAATTGGCAAATGAAGTCCTCATATTATTAAACCTATACATTGGTCCCTTGTCAAATATCAATTAGACCCTCGCCACTTTATCCTTTTGACCCCTGCCTAAACAAATGACCCTTCCCATTTTGAACCCTGGTCAACCCAAAGTCAAAAGCAGACATTTACCCGCCCCCACCTTATCTCCTTCTTCTCCCACACTTGCCTCTGCAACAGCCACCATCACCTCTCCCATCACCTTATCCCTCCCCCTCATCATCACCTTACCTCCACATTTAATGCCACCCCCCCTAGTGCTAGTTTTCAGAACCCACAAGTTGAAATAACCACTTCCCGCCAAATGAAAAAATGGCCAAAACACCTAAACTCTCATTGGCCAAAATAAGAGTGGGATCTGCTCTAAGGACACGTGTAAGACTTTTGGGTGCTTAAAGAGAAGAAGGAGCAAAGAGAAGGAGTAGTTTTTAGTTTTAAAATTTCCTTATGTCGTTTTTATTATTAATGTATTAGATTAATCTTAAAGCTGTAAGTTTTTGTTTCCAAGTGTTAAACTCAAGTTATTATTGCAGTATAATCAAGTTTTAAACAGTGATTCCAAGGTTTTATGTAATTTCATCTTATTGTGTTAACTGTTGAAAATTTTAGTTTCTATCTCAATACTTCAAGCTTCATATAGCTTATTTTCAAGTTTATATAAGCTTATATAAGCTTTTCATAGCTTTTTATAAGCTTATAGTCAAGTTTCCACTCATTTTGAAACTTGGTCAATAAAAGTCAACATGGGTGAAAATGGAAGCAGAAAGGCAATGGGTTGATTCAGTCATGGATGTGGGTTGTTTTAGAAGCAGTGGGTTGGTATAAATAGGTTAGAGATCCTTTGGTTACTGTTTGCATGCCATTGTGGCTTGGGACAAATTGTAAGTCATTTTAAGTTCTATTTGCATAATCTGTTTTAGTGGTTAACAATAGTTGTAACCTGTTCCATTAGTAGTATCTAGGTAAATTAAAGTTAGTTTGATCATAAATATAAGCTGGTTCATGGTTTAAATCTGTTTGGAGCTCAAATCAGTAACATAAAGGAGTGTTTGGATTGACTGGTTTAACTGTCATTAAGATTTGTTCAATGATTGCCTTTTGTTATCTCATGTGTCTTAAGATCATTTGAACTCATTTCCATCAATACTTTGTGCCTGCATAGCCAAAAGTCAATATTGCACCTTAATCCATCTAACTGTCCACTGTTGTGGATTTTGGGATTGCAAACCATCATTTTGTGTTTAGAAATCTATAATATTGCTTGCAGTAGGTTTAGCTCAACATATAACATCTATCTCAGTCATAAAATTGGATCTAAAGTTCATATTAGTCAAAGTTCTTCATTTTGTCAAAAGTCAAAAAGTGTGAAAAGTCATTTTGGGCTCATTTAGGAAGAATTGTTTTGAGTTCATATTTGGGTCTTATCAAATGAGGTTTGGCATTTCATAAACTTCAACTGGTTCTCTATCTTATTAGCATTTTAGTTCAATTTTACAAATTTTATAAAAGCTCCAAATCAGTTCTTCTTTTAGCAAAGTGCCTCGCACCTTGCTCGAGAATGTCTTGAGTTTTTCTCGAATTTGTGCAAGGTGCACGAGGGGCTCAATAGAGCTAGTCATTGTCGATCTTTGGTACATTTGATCTCACCCAGGTCCTGTCCAAGTTCCAATTTATAATTTGCAGTTTGAGCTTATTTATAAGCTTATGCTTGTGCTTAAAGTTAGTCCCCAGAGCCTGTGTTTAACTTGTAACTCATATCATCAAAACTGATCTAGCTTGCTAATCTGAAGTTATAATCTGTTGTTTTAAGTTGCATTAGATTGGTTTTAGCATAATAAAGCTTGGGTAAACAGTTGGTAGCTTATCTTGTTCATTTGGCTTATTTGGATCTGAAAATAAGCACTTGTGCATCAGTTCTCAATTTCTACACACAAGTGCCTGTTTTTCCATTTTTCTTATATTCCTAGTATAATTTTAGACTTTTCCTGAAATTTTCAGATTTTTCTAAGTTGTTTAGCTATTTTTCCTAATTTAAAGTAGTTTTTAAGCATTTTTAATTAGCTTTTAATATAAAAAATTCAGAAAAGGTTCAAAAAAATAACTTTTCAATTTTCTTAGGTTTAGATAAATATAAAAAGTGAAAAAAGTAATTTTCCAGATTTTTCATAGTTTATTTGGTAATTTTTAGTAATTTAATTAGTTTTTAATAGTTTAAAATTCATAAAAAATAGAAAATAATCGAAAAATACAAAATAGTTTTGAAAATTCTAGTTTGTTATTTTAGACTTTTCCATTTCATAATTTTATTTTTCTAGCTTTATTTCCTAATTTTTTGTATTTTAGGTAATTATTAAATAGTTAAAATAGTTTTAATTAATAATAATTAGGTAATTAGTGATAAAATTAATTTTCTTTTTCTAATAATTTTCTTTTATCATTAGGTTTATAAAATATCATTTTCATATTTTTAGGTTAATATTGTGTAAGTTTCACGTTTTTGTTTAGACGTCACGTAGTTTTAATTAAGTTTTATTAAAACAAAAAGAACAAAACATCATTTTAATAATAGTGATAGCGTTTATTTAATAGATTTTATCTTTTAGATTTCCTTTAATTTGCATTTAAGCGGTTGTAATTTGTAGGCTATTTACGTAGTTATAATCATAAATCAAATCTACAGATCCATTCAAATCTTCTCGATCACTAAACGTTTGACTATTCTCGCACTACTCGTTGGGACTTAACGACGGGAAACATTATACTCTCACGGACTTCATTGCATTCGTGTTTGAGCGCTTTTAAGTGACACGGCCCCGCCATTCACAAGTGGCGAGGCTGAGTGATTTAACTGGACATTTCTTGAATCGAGAGAGGTATTCTTGTAGCTACCGATGGTTAAACAAGTGGGTTGGCTCGGTAATTCATGGGAGTGCTAAAATGTCAAAATTACCCTTGGACTAAAGACAAATGTAACGCCTTGAGATGTCCTCGACTAGCAAGCAAATGGTCAAAGCGGACATCAGAAGTGAAAACCGAAATAGAGACTCGACGATGAATATGGGTTTCGTCCCATCGCGATCCTCCACTACAAGTATAGGGACCAACGGTGTATTTTAGTCTATTTCTTAAGTCTAAATGTAACCTTTTTCTTTACCGTTCGTTGGACGAAAGATTTGATGATAATTTGAAGCAGAAAAACTAACTTTGTTGTTTTGCGAGGTGTTAATAAACAACAATGTTGTCCAGCTCACCAATCCAACCCCTGAGGACAAGGCGTGAAAGGCTCTTTAGAATGGACGGTTAAAAAATATTTTACGTAAATGTAGGTACATTTGGTCAAGTAATATCCCTTGACCTAACATGTCCCAGCACCTTTGACTTTTCAAGTATCTTTACTTGGCATAAATGATAGACTGAGGACTAAAAGTCAATGCATTCCAATGTGACTAGAAAAGACTTGTAACACAACTTGTAGACAAGATGCGTTTCACAAAATTTAAGACATAATTTTTCACTACAAAACCACTTTAGCCTCAATTTCGCGTTGATAATGAGTCAGTCATTTTTATACTTAACAAGGACAAAGTCAAATGTTCAATCCTTGACACCCCATAAACCACAATCGCCGAATGAGTCATGATATCTCCCACATTATGAAAAAGCAATGGCGATTATTAACTTTTGCACCCAACAAAACCCTTTTACCACATGATAGTAGCTACCGACTTTATACTTTTTTTTTTTTTTTTTTTTTTTATATATTTTTAAACCGGTAGGTAAAACATAGAAATCAGAGGCTCATCCTACCCCAACACCCCACTAAATCCTTCCCCAACACCCTATATAGACAAATCATTGGGCCAATGATTGTTTTTTTTTTTTTTTTTTTTTTTTTTTTTGTATTGTTTTTTATTTGTGTAGTGTATATATATAGTGTGTATTTATTTGTGTAGTGTTTTATATGCAGAGTATATTCATTTGTGTAGTGTTTTTATATGTAGGGTATATTTATTTGTGGAGTGTTTTTACGTTAAAACATTAGACATTAAAACATTAAACAAGTACAACAACAAATGTATTCAATATTACAAAGAAATCTACTCCACATTAAGATTATTAATGTCATCTATAAGCTCATAGAGTATTCCACTCGACCGACATGCGTGATCAACCTGGATTTCTTGCCAATTCCGGTGATGCCTCCAACGTCTTTATTCTTGCCTTCAACAAATTGTTTTGAGCCAATAGCATGTTGATCGTTTTATCTTTAGTTTCAGCGGTTTGATCCTGCGTTGAAGAAGAGGCTTGACCAAAGTACTTTTGTTGAAATATTTCCTTCCACATGAAGTATCGACACCATAGTCTTGATCCCCTGGGTTACATGATGAAACAATTATAAGAAATGTATTCTAAACAAACAAGTTATTGATATATTTACGTAAATAAGCAGACGTTTAATTATTTACCTTTGACAAAGGACATGCATAATACTTCAGACCACAAGTTTTGGGTTGTTGGGATGTTCTTTCAATTATAAATCCACGTCGACAACGACACAAGAAAGGATTTTCTTGTTGCATCTGGCCAAAAGAATTTGTATAATTATTCACAACATAAATCATTAATATCATGGTTCACAAAATTAGAAGCTTCGAATACATAAATAACCAATCTTGTTATAGATTAATAGTTGATACATGGTTCACAAAATCACAATATAACTAGAAACTAAGATCAATCACGCCCGAGGCGTAGTCGCTCCAATGATGTTGCCATCTGTCCCACACGAAACTCTAACTCTGAAATGTGTCTCCTCAATCCGGCAATCTCTCGCTCGTACAGCCAACGCGAGGCGGGTCGTAACAAAAGATGAGGAAGAACCGGAGGACGGTGTATAAAATTGTCCTAATCAGAAAGGCGGAGATATAGGCGGAGGGAGGCACATAAGATGGAGAAGAAGGCACATAATCTGGACTCTCAACACGAGCGGGTGTGTTATTGACACAATGAATGTCCCTCCATTTGAATGTCATCCGATTCGTAACAAAAGATGAGGAAGAACCGGGCAGGAGCATAAATTTGTAACAAAAGATGACGAGTCGTTTACTATAAATCGATGTCGTCTATACATGTTTTGTCATTTACAATATAAATCGATGTCGTCTATACATGTTTTGTCATTTACAATATAAATCGATGTCGCTATACATGTTTTGTCATTTACAATATAAATCAATAATCGTTTTCACGTCTTTCTAAACATGCTTTGTCGTTGAGTAAACATATGTGCCCATCTCGCGCCACGTCATTTCATATTATCTCCATTGTGGGTGAGTATACGGGAGTGGTGAGTTTTCATCAAGAACCGCAAGAACGGAAGTAAGCGACTGGTCTTCCCCACACGAAGAATCACAACAGGGGACAATATTTGTGTTGTATTTGGACCATCTCAAATGGAAGACACATAATAGATTGTGAATTGGATATACATACAATAGGACGATTAAGAGTCAGTAGCAATAGCACGCCCATTTCGGAATAGTCATCCGAAGAAGTAGGGTCTTTGGACCTTCAAACCAATTCATCGAGTTACGAATAGTTGTAAAATAAGTCCCCCGCATTTGCATGTAAACTTCCTCGTTATTGTCTACCTCTTCCCTGATAAGAGCTCGAATTCTTGGCCACATTCGTTCGTGATGACCAAGACCTACGACAAGAGCTCAATAGCCACAATTTCCATCACCTTCCACGTTAAAGATCCCTAGGATCCAGCGTCAGAAAAGAGGTGGAATTTGAGCCATAAAATATTCGCCATCGTCATCCGGAGCGTATAAGTCGTGTCTTAAGTCGCCTCGCTAGGTCCTTCGTTCAAGTGCGGGACGTTAGAAGGCTCTCCCACATATGAACTATGTCTCGACTTCTTCATTTAAGTCTCGGACTTTTTAGGTTTTGTATAGCTTGCGGTGCCACGTGGGGGTTCTTTGTTCAAATCGGGATATTTTGTTTAGCCTTGGATTTGTTGTCCTTTCTTTCGGACGTCCACGATTACTTTCTTTAACAAAGAGTTGTTCAATGATACGCATTCGGGAGCGTATATACCTCGAGCTGTTTAACATATTTTTTTTGACAAGCAGCGATGCTTTGGTAAAACACTTTGGAATTTTTATGCGTCATCTTGACAAGAAAAATATTCAGCTCTTCAAGCCCTCGAGGCTCTTCGGGATATTCAGCTCATCGGGCTCTTGAGTATTTGGACAACAGAGGAGCGCTTAATGTTCTCCAAAATTATCAACAAAACCAAGCGGAATATGCAATCCTCAGATTCGAAAAAGGAACTAGTTAAAATTATCGGTAATGACGGGAGAACAACTTGATAGGCATAAATTTAAAATACATACCGTTTGCTTGAAGGTATCTGATTCGTGATAGCATGGTATACCATAAATTAACCGCAATCGATGACCACATTCATGTGGGTCCACATCCGCTTACTTCTGCAGTATGAGTAGTAAAACATCTCTTGAAACATTATATCGCAATTGTGAAATAGTGTGCCTTACACGCATGCGTTTCTTGATTTTGCTTGTATTCAAAGAGGCTCGATCGCAGCTTTCTTGTGCGACTATAATCTTATCGACCGAACACAACAACGTGTCTAAAGTGGGTATGTGGAGCCTAGTGTAACTTCAACGGTAGCGTGTTGACTCTCAACTCTACATGTTGTTGTTTGGCAAGCTGCGATATTGATCGGTAATGTACGACACAAACATGCGGTCGTAATGTCGCGACCGCCACGAAAATACCGCAAAACACAATAATGTAAGCAAATAAATAAAGTTAAGGGATAGAAATGACACAATCGATTTATAGTGGTTTGGCTACAAGGACAACTTCCTTGCCCTATGATGAGTGTGTAAATACTACTCATCATTTTGGGTCAATCTGAATGCAAAACATCTAAAATGCTCGAAATGCATCAAAATATCGAAAATATCTCAAAATTGCATTTTATATGTTTCGGATGCAAAATGTTTAAAATCGATGAAAAATGAGCTAAGTTTGCATAATTGGCGCTTTCAGTCCCCAAGTTTCAAAAGTTGTCGAAATAGTCCCCGAGCACTTAATTTAAAAGAAAAATCACCAAAGGTCCTTTTAAAATCATAAGTTGTCAAAATTAGTCCTTTGGTGAAAATGTCAAAAGTTTTGAGAAATTACAAGTTTGGTCCTTCAAGTTTCAAATTTGGCAAAATAGTCCTTGGAAATTTGAAAATGTCTATTTTGGTCCTTGTACTATTGAAACTTGTCACTTTTGGTCCCTTGAAACAACTTTGCAAATTAGCGGCGATTGGTCCTTGTATTTTCAGAAATTGCAAAACAAGTCCTTGTATTAATATCTAAACCTTTGCACCCTTTGGACCCTGCCATATACCCATTGGACCCCTGCCAAACCTTGTGACCCCCTCATTTTGACCCTCCCTTTTAATATACCCCGGTCAAACTCCATGGTCAAACATATCACTCCCGCCAAGTCTTCTTCCTCACCAAATGCGCCTGCAACACTCTACATTCCCATCCCTCCAGCTCTTCCCCCACTCACCATGTTCCCTCCACCTCACCAAACTCCAAGAAACATTAAATGCTTCTTCAACCTAACACTCAAACTCCCCTGTTGATATACATTTTGGCGCCAAAAGTGAATCAATGGCCAATATTACTTCAACTGATCCAATGGCCAAGATAATTGGTGGGATCTGCTCAGAAGTCAAGTGGAAGCCTTTTGGGTATAAAAAGAGGAGGAAGAAAGAGAAGAAGGGAGAGTTCTTAGTTTGTAAAATTTCTTTTATGTCGTTTTAATCTCAATGTTTTAGATTAAGTCTTAAATTGTTATCTTTTGTTTCTATGTACTAAAACTCGCTTGTTTTATCAATATAATCTCATTTCAAGTATTAATTCAAGGCTTCATTTAAGTTTCATGTTTTTTTGTATTATGTTATACAAATTTCGGTTTCAAGTTCTTATGTGCAAGCTTTTAGTAGCTTATTTTAAGCTCAAATAAGTTTATTTAAGCTACTTATAGCTTTTGTAAGCTTATAAATCAATTTCAAGCAACATTGGTTTGGGTCAACAAAAGTCAAACTTGGTGGAATTTTGGCTATGGAGAATGGCGGTGGAGATGGGTTGATGCAGAGAGTGATTTGGGGTTGATTGGACTAAAATAGTGTAGGATGGTTCGGTTTGTTGCGTAATGTTGGATACTCATGAGTGTCTATCTCATTTCCATTTTTAAGTTCATTTGCCTATTGTACTTGTGTTTGAATCTTTGGTCATTAAATGGTTTAGGCCTGTTTATTTAGTGGTAATTAGGGTAATTAGAGTGAGTTTAAGTGATAATACAACTAGTTCAGTGGATTAGCTCATTTAAATTGCAAAACAGTGATATAAAGAGTTGTTTGGATTGTGCAGCAGACCTAAGTTAGAGGGTTGTTCAGTGGGTCAAACCTGTTGCTTTAGTCTCAATTAGTTGTAATATCACCAAATTGGTCATTTGTTTGTGCACTAGAATACCCAAAGTCAAAAATACTTCAAATCTGTTCTTGTGATCACATTTGATTGAACCAGTTGGTATAAATCAGTGGTTAGGTTTGTAATACATAGAGATAGATTGCATTAGGTATATTTCATCATAATACATCAAGATCAGTCCACAAATTGGTTTTAAATCTCATAAAAGTCAAAATATCATAACTGCTTCAAAAGTCAAAAAGTGAAAAAGTCATTTTCAGCCCAACTGGGATGATTTTTCATGTATTCAATTTTGGGCCAAATCAAATGAAATTGTGGGTTTAAAAACTTCAGTTGGTCTAATTACTTTATCTGATTTTAGTTGAATTTTTGTGATTTTTTACAAGCTCCAAAACAGCTTGTTAATTAGGGCTTATTTGCCTCCGCGACATCGACTAAGTCACCGAGTCTTTTTGTGCTTTGTGCAGAGCTTGACATAAGCTCATAAGAGCTTGTCCAGGGCTCAACTTTGGTTCACAAGTAGCCAGCCAGGTCTACTTTAGGTTCCTATATCTGCTTTTGAGTTTAGACTTATTGGGTAGCTTATTCTTAAGCTTCAAAGTAGTAGAACCGATTTTTGCACTTAATTTCAAAACATCAAATCTGTAGTCATTGCACTTTAGAGGTTTAGGATAGTTGTAACTAGTTGCATTTGGGTACTTTTAGCATTTTATAGCTTCAGATCATTTGGTGTCCATTGGTAGCTTTTGGCTTATTTGGAGTGCTTATTCTTAAGCACTTTGCATTGCGCTTCATTTCTTACACACAAGCAACTATTTTTATATTTTTCTTAGATTCATAATATTATTTTAGACTTTTCTTGAATTTTTCATTTTTCTAGTTCGTTTGCTATTTTTCTTCATTTAAATCGCTTTTAAGCCATTTTAATTAGCTTTTAATACAATTAAATCGTAAAAACTTCAAAAAATAAGTTTTCATTTTCCTAGGTTAAGATAAATATAAAAAGTCAAAAAATATTTTTCCAGATTTTTCTTAGTTAAATTTGTATTTTAAGCAATTTAAGTAGTTTTAAATAGTTTTAATTCATAGAAAATAGAAAATAATCGAAAAATATAAAATTAGTTTTGAAAATTCTCTTTAGTTATTTTAGATTTTCTAAGTCATAATTTCATTTTTCTAGCTTTATTTCATATTTTCTTGTATTTTAGGCTATTATTAAATAAGTAAAATAGTTTTAATTAATAATAATTAGATAAATAGTTTTAAAAATAATTTTCTTTTCTTAAAATTTTCTCTTATCATTAGGTTTGTAAAATGTCATTTTATATTTTTAGGATTAATATTGTTTAAGTTTCACATTTTCTTTTGTACGTCACGTAGTTTTAATTTAAATTTTATAAAAGAAAATCAAAACATCATTTTGCAAATAGTGATAGCGTTTATTTAATATATTTTATCTTTTTAATTTTCTTTAATTTGCATTTAAGCCCTTGTAATTTATATACTTTTCTTTAGTTATAATCAATCAAAACTCTTTTCCGCTCAAATTCCCTCGATCACTATTCGTTTGGTGATTCATCGCACTCGTTGGGACATAACGACTGGGAAACACTATACTCTCTCGATCTTCATTGCATTGGTGTCTCGAACTGTTTTAAGTTTCTTACGGTTAGCCATTCACAAGTGGCTAGCTTGTGTGAGATAACTTGACGGTTTAGCATGAATCAAATTTTGGCGCCACGGGAGTCGTGCTAATTATCTTCCGCTTAGCGATTAGTGATTTGAATATTCACTCCTTGTTCATACCATCTATCTATATCTATATATATTTTCTTATAAAAATCCAAAACCCAAAACATCCAAAACGTATAAAACACAAAAATATTTTCCTTTTGTTTCTATATATATATCAAAGATAAAAATACAAAAGATTTGTCGTTTTCTTTGTTTAATAATAACAACATAAAAATTACCACCGCAAACCAAGGCGTTGTACTACCTAACTGGGGTACGACCATAATAAGTTCCCGAACCAAAGATTAAAACTTGCCTTTGTGTCCTTGTGATTGGTGTACCTTTTCAAAGAAGCCATTCATCTTGTGATTATTGGTTTAAGTTCAACGTTGTTTTGCCTCGATATTGTTTTAATTGGATTTGTTGTTATATCTACTTTTCAAAACCGAAAACTCAAAAGATTCTTCTTACCCCATTTTCATAATTCATCTTCATAATTCCTCTCCTTAACTCGAGATTCCTTAGAGTTAACTCTAGTGCATGCGCACTCGCTCTTCTAGATCATCGAGTCCTTTGCGTGATCTAGCGAAATTCCTAGAAGACGTTCTCGAGACGTGTCGCCCAAATAGTCGAACCCGAGATTCGTACTATTTCAAGCAACAATATGGCGATTTAACGAACCATGGCGGAAATGCTCCGTGCACCCACCGAGGGTTATGGAGATGCCATCATTTTACCAAAGAATCAATTCGATCACTTTGAATTGAAGACACATTTGATTCAACTTGTGTCTACAAATCAATTCCACGGGTTTGACCGAGAAGACCCGTATGCACACATCCGTTGGTTTAACAAGTTGACTTCAACTATCAATTTCAAGGATGTGCCACAAAAGTAATCAAGTTGATGCTATTTCCATTCTCACTGAGGGACAACCCGGATTTGGTCGAAAAAGAACCCCTCGATCCATCGAAACTGGGAGGATCTTGTTCAAAAGTTTGTCAATTATTTCTTTCCTCCATCAAAGACGACTAATCTTAAAATGAAATTTCGGATTTCGTCAAAATTTCGATGAAAACTTTGGAGAGGCATGGGAGAGATTCAAAGATCTCCTCGTGAAATGCCCCATCATGAATTCACGAGCTTCAACAAGTTAATATCTTTTATAATGGGTTGAACGGTAACGATCAAGATTCTTTGAATGCACCAGCAGTGGCAATATCTTGAATCGTAAGCCTAAAGATGTGATTGAGATTTGCGAGCAAAAATCAAAAGTTCCTATTTCTCGCAACAAAGTCAATACTCCGAACACTCCTGCTTCTTCATCCAGTAACTCTTCTGAGTTAGCAGCTCCGATAGCCGCTCTAACGGACGTCATCCGTTGTATGATGAAAGAGGTAAAGGAAATCAAAAGCGAAATTCATAAGCCGGAACCAATCAAAGCCGTAAACAAGGTGTGTGAAACTTGTAGTGGTCCACACGCGTATTATGATTGTCAAGCAACCGATGCTTCTTTTTACCAAGCTCCCGTAGCTTCGGTAAACCACAATCAATACCGACCACAAGCTGATCCTCACTACCGTGCACCTAGCGGTATGACACCACCGGTTTTCCTCCTGCAAAACCATGGCAATCAAAATCGCTTTGTTCGAATCAAGGACAAAACTTCAATAACTCTCAAAATTTCAATCAAAACCGAACAATTTCAACCAACCATATCAAGCTCCAAATCGCAAAGTTATCAACAACCTTCTCAAGCTCCCTACCAAATGACTTCATGAAAATTATCGAGTCAAGCATACGCTCAATGCAAACTCGGATCAATAACATGAGAGTTGAGCTAAAAAGGAAATTGATACCACAATGTCTCGGCAGACAAATGAGTTGAAGAATATGATGAGCGATTCATGAACATGAATATGAACAAAGCTTCGCCATCTTCCGGAGGACTCCCAAGCAATACAATTCCTAATCCCAATGCCGAGTTGAAAGCCGCCACCACTCGTAGTGGTAAGACGCACAATGGACCTTCGACGCCAATGCCTCCTCCAAAGAGCAATGCGTCAAGTTACCAAGGATACAACGGACAAGGTGCAATTCTCAAGCCCACGGCATCAAGACACGTCCCACCTTCGGTAGTCAAGCTTTAAGTCCCGAACCCAAGTTCAAGACAAATTCGAGCCGAAAACACTTCCATCCCGGCTCAAAAGTCTAGTCGACTTCCTTACCCATCAAGAATGAATGATGAGAAGCTCAAAGACAAAAACAAAGAGCAAATGGAAATTTTTTCCAAATCTTCAATGAACTACACTTTGATATAAGCTTCGTTGATGCTCTCGTTCTAATGCCTAAATTTGCATCCACGCTTAAAGGCTTCTCGAGCAACAAAGATAAGTTATCCGAGATGGCTAAAACCCTCTCAATGAGCAATGCTCACGGTCCTTCTCAAGAAGCTTCCCAAAAGCTTGAAGACCCCGCGATTTTTAATCCCGTGTGATTGGGGATGGTTCAATGCTCCGCCTTGGCCGATCTTGGCGCTAGCATTAACCTTATGCCACTCTCAAGATGGAAGAAACTGCTCTTCCTAAACTCACATCCACTTGTATGACACTCGAGCTAGCGGACCGCACCATAACTCGTCCACTGGGATAGCCGAGGATGTCGTGATGAAAGTAGGAAAGTTTCACTTTCCCACCGACTTTGTTGTAGTAGACTTTGATGCATCCTAGAGTTCCCTCATCTTGGGAGAGCTTTTTGAGAACGAGTCGTGCTCGATTGATGTATTTGTCAAGAGTTGACCATACGGGTTGACAACGAAGAACTCACGTTGAATATCAACCAAAACTCCAAGCCTCTATCCAAACAGAGTGTTGCCACAATTGATCAAAATCCGAAAGATTCAATGCAACACTCTCAAATTTCACAGTTAAAAGGAGTCACCAAAACGTCTTGAGCTAAAAGCCTTGAAAATCAACCCCGGTTCAAACAAATGGTTTGAAAGTTGTACCGTGGAAGTCAAGAGTGTTCTTGATGATGATGATCTAGAATCGAGACTTTATCGAAAGTGGTGGAAATTGCTAGCTCTAAGAGCACACCACTTGTCCCACCTCCGAATCGCTTTATCGATCGAGTTTGTTAACTCGTGGATGAAACCAAACTCTCTTCGTTTCATCCGAATTGGATGATGATGTTTGTGATCCAATGGAGACATTCTTCCCATTGAAGAATTGCTCAAAATGATCCATCATCTCCTAGTCTTATTATTCCCGACTCTTCCATCCCTTCTCTCACTCGATGAGGAAGATGACAACTTTGGAATGAAGTCGATGCCTTTCTTAGTGATGAGTCAATTCCAACAGAATTGATAATACTTACTTTGATTCGGAGGGAGACATCCTTTTCCGGAAAATGTTGATTGAAGAACCGTTTTCCACCCTCCTCCCGGACATCTTATTGACAATCACCATATAAGCTTCAAGTTTAAGCTTAAAATGTCAAAATGGTGATTTGCTTTTCTCGATGAGGAATGGACATGCATTCTCATGCACATCTTTATTCCATTCTTCACGGATGGTGTGGTTGCTCTTTCCCTTTCTCTTTTGGGAATGAGGACACCATCTTTGACCCCGTATCATCCTTTATAGTTTCTACTATTAACAATACCACGGTTGTATCTCGTCGGTGTGGAACTTTCGATGTTCATATGTTTATTAACAATGTGAACGAAAGTCCGATCGAGATTGGTTTTCCACGTTACTTTCCCCATGAACAAATGAATACGGGATCGAGTCAAGCTAGCGACTCGGGAATCAAAAACAAGAGCATGCCATATGGGTTTTCACCCATATTTCGACTTCTTTCTACTTTCTACCACCCTAGTGTGGGGAGTTGCCCACATATTGTATATATAAAAAAAAAAAAAAAAAAAAATCTTTCAAAATAATGGCCGTAGTATTTCCCTTTACGTTTTTGTTTCGGCATAACCGCGGTACTTTGAATATTGAGGGCAATATTCATTTCTAGTGTGGGGGAATTTCACGAATTTTATCATGTAATTATACCGCCTAATTCCCCATTTTTGGCCAAATTTTTTTTGGAGTAAGTGTTTTGCACTTACTCAACTTATGGTTATCATCCGCCATGTCTAATAAACAAAAGGATTGGCTAATCCAGAGCAAACGGCTCTTGGTAAAGATATCTCAAACCGTTGACGGCTTGCAATTTGCCCAAAATTGTATGGTATTCAACTCACCATATCCTTAAAAGTGAAGAGTTGGCTAGCCCGCAAGTTTATGGCTTGTGGTAAAGGCGTGGAAAACCATAATTGGTAATCACTCACCAAAGATAATATTGATAATTTATCTAAGAGTTGGCTAGTCCGTAGCAAACGGCTTCGGTAAAGACAAATCAAATCCGTTGAAGTCGGTGGTTTGCTCAAAATCACATGGTTATCGATGTACCATAGTTCTTACTTGAACTGAAACATTTGGCTACTCCGTAAGTAATGGCTTTTGGTAAAGAGATTCAAATCCATTAAGTTTTTCTCAAAAGATTGCTAGGACTAGCAATAGTTTAGTGTGGGGATTGATGAGTGTGTAAATACTCATCATTTTGGTCAATCTGAATCGCAAAACATTTAAAATGCTCGAAATGCATCAAAATATCGAAAATATCTCAAAATTGCATTTTATATGTTTCGGATGCAAAATGTTTAAAATCGATGAAAAATGAGCTAAGTTTGCATAATTGGCGCTTCAGTCCCCAAGTTTCAAAAGTTGTCGAAATAGTCCCTGAGCACTTAATTTAAAAGAAAAATCACCAAAGGTCCTTTTAAAATCATAACTTGTCAAAATTAGTCCTTTGGTGAAAAATGTCAAAAGTTTTGAGAAATTACAAGTTTGGTCCTTCAAGTTTCAAATTTGGCAAAAATAGTCCTTGGAAATTTGAAAATGTCTATTTTGGTCCTTGTACTATTGAAGCTTGTCATTTTTGGTCCCTTGAAACAACGTTGCACATTGGCAGCATTGGTCCTTGTATTTTCAGAAATTGCAAAACAAGTCCTTGTATTAATATCTAAACCTTTGCACCCTTTGGACCCTGCCATATACCCATTGGACCCCTGCCAAACCTTGTGACCCCCTCATTTTGACCCTCCCTTTTAATATACCCCGGTCAAACTCCATGGTCAAACATATCACTCCCGCCAAGTCTTCTTCCTCACCAAATGCGCCTGCAACACTCTACATTCCCATCCCTCCAGCTCTTCCCCCACTCACCATGTTCCCTCCACCTCACCAAACTCCAAGAAACATTAAATGCTTCCTCCCCTGCACTCAAACCCTCCCTGGCATATACATTTTGGCGCCAAAAAGTGAATCAATGGCCAATATTACTTCAAGTGATCCAATGGCCAAGATAATTGGTGGGAAAAGCTCGGAAGTCAAGTGGAAGTCTTTTGGGTATAAAAAAGGAAGAAGAGAGAGAAGAAGGAGTAGTTCTTAGTTTTAAATTTTCTTGTATGTCGCTTTTAATCTCAATGTCTTAGATTAAGTCTTAAATTGTAATTTTAAGCTTAATTGTACTAAAACTAAGTTATTTTATCATTATAATCTCATTTCAAGTATTAATTCAAGGCTTCATTTAAGTTTCATGTTTTACATATCCATCGTTATAAATTTCGGTTTCAAGTTCTTATATGCAAGCTTTTAGTAGCTTATTTTAAGATTCAAACAAGTTTATTTAAGCTACTTATAGCTTTTGGTAAGCTTATAAATAAATTTCAAGCAACTTTGGTTTGGGTCAACAAAAGTCAAACTTGGTGGAATTTTGGCTAAATGGAAATGGCGTGGAGATGGAGCATTGATTGGGTTGATATTGGAGTTGGATATGGTTTAAAATAGTGTAGGATGGTTCTTTGTATTCTTGGCAGAGCCATAGTGGATAGGATGAGTGTAAGTTCATTTCCATAATCGGTTTGCATATTGTTGTGTTTGAATCTTTGGTCATTAAATGGTTTAGGCCTGTTTATTTAGTGGTAATTAGGTAATTAGAGTGAGTTTAAGTGATAATACAACTAGTTCATGGATTAGCTCATTTAAATTGCAAATCACCTGATATAAAGAGGTGTTTGGATTGTAGGGCAGACCTAAGTTAGAGGTTTGTTCGATGGGTAAACTCTGTTGCTTTAGTCTCAATTTGTAATATCACCAAATTGGTCATTTATTTGTGCACTAGAATACCCAAAGTCAAAAATACTTAAACTTCTTGTGATCACATTTGATTGAAAAATTGGTATAAATGAGTGGTTAGGTTTAGAATTCATAGAGATAGATTGCATTAGGTTTATTTCATCATAATACATCAAGATTAGTCCACAAATTGGTTTCAAATCTCATAAAAGTCAAAATATCATAAGCGCTTCAAAAGTCAAAAGTGAAAAAGTCATTTTCAGCCCAACTGGGATGATTTTTCATGGATTCAATTTTGGGCCAAATCAAATGAAATTGTGGGTTTAAAAACTTCATTTGGTCTAATTACTTAATCTAATTTTAGTTGAATTTTTGTGATTTTTTACAAGATCCAAAACAGCTTGTTAATTAGGGCTTATTTGCCCTGTGCACTGACTCAGTGAAAACTGAGTCTGCACAGGCTTTGTGCTGAGCTTGGCATAAGCTCATAAGAGCTTGTCTTGGTCTCAACTTTGGTTTACAAGTAGCTAACCAGGTCTACTTTAGGTTCCTATACTCGTTTTTGATTCTGACTTATTGGGTAGCTTATTCTTAAGCGCAAAGTAGTAGTGAAACCGTTTTTGGTACTTAAACTCAAAACATCAAATCTGTAGTTAAGCATTTAAGAGGTTTAGGATAGTTGTAACTAGTTGCATTTGGGTACTTTTAGCATTTTATAGCTTCTGTATCAGTTTGGTGTCCATTGGTAGCTTTTGGCTTATTTGGAGTGCTTATTCTTAAGCACTTTGCATTGCAGTTTCATTTTCTTACACACAAGCCACTGTTTTCATATTTTTATTAGATTCAGTATATTATTTTAGACTTTTCTTGAATTTTTCGATTTTTCTAGTTCGTGTTTGCTATTTTTCTTCATTTAAATCAGCTTTTAAGCCATTTTAATTAGCCTTTAATACAATTAAATCGAAAAACTTCAAAAAATAAGTTTTCATTTTTCCTAGGTTAAGATAAATATAAAAGTCAAAAAAATTTTTCCAGATTTTCTTAGTTAAATTTGTATTTTAAGCAATTTAAGTAGTTTTAAATAGTTTTAATTCATAGAAAATAGAAAATAATCGAAAAATATAAAATTAGTTTTGAAAATTCTCTTTAGTTATTTTAGATTTTTCTAAGTCATAATTTTATTTTTCTAGCTTTATTTCATATTTTCTTGTATTTTAGGCTATTATTAAATAAGTAAAAATAGTTTTAATTAATAATAATTAGATAAATAGTTTTAAAATAATTTTCTTTGTCTTAAAATTTTCTCTTATCATTAGGTTTGTAAAATGTCATTTTATATTTTTAGGATTAATATTGTTTAAGTTTCACATTTTCTTTCAGACGTCACGTAGTTTTTAATTTAAATTTTATAAAAGAAAAATCAAAACATCATTTTGCAAATAGTGATAGCATTTATTTAATATATTTTATCTTTTAATTTTCTTTAATTTGCATTTAAGCCCTTGTAATTTATATACTTTTCTTTAGTTATAATCAATCAAAACTCTTTTCCGTTCAAATTCTCTCGATCACTATTCGTTTGGTGATTCATCGCACAACTCGTTGGGACATAACGACTGGGAAACACTATACTCCGATCTTCATTGCATTGGTGTCCGAACTGCTTTAAGTTTCTTACGGTTAGCCATTCAAGTGGCTAGCTTGTGTGAGATAACTCTGACGGTTTAGCACGAATCACCCTACTCCACTCCCCGAGTCACCTACTCGAGAGTTCAAGCACTATGTCAACAAACTCCTTCACTTGGCGGAGAAGCCTTCACAACGTTGCTTACACTTTTTCCGGTACAAAGCTAGATACCGATTCCGTAACAAGGTGGACCAAACCAACACGACTATTACACAACAACTATGTGAAATATCAAATACAAGATCTTCGCTATGAAATCTTGCGGAGTGACAAATCAATCAAGGACCCTTGCTTGGATGACTTGTAGAATGCTCGTGATCTCGCTTAGAGAATGACCTATATGAGGATCACAATAGAAAGAAAAGAAGAACAACTCTCTAGATCAGTGATCTATATGTTAGAAGAGAATGAGAGTGTTTGAGAGATTTAGTAAGAAGAGGTGAGTTAGAATGAAGAAATGGCTCTCTATTTATAGGCAAAATTCTTCCTTTGTTCCCGGATCCCACGGATCCCTTCCACTGGGATCCGTCTAGTGTAAACCTAGGGATCCGTGGAACGCTCCTCTTCGCCCATGGGTTTTTTTGGTTATGGGTTGGTCCATGGGGTTTCTTTAGATTCAATGTATCTAAGTATACATTTTATCTAGTCTTTTTGGGTATGAGTTAAGATCCATGGGTTATGGTTCATGGGTTATGGTCCATGGGTTATGGTTTTTACCCATCCTAATAAACTATTACAACAAATGCTTAATTACTACATTTTTGTATTTAAATGGCTATATGTAAATGCTTTACAAAAATAACATGTATCCTTATAATTATACTTAAGACAACATTATATTTGTTATTAACAAAACACAAAGAGATCGCAAAATATTAATAAACGTTTTTACGGTTTATTTGTATTAACAATCTCCCCCTTTTTGTTGATGACAAAACATAATGTTATGATGAGTAAAACTCAAGAATAGATGTAAGTTTTGAAAGCCCCTAAGTTTTACTTCTTCTCCCTTTTGTCGAAACAAAAGTTAACCCTTGGAAGAAATAAACATAATAGTGTGGAAAAATTAGTCCACGTATCGCTAACTCCCTCGACGGTAGCTCCCCTTGTTTGGGCGTCAAGTGAAGAAAATATAAAATCCTACAAAAGAAAGGTTAGTAACATGCTTAAATAATCTTGTGGTTGCCGAGAATCAAGATTGGGAGCCAAGGTATGTAAACAAGGCCTTGTAATAAAACAACAAATTGTAGTGGTATTTATGCCACTTACAAGCATGTAAAAATAAGAACAAGACTTGTTCTTGAAAAGATAAAAGAAAAAAATACTAAAAGTAGAGAATAGTAGTAGAGATTCCTTCCATGCTTGCATAAGGTTATGGATGAAGGTTTTGATGAGTGATGGTATTGATGCGATCAAGGATGAGGTTGAGTATGAAACGCATTTCTTCCTAACTTCTATTGCGATTTCCTAGTGGATTGGCAATGTTTACAATGTAAATGATGTGGGTAATGAGTGCGGAAGTTTTCCGGGTTGTTTTGATTTGAGTTATGCGGAAGATGTGGTGGAAAAGTAGGAAAATATGGATCAACATCCGGAATGTTTGTAAATGGTGGTGGAAAAGAACTTAGATGTTCTTGTAATGTGATGGGAGCTAATGGTGGTGATGTTTCAAGATCTTGAAAAATAGTATTTGGAGATGTGGGGGGTGTTGAAAAGACTATTTCTTTTTGTTTAGGTTGTTTAGATCTTGTTGGAGTCTTAAGGAGTTCCAAAAGAGTGACTTTAGGTGTTGATGAAGTTGGTGTACTTGTTGGTGATGAGGGAGGTGCTATAAAGGAAGCATCTTGTGATGAGTTGTTTGTTGAGGATGAACCATTGGAGGTTGTTTTTGCTAAGCAACATGATCGGATACTAATCCGTGCGGATATCCTAGAGTTTGATTGTGGTATTTTGGATGGTGGTAGTACAAAGGTTTGGGTATCATGAAGATGATTGTTTGTACTAGGTGATTCATCTAAAGGGATTTTGGATGACATGGTGTATTGTGTTTGTGAGGATGAGATGGATTATGCAAGCATTTTGGGAGTTCTATATATAGAAAAACAAATCATTGTAATGAATGTTTGACCCAAAATATGGATTAAAATCTAATGATTAGATATGAATTTAAGGCATGTGATCATGATAACACAAGCAATAAAGAGCATACTCAAAAATTGAACAAATGTGGATTTTCATCCAAAGTGAGAAAAATAGAAGGTAAAAGCGACACATCTCACGGATCCCACGGATCCTTCCTCGAGGATCCGTCCGACATGAAGTCCGGGATCCGTAGGTCGGTGATTCAAGCAAAGACAAAATTTTCCTTTTGGAAACATTTTTGCCTATTGTGTGCCTATATGCAAACTATTTGGAGTTCGGTTATCTCTACCTCTAAAAGGAAAAAGAAAAATAAACTAGAAGTAGAAAAAGCATCCTATCGAGATAACCCGAAAACACATATTTAGTACACAAGTACGTAATCGAGTGTTATCAATGCTCCTAATTCATTGTCGCTTAAATGAATGTACCCGAAAACACATATTAGTTATGTGTCCCTTTAGCATTCAAAAGACATGAGATGCAATGAAAGCGGGTTTTACTTTGTATTAATAATGAAAAGCGATTTGTCCTAGACGTGAGAAATTGCTTTTGTGAAATTGATACGGGAAGGTATCATTCTTTTAGAGAACATTTTGAAAAGAGTTTTTCTTTGAAAATGTGTATGTGTTTGAAAAAAAATAAATAACTAAGAGAGCTTATAAGTTGAAAACTTATCTTGGGTTTTGAAAATTTCCGTAATGTTTGTGAGTTGTGGGTGAAATAGAGATCCTAGACTCAGAAAGAGGAAGGCTAGTGTTTACATACCTTGTAGAGTCAAATAATTTACGACGTTTGTTCCATTAGACCAAGACCAAGACGAAGTAGGTTGAATTGTTCCCGCTTCAACGGTTTGGTGAGGACGTCGGCTATGTTGTCTTCGGATGCTACCTTCTCAATAGAGATGTTCCCTTTGAACATTGTCTCTAAGAAGTGATGTCGAATCTCTATATGCTTTGTGCGAGAATGCAATACCGGATTATTGCTTAAGTCGATGGCACCTTTGTTGTCACATAGGATGGCTATGTCGCTTAGATGAATGTCGAGTCGACTAACGCTTGTTTCATCCATAGTGCTTGTTGGCATGCTTTACGGCGGAGACATACTCGGCTTCGGTTGTTGATATTGCTAATGCCGTTTGTTTCTTAGAAAACCAAGATGTTAAACAACATCCCATGAAAGTACATACCCACTTGTACTTTTTCTATCAACGTAATCACCGCATGGTCGAATCGCATATACAATTGTTTCTACTCCGTGCCCTTAGGATACCATAATCCTAATTGTGTTGTACCCTTAATGTATCTAAATATCCTTTTACGGCTTCTAGGTGTGATATTTTAGGGTCTTCTTGAAACCTAGCACATAAGCAAACACTAAACATGATATCCGACCTACTACGCCGTGAGGTAGAGAAGACTACCTATCATGCCACGATATTTAGTATTATCTACGGATTCGTCGTCTTCATCTTTTGTGAGTTTGGTGTCGGATGACATTGGTGTCCTAATTGGTTTCGACTCTTCTAGACCGAATTTCTTTAACATCTCCTTTATGTATTTAGATTGATTAAAGAATATACCATCTTCTACTTGTTTAATTTGTAGACCAAGAAAGAAAATAAGTTCTCCCATCATACTCATCTCGAACTCGTCATGCATGATTTTAGAGAAATCATCACACATGTCTTGACAAGTGGATCCGAATATAATATCATCTACATATATTTGTACTATGATTATATGTGACTCTCTTTTCTTAGTAAAAAGTGTGTTGTCAACTAACCCCATGGTATAGTTGTGTTTAATTAAAATGACTTGAGTCTATCATACCAAGCTTTTGGAGCTTGTTTAAGACCGTAAAGGGCTTTCTTTAATTTATATACATGTTTGGGTTTTTCAAAATCTATGAAGCCCGGAGGTTGAGCTACGTATACTTCTTCATTAATGAAACCATTTAGAAAAGCGCTTTTGACATCCATTTGATAAAGCTTTAGATCATTAGCACAAGCATACGAAGAAGTATTCTTATAGACTCTAATCTAGCCATGGGGCATAGGTCTCATCAAAGTCTATTCCTTCTTGTTGGTTATACCCTTGAGCAACGAGTCTAGCCTTGTTCCTAGACACTACTCCGTTTGCATCTAATTTGTTTTATAAACCCATTTGGTTGCTATTATGGTTTGATTACTAGGTGGAGGGACAAGCGTCCAAACATCATTAGACACTAATTGATTTATTTCTTCTTGCATAGCCATTACCCAACTCTCATCTTTTATGGCTTCTTGTGTATTCCTAGGTTCTATGGTTGAAACGAAACAAAACAAGCTACTTTGATTTTGAACTTGAGACCTTAATGTTCGCTCGTTTAGCTTTCCTATGACTTTATCTACGGTGATCGTTGGACTCTTTAATGTTTATGATTTCATTATTTAAAGGTTCTTCTTCTTCATTTATCTTTTTCTTTATTACTATAGCATCACTTTCTATGATCTCGTCATCGACAAGAGGTGGAGAGGGTTTGGGTGGACTTTCATCAAATTTTATATTTAATGACTCTTCTACCTTAATTGTTTCTTTGTTTAATATGACGTTAGCTTTGCTATTTGGCGAATAACCTAGAAAGATACCTTCGGTTGATTTAGGATCAAATTTTGTAAGGTAATCTTTAGTGTTAAGAATAAAACATTTGCTTCCAAAGACTCTAAGGGGATTTAACGTAGGCTTTTTGCCTCGGAGTAACTCATATGGAGTTTTACCTAAGATTGGTCTTATTAAGACTCGATTGAGTATGTACGTTGAAGTATCAACGGCATTACACCAAAAATTTTGAGGTATGGATTGTTCATTAAGCATTGTTCGACTCATTTCTTGTAGGGTTCTATTCTTTCTTTCTACTACCCCATTCGATTGTGGAGTGCGTGGAGCCGAGAAGTTGTGAGTAATACCATTAGCGTCACAAAAGGCTCCAAATTGCACTTCATTATCGAATTCCTACTATGATCCGTCCTAATGGACCTATAGGACTTCCTAGTTGTCTTTGGATCTTTTGCTTAATATTTCAAAATAATTAAAGGTTTTGTTTTGTTCTTTAAAATTTTGTCCATGTATACCTAGAGTAGTCATCCACTATGACCAAAGTGTAGTAGTTGCCTCCATAACTTTGGATAGCGGATGGACCAAATAAATCCATATGTAGTAATTCTAGACACCTAGTTGTTGACACCATGTTTTTAGCTTTATGACTAGAATGAGCTTGTTTTCCTACATTACACGCATCACAAAAGTGATGTTCATATTTTAACTTAGGTAGATCTCTTACTAGATCTTTGGATGATAGCGATTGATGAAGTCGCATATTGGCATGACCCAATCTTGATGCCATAAGGTCAAGTATCATCCATAGAGGTAAGACAAAGTTTGTCTTTAGGTTTATTACCAATTTTAATGACATAGACTCCATGTTTCCTAATTCCTCTTCCTATGGTTATGCCATCTTTTAGTATCTTACTACGGTTTGGTAAAAGTACATTGCACTTTTATCACATATTTGTCCTATACTTAAGAGATTAAAGTTTAGGTTTTCTACGTGACACACATCATTAATGGTTAGAGATTTGTTAGAAATCGTACCTTTACCGATGATTCTACTTTTGCTATTTCCAAACACCACATTACCTCCATTTACGGATTCATATGTGGAGAATAGATCCCTATTGCCGGTCATGTGCCTCGTGCACCCGCTATCCTTGACCCATTCATCGGGTCTAGATCGACCTTTAAGCACACCTAAAACAATAATAAACTCAAAAGTTTGGTCCCCATTTGTTCATGGGTCCATTAGTGTTAAACATTCCATCCATGTTAGACATGTATGGATAAGATGAATATGCATTTCATGGAGCAAAGTTTTGAAAAGGAAAACCGTTTTGCATATTTGGGTTCCATCCCATTTGATGGTTACTTCTTGGATAAACGTTATTAGGTTTCCTAAATGAATTAGGTTTTGAAAAAGATGGAGCTTTGTTTCTTGCAAAAGTAGGATTATATTTTGGAGGTGGTTGTCTAGTGGTGACGTGAGTTGGTTTCTTCCTATTAATGATAACAAAATCGGTTCTAGATGAAGACGCTACTTTATTGCTCTTGTTTGCTACAGCAGTCCACGGATCCCTGGTCGTACACTAGCCGGTTCCCTTATCAAGGATCCGTGGGATCCGCCACAGCAGTGGTTGGTTTTTCTAGTGCTTTAACAAATTTTGTTTCTTTATTTTCACTAGTTGATGGATCAAGTTGTTGAATCCCTAAACCTTTTGGTTGTTACCGGTTTTAACATTATCTAATATCGTATCTAAAGTGTTTGTACTCATTCTAGCAATTTTAGAATCTAGATGATTAACTAGTGTTTGAAGTTGAGCACGAAGTTCACATTCACCACTTGCTATTTTACCCTTTTCTAAGCGTTTTAGTTTTGCTTTTAATTCTATGACTTCTTTATCTAAACATTGGTTTTGACTCTTTAAAAGCTTATTTTTGTTAATTAGTTTTAAGCTAATGTTGCATAGTTTGTCATATTCATTATGCAAGAGTCGTCATCAGTGATGAGCTACTATAGTATTCGTGACATACCTCGTCATTTGCCATGAGACAAATTTCTTCATCCTCCTCGTCGCTCATTCCCCACGCCGCTCACGAATGCCTTTTGATCATCCCGTTTGGGACACTTACTAATAAAGTGGTTAGGATCACCACATTTAAAGCAAATACGATCATCCTTTGGCTTTCGTCCTCTTTGCTTTTCCGAAAGCCTTTCTTATCGTCATATGGTTGTTTGATGTATCTTCCTTTCTTCTAAAGAACTTTTTAAAGTCCCTTACCGCCATAGCGCACTCTTGTCGTCACTATTGAAGAGGAGTTCTCTTCATCGCGAAGCCTTTTTGGCTTTAAGGGCCGAGATTTGTGTTTCTCTTTTACCATTGAGGTTTGAGTCTTTGGCAAGGACAAGCTCGAGACTTTTAGGTTGCCTATGAGTTCATCGAGGGTGAGGATTGTCAAATCTTTTGACTCTTGATCGCCGTCACCTTGGATCTCCACTCGATGGAAGTGCCCTTAGATATCTCCTAACATGGTTACGGCTAGAAAAGATTCATCAAGTGCTTGTAACGATGTAATAATAGTATTAAAGTTAGCAAAGGAATGATCTATAGTTTCCTCATCCGATATTGAAAATTGTTCATATTGTTGAACAAATAAATCAATTTTATTATTCTTAACTTGTTGGTTGCCTTGATGAGTTACAACTAAAGAAGTCCAAATTTCTTTAGAGGTTTTAAGCATAGAAATTCTTTCAATTCCTTTTTCGGTAAAGCATTATATAAAACCATTTTTGCTTCACTATTTTTAGAAAGATTTTCTTCATTTCATCATTTAATTTATCATGAGGTATGTTAACTAAATTCCTTTATCGCCTTTTGAGGTAGCCTCAAAGTCGCCTTCAACAATAATATACCAAAGATCAATATCTTTAGATTTCACATATGTTTCGAATCTATTTTCCAATATATAAAACCATTAGTTTCAAGTAGTGGTGGTCGTTGCATAGATTGCCCTTCCTTATAATTTTCAAAACCCATAGTGATCGAAAAGTTTTAAAATACAATTTTACTTTAAAACTTTTATAAACTTAGCTCTTGATGCCAATTGTGGAAAACTAGAAGGGGGTTGAATTGTTTTGCCGATTTTAAGTTGATTTCAAAACTTTAGATTCGTTAATATGTTAGATCTTATGGATGTTGAGCGTATAGATCTAATGATAATGTAAGCAAATAAATAAAGTTAAGGGATAGAAATGACACAACCAATTTATAGTGGTTCGGCACAAGGACACCTTCCTTGCCCTACTCCACTCCCGAGTCACCTACTCGAGAGTTCAAGCACTATGTCAACAAACTCCTTCACTTGGCGGAGAAGCCTTCACAACGTTGCTTACACTTTTTCCGGTACAAAGCTAGATACCGAGTCCGTAACAAGGTGGACCAAACCAACACGACTATTACACAACAACTATGTGAAATATCAAATACAAGATCTTCGCTACACAAATCTTGCGGAGTGACAAATCAATCAAGGACCCCTTGCTTGGATGACTTGTAGAATGCTCGTGATCTCACCTTAGAGAAGGACCTATATGAGGATCACAATAGAAAGAAAATAAGAACAACTCTCTAGATCAAGTGATCTATATGTTAGAAGAGAATGAGAGTGTTTGAGAGATTTAGTAAGAAGAGGGTGAGTTAGAATGAAGAAATGGCTCTCATTTATAGGCAAAATTCTTCATCGTTCCTCGGATCCCACGGATCCCTTCCACTGGGATCCGTCTAGTGTAAACCTAGGGATCCGTGGAACGCTCCTCTCGCCTATGGGTTTTTGGTTATGGGTTGGTCATGGGTTTTCTTTAGGTTCAATGTATCTAAGTATACATTGTATCTAGTCTTTTGGGTATGGGTTAAGATCCATGGGTTATGGTCCATGGGTTATGGTTTTACCCATCCTAATAAATTATTACAACAAATGCTTAATTACTACATTTTGTATTTAAATGGCTATATGTAAATGCTTTACAAAATAACATGTATCCTTATAATTATACTTAAGACAACATTATATTTTTTATCAACAAAACACAAAGAGATCGCAAAATATTAATAAACGTTTTTACGGTTTATTTGTATTAACAAAATAATAATAAAAATGTATTAATGGGTAAGTACTGCTTTTTGGACTAATAAACTCAGAGGTGCCGATAATAATCGTGAACACATCTTGATCTGAGTCAGAACCATCAAATCCCATGTCCATCTAACGGACTCATACTCCTTTACCGAATCGAATTTGTGTCTGCAATGCTTGAGCACATTTTGATTGATATGCCATCGACAGAGTAATTTGCTTCGTTTGAGAATTCTTCTGCATGCCCCAAGCAACGCTAAATCTCTCGGTGGCGATAACCCGCGGTAATATTATTCTTGTATCACCAACTTAACACATTCCAACACCCATTTGAAATTTGGCTCTTTTCACGGTCCAAAAGCTAAACGCCATTGAGAATGTTGTGTTTGTTGAGTAACCCTACAATTGTAAATAATGGCAATTTAAACATCGTGGTGTTGTATGTGGAGTCCATCAACATGATTTCCGATTATGTTGTCCATGGGGCATATGACGTCGGTGAACAAAAATATTTCATTCACTCATGGTGTGGTCATTTACCCCTGGGTAATATGTATAACCTTGATATTGCAAATGTACTAAAAGGAGTTGTATCGAGTCAAATCACCACGATCGGGCGCGACGTATCTTGTCTTGTGCATTATATACCGCTTTAATGCCGACACGTTATTCGGATCGCTCTCTTTTAGTTAAGAAAGTATAATTCGTGGTGCTACATCTTTGTTTTGTCAATCGCTTCACCAAAACTAACTCACTTTCTTTTAATCGCATGGCCTGTGAAAACCATAGAACGAGTCTACAAAATCATGATTATGCCTCGGACACTTAACCTTCAATATCCAACCGATTCGACCTTTTATAAATTTCGCTAGTAATCTGAATGGGCAATTAATTTTAGCGGTACTAGTCTGCCGTTCAAGTTCATCTTTTAAACCTTCACGTGCAGACGTCCCATGTTTAGAACACAAAAATTCGATAGAGTACTTATAGCCCCTATTTGTTTTAGTTCTTCCTTTAACAATAAGAAAACCAATCGATTCAGCAGTAGATTGCACCCAATCAGTTAAAGCAACTTCAGTACCGAACACCTAAAAAATAAAAAACACAACAACTTTTATAACTTTCATTTTTAACATATAATTTATACATTTTTTTTACAAACTTTTGTTACTTATATTAGTTTTTTTTATAAACTTTTATAAAAAATTTAACTTTTTACAAATTATAATACTCTTTTTTAATCTCTTTTATAAACTTTTATACCATTTTATAAAAATAACACTTTTTACAAACTCTTTTATAAAAATAACACTTTTACAAACTCTTTTATAAAAATAACACTTTTTACAAACTCTTTTATAAAAATAACATTTTTTACAAATCTATTTTTAATACAAACCCTTATAAATACTCACTTTCTTTATAAATATATACTAAAACTCTTTATAAAAATAAAACTCTTATAACAAAGAGTACGTGTGTGGTTCTGGTGTGTGTTACGCGTTCAACTTTTGTGGTGTACGCGTTTTGTACGCGTTTTCTGCTGATATCTCTTTCTCTCTCACAAGTCTCACACACACAAGTAATTCTCTCTCTCTCTCTCTCTTTTCTCTCTCTCACTATCTCTCTCTAAAAGTTTTAGATCTAGATCTAAAAACTTATTGCTATCGTTGGTATTGTGGTGATGTTTTGGTGATGTTGTGGTGATCGTTGGTATTGTGGTGATGTTTTGGTGATGTTCTGGTGATGTTGAAGCAGAATACACACCGTAACCACACACGTACTCTTGTTATAAGAGTTTTATTTTTATAAAGAGTTTTAGTATTTATAAGGGTTTGTTTCTGGTGGTGATGTTTTGGTTTCGTTGACTATTTTTTAGATCTAACAAGTATTTATAACTGGTAAAGACTGATTTTTTTTAAAATTAAAAACATGTTAGATCTAAAAAATTAAAAAGTAGTGGTGATGTTTCTGGTGGTGATGTTTTGGTTTCGTTGACTATTTTTTAGATCTAACAAATTTTTATAACTGGTAAGTGGTAAGTACTGATTTTTTTTTATAATTAAAAACTTGTTAGATCTAAAAAATTAAAAAAAAGTGGTGATGTTTCTGGTGGTGATGTTTTGGTTTCGTTGACTATTTTGTTGGGGAAGGAATAAATGGGGTGTTGGGGGTAGGATGAGCCTTTTTTTTAATAATTAAAAACTTGTTTGATCAAAAAAAAAATGGTGATGTTTCTGGTGGTGATGTTTTGGTTTCGTTGATTATTTTTTAGATCTAACAAGTTTTTATAACTGGTAAGTAATGATTTTTTTTTATAATTAAAAACTTGTTAGATCAAAAAAATTAAAAAAAAAAGTAGTGATGTTTCTGGTGGTGATGTTTTGGTTTCGTTGACTATTTTTTAGATCTAACAAGTTTTTATAACTGTTAAAGACTGATTTTTTTTTCAAATTAAAAACTTGTTAGATCTAAAAAATTAAAAAGTAGTGGTGATGTTTTGGTTTTGTTGACTATTTTTTAGATCTAAGAAGTATTTAGAACTAGTAAAGACTGATTTTTTTAAAAAATTAAAAACTTGTTAGATCTAAAAATTAAAAAGTAGTGGTGATGTTTTGGTGGTGATGTTTTGTTTTGGTATCATTTCTTCGATTATCCGTTTGGTTATGTTTTGCGTGTTTGGGGTGCCTCGAATAGCATGACCCTTGCAAGTTTCATTACCTTTGGATGGTAAAGTGATTGTTGTGGTGATGTTGCTTTCATGTGGCATTATTGTAAAACCCTAAAAATCGTGACCGCGTTAAATGACTATTTTGCCCTCCTGCTTTAACATTTATGAAATATATAAAGTACGTTAAGCTTATTAGTTATGTTTCTAACCTAATTCATAATTAGTAACTTGTAAAATAATCATTAGAAGGAACATTCACTATAACCGAGTACATATTACACGTTTTAAATACATGGGCCGAAAATATGTAACTCTACTAGACATTACAACTAAATTTATCCAAGCTCATCTAAAATAAACTTGGGCCTTGCTTCCCCTTGTATTCAGCCGCACATCCACCCCCCTTGAATCCATTTACGTTTTTTTTTGTAAAACCACTAAACACTCACTACAAACCCTAGATCAAAAGGTGACGGCTACCACTTTGTTTGCTCATCTTCTGGCGACATCAAGGGTGCACAAGGGAGGCTCATAGGGTGCTAAAGAGGAAGCTTTGATCGTGGTGATTCAAAGATAAAGATGGGTCGTGTGTCTAGAGCAAAGGGAGGCTGCTTGGAATCACTTTGGTCGTGGATGTTGGCTGTTTTGTTTTGCTTCTGTCGAGGGGTTTGGTAGACCAGGCCATGGTCTCTTTTCTTGGTCGTGGTCTTATTCCCATGGTCTCTTGGTTCTCTTCTTGTCACGAGGGTAAGATATACCCTATCTCGTCTCACTTTCTTCTTGGTTTCCTTATTCATGCAAATGCTTAAGTACGAATCATACTTTTTGTCACATGAAATCATATTATAACTATGTACATATCGAATGGAAACTTGGACATAAATATATTAGTTTCAAATCTGTTATGGACCTACTTTGTACATGGCACATGCATTCCTTTATTTTTATATCAATATAATGGTTAAGACATATGTAGGAACATGGGATTTTGGTAAACAAAAAGGGTGTCGCATGTATGCCATATTTTGCAAAACTTTAAGAAAAACAGATATTTGAGATAAGAGTATGAACAACGGTGAGAATACATGCATGATATATGAAATGGGCTAGTAAGATTTATGGGATGTGATTGGGATTTTAAAAATGGTGTGCGTGAGATAATTTGTCAATAGTGTATGGCATGCATGTATACGTGAGGAAATGAATTTTGGTTCGTGGTATTTTGTGCCAAGGTTTTAGAACAATTTGGTATGCATGGCACTTTGGGTCAACGTGATAAGCATATGATATTTAAAACAAGAAAAGAGTCAAAAGGATATAATATGGATACGGATGAAATGGTCTTGTGGGGGTAACTTTGAGGGTGATCATGGATTCATTCGTGTGTCGCTTGGTGTTTTGAAAAGGGTTCGGGGAAGATGAGTCGGGGATTTATCATAATGCATGGTTTCTAAGTCATGGGTACTAGTCGTTTGAACCGCGGGCAAGCTTGAATATGGACCGATCATGTAAGTGAAACATATGTTCTTTTTCTTAAAGCGTGCATGAAATTATTTTGGAAAGTAAAATGAGACCTTTTAGGTTTAACTACATTTTAAACCCTACCCTTTAAGATATTTACAATATAAACCCCATACTTTGAATTATGATCATATAAGGCCCATAAATAGATTATTTATCATATTAAACCTTTAAATTTACCATTTATCATTTGTAACGCCTAAGTTTGACTAATTAATGATTATTACCCTAACGTATTTTAATTCGGCCCGTTACTAAAAATGAGAATATGCTTAATAACTCTAAAAATATTATACGATTTATATAAGCATAAATCCGTTATGATTTAAATGAGCTAATAATTATCATACGAACCGTAATCCGTGTAGATTCATTGAAGAAGATGTGACGTTGTGTCTTCGTGTTCATTCATTCATTTGCTTTCTTGTCATTGGCGTTAAGGTACAGATATTCTATCCCTTTTCAGTAGGGATTTCTCATGACTTTTCGATCCTTGACCTTACTTCACTTATGATATTCCTTTGCTATGATTTCCGTATGCTATGATCCGTTTGATATGATTTCGACATAATCCTTTGATATGATTCTGTCCGCTATGATATTCGTTTGTTATGATTCTTAACTTCTGATTATGAACCTCATGTTTATGAACTCTGATATGAACTTTGATATGAACCCTTATGATATGATATGATTATGATTTGACCCGTCAGTTTGATACCCGAGCCAAAAATTTGTTTCCTAGTCAGGAAGGTAACCTGACCGTGTCATTGATGCACAGTGGCATGACTCCGGTGCACGAGTGATGTTGCACACCGTCCCCATTTTGATTTGATTATGAGCTCACTATATGTATATGATTTGGCCATTATTTGTTTTGGGGGGCGTATGGATGCATCCTAGATTTGATTTGTTTCGAGGGATTTAATCTGATTGGAGCTTTGTTTGGTGAATGATGTCGGGTGCAATCCGCGTCTTCACAATTTTGGGAGTTAGCTACTCCATTTGTTACTGAGGTCTCCCCTCCTATTATGTATGGTATTCCGAGGTCACCCCTCCGAATACAATGGCTACTTATGATATGATTTGATTTGTTTTGTTGGCTCGTGGTAGATTTCTGATAACCCTTTCACTTTTGATAACCTATATTGTACCTTCTGTATTCCCCAACGCACCATAATCAGACACTTGTTTATTACTCAAGACCCTTATATGACTCACTCTACTACCAAGATATATATTACATTGCTTTGATCATCACACTCTCATTCCGTTACTTTGGACTATGGTTCCATTCACGCATCGGGTTATTATATGTTTATTAGATTTGATTATGATATTCATGTTTATATGACTCGATTTCTCTCGTATGATATGTATGTATGCGATATAAGATTTACTGTTGACATCGATGATATGCTATCTTAATGTTATGTGATCCTTTGATGTGTCCGTAACCGTGCTTGTGTGAAATCGATTGTTGATCTGTTTATCTTTTGTACCTCGCTCGATTAATCTCGTGGACTATGACTATCCGTGATGTCCCTATCTCGCTTGTTGTTGACCGCCATGTTTGCATTTATATTTATGCTACGGTTTGATTGGGAAATGGTTCTACTTATGACGCCTGTCTTGTTAACTTGTTTAATTGCTCTACTATGTCTTTAATTCATTTACTTATAATGTTCTTACTATATTCTTACTTGTTACGTGTGACTGCCATGTTTTGACTGCTGCTTTGATATCGGTTATGTTTTCAACTAAAGGTTTTGACCTGTGTGAATTGCCATGCTCACTTATGTAATTAATTGCTTCCGCTTTCCTGTAGATGTCTGTTTGGCTTGTATGTCTTCTGATTTCCTGAATTGATTGTATGCGGTATATGTTGTGTGGATATGACGCCTGCTATGTTTGCTTATGTTCAGTTCTTGTATGTCTGGTTTGTATGTGTTTGTTTATATGTTATCGATGCTTTGCTTTGCTTCGTTCTCCTTGTTATCTGTTTGTTTTGGGTATCGTAAAATTTTGTTCTGCAGGATCCTCATTGAATCATTGTTCTTATTTCGCTGTGACTTTGTTATCTGTTTCCTTTGTTTCATTTCGCATTTCATATTTTATTTAGCTTTCGCTTTGTTATATCTGTTCACTGGGCTTTTTAAGCTCACCGCATTTCTTTTCTGCGGCGGTGTTAGTTTTGAAGATGGGCTTTGATGGGTGAGAGTTGGATTATTTGAGTGGACCAACCCTAGATACCTTATTATTTGAATTTATTTTGTTGGGATATTGTTGGAGATTTCATTTTATTTTAGACATATTGGATTTTGTATTTCCTTGTAAATCTTTGGTTATTATGACTTGGTGCATTATTATTTAAAGATTTCCGCTTGAAGATTTTATTTGTATGTTCTGATATGACACCAGAATGTGACACTTCTACCCTTGTCGGGTTGGGGTGTTACAATTATGGTATCAGAGCTAAGGTTTCGTCTTGTTGACCTTAGGATTGACCTGTGAGGACTTGGGTAGACACTAGGCTTCCGTCTGTTATGATCTATTCCGATTTCTTTTGATTGTCGTTCAGTTTTGACTTTGATAATCTTTTATCTTCACTGTTTTGGTCTTCTTCTCTTCACATTTGATTTTATCATTTTGTCTTCGCACATCCGTTTGTCGATCGTTAGATGGAGACTACCCGTGGAGCCGAAGATGATGGTGCCGAACTGCGTTGTCGCAATGATCTCGGTGGAGAGGTTCGTGAAAGCGAAGCCACACCCGATTGCCGTCTTCTTGGAGGCATCGGGATCTTCTTGGAGGCATCGGGATCTTCTTGGAGGGAGCCGGACGGATCAACCAAAGCGCAAGGACGGAGAAAAGGTTCAACCGGTGTTTGAGAAGGTTCATCTACTTCATGTGATCCGGCGCGACTTGTGTTACTCGATTCGTTTGTCACGCGTTTTGAGGCGGTTTGACATCTTGCTACGTGATTTTGATCGGCATTACTTTTCTTTGATTCGCTCGAACTCGGTTTGAATCGTGAAGTGTTATCGTTTAGCATTCTAGTATATCTCGACTTTTCTTTTGGACCGACAAGAATGAGTCATGAGGAACCGTTTCATGCAAGTTGGTGGCATTCTTCCTTTGTGGTATGGGTAAGTTTTTTTTGATGTGTTATATGCTGTATATACGCGATTCTGGTCTGCTCTGGTATGTTACTTGTTATCGTCAGATGTGATATGTTTTGTGTGATATTGGCTTTGTGGTTTGTCATGACCCGGGACTGAATATGGTGACAAGAAGGGCTTGTTATGTGATGCAAGTATTATGACGCCTGATCAACGTGATAATACCGAGATCATATAATTTGCATTTATTGGAATCATACGACGTTTTGGGAAATGCCTGGGGTGGTACGTGAATGGACTAGGGCTTATATTCGTTAGTTGTCAATCCTCATATTTGTTTGGAATTCTGTACCTATTTGCAAGATTCTCACTGACATCTGTTACGTATAAGTTATGTACGCTTTGGGACCGAAATCGTCATGAATTGTGTGAAACTATGGATTGCTACGTTTACCTTAAACTCGTACGTTTTTGTGTACCCTGACAGCTTCAATTTTCGAGGACGAAAATTTTTATTTAGAGGGGAAGAGTTGTAAAACCCTAAAAATCGTGACCGCGTTAAATGACTATTTTGCCCCTCTGTTTTAACATTTATGAAATATATAAAGTACATTAAGCTTATTAGTTATGTTTCTAACCTAATTCATAATTAGTAACTTGTAAAAATAATCATTAGAAGGAACATTCACTATAACCGAGTACATATTACACGTTTTAAATACATGGGCCGAAAATATGTAACTCTACTAGACATTACAACTAAATTTATCCAAGCCCATCTAAAATAAACTTGGGCCTTGCTTCCCCTTGTATTCAGCCGCACATCCACCCCCCTTGAATCCATTTACGTTTTTTTTTGTAAAACCACTAAACACTCACTACAAACCCTAGATCAAAAGGTGACGGCTACCACTTTGTTTGCTCATCTTCTGGCGACATCAAGGGTGCACAAGGGAGGCTCATAGGGTGCTAAAGAGGAAGCTTTGATCGTGGTGATTCAAAGATAAAGATGGGTCGTGTGTCTAGAGCAAAGGGAGGCTGCTTGGAATCACTTTGGTCGTGGATGTTGGCTATTTTGTTTTGCTTCTGTCGAGGGGTTTGGTAGACCAGGCCATGGTCTCTTTTCTTGGTCGTGGTCTTATTCCCATGGTCTTTTGGTTCTCTTCTTGTCACGAGGGTAAGATATACCCTATTTCGTCTCACTTTCTTCTTGGTTTCCTTATTCATGCAAATGCTTAAGTACGAATCATACTTTTTGTCACATGAAATCATTTTATAACTATGTACATACCGAATGGAAACTTGGACATAAATATATTAGTTTCAAATCTGTTATGGACCTACTTTGTACATGGCACATGCATTCCTTTATTTTTATATCAATATAATGGTTAAGACATATGTAGGAACATGGGATTTTGGTAAACAAAAAGGGTGTCGCATGTATGCCATATTTTGCAAAACTTTAAGAAAAACAGATATTTGAGATAAGAGTATGAACAACGGCTGAGAATACATGCATGATATATGAAATGGGCTAGTAAGATTTATGGGATGTGATTGGGTTTTAAAAATGGTGTGCGTGAGATAATTTGTCAATAGTGTATGGCATGCATGTATACGTGAGGAAATGAATTTTGGTTCAGGGTATTTTGTGCCAAGGTTTTAGAACAATTTGGTATGCATGGCACTTTGGGTCAACGTGATAAGCATATGATATTTAAAACAGTAAAAGAGTCAAAAAGGATATAATATGGATACGGATGAAATGGTCTTGTGGGGGGTAACTTTGAGGGTGATCGCGGGATTCATTCGTGTGTCGCTTGGTGTTTTGAAAAGGGTTCGGGGAAGATGAGTCGGGGATTTATCATAATGCATGGTTTCTAAGTCATGGGTACTAGTCGTTTGAACCGCGGGCAAGCTTGAATATGGACCGATCATGTAGGTGAAACATATGTTCTTTTTCTTAAAGCGTGCATGAAATTATTTTGGAAAGTAAAATGAGACCTTTTAGGTTTAACTACATTTTAAACCCTACCCTTTAAGATATTTACAATATAAACCCCATACTTTGAATTATGATCATATAAGGCCCATAAATAGATTATTTATTATATTAAACCTTTAAATTTACCATTTATCAATTGTAACGCCTAAGTTTGGCTAATTAATGATTATTACCCTAACGTATTTTAATTCGGCCCGTTACTAAAAATGAGAATATGCTTAATAACTCTAAAAATATTAGACGATTTATATAAGCATAAATCCGTTATGATTTAAATGAGCTAATAATTATCATACGAACCGTAATCCGTGTAGATTCATTGAAGAAGACGTGACGTTGTGTCTTCGTGTTCATTCATTCATTTGCTTTCCTGTCATTGGCATTAAGGTACAGATATTCTATCCCTTTTCAGTAGGGATTTCTCATGACTTTTCGATCCTTGACCTTACTTCACTTATGATATTCCTTTGCTATGATTTCCGTATGCTATGATCCGTTTGATATGATTTCGACATAATCCTTTGATATGATTACATCCGCTATGATATTCGTTTGTTATGATTCTTAACTTCGATTATGAACCTCATGTTTATGAACTCGATATGAACTTTGATATGAACCCTTATGATATGATATGATTATGATTTGACCCGTCCGCTTGATACCCGAGCCAAAATTTGTTTCCTAGTCGAAGGTAACGACCGTGTCATTGATGCACCGGTGGCATGACTCGGTGTGCACGAGTGATGTTGCACACCGTCCCCATTTTGATTTGATTATGAGCTCACTATATGTATATGATTTGGCCATTATTTGTTTTGGGGCGTATGGATGCATCCTAGATTTGATTTGTTTCGAGGATTTAATCGATTGGAGCTTTGTTTGGTGAATGATGTCGGGTGCAATCCGCGTCTTCACAATTTTGGGAGTTAGCTACTCCATTTGTTACCGAGGTCTCCTCCTATTATGTATGGTATTCCGAGGTCACCCCTCTGAATACAATGGCTACTTATGATATGATTTGATTTGTTTTGTTGGCTCGTGGTAGATTTCTGATAACCCTTACACTTTTGATAACCTATATTGTACCTTCTGTATTCCCCAACGCACCATAATCAGACACTTGTTTATTACTCAAGACCCTTATATGACTCACTCTACTACCAAGATATATATTACATTGCTTTGATCATCACACTCTCATTCCGTTACTTTGGACTATGGTTCCATTCACGCATCGGGTTATTATATGTTTATTAGATTTGATTATGATATTCATGTTTATATGACTACCGATTTCTCCGTATGATATGTATGTATGCGATATAAGATTTACTGCTGACATCGATGATATGCTATCTTAATGTTATGTGATCCTTTGATGTGTCCGTAACCGTGCTTGTGTGAAATCGATTGTTGATCTGTTTATCTTTTGTACCTCGTTCGATTAATCTCGTGGACTATGACTATCCGTGATGTCCCTATCTGCTTGTTGTTGACCTGCCATGTTTGCATTTATATTTATGCTACGGTTTGATTGGGAAATGGTTCTACTTATGACGTCTGTCTTGTTAACTTGTTTAATTGCTCTACTATGTCTTTAATTCATTTACTTATAATGTTCTTACTATATTCTTACTTGTTACGTGTGACTGCCATGTTTTGACTGCTGCTTTGATATCGGTTATGTTTTCAACTAAAGGTTTTGACCTGTGTGAATTGCCATGCTCACTTATGTAATTAATTGCTTCCGCTTTCCTGTAGATGTCTGTTTGGCTTGTATGTCTTCTGATTTCCTGAATTGATTGTATGCGGTATATGTTGTGTGGATATGACGCCTGCTATGTTTGCTTATGTTCAGTTCTTGTATGTCTGGTTTGTATGTGCTTGTTTATATGTTATCGATGCTTTGCTTTGCTTCGTTCTCCTTGTTATCTGTTTGTTTTGGGTATCTGTAAAATTTTGTTCTGCAGGATCCTCATTGAATCATTGTTCTTATTTCGCTGCGACTTTGTTATCCGTTTCCTTTGTTTCATTTCGCATTTCATATTTTATTTAGCTTTCGCTTTGTTATATCATGCTTTGGGCTTTTTAAGCTCGGTAGCATTTCTTTTCCTGCGGCAGGTGTTAGTTTTGAAGATGGGCTTTGATGGACTGAGAGTTGGATTATTTGAGTGGACCAACCCTAGATACCTTATTATTTGAATTTATTTTGTTGGGATATTGTTGGAGATTTCATTTTATTTTAGACATATTGGATTTTGTATTTCCCTTGTAAATCTTTGGTTATTATGACTTGGTGCATTATTATTTAAAGATTTCCGCTTGAAGATTTTATTTGTATGTTCTGATATGACACCAGAATGTGACACTTCTACCCTTGTCGGGTTGGGGTGTTACATAAAAAAAAAAAAAAAAACTTGTAAAAGTTGTAAAAGTAAAAGAAAAACAAAGTGACAAAAACACAACATAAAACACCCCAAGAAGACCCCACCACCCATATTTTAAGACGAACCCATGCACCCAACGATTGGGTGAGAGAAACAACAAACACGCTTATTATATTTCAAGTCTGCATAAGAGGACCCAATCTGTAGGTTAAAATGACAATTACATAACTCTGGGATATAATTCGAAACATTCCCCAATATATATATTTTTGAAATGGCCATAACTTAAAACAGCACAAAACCTTGCCGCATTCAATTCTTTTAGAGGACGACATAACTAAAGTCATTGTCAGGTGATTTTGCTTACTCATAAAAAAGAATTATACGATCTTTATATTTGGATACTGAAATATATGACAATAGTTTATGTTTTTATTATTATTCTGTTTAGAGTTTGCACTCCAACTGTTTGATGTTTTGTCTTAGCAGGCAGTTGTTCTGGAACTTGTGTTGAGTATCTAGTTTTTCTTGTGTATAGTTTTAAGGTCCGACTAAGGCCTAAGAGGTGATCTCGATGAACATTTTTTTATGCTTAGATATGAATCCTGTGATATTTAATTATACCTTAGCATCGAGTGTCGATACTTGAATTGGAAGTAGGAGAATTGCAGATGATCCACTACTTTAATACCCCATATGAAATGAACATCTGGAAACGATTTTATTTATGTTAAAGCTAGTTGTGAACATTGTAAATATATTTTTTGCCAACCAGCATGGGATGCTGCATGCCAGTATAGTGGCCATAAGTGTTCGAACACCTGTTGTGATAGTGGGACTCGATATGCCTCTACACGTACTTCTGCAACTTAGGTGATTTGTAAGTAATATTTGCTGCTGACTACTTTGAATGTAGCACTACCCCGTTTCCAAAATTGAACAGTAAAGTGTAAACCAGCTGATGTATATGCGTGCCACCATTAGGCACAATTTTGTATTAAAACACCGTGCATTCATTCTGATCTGTCTGTTGTATATGACCTTTGATCAGACCCTAAACAACCAACCACAGGTGGATGTCGAAATCTTTTTAAACCTATTATAAACTCCCTTGGTCCATATAGTGAAGTCAACCAGCATTTGGATGTAATCAAAAGCTTGAAATCTATTCCAAGCCCCTTGTTGTTAATCAGATCCAGATAAACTGTGACTATGCACCTTCGGAATTAAAGTTCCATTGCTGTTTTCGTAGGTTATAGTGTACACAATTCAGCCCATGCTGGCCTAATAGCTGCATAACTTTGGTTTGTACTCAACAACTTAAACAAAGTCAATAGAGGTGGCCATTTGATATAACCTGACTTTAAGGATGTGAGTGGGAGCATGATGGGTTGTATACTAACCAGAGCACTTAAGACCTGTTGTAATTCACCTTAAGAAACTCAGCATCCAATAAAAATGCCACTAACAGAATATCCTCGGTTGATTAATATAACACACCTGCATATCACTTGCCCCCATGTGTTGAACAACTATAGGAATCTATACAAATTGTAGGCATGGGTGATGCTATTGTCAGTCTATAAACAACTGACTGGTTGTTCTTCTACCCAAGTAAACAAACACCGCTGATGCTGTGATTTGAGAAGCTAATTTAGCAATAAATAGAGTAACAAATGGTGACACACACCTGATCCTAAGTTTAGGCACATAGGTTCTTGCATCAGATAGTCTCCTGCACTTGATACCCTACACATCAACTTTAGTCACAGTAAATGACAACCAGTTATCAGTGGGTGCATAGTGATGACATCATTCTTGTGACCAACTGTCGGGTATTAAACTTCAGAAGCAGACCAACTGTCGGGTATCCCTGGCCTCCAGATGAGCTTCAGTAATGCTCAATGCAGTCGACCCCTGCTGTATTCAGCAGCCATGCATTATTGTTCTTCCGAAGCACTTTGGTAGTAGCTTGTGATACAGTACTTAACTGACGATTTTGTTTTTATTTTCCGCTCTTTGTTTCAGTTTGTGATTCTCTTAGGTTACTTACTTACTTATGTATCGGTTGATATCATGTAACTTTAGTTTTATAAGATATCTATCTAGGGACCACATTGACATTGGCAAAATATAATATATATATCATCAAGCTTTTGCTTATGGGTTCACATAGTTTTTATTGGACTTATGGTTGTAGAGGCTAAATCTACATCCTGTATGTGTTTTTTCACACTCGTTTAGTCTTATACAGAACGATAACCCCCTATACTTTAGTGTAATTCTTGAATCCTTTTTACACTCATTTAGTCTCTTGCTCAAATCTATTCCTATTCGATGTAACTTTTCCATGTATCCTTTCCTAGCCTCTTGCTAGTATCTTCTAATATATCATTTGCCGCTTAATGAAAAAAGTCTTCTGAAAGTACCCCGTTTGTTTTTTCCTGTGCCATACCCATATCCACGGACGGACCGCATACGGAGCTGTGTGTGTACGGCCACAACCCGATTTTAGGTCGTAGAAGTGTAAATTTTTATAAAATATGTCTTTTCAGAGGCACGTGCAAGTGCAACCTCACTTTCATCTTATAAGTTCTTTATAGAGCAACTTTAGTACTATAATCATAAAAAGAAAATTGTGAAACACCTTCTTAAAAATCCCTATCCGCTCTCTCGCCCATATCTTCTTTAATTCACAATCACGTGACTCATATTTCTACTTTTGATGTTTTTTTGTCAGAATTCAAGAAAGCCATCTAGTAACTTGATCCAAAATTGAAGTTATGATGTTTATGTGGTCTGTCTATTGACTATTGATCCATCATTGATGTTATACTATCTCAAAGGGTTATAGATTAGTAAAGATGTGGTTACGCTGTAAAAACTCTCTTCACTATATCGAGAGTTACACAAAATACTCAAAATTACCATGGATCCTCCAAACTTCTGGATTTTCAGACACATCTTTTAAAAACCAAAGCTTGCACCTCTACAGGTCCCCTCTCTATCCCTATCTCCTGTGAATAAGCGCAATTGCGTTTCAACAGCATTTACATGAAACTTTAGCCATTTAACATTTGTCCTCTTCAAATGTATTTTGTTTTGAAGGAGCGAGAATGGTAGACCCGAGGCTGTGTGCTAAAGGAGGTGATGGTGGCAATGGCTGCATTAGCTTCCACAAGAGTCGACACGAGCGCCGTGGTAAAGCTGACGGTGAGCATTTATGTCTGTATAAGTATTTTATCGAGTCTTTTAAAGTCCATATAAAGATCGAACAGCTGTATTAATTTTTCTTAACTTGGTATTATTGTATATGAAACTTAAAACTTTCGTGATTTGTGGTATGTAGGTGGCAATGGCGGAAAAGGCGGTGACGTGATACTAGAATGTTCCCCGACAATATGGGATTTAAGCAGCCTGCAACATCATATTGTTTGTACTTTTCCTATTTCTCTTCTTAATTTATCTACCTAAATTGATCCATCCAATCTCATTCTCCATCCAAACACTAAATCACATATCATATCATCATCTGTGGTAATTTGGCCCTGTGTTTTATATCTAATGGGTCAAACGGTAAATTTAATAAAGAAAACGGCGTCAAAAGTTGCACAAAGCTTGTATTTAAAATATAAAACCTCCTAAATATCTTTATCTAAAACTATATATTATAATTGGAATAATTTTGTGTAATCATATTTGATACACCAATTATATGTTAGACATTATTTGTTTGGAGAGATTTTGTTTGGGGTCTATCTGACCCGTAATTAACCTGTTTTATGTTTTTGACACATTACCAAGCCACCGTTTTTTTCCATACTGAATCTGTACTTTGGAATAATATGATTGTATTTTACAGAATGCAAAGAGAGGGGGGCATGGAACTTCGAAAAATAAAATAGGAACCCGAGGCGATGACAAGGTTACATAATATCATTCCCTCTTTTTTTTCCTGGAAACTTTCAACAAAAATAAAACAATATCGTTCATCACCAATTTGTTATTAATTAGGTTGTTCTGGTACCTATTGGCACTGTACTTCATCTCGTTGAGGGTGACATGCCATCTATGGTTAGGAAGAGCTCCTCTGAACCTTTGAACCCTTGGGAAATTCCTGATACCCTCGAAAATGATTTACATGGAAGTGTCTACAAAGAATCTTCTCCTAGCAAGAAAAAAGGGAACGTTAATAAAGACATGAAAATACCTAAACTTTCTTCGAGTACGGGTAACAAGTCAACTGTGGATTCGGAAAGTTTTGACTTTTATGATGAAGAAAAGATGAGTTCATGGGAAGCTCGAGTCACTGGAAATGGTGTGTCTGAATCAGACGAGATGGAAGACACTGAAGAGGAAGAAGAAGAAGAAGAACATATTGAATATAATGTTGCTGAGTTGACCGAACCTGGTCAACGGATAGTAGTTGCTCATGGAGGTGAAGGTGGTTTGGGCAATGTTTCTCTCTCAAAATCATATAAACACTCAAATCATAAGAAATGTGACGGGTTAGAAAAAGTAGATAATATTGAAGTGGAGGAAGACGAGGCTGAAAGTAATTCATCACTCACAGCTGGTTCTTTTGGTTCAGAATCAGTTCTTATATTAGAACTCAAAAGCATAGCTGATGTTGGTCTTGTGGGGATGCCAAATGCCGGTAAAAGTACACTTTTAGGAGCTTTATCCAAAGCACAACCAAGAATAGGCCATTACGCCTTCACTACTTTAAGGCCTAATTTAGGAAATCTAACTTATGATGACTTGTCAATCACAGTTGCCGATATTCCAGGACTTATAAAAGGGGCCCACGAAAACCGTGGACTTGGCCATGCTTTTCTTCGCCACATAGAACGGACTAGAGTTCTTGCTTATGTTCTAGACTTAGCTGCAGCATTAGATGGTAGAAAAGGCGTCCCACCATGGGAGCAACTAAGAGACTTGATTTTAGAACTCGAGTTTTATGATGAGGGTTTGTCAGGCAGGCCAGCATTAGTTGTGGCTAATAAAATTGACGAGGCAGGGGCTGAAGAAGTATACGATGAATTAAGAAGCAGGGTGCGCGGTGTAAACATATTCCCAGTTTGCGCAGTTTTGGAAGAAGGTGTGCCAGAGCTAAAAGACGGTCTTAGGATGCTTGTGAGTGGCGAGGACTCGAATAGCCTAACATTGGATGACATTGATCTTGATTAGGATAATCTTTTGGCTTAGTAATACCAAATTATCGCATGGATATGGTGCCAAACGAAAGCACTGTTAATGCCAAACAATCAGTTTTGTTTCGAATGGTATTTGATAATGGATACGCTATTGTTAAAGATGATGCTGCAGTTTTATGATATAAATGCTGCTAAGAGCACTGTAATAAGTTTATCTTTGCAATTTTGCATACCGTTAGTCACTAGTTGATTGCAAAAAGTCGTGTTCACCGAATAAGCCTATGATTTCTTGAACAATTAAGATGTCTCAAAGGACCTGATGGCAATTCTGGAAAACTACTCATCTATACAATCATATGGTAATGTAATCTAGTCAGCATTCTGACAAAATGAAGGGGAAGTATCTGTTATGGGTTTCAATGTCCATGTGAAGATGTGACAACTGAGATGATATTGGGTTTTGTCTTCTTCATTGTACTTATCTTCAGTCATTGCACTGGCCCCTTGTCAAACATTATTTGAGAATGATTGAGTTTATTTTATCTTGTTTCAGCATTAAAAAAAAAAATGAGGCATACATACGTAAGTTTCCATGAAACATTGGTGCATACAAAGAGGGTCATGATCAAATGAGAAGATTTCTTAAAATGTACCATAATATTGAAAAATAAAATAAAGACTAAAATACACGGTTGGTCCTTAAAACTTGGAATAGAACGATCGCGACAGACAAAACTCTTTCATACCAGAGGTCCAAACCTTACTTTAAACGCCGATTCGTCCTCGACCAATAATGCCGTTGTCAACGTTATGTTGGTGGCAAACCGCTTTTCATCAGTAGCAGCATTAAATAAAACCGACAGACGATTAATCGTAGCTAGTATATGTGTAATACGGTTTGATCTACATTTATCACCCATCCCTAAACTATCCTTCAAAACCGGCCTTCTTCAAAACGATAATCGCTTCAAGATGAAGACGTTGATGGTGTGGTAAGTTTATTATTCAGATCATGGACCTCCGCCAACCCGTAGGCCGATTCTTTGGTTGTCTCTGCTCAAGTAAGTCGTCTTAATATTTCTTGTGTAAGTTTGCAACAATGGTGGTTGTTTAATGACTCATAATCAACAATAGTGGTCTTCTTAGTTTATGGATAAGATGGTATGATCCCAAATCATGCTCGTTGCTCAAGAATGATCATACCAGCCTTTTGGGGAGAAATGAGCTTGAGGCAAGATTAGTAATGCCAGGTGATGTGTGGAAGTGGAAGATTTACCCGGTGCTAAGTTGGATGTTGTTCTTCATTGTTTATGCATTGGGATAACTTTTAACCTTTTATGTAATGAGGCTAGTTGGTTAATGTCTCGTATCTTTAATTGTAGTAACCTTGTTATAAGTATTCACTTGGTTTGTTTCGATTTTCAATGCCTTATGGGTATGCAGATGGTTAGCAATTTGTTTAGGGTCGACTTTTAAATGTCAACATTCTTATGAGGTTCTATTTAGCTTTGGTTACTTTTGATGCAAATTATTCACACATCGCTTAGTCAATCTAAAAAATACACAATAATGACATGGTTCCATAGTTAACGCAAATGGATATAATTCCAACTCGCATAAAATTGCATACTTTTCAAAGCATGAGAACTACAATTAGACACACACACATATGTTTTAGAGTACATAACTTGTCCATAGGAAATAACCTAGATGAAACATCGTCTAGATAATTAGCATAACAGATTTGACCTATGGTGAGGCCATCATTCTTTCCAGTGCGACTGCCGCCTAGTCATTCTTCGTGTAGCAAGTGGGTTGAAGCGTAAACCGCTGAACATCGCTTAATCGCATCCGAGAATCGACCGGGATTGATCATGTTGTCGATTCACACCGGCTTGCTTCATACATTGGGATCGCAATTGCTTCATCTTGATGTTCTTTGGGATTGTGACAGGATGCATCATGTATGATGGGATCTTCGATTGTCGGCTCTTGATTTTCGGGATTGAACACCACTTTCTTGAATCGCACTAACTCGCTTTCAACAAAAAAACACTGCACCTTCGCCTTCTTTATCTGCCGCTATTTTTTTTTCCTTTAGGATGTTTTTTTTCCCGCAGACTTTAGTAGGCACTGCTTGACATTTCCTTATTGGCGCTCCACTACTTGCACCCAAAGATACCCTAGGCATGTTACCTTGTTGTGTCCAAAGAATGCCACAAATACTACACTTAACGCCTTCCAAGCCCTTGATGACTTACCATCCTTCACAATCTCTTGCCTGTGAGCTATCCTAACTCTTTTCTACCTCTTGCGGTAGGCGGGTTTGTTTTGATTTGATGGAACAATTGTTGTTGGTATAGTTGATTTTTCCCAATGTACACCGCTAGTTATAGTCGGACATGGTGTTTGTAGGTAGCCTCCCAAGTGAGAAGATAGTAACAAGGATGAGCCCATGTTTCTACAGCCCTACTTGTTGGCCATTTAAAGCCATATTCCAATTGGTAGCAACAACATGTTTACATGGTAAACCTCGTTATCTCCCACCTTCCGCAAGTACAAGACTCAGGTACAACATTAACTACACATTGGTCACCCCATGGTCCACTAACTCAAACTTAGATCCCCATTCCATAAAACATTATACTTAACAACCTCTTTCTTAATAGCCTCTAACATGTGTTGCAGTTGGTGTTAGTGGCCCATCACTCTTCTCAATCACCATAAGAACATGCATTATCCTCTTCATACAAGATTCTCGATGTATTCTAAGGTCGTAATAATTGGTTTGCTTAACCCCTCACTTATTTTCTCATGAAACACTTGACACATGTTATTAAGTGACACATCGTAAGTAGCTCTCCTAAAGATGACAAGTAATAAACATGTATTAATTATAACTGCTTATACCGCATTTACGAATACAAAGTAAGTGAACAGATAGATCACTTACATGAAAAATGCGACCTTGACAAATGGATCGGTGGTATCTTACTTAACCAATCATGGCTGGTTGATTAAGTTTCTTGAGATCAACCATAGCTTTTAAACAGTACAACAAATGAGGTCATTGCACATTTCCACGAGATGGTCTTTGAGGCCCTACCTTCCATTCGCTTCATTTTCTCATGAATGCTTCTAATACGTAATCTGTGGTTCTCGCACTTTGAAAAACTCGCTAAAGCTCTACTTATATCCCGACAAAATCAAATATGTTTATCGTCTGCTTCAAACAAAGGAGACTTAAATGAATGAGTAAGAGAGTACCTTATTCATGTCAAGAATAAAAGTGATGCTTGAAATTGGCCAAGTGCTATATCATCGGATAAACAATGAAGAAACCAAGTCCATGATCCTATGTTATCCGAATCAACAAAAGCATAAGTTTAAAGGGTATATACCATTGTTGCTATCAATTCCACAGTTGTCATCAGTTGACCATTGAAAGGACCACAATTGGAAAAGCAACCACCCCAACAACGATCTCCCACAATCTTTAAATCCTTGCTTCAGGTGCACCTAAACAAACATACGCCTCTTGAATTCTCCGGTTGGAAGAGACTCATATGGAGGTCATTCCACATTCATCACCACTGTTGTATTAGGGTTTGTCTTCGCAACTCTTGAACATAATCTCTCAACATGGTAAATTGTAGTTTGAATTGACCCCGATGGTCAAGTATTGCTAGGTTTTGGCCCTTAAAACCTTCTGCAGGACACTTGAAGGTCGATTTGTTGGTAAGTTGATTATGCATGCACCGACACGGAAGCGTGGATTTGTTTCAACTTGTCTTTGTAATTTTCTATGAGATATATCAAGTACAAAAGCTCGACTTCCTTGATTGCAAACAAGTGTGTTGCTCATTATATGTTCCGACTAACCGTGACACATCTCACCATTCCCGATGACAAACAATAGCTATGGGCGTAGTATTTGTGAAGGGTCCTTTTGTCGAAAGCAATGCATTTGTACCCTTCCGCTTAATGGACTTCTAGATGGGCCAATATCTAGTCCAGACCTTCATTGGTCCCGAAAGTGGAACACAACCCCTACACCGACCTTATTCTTGTTTTGTCATTCTTCACAAAAACAACTCCTCCTAGTTTCTATTGAATGCTCTCTTACTAGGTTTTTACTTCCCTGCAGCATCAAACTCCCGACCAAAGATAGAAAAAGTGGTATAGACGCCATTAGCAAAGTCCGCGTGTTGGAAACTAACATGGTCACGCAAAATACATCATCAACCATCACATGTAAATCATTTACCAACCGCTGTCATCACTTATATTCTTGGTTGTTCCTTCTTCACTTAAATCATTACTCGACCTACTTGTACCATACCAAGTTGTGCATCATTCTCTTGACAAGTATTCTATTCATTTGGTTCAACTGCATTGCCTAAGTCACTAGTGTCACTCGCTTGTAACAGAGTAACATCAACAACAAAATCCTCTTCCATGTTATCCTGGAGTCAATTGAAACAGAGTTACATCCACATCAGCTCCTCAAACCCGTTATTGACATCAACTAGTGCTTTGCCCGCTTTGTGTAAATGCTTCTCCCGAGTCAATTGAAACAGATTAACCTCAAAATTTTCGGGCTCCTCAAAGTCAGTATTGACATCAACTAGTCTTTGCCCAACTTTGTCTAAGTGCTTCCCGACTCACTCAAACAGATTAACCTCAACATTATCGGGCTCCTTTATAGCATTGTCCTCATCAATAACTACTAAAGCACGCTCACTGTTATGAACATGTTGGCTAGCAAATGAGCAGTCTAAGGTGGAAAAGAGTGGCTGAATGTTTGGCAAATTGCTAGATTCACCAATATCATTGACGTTGATAAGGTTTTAAAAGGTACCATTTTGAGGGGTCGTTTAAGTCCTTATTTGATCACTTTTGTATCCGTTTTTGCTTAATATCGTCCCTTTTCACACTTTTAGGTCTCGTGAAGGCAAAATGGAATGGCACTTATTTGGACCGAAAAGCGCGAATATATGAAGAAAATGGCCAAAGTCGAAATCGAGACACCACAATTCTTTGAAAGTAGAATGACGCGGCCAAAAGTTCATTGATGACGCCGTCCCAAAATTATTGTAACGGACGTAACCCAAACTCAGATTTTCAAGAGACGGCGCCTAGTGGTGAAAAGAGGCCGTCGCCACTCGGACGGCCTCAGATGCAATCCAGACGACGCCGAGTCAAGAGGACGGCACACGGACATAAGGTAGCGACGCCGCAAGGTTAACGTGGCTAAGACGAAACCCTAATGGCGGCGACACGACGGCCACTAAACATAAGGTATCACGCAATTGTAATCTTATATAGAATCCGAATTTTCGTCTTTGTGTGGAGAGTCTTTGAGTAAAAACCTAAAACCGAACCTAAGGTGTCTTGTACAAGATTTTAGGTTTTAAACCCTATCTTACATCAAGATAAGTCTTTACTTCATTAATTCAATTATGTCTTTAATTATTTGTGTATGCTTGCATGTTCTCCATGTCCGCTAATTTATTTGTGTGTTTGCTTAGGAAGTATGAAACTTAATTATTGAATATTGATTGGTTGTTTTTATCTTAGTTGATTAATGATCTAGAAATGCGATAGGTCATCGTTTGTGCGCACTTAATGCTTGATTCATCTTTGAACCTTGAGTATAATTACCCGAGTAATTGTAGGCTAAACCATCCCAAGAGCGCCTTAGAGTAGGAGTCTATAATCTTAGTGGGTTTGTAGACAAGACCCTTGGTAAGTTCAAAGAGTTAGGGAGAAACGATACCCTACAACTTTAGACACACAACGCAACTAGGAATAAGACGTTACACTCAACCATCAATAGAGATAATTAAGGAGTAATACAAACTAAGTAAACACATCTTTAAACTATCATACGAGCACACATTAATTAGACATAGACCCCACAACCTTAGTTTAGATAATTAGATAATAGTAGAGTAATCGGTAGAATACCAAACCCCAAATCCAATACCGAGATTCGACCTTTCCATTTTCATAAAATATAAAAGATAAAAAATAATCTTCCTCAACCTTAACCTTAGCGTAGTAACTCCCTACTAGCATTCCTATTCCCTAGAGAACGATATCAATACCCGGCCACCCTAATTACTACACTACAACGATTAGTTCATCGCCTATGGTGTTATAAAACTTGCTCGAAGAAAGGAAGTTCCTTTGACCTCGAACGACGCGTAGCGTTATCAAGTTTTGGCACCGCCGGGAATAGAATAGCTAGTTAGTAGTCCACCGCTTAGGTTTCTTTGCTTGATTCCTATCAAGTAAACTTTTTTCATTTTTAGATTTCTCTAGTCTATCCCCTTCTTCGCGGACTCAGATTCGTAATTCCATCACTTTTCATCATGGAAGGTGATAATCAACAACCACGTCCCCATACAAACCCCTTAAGCAACTTAGAACCCGCAGCTCCACCAAACTCTTCTTGAACCATTTGCAACCCGAAGAGAGCTCAATAGCGTAAGAAAAGCTCTCCATGATTCAGAACTTCAAGGCACTTCCTCAATTTTGATGAAGTTACATCCGATGAAGAATCTCTTCATTCCCCACAATTCTCGAAACCATCATCATTGACAATCTAAGTCAAAATGGCGAGAAGTCCTTGCCACTCCAACCAATAGCCCCATAAATCCTCCTAAAGCGAAAACTCTTGGGGAACACTCCTACCCTTCAAGGCGTCTCGATTCACCAATGCCATTGTCTATCCTCTAATGCATCAATGAGGTATTGCATGCATCCGATATTCGCTAATCCAAAAGGTATGTCAATTCCATGGATCCCACAATGAAAAACCCAATTCACCACATCAAACAGCTTCTAAAATTGTTGATGCTATCTATGCCGACTTGAGCATCTAAGGAGACATCTAGACCCGTTTTTCCCATTTTCTTCAAGGGCGAGCCAAGGAGTGGCTCGATAAGCTCCCTCAAGGTCCATTTTCACATGGAACAACTTACAACTAAGTTCACCTGAAGTTCTTTCCTCCGGATGAACTGCAGCAGCTAGAGCAAAATTCGTGACTTCCATCAACCCATGGAGAATCTATCACCAACTCCTCGAGTCGCTATAAAGATCTTATTCAACAAGCTCCACACCACAGTATTAGCCTTTGTTGCTTGTTCAAATATTTTACGACAATGTCTCCCGAAAGGATCAAAAAGGATTGATTTCAACGGCCGGAGAATCGCGAACCTCACCGCGGAAGAAGGGTGGAACCGAATAGAGGAATACATCCAATATCAAGATGACCATTGGAATGAGCAGGAAAACGCGTCAAGCATTTCCACTTTCTCAAGTGAAGAGTTATCCTTAGATTATCGGATCGAGAAAGCACAAAAGAAACTAGCTTACCTCATAAAATCACCAACCAAAAAGGTCGACTAACCCATATCTCATATGCGATATATGTGGAGGATCGACGAGAGCGATGAGCAATGACACACACCGAGAAAACGCTTCTCTCTAGTCATGATATTTATGATGACCCTTCACCTCGCATTTTATCAAACCGATGAATGTGATCCTTGGGGCAATCGAAATGGAGAACGGAAGGAAAGGACGGACCCGAGTACACCATCCGCGATCCTTTTGAAGAAAAACTCCGGCTTTACCATGGAAGGGCCGCAATCTTGAAAGGTCTTGAGAGTTTATCCGAGAGCGCAGTCAATTAGAAAGTCGTTCACCAATCTCCACGAAAGAATGAGTGGACTCCGCCTAGCGCTTCACGATCCAACTTGCGCAATCACTACTCGATCAGAACTACTACCAAGGATCCCCACATCCCAACCGGACCCCATCAAGTGGAACCCGAGTTAGAAATGAGGCGATTCCCACACCTCTTCCAACTCCTCACGATCCTCCCCACAAACACCAAAGACCAGCCTCAATGACCAACTTTCTCACGAATCCCTATCCTCTCGCTTAAAAATCAAAGGGAAGAAGACAATGAAAAATATTGTCTTACTTGAAACAAACATCCACAACATACCACCTTGATGTATTCTATCATATCCCTAAATATAGTAGATACTTCAAGAGGTTGATATCTAATCGGAAAAGCTTGAAGGATTGATATCATTAGGGAAGAATGTTCACTATCATCCAAAAGAGCATGCCCAAGAAGAAGGAAGATCCGGAAGTTTTACTATTCCTTGCTCTATAGGGCACTTTCTATGAAAAATGCCTTGCGATCTTGGGCAAGCATTAACTCGATGCCTCACTCCCTGCTTCTTAAGCTCGATATTCGTGGCTTAAACCAACTAGGATGAGTATCCAATTAGTCGATCGATCAATCAAATATCCCATTGAGTTGTGAGAACGTTCTTGTAAGTATGGGGGAATTCAAATTTCCAATGATTTCGTAATTTTAGAGATGGAGGAAGATAATTCCGTCCCAATAATCCTTGAAGACCTCTTCACATACCGCGCCATCATTGATGTTCATGATGGTAAGCTCACTTGGCAGTAGGATCCGAGAGCTTGACTTTCGACATTAAGGATTCTATGAGACATTCTTCTTCCCTGGTCGCCTGTGATATTTAGTCAAAGTTGATGAATTTGTTGATTTACATAGACGGCCGCATTGACGAGTATCTATTAAACGAATTCATGAATAATGATAACAACATAATATACGACGACCATGAAATTGAGATGGTTCGAGTCAGTGTCCTTTATCCTCGCCAGATGAAATTGAACCTATTGAGCTTCAGAGGCCGTGAAACCGGCTAAAACCATCGATCAAAGAGCCTCCTACCTTAGAACTAAAAGATCTCCCGAGTCACTTGAATACGCCTTCAAGGAGAGGACCAACTCCTCGTCATCATAAGCTCCTCGCTAACCACTATTCAAAAAGAGAAGCTCTTAGAAGTTTTAAAAGAATATAAAGGGTGATTGCGGAGTGTTGCCGACATTATGGAATCGATTCTACATTCTCAGACTACAAAATCCTCATGGAGGAAGATTACAAACCAACTGCTCAACCGCAGGGGTTAACCCTAACATCAAAGAGGTAGTGAAAAAGAGGTCATTAAGCTTCGATGCAGGTCTCATCTACCCCATATCGATAGCCCATGGTCACCCGGCCCAAGTGGTTCCAAAAAGTGGAGGGATGACGGTTGTAAAATGAGAAGGTGAGTTGGTGCCACAAAGAACGGCATGGTGGCGTGATGTATTGACTACGTAGTTGAATGATGCCACCGGAAAGATCATTTTCCTCTACCGCTTATTGACCAAATGCTTGAAAGATTAGCAGGCACTAATACCACTGTTTCCTTGATGGCTTTTCGTGTTACTTAAATTCCAATTGCCTCAAGATCGTGAGAAAACTACATTTACATGTCCTTACGGAACGCTCACCTACAAGCGAATGCCTTTCGGGTTATGTAACGCACCCGCAACCTTTCAACGATGTATGATGGCCATATTACACGAGTTAATTGAGGACAAGATGGAAGTTTTCATGGATGATTTCTGTTTGGAAATTCTTTCGACCTTTGTCTTTCCAACCTTAGGAAGATGTTGAAGCGATGCGAGAAACTAATTTGGTTTTAAATTGGGAAAATGCCATTTCATGGTAAAAGAAGGAATTGTCTTAGGGCATAAAGTCTCGGAGAATGGAATTGAGGTCGATAGAGCAAAAATCAAGCAATTTCAAACTCCCCTATCCTACTACCGTTAAAGCCATTCGCAGTTTTCTTGGTCATGCCGGTTTTATCGGTTTATTAAAGATTTTTCAAAATTGCCCGCCTATGACACAACTTCTTGTTAAGGATGCCCTTTGATTTTTTCCGAGAATGCAAGGAAGCATTTAACCGACTAAAGAAAGATCTCACTCAAGCACCTATAATGGTCACCCCGATTGGTCTCACCTGCTCAAATCATGTGTGATGCTAGTGATTATGTCACGTATGCGCAGTTGCTCGCCAAAGGAAGGAAAAGCATTTTCAACCAATCTACTATGCTAGCAAAACCATGAATGTAGCACACGAGAACTATACAACCATCGAGAAAGAACTTTTAGCCGTTGTTTTGCCTTCGACAAATTCAGCAATATCTCGCTCTCTAAACTCGCTGCTTCACAGATCACTCCGCCTTACGCTATTTGTTTTCAAAACAAGATGCTAAACCTCACCGATTAGATGGATCCTATTACTCGTGAATTGACATTGAAATTCGAGATAAAATGAAAATCGCCACCGATCATCTATCACGCTTGAGAACCCCGATCTGAGAAGTCGATCACACCGATATTCGTGACTTCTTCCCGAGGAACGCTAATGGCGATTAAAGAAAGTGAGCCATGGTATGTCGATTATGCTAACCACCATCAAGAGAGTTTTGCCAAATCACATGACCGAGACAAGATAAAAGAAGTTCTTCACTACGCTAAAACATTACTTCGATGAACCTTCCTTTTCCAGATATGTCCCGATCAAATCATTCGATCGCTATGCGGTAGAGAGATTGATCGAGTTCAAAAGAATGTCATGCGGGACCATCGGAGGACATCACGGTGTGAATATTACGGCACGAAAGGTTTTCGGCGCCGGATTCTATTGGCCTACTGCTTTTCGAGACGTTAAGAGATTAGTTCAAATGTGTGATGCATGCCAACGATCGTGAAATATTTCACGACGGGATGAGTCACCCTAACTATATCCAAGTCTCCATAAATATTTGACGTTGGGGAATAGACTTCATGGGACCCTTCCATCTTTCGGAGGAAATGAATACATTCTCGTAGCTATCGACTATGTATCCAAATGGGTAGAAGCTCAAGCCCTTAGAACTAATGATGCAAGGGTAAAAAGCTTGTAAAACTTGAACACAAAAAAACTTGTAAAAGTTACAAAAACTTGTAAAACAAAAAAAAAATCAGAAAAGTTAAAAGTAAAGAAAAAACAGTTGACAAAAACACAACATAAAACACCCAAGAAGACCCCACCACCCATATTTCTAAGACGAACCCACGCACCCAACGACGCCAGAGTAAACAACAAACACGCCATTATATTTCAAGTGCTTCAGAAGAGGACCCAATCTGTAGGTTAAAATGACAATTACATAACTCTGGGATATAATTCGAAACATTCCCAATATATATATTTTTGAAATGGCTATAACTTAAAACAGCACAAAACCTTGCTGCATTCAATTCTTTTAGAGGACGACACTAAAGTCATTGTCAGGTGATTTTGCTTACTCTATAAAAAGAATTATACGATCTTTATATTTGGATACTGAAATATATGACAATAGTTTATGTTTTTATTATTATTCTGTTTAGAGTTTGCACTCCAACTGTTTGATGTTTTGTCTTAGCAGGCAGTTGTTCTGGAACTTGTGTTGAGTATCTAGTTTTTCTTGTGTATAGTTTTAAGGTCCGACTAAGGCCTAAGAGGTGATCTCGATGAACATTTTTATGCTTAGATATGAATCCTGTGATATTTAATTATACCTTAGCATCGAGTGTCGATACTTGAATTGGAAGTAGGAGAATTGCAGATGATCCACTACTTTAATACCCCATATGAAATGAAATCTGGAAACGATTTTATTTATGTTAAAGCTAGTTGTGAACATTGTAAATATATTTTTTGCCAACCAGCATGGGATGCTGCATGCCAGTATAGTGGCCATAAGTGTTCGAACACCTGTTGTGATAGTGGGACTCGATATGCCTCTACACGCATTTCTGCAACTTAGGTGATTTGTAAGTATATTTGCTGCTGACTACTTTGAATGTAGCACTACCCCGCTTCCAAAATTGAACAGTAAAGTGTAAACCAGCTGATGTATATGCGCGCCACCATTAGGCACAATTTTGTATTAAAACACCGTGCATTCATTCTGATCTGTCTGTTGTATATGACCTTTGATCAGACCCTAAACAACCAACCACAGGTGGATGTCAAATCTTTTAAACCTATTATAAACTCCTTGGTCCATATATGAAGTCAACCAGCATTTGATGTAATCAAAAGCTTGAAATCTATTCCAAGCCCTTTGTTGTTAATCAGATCCAGATAAACTGTGACTATGCACCTTCGAATTAAAGTTCCATTGCTGTTTTCGTAGGTTATAGTGTACACATTCAGCCCATGCTGGCCTAATAGCTGCATAACTTTGGTTTGTACCAACAACTAAACAAAGTCAATAGAGGTGGCCATTTGATATAACCTGACTTTAAGGATGTGAGGGAGCATGATGGGTTGTATACTAACCAGAGCACTTAAGACCTGTTGTAATTCACCTTAAGAAACCCAGCATCCAATAAAATGCCACTAACAGAATATCCTCGGTTGATTAATATAACACACCTGCATATCACTTGCCCCCATGTGTTGAACAACTATAGGAATCTATACAAATTGTAGGCATGGGTGATGCTATTGTCAGTCTATAAACAACTGACTGGTTGTTCTTCTACTCAAGTAAACAAACACCGCTGATGCTGTGATTTGAGAAGCTAATTTAGCAATAAATAGAGTAACAAATGGTGACACACACCTGATCCTAAGTTTAGGCACATAGGTTCTTGCATCAGATAGTCTCCTGCACTTGATACCCCTACACATCAACTTTAGTCACAGTAAATGACAACCAGTTATCAGTGGGTGCATAGTGATGACATCATTCTTGTGACCAACTGTCGGGTATTAAACTTCAGAAGCAGACCAACTGTCGGGTATCCCTGGCCTCCAGATGAGCTTCAGTAATGCTGTAGTCGACCCTCGCTGTATTCAGCAGCCATGCATTATTGTTCTTCCAAGCACTTTGGTAGTAGCTTGTGATACAGTACTTAACCGATTTTTTTTTTATTTTCCGCTTTTGTTTCAGTTTGTGATTCTCTTAGGTTACTTACTTACTTATGTATCGGTTGATATCATGTAACTTTAGTTTTATAAGATATCTATCTAGGGACCACATTGACATTGGCAAAATATAATATTATATATCGCTTTTGCTTATGGGTTCACATAGTTTTTATTGGACTTATGGTTGTAGAGGCTAAATCTACATCCTGTATGTGTTTTTTCACACTGCTTAGTCTTATACAGAACGATAACCCCCCTATACTTTAGTGTAATTCTTGAATCCTTTTTTACACTCATTTAGTCTCTTGCTCAAATCTATTCCTATTCCGATGTAACTTTTTCCATGTATCCTTTCCCTAGCCTCTTGCTAGTATCTTCTAATATATCATTTGCCGTTTAATGAAAAAAGTCTTCTGAAAGTACCCCGCTTGTTTTTTCCTGTGCCATACCCATATCCACGGACGGACCCATTGGAGCTGTATGCACGGCCACAATCCCGATTTGCGCTGTTGTGAATTTTTATAAAATATGTCTTTCGTGGCACGCAGGTGCAACCTCACTTTCATCTTATAAGTTCTTTATAAAGAACTTTAAGACTATAATCATAAAAGAAAATCAGAAACACCTTCTTAAAATCCCTATCCGCTCTCCGCCCATATCTTCTTTAATTCACAATCACGTGACTCATATTTCTACTTTTGATGTTTTTTTGTCAGAATTCAAGAAAGCCATCTAGTAACTTGATCCAAAATTGAAGTTATGATGTTTATGTGGTCTGTCTATTGACTATTGATCCATCATTGATGTTATATACTATCTCAAAGGGTTATAGATTAGTAAAGATGTGGTTACGCTAAAAACTCTCTTCACTATATCGAGAGTTACACAAAATACTCAAATTACCATGGATCCTCCAAACTTCTGGATTTTCAGACATTTTAAAAACCAAAGCTTGCACCTCTACAGGTCCTCTCTATCCCTATCTCCTGTGAATAAGTTTAATTATGTTTCAACAGCATTTACATGAAACTTTAGCCATTTAACATTTGTCCTCTTCAAATGTATTTTGTTTTGAAGGAGCTGAGAATGGTAGACCACGTGAGGCTGTGTGCAAAGGAGGTGATGGTGGCAATGGCTGCATTAGCTTCCACAAGAGTCGACAGCAGCCGTGGTAAAGCTGACGTGAGCATTTATGTCTGTATAAGTATTTTATCGGTCTTTTAAAGTCCATATAAAGATCGAACAGCTGTATTAATTTTTCTTAACTTGGTATTATTGTATATGAAACTTAAAACTTTCGTGATTTGTGGTATGTAGGTGGCAATGGCGGAAAAGGCGGTGACGGATACTAGAATGTTCCCTACAATATGGGATTTAAGCAGCCTGCAACATCATATTGTTTGTACTTTTCCCTATTTCTCTCTCTTAATTTATCTACCTAAATTGATCCATCCAATCTCATTCTCCATCCAAACACTAAATCACACATATCATATCATCATCTGTAATTTGGCCCTGTGTTTTATATCTAATGGGTCAAACGGTAAATTTAATAAAGAAAACGGGCCAAAAGTTGCACAAAGCTTGTATTTAAAATATAAACCTCCTAAATATCTTTATCTAAAACTATATATTATAATTGGAATAATTTTGTGTAATCATATTTGATACACCAATTATATGTTAGACATTATTTGTTTGAGAGATTTTGTTTGGGGTCTATCTGACCGTAATTAACCTGTTTTATGTTTTGACACATTACCAAGCCACCGTTTTTTCCATACTGAATCTGTACTTGAATAATATGATTGTATTTTACAGAATGCAAAGAGAGGGGGGCATGGAACTTCGAAAATAAAATAGGAACCCGAGGCGATGACAAGGTTACATAATATCATTCCTCTTTTTTCCTGAAACTTTCAACAAAAATAAAACAATATCGCTCATCACCAATTTGTTATTAATTAGGTTGTTCTGGTACCTATTGGCACTGTACTCATCCGTTGAGGGTGACATGCCATCTATGGTTAGGAAGAGCTCCTCTGAACCTTTGAACCCTTGGGAAATTCCTGATACCTCGAAAATGATTTACATGGAAGTGTCTACAAAGAATCTTCTCCTAGCAAGAAAAAAGGAACGTTAATAAAGACATGAAAATACCTAAACTTTCTTCGAGTACGGGTAACAAGTCAACTGTGGATTCGGAAAGTTTTGACTTTTATGATGAAGAAAAGATGAGTTCATGGAAGCTCGAGTCACTGAAATGGTGTGTCTGAATCAGACGAGATGGAAGACACTGAAGAGGAAGAAGAAGAAGAAGAACATATTGAATATATCGTTGTTGAGTTGACCGAACCTGGTCAACGGATAGTAGTTGCTCATGGAGGTGAAGGTGGTTTGGGCAATGTTTCTCTCTCAAAATCATATAAACACTCAAATCATAAGAAATGTGACGGGTTAGAAAAAGTAGATAATATTGAAGTGGAGGAAGACGAGGCTGAAAGTAATTCATCACTCACAGCTGGTTCTTTTGGTTCAGAATCAGTTCTTATATTAGAACCAAAAGCATAGCTGATGTTGGTCTTGTGGGATGCCAAATGCCGGTAAAAGTACACTTTAGAGCTTTATCCAAAGCACAACCAAGAATAGGCCATTACTTCACTACTTTAAGGCCTAATTTAGGAAATCTAACTTATGATGACTTGTCAATCACAGTTGCCGATATTCCAGGACTTATAAAGGGGCCTACGAAACCGTGGACTTGGCCATGCTTTTCTTCGCCACATAGAACGGACTAGAGTTCTTGCTTATGTTCTAGACTTAGCTGCAGCATTAGATGGTAAAAGGCGCCCCACCATGGGAGCAACTAAGAGACTTGATTTTAGAACTCGAGTTTTATGATGAGGGTTTGTCAGGCAGGCCAGCATTAGTTGTGGCTAATAAAATTGACGAGGCAGGGGCTGAAGAAGACGATGAATTAAGAAGCAGGGTGCTGTAAACATATTCCCAGTTTGCGTAGTTTTGGAAGAAGGTGTGCCAGAGCTAAAAGACGGTCTTAGGATGCTTGTGAGTGGCGAGGACTCGAATAGCCTAACATTGGATGACATTGATCTTGATTAGATAATCTTTTGGCTTAGTAATACCAAATTATCGGATGGATATGGTGCCAAACGAAGCACTGTTAATGCCAAACAATCAGTTTTGTTTCAATGGTATTTGATAATGGATACGCTATTGTTAAAGATGATGCTGCAGTTTTATGATATAAATGCTGCTAAGAGCACTGTAATAAGTTTATCTTTGCAATTTTGCATACTGTTAGTCACTAGTTGATTGCAAAAAGTCGTGTTCACCGAATAAGCCTATGATTTCTTGAACAATTAAGATGTCTCAAAGGACCTGATGGCAATTCTGGAAAACTACTCATCTATACAATCATATGGTAATGTAATCTAGTCAGCATTCTGACAAAATGAAGGGGAAGTATCTGTTATGGGTTTCAATGTCCATGTGAAGATGTGACAACTGAGATGATATTGGTTGTCTTCTTCATTGTACTTATCTTCAGTCATTGCACTGGCCCTTGTCAAACATTATTTGAGAATGATTGAGTTTATTTTATCTTGTTTCAGCATTAAAAAAAATGAGGCATACATACGTAAGTTTCCATGAAACATTGGTGCATACACACGACATCAAACGGTAAGATTTCTTAAAATGCACTATAATATCAAAATAAAATAAAGACTAAAATACACGCCTTGGTCCTTAAACTCTAGAACGCGATCGCGACAGACAAAACTCTTTCATACCGCAGGCCCAAACCTACTTTAAACGCCGATTCGCCCTCGACCAATAACGCCACTATTATGGCGGCAAACCGTTTTCATCAGAATAGCATTAAATAAAACCGCTGTAGACAAAGGTCAGAATAAGATATGCACAGAATACACTTGATCTACATTTATCACCCATCCCTAAACTATCCTTCAAAACCTATTTTCTTCAAAACGATAATCGCTTCAAGATTAAGATTGACATGCAGTAAGTTTATTATTCAGATCATGACCCCAACCCGTAGGCCGATTCTTTCGGTTGTTCCGTCAAGTAGTTGCTTAATATTTCTCAGTAAGTTTGCAACAACGTGGTTGTTGAACGACTCATAATCAACAACAGTGTCTTCGCTTGCCGGATAAGATGATCCCGAAATGTGCTCGTTTCTCGAACGATCATACCGTTTTCGGTGGAGAAATGAGTTGAGGCAAGATTAGTAATCGCCGTGATGTGCAGTCAAGATTTACCCGCTGTTTGATGTTGTTCTTCATTGTTTATGACGATAACTTTTAACCTTTATGTAATGGGCTACTGTTAATGTTCGTATCTTTAATTGTAGTAACCTTGTTAAGTATCTGCTTGGTTTGTTTCGATTTTCAATGCCTTACGGTATGCGATGGTTAGCAATTGTTTAGGTCGACTTTAAATGTCAACATTCTTATGGCGTTCTATTTACTTTAGCTTTGATGCAAATTATTCACATAATCGTTTAGTCAATCTAAAAATACACAATAATGACATGGTTCCATAGTTAACGCAAATGGATATAATTCCAACCGCATAAAATTGCATACTTTTCAAAGCATGAGAACTACAAGACACACACACACATATGTTTTTAGAGTACATAACTTGTCCATAGGAATAACCTAGATGAAACATCGCTCAGATAATTAGCATAACAGATTTGACCTACGGTGAGGCCATCATTCTTTCCAAAGGCAGCTCACGCTTAGTCTCGTAGCAATAAGTTGAAGCGTAAACCGCCAACATCGCTTAATCGCATCCGAGAATCGCATCGATTGATCATGTTGTCGATTCACACTGGCTTCGCTTCATGCATGCCGATCGCAATTGCTTCATCTTGATGTTGCTGGATTGCATGTGGATGCATCATGTACGATGGGATCTTCGCTGTCGGTCTTGATTTTCGGGATGAACACCACTTTCTTGAACCGCACTAACTCGCTTTCAATAAAAACACTGCACTCTTCGCCTTCATCTCGCCGCCATTTTTTTCCTTTAGGATGTTTTTTTTCCCGCAATTTTAGTAGGCACTCGCTTGACATTTCCTTATTGGCGCTCCACTACTTGCCAAAGATACCCTAGGCATGTTACCTTGTTGTGTCCAAAGAATGCCACAAATACTACACTTAACGCCTTCCAAGCCCTTGATGCCTTACCATCCTTCACAATCTCTTCCGCCTGTGGAGCTATCCTAACTCTTTTCTACCTCTTGCGGTAAGGGTTTGTTTCGGATTTCGATGGAACAATTGTTGTTGGTATAGTTGATTTTCCCAATGTACACCGCTAGTTATAGTCTGGATATGGTGTTTGTGTAGCCTCCCAAGTTGAGAAGATAGTAACGATGATGAGCCCATGTTTCTGCCTCCTACTTGTTGGCCATTTAAAGCCATATTCCAATTGATAGAACAACATGTTTACATGGTAAACCTCGTTATCTCCCACCTTGCAAGTACAAGACTTCAGGTACAACATTAACTACACATTGGTCACCCCATGGTCCACTAACTCAAACTTAGATCCCCATTCCATAAAACATTATACTTAACAACCTCTTCTTAATAACTCTAACATGTGTTGCAGCTGGTGTTAAAGGGCCCATCACTCTTCTCAATCACCATAAGAACATGCATTATCCCTTCATACAAGATTCTCGATGTATTCTAAGGTCGAATAATTGGTTTGCTTAACCCCTCACTTATTTTCTCATGAAACACTGACACATGTTATTAAGGACACATCGTAAGTAGCTCTCCTAAAGATGACAAGTAATAAACATGTATTAATTATAACTGCTTATACCGCATTTACTTAATACAAAGTAAGGAACAGATAGATCACTTACATGAAAAATGCGACCTTGACAAATGGATCGGTGGTATCTTACTTAACCAATCATGGGTGTTGATTAAGTTTCTGAGATCAACCATAGTTTTTAAACAGTAACAATGAGGTCGCTGACATTTCCATGATGGTCTTTAGGCCCTACCTTCCATTGCAGCTTTTTTCATGAATGCTTCTAATACGTAACTGCGGTTCTCGCACTTTGAAAAACTTCAAAGCTCTACTTATATCCCGACAAAATCAAATATGTTTATCGTCTGTTTAAACAAAGGAGACTTAAATGAATGTAGAAAAGAGAGTACCTTATTCATGTCAAGAATAAAAGTGATGCTTGAAATCGCCAAGTGCTATATCATCTGATAAACAATGAAGAAACCAAGTCCATGATCCTATGTTATCCTGAATCAACAAAAGCATGTTTAAAGGGTATATATACCATTGTTGCTATCAATTCTACGCCATTGTCAATGACCATTGAAAGGACCACAATCGAAAAGCAAACACCCCAACAACGATCTCCCACAATCTTTAAACTTGCTTCAGCAGCACCTAAACAAACATACGCCTCTTGAATTCTCCTCGTTGGAAGAGACCTATATGGAGGTCATTCCACATTCATCACCACTGCTATTAGGTTCATTCTCCAAACTTGAACATAATCTCTCAACATGGTAAATTGTAGTTCAATCGACCGGTCAAGTATTGCTAGGTTTTGCCCTTAAAACCTTCGCAGGACACTTCAAGGTCGATTTGTTGGTAAGTTGATTATATGCACCGACTGTGAAGTCTGGATTTGTTTCAACTTGTGCCGTAATTTTCTACGAGATATATCAAGTACAAAAGCTCGACTTCCTTGATTGCAAACAAGTGTGTGCTTCATTATATGTTCCGACTAACCGACACTGTCTCACCACGATGACAAACAATAGCATGTGAGTATTCGGAAGGGTCCTTTAGCAATGCATTTGTACCCCTTCGCTTAATGGACTTTCAGATACAATATCTAGTCCAGACCTTCAGCTGGTCCCCAGTGGAACACAACCCTACACTGACCTTATTCTTGTTTTGTCATTCTTCACAAAACAACTCCTCCTAGTTTCTATCAATGCTCTCTTACTAGGTTTTTTATCAGTACTCAAACTCCCGACCAAAGATAGTATAGACGCCATTAGCAAAGTCCGCTGTTGGAAACTAACATGGTCATAAAATACATCATCAACCATCACATGTAAATCATTTACCAACCGTCATCACTTATATTACCGGTTGTTCCTTCTTCACTTAAATCATTACTCCGACCTACTTGTACCATACCAAGTTGTGCATCATTCTTCGACAAGTATTCTATTCATTTGGTTCAACTGCATTGCTTAAGTCACTAGTGTCACCGCTTGTAATGTAGTAACATCAACAAATCCTCTTCCATGTTATCCTCGAGTCAATTGAAACAGAAGTTACATCCACATCGTGCTCCTCAAACCCGTTATTGACATCAACTAGTGCTTTCCGCTTTGTAAATGCTTCTCCCGAGTCAATTTGCCATTAACCTCAAAATTTCGTGCCCTCAAAGTCAAGTATTGACATCAACTAGTCTGCTCCAACTTTGTCAAGTGCTTCCCGACTCACTCAAATGATTAACCTCAACATTATCGCCCTTTATAGCATTGTCCTCATCAATAACTACTAAAGCACACCACCTATGAACATGTTGGCTAGCAAATGAGCGTACTAAGGTGGAAAAGAGTGTCAATGTTCGCAAATTGCTAGATTCACCAATATCATCGACGCTGATAAGGCTTTGATATCGATCCTTTCACTTTTTAGGTCTCGTGAAGGCAAAATGGAATGGCACTTATTTGGACGAAAAGCGCGAATATATGAAGAAAATGGCCAAAGTCGAAATCGAGACACTCATTGTTGAAAGTAGAAGGCGCGGCCAAAAGTTATTGGCGACGCCGTCCCAAAATTATTGTAACGGACGTAACCCAAAACTGATTTTCAGAGACGGCGCCTAGTGGTGAAAAGAGGCCGTCGCCACTGACGGCCTAGATGCAATCCCACGACGCCGAAGTCAAGAGACGCCACACGATAGGTGACGTCCGAAGGTTAACGCGAAGCAAGATTTAAACCCACTAGTGGCGACACGACAAGGCCACTAAACATAAGACGCCAGAATTGTAATCTTATATAGAATCCGAATTTTCACTGGAGAGTCTTGGAGTAAAAACCTAAACCGAACCTAAGGTGTCTTGTACAAGATTTTAGGTTTTAAACCCATCTTACATCAAGATAAGTCTTTACTTCATTAATTCAATTATGTCTTTAATTATTTGTGTGTATGCTTGCATGTTCTCCATGTCCGGCTAATTTATTTGTGTGTTCTTAGAAGTATGAAACTTAATTATTGAATATTGATTGGTTGTTTCATCTTAGTTGATTAATGATCTAGAAATGCGATAGGTCATCGTCACAGACTTAATGCTTGATTCATCTTTGAACCTTGAGTATAATTACCGAGTAATTGTAGGCTAAACCATCCAAGAGCTTCAGTAGTAGAGTCTATAATCTCTAGCGGTTTGTAGACAAGACCCTTTGTAAGTTCAGAGTTAGGAGAACGACACCCTACAACTTTTACACACAACGCAACTAGGAATAAGACGTTACACTCAACCATCAATAGAGATAATTAAGAGTAATACAAACTAAGTAAACACATCTTTAAACTATCATACGAGCACACATTAATTAGACATAGACTCCCACAACCTTAGTTTAGATAATTAGATAATAGAATCGGTAGGAATACCAAACCCCAAATCCAATAACCGAGATTCGACCTTTCCATTTTCATAAAATATAAAAGATAAAAAATAATCTTCCTCAACCTTAACCTTAGCGTAGTAACTCCCTACTAGCATTCCTATTCCTGAGAACGATATCAATACCCGGCTTACCCTAATTACTACACTACAACGATTAGGTTCATCGCCTATGGTGTTATAAAACTTGCTCAAGAAAGGAAGTTCCTTCGATTTCGAACGACGCAGTAGCGTTATCAAGTTTTGGCACTACTGGGAATAGAATAGCTAGTTAAGTAGTCCACCGCTTAGGTTCTTTGCTTGATTCCTATCAAGTAAACTTTTTTTCATTTTATTTCTCTAGTCTATCCCCTTCTTCGTGACTCAGATTCGTAATTCCATCACTTTTCATCATGGAAGGTGATAATCAACAACCACGTCCCCATACAAACCCCTTAAGCAACTTAGAACCGCAGCTCCACCAAAACTCTTCGAACCATTTGAACCCGAAAGAGAGCTCAATAGCGCAAGAAAGCTCTCCATGATTCAGAACTTCAAGGCACTTCCTCAATTTTGATGAAGTTACATCCGATGAAGAATCTTCATTCCCCACAATCTCCGAAACCATCATCATTGACAATCTAAGTCAAAATGGCGAGGAAGTCCTTGCCACCCAACCAATAGCCCCATAAATCCGTTAAAACTCTTGGGGAACACTCCTACCCTTCGCTCTCGATTCACCAATGCCATTGTCTATCCTCTAATGCATCAATGAGGTATTGCATGCATCGATATTCGCTAATCCAAAAGGTATGTCAATTCCATGGATCCCACAATGAAACCCAATTCACCACATCACAGCCTAAAAATTGTTGATGCTATCTATGCCGACGGAGCATCTAAGGAGACATCTAGACCCGGTTTTCCCATTTTCTTCAAGGGCGAGCCAGGAGTTGGCTCGATAAGCCCCTCAAGGTCCATTTTCACATGGGAACAACTTACAACTAAGTTCACTGAAGTTCTTTCTCCTCGATGAACCGCAGCAGGAGCAAAATTTCGCACTTCCATCAACCCATGGAGAATCTATCACCAACTCCTCGAGTCGCTATAAAGATCTTATTCAACAAGCTCCACACCACGGTATTAGCCTTTTGTTGCTTGTTCAAATATTTTACGACAATGTCTCCCGAAGGATCAAAAAGGATTGATTTCAACGGCCGGAGAATCGCGAACCTCACCGCGGAAGAAGGGTGGAACCGAATAGAGGAATACATCCAATATCAAGATGCCATTGGAATGAGCAGAAAACGCCAAGCATTTCCACTTTCTCCGTGAAGAGTTATCCTTAGATTATCGGATCGAGAAAGCACAAAAGAAACTAGCTTACCTCATAAAATCACCGTAACAAAAAGGTCGACTAACCCATATCTCATATGCGATATATGTGGAGGATCGCACGAGAGCGATGAGTAATGATGACACACCGAGAAAACGCCTTCTCTCTAGTCATGATATTTACGATGACCCTTCACCTCGTGATTTTATCAAACCGATGAATGTGATCCTTGGGCAACCAATGGAGAACGGAAGGAAAGGATGGACCCGAGTACACCATCCGCGATCCTTTGAAGAAAACTCCTAGCTTTACCATGGAAGGCCGCAATCTTGAAAGGTCTGAGAGTTTATCCGAGAGCGCAGTCAATTAGAAAGTCGCTCACCAATCTCCACGAAAGAATGAGTGGACTCCGCCTAGCTCACGATCCAACCTATGCAATCACTACTCGATCAGAACTACTACCAAGGATCCCCACATCCCAACCATCAAGTGGAACCCGAGTTAGAAATGAGGCATTCCTACACCTCTTCCAACTCCTCACGATCCTCCCCACAAACACCAAAGACCAGCCTCAATGACCAACTTTCTCACGAATCCCTATCCTCTCGCTTAAAAATCAAAGGAAGAAGACAATGAAAAATATTGTCTTACTTGAAACAAACATCCACAACATACCACCTTGATGTATTCTATCATATCCCTAAATATAGTAGATACTTCAAGAGGTTGATATCTAATCGAAAAAGTGAAGGATTGATATCATTAGGAAGAATGTTCACTATCATCCAAAAGAGCATGCCCAAGAAGAAGGAAGATCCGGAAGTTTTACTATTCCTTGCTCTATAGGGGCACTTTCTATGAAAAATGCCATGCATCTGGGCAAGCATTAACTCGATGCCTCACTCCCTGCTCTTAAGCTCTGATATTCGTATTAAACCTATTACAAACCAACTGCTCAACCGCAAAGGCGGGTTAACCCTAACATCAAAGAGGTAGTGAAAAAGAGGTCATTAAGCTTCGGATGCGTGTCTCATCTACCCCATATCGATAGCCCATGGGTCACCGGTCCAAGTGGTTCCAAAAAGGGAGGATGACGGTTGTAAAAATGAGAAGGGTGAGTTGGTGCCACAAAGAACAGTTATCGGTGGCGTGTATGTATTGACTACGAAAGTTGAATGATGCCACCCGAAAGATCATTTTCCTCACCGCTTATTGACCAAATGCTTGAAAGATTAGCAGGGGCACGAATACTACTGCTTACTTGATGGCTTTTCGTGTTACTTTCAAATTCCAATTGCTCCTCAAGATCGGAGAAAACTACATTTACATGTCCTTACGAACGCTCGCCTACAAGCGAATGCCTTTCGGGTTATGTAACGCACCGCAACCTTTCAACGATGTATGATGGTCATATTCCACGAGTTAATTGAGGATGACATGGAAGTTTTCATGGATGATTTCTCGGTGTTTGGAAATTCTTTCGACCTTTGTCTTTCCAACCTTAGGAAGATGTTGAGCGATGCGAGGAAACTAATTTGGTTTTAAATTGGGAAAATGCCATTTCATGGTAAAAGAAGGAATTGTCTTAGGGCATAAAGTCTCGGGGAATGGAATTGAGGTCGATAGAGCAAAAATCAAGCAATTTCAAACTCCCTATCCTACTACCGTTAAAGCCATTCGCAGCTTTCTTGGTCATGCCGGTTTTATCGAAGGTTTATTAAAGATTTTTCAAAATTGCCCGACCTATGACACAACTTCTTGTTAAGGATGCCCTTTTGATTTTTCCGGAGAATGCAAGGAAGCATTTAACCGACAAGATAAAAGAAGTTCTTCACTACGCTAAAACATTACTCGGGATGAACCCTTCCTTTTCAGATATGTCCCGATCAAATCATTCGACGTTGCGTGGCGGTAGAGAGATTGATCGAGTTTTGAAAGAATGTCATGCGGGACCATCTGGAGGAAATCACGTGTGAATATTACGGCACGAAAGGTTTTCGATGCCGGATTCTATTGGCCTCTGCTTTTCGAGACGTTAAGAGATTAGTTCAAATGTGTGATGCATGCCAACGATCGTGAAATATTTCACGACGGATGAGTCACCCGTAACTATATCCAAGTCTCGAAATATTTGACGTTGGGGAATAGACTTCATGGGACCCTTTCCATCTTCCTGAGGAAATGAATACATTCTCGTAGCTATCGACTATGTATCCAAATGGGTAGAAGCTCAAGCCCTTAGAACTAATGATGCAAGGGTAGTTATTCACTTTCTTAAAAAGCTCTTCGCACGATTTGGGATTCCCAAAGCATTAATCGATGATAGAGGACTCACTTTGCAATGCTCAAATGGAAAAGGTGATGAAGAAGTATGGCGTCCACATAGGTTTTCATCGCATATCATCCTCGGACAAATGGACAAGTAGAAAACATAAACAGGCATTAAAGCGGATACTTGAAAAACGGTCCACCAAAATAGGAAAGATTGGGCATTCAAACCGGATGAAGCACTTTGGGCATTTAGAACCGCTTACAAAACACCTATCGGGACAACCCTTTTCGCTCGGTATACGGGAAGGCTTGCCACCTCCCTATCGAACTTGAGAGAAGCATATTGGGCCCTTAAGGCCTGTAATATGGACTATTCTCAAGCGAGGTCAAATCGGTTCTTACTGACTTCAAGAATTGGATGAGTGAGGTCGAAGCATACGAATCATCAATCACTTACAAAGAAAGGGCAAAAGATGGCACGATCAACTAATAAAGAATCCTAAAGAGTTTTTGGAAGGGATAAAGTGCTCTTGTATAATTCGAGACTAAGATTATTCCTGTGGAAACTCAAATCTAGGTGGTATGGACCCTTTCAAGAAAAACAGATGAGCAATGGGGCGGTGGTGCTACTAGACCATGATGGAAGAGAATTCACGAGTTAATGGGCACGGGTGAAGCATTATCAATTGGATAATATTGAAATGGTGAACGATGAGGATATTGTTTTAGAAGAAGAGGCGGTGGTGAGGAAACGTAGAGCACGACTACGAGTCTAGCTACAAGACTCTTTAATAAAGAAAAGCGCTTCGTGGGAGGCAACCCATGCTTAATTGTTTGCTTGTTAGTGTCATATATCTTTTATTAATTGTTTATCCTCATGTTTAAATTTGTAAAATGCTTTATTTTGTTTTTAACTTCGCCTTAATTGCATATAAAGGTATTTTACATAAGGGATAAGTGTAGGGAGGATTACACACGTTTTCAAAAGAAGCGTAAATATGAGAATAACAATTAACTAAAAGATATTTATGTTTGTTTGTTCGAGTCAAATGCTTGTATCGAGTCATAATGGATGTTTTGCGAAATTTTTCCGATTCTAAAGATGTAAATTTTCCGAAATTTTTCCAAAAATCGAGACCGCTTTTTGTCAGATAACCGGCGTCAGATTGCAACCCGACGACGCCGAAGGAGTAAAAACATCGATTACTTTTTCTCGTTTCGAGCTACTTATAAATTTTTGGAATTTTCCGTGTCTTAATTTTCTTAGAAATTTGTAAACATCCATTCCACAAGCATTATATCCTAGTTTAAATAGAGTCTTATATATATTATTACCGATTTTACGCGAAGGTTTCGTTTGTTTTCTTCAAGTGTGCAGTTTAGTTTGTCAAGAAGAAGTTACATAAGATTGGAAGGAGCTTTTCACGCAATAATTCTTCTTGGAAAGAGTTTAACCACCACTTTACACGGATCCTACCGAGCTAATCGGGAGTACTAGTTTCTTTCGCTTTTAATTACCTTCTTTTATCATAACTTTGATACTTTCGGGAACATTGGGGACAATGTTCGGTTTAAGTGTAGGGAGGGAAAATAAACGGAACTTTGAAACTATGCTTATCCTTGACTATTTGCTTTGTCCAATTGTGATTGTGTAATAAACCATGAGAAAATGTTGGTTAGGGTAATTTTGGCACCAAATTTAAAATTTTCATGACATATAGGAGTGGGCCATTAGTCTTAACAAAAGCGCCTCACGGATAGGAAGTTGCATTACTAGCACAAAACCCTTTACCACCCAAATTCCACCCAAAATGTGAGGATCGCCTTAGATTAGTAGGAATTAAAGCATTCATCTTTAATGCTTAGAGTGTGAACCTAGTATAATAGATTCTAGAACTTGTTTTGTGATGCATTCGAGATCGCAAGTGAGGCTACACTTGTGTAGTTAGGAATAACTAAATGATAAGAGGCATTAGGATAACCCTTGTTTGATACACCGTAATATAATTACTTCTTCCACTTCGTTGAGTAATTCCCCACACCCTTTGCGTTGTACTCATCTTTAGTACACGATACCCTAGTTAACCCCTCGAGCCTATCCTTTTCGCGGTTCTCGTGATGTTTCGGTTTTCCGAATATCAATGAAGAGCATTGTTTACACCCCACCCCAAATATACACCCAAATCGCCTTAGCTCACCCCTTATGCACTCACTTTTAGTGCAAATATTTGTTATCACCCTAAACCCTTAGTTCAATTATCTAGTTGCTTGCATAAGTTGCTAAGTCGAGTCATATCCTTTGTATACGCTTTGGGATGATTGGGATTCATGGGAAAAGTTAAAGTTTATGAAATGACGGAAGGAACGTTAAATTCAAATTCCCTTTGTTTGCGTAATAATGTACCCCAAGTGTTTTGATCTTTTCAATTCGGGTCAAATTAGTATTAGAGTAATAAAAACTCAAGTGTAGGATATGCTTATAAATCCCTAGTATTTTGATATTATCTTAGAGGATGGTAGAGTAAAAGTGTATGAATAAAAAAAAAAAAAAAAAAAAAAAAAAAACATACTGCCACCATCCTACATCTATCCTTTAATTTTATGTTTGTTTATTTCGCTTATCTAGAGTTTAGAAGTGTCGAGTCTTGGCTTAGCAACGCCATTCTTCATATGCATTTAACATAGAGATTTTTGACTTACCACCACTAAATAGCCTATCCCACCAAACCCTTATTTCCCTACAGTAAGCCTAACGTTACAACCCTTTAAAGACCTCTTTGATAGTCTTTCCTAGGTGCTTACGCCAAAGCGATGGAGGTTTGATCTATTCTCAAGCCTATGGTAATCTATGTACTAGGACCGTTAATGAGTGTTTATCTTCCATTTCCTATATTGTTATATTTCATTTATACACCCGAGAGATGCGAGTATCCAAACACCCCATGTGAGGTGCTAGTATGTAATTTCCGTGTTTGTTATGACTTTTATGGGCTTATATGTGTTGTGGACCGCTTTGAATTAATGCTTCATGACCCCTAACTTATAAATTAATTGGTTAAAGCACATTTGCTTGAGGACAAGCAAATAACAAGTGTAGGGATATTTGATAAGGTTTTAAAAGGTACCATTTTGAGGGTCGTTTAAGTCCTTATTTGATCACTTTGTATCCGTTATTGCTTAATATCGTTCCTTTTCACTTTTAGGTCTCGTGAAGGCAAAATGTCGGAATGGCACTTATTTGGACGAAAAGGCGAATATATGAAGAAAATGGCCAAAGTCGAAATCGAGACACTCACGTTCTTCGAAAGTAGAAGGCGACGCGCCGGTGCTATTAGCGACGCCGTCCCAAAATTATTGTGACGGACGTAACCCAAAACTCAGATTTTCAAGAGACGGCGTCTAGTGGTGAAAGAGTAGGTCGTCGCTACTCGCACGGCCTAGATGCAATCCAGACGACGTCCGAAAAGAGGACGGCGTCACGGACATAAGGTGACGCCGTCGCAAGGTTAACGTGGCCAAGACGAAACCCTAATGGCGGCGACACGGCGCCACTAAACATAAGGTGACGCCGTCGCAATTGTAATCTTATATATAGAATCCGAATTTTTCGGTCTTTGTGTGGAGAGTCTTTGGAGTAAAACCTAAAACCGAACCTAAGGTGTCTTGTACAAGATTTTAGGGTTTTAAACCCTATCTTACATCAAGATAAGTCTTTACTTCATTAATTCAATTATGTCTTTGATTATTTGTGTATGCTTGCATGTTCTCCATGTCCCGCTAATTTATTTGTGTGTTTGCTTATGAAGTATGAAACTTAATTATTGAATATTGATTGGTTGTTTCTTATCTTAGTTGATTAATGATCTAGTAATGCGATAGGTCATTCGTTGCACTTAATGCTTGATTCATCTTTGTGAACCTTAGAGTATAATTACCGAGTAATTGTAGGCTAAACCATCCGAGCGCCTTAGAGTAGGAGTCTATAATCTCTAGTGGGTTTGTAGACAAGACCCTTTGGTAAGTTCAAAGAGTTAGGGAGAAACGATACCCTACAACTTTAGACATACAACGCAACTAGGAATAAGACGTGACACTCAACCATCAATAGGAGATAATTAAGGAGTAATACAAACTAAGTAAACACATCTTTAAACTATCATACGAGCACACATTAATTAGACATCGACTCCCACAACCTTAGTTTAGATAATTAGATAATAGTAGAGTAATCGGTAGGAATACCAAACCCCCAAATCCAATACCGAGATTCGTACCTTTCCATTTTCATAAAATATAAAAGATAAAAATAATCTTCCTCAACCTTAACCTTAGCGTACTAACTCCCTACTAGCATTCCTATTCCCTAGAGAACGATATCAATACCCGTGGCTTACCCTAATTACTACACTACAACGATTAGGTTCACCGCCTAGGGTGTTATAAAACTTGCTCAAGAAAAGGAACCTTGACCCCGAACGACGCGTGTAGCGTTATCGACGATCCATGTGCAATTGTGTAAGTTGGATAAACGGATCTAGGGCGTGTTCATTATCTATATCATCTAACACCAACCGCTCACAACAGATTGAATAGCCACAATAGCAACTTTTCTCCTATCTTCATCCATCTCCCAAAACACAGTCTTAATTGATTGTGGGGACATTTCAGAAAGTTCTAATCTAGTCTTCCCTATTTCAACATAGACGTCTATCAACTTATGTTGTATGACAACATCTTTCAACAAGTCTACATTAGCAGCTTCACGCAAAGAAAACAAACCGTCGTCTAATGTACAACCAGGCTTAAGAAAGTAGAAATAATTGGTTTTTCCAGACTCATAACCGATTTGGGTCATGAGAGCATCCATTTCATCAACAGATACTTTTATTTCCACAAGATCAACAAGGCATTTCTTGCCTCCTTGATATATCCTACCGAAAGTATTTGAATGTACCTTCATAATGGAACATCATGCTAAACGATCCAGTTCACCCATCAGTATAAAAATGTACAAAACATTGTTAAGCTAAAGTTACCTAAAAGGGAATAACTTAATCGACAGATCTTGTCACACCCCAAATTGCTGCTTTTGCAATGAATGGAATACTGGGGAATGAGCGCCATAGCATCACAATTATAGTTATATTGAACGACCTAAAGTGTCGTTTGGAAAAATACATCGTTTGATTGAGTAAAATCATCGAGTTTACAAAAGATAGGTCCCAAATGAAAATCAACTTCAAGCGGAAATAAGTTTGATACAAGCCAAACAATGTTTTTAAAGTGCATAAATCCCATGTGAGACGTCGTCACCACGACTCTATGATAAGTCCACATGCATGCCATGAAGTGTATGCCTTAGATACCGAGATAAAACATGCTAAAAGTGTCAACACAAAGGTGAGTGAGTTCATAGAGTTTGTGTTGTCATGAAAACCCTTAAAGAATGTTCATGCAAAGAAAGGCATTGCAATCCACTCGCCCAAGTTCCGCCCATACAAAACTTGCAACCTGTGTGTTCACGACCCAACGCCAAAATATGTATAGTTTATGTTCAAGCGCATGATGTCAAATGAATTCACATAATAGTACATTAATTAATGTATCAATATTCAATTGATATAACACATATGAGTGTTGTTTCAAATAGTTCCAAGACCATTAGTCCGTGATCATACCAAGACCGCGAGTTCAACATTATACCAAGACCGCTAGTTCAATGATTATACCAAGACCGCTAGTTCAATGATTATACCAAGACCGCTAGCCCAATGATTATACCAAGGCAATTAGCTCAATGATTTATGATATAGAAATTCTAAGTATGGCAAAACTGTTACTTCGTATGACTAAACATTCAGTTCAGATAAACACATAGTTTGCAAATAGACATGAATGTCATAAAAGTTGATGAGCATGTATCTCCCCCAAAAGTAGTATAAAAACAATTGAAAATGGGGCTATGGAAACTCACCTGATGCAATGATTATGATGACAAAAGTGGATACACTGAAATGAGGTGCAATCTCTAACTGCAACCTATGATGAATGATATGTTCTAGTGTAAGTCATGAAACAATGTCGTACATGCAAATTCACATGATATCCATACCACTTGTACATTTTTGGAAATGAAGTTTATCGTCGAAATATATGTAGGATATTAGTTTTCACATACACATCAAACCATTAACATCAAGGTGGCGTATAAGTGGAATTCTAGAGAGAGAAAGTTAGAGGTTTAGGGAACTTAGTGAGAGAAAGTGAAAGATATTATTATGAGCTCTAACTCTCTACCTTGGGAGGTAGAGTATTTATAGTCTTACATAAATCGCCACACAATGGGTCGTGGATCGCATACAGCTGGGTAAAGACCCGTCTGTCCTCCACGGTGTTACTTAACTAAATACTACTTAACTTAAAATAACTACGACTACGAGCTTAACGATTACATATACTTGAGGTGACCGACTCTTTAATACCGGAATTTCTAATTCCTAACAATCTCCCCTAAGGAGGTCACCTCAATCATGTACCAAAAATACATTGAATACAACCGATAATACATTAACAATTGATCTTGCATTCTTGATGTAGTCCTTTGCTCCTAAGCTCGTAGTCATTGATTCTTCACATTGCATGTTTGGTTACTTCAGTGGAGGTCTTTACCGATCCACGTGATAATAATTTTGAGCCATCTTTTGAGATCATCACTATCAACAATCTCGCACACATCCTTTGTGGTGTTGGTATTATGTGATGTAGTGACTTTAGGACCGACATGCTCACATTCGGATCATGAAATCTTCTCATCGAGTAGCGGAAGCTTTTGTTGAATCATGATATTGGCGGCGTAGCGTAAGCTTGGAGTGAAAATATCGAGTCATTGATGCACAAATCATGATTTCTTTGAGTTGAATGTGTTAAGTGAGCATGCGGCTATGGATTGACCGCTTCATTCGATCACCGCAAACGCCGGGTGTACCGCGTGACAACAGCTTAGCAATAAATCGCACGAAAGTGTCTTTGATCACTTTCGTTGAATTGAGGTACACGCCCACTTGTTCCCCGCTGATCAAGACATGTCCGCCTGTGATCGTGTATAATTCAAGAATTTCCTTGATGTGGTTTCGCAATGTTCTAAATGTTCTCAAACCGAACATCTCAAAGAAGACAACACGGAGTGAGTGAACCAAATAATTTTAAGTCCACCGATTTATGAAAAGTGATTTGAAAACAATCGTATTGCTCAATATAAATTGTTTTGCAATACAACGAAGGTTTTATTGAAAATCAATTATCAATCATAAACATACCTTTTGGTTTGAAAATGAGTACACAATCGATGTGCTAAAGAAAAGAGTTTTAAGCACAAAGACCGGTTTTCAAAGGTATCCGTCAATCCATAACTCGAACTGTGATTGATTCAAGAGATTGAATCGCCCCATTGTTTCTCGCTCATTGTTACATGGTTGATCTATATAATAGATCTCACATGCCACCTACCAGAGCTTGTTTGATGTTGGCTCGAAGGTTTCCATCTTCATTGTGAATATGTAAACACATCACCGATGTTCCGGCAATACCACAAGGATAATGCGAGGACTCAAGATATAATCTCTCTTCCACATTGTGTGAAACAGAGTCTTCATTGAAGGTGTCCTAATGAGATTTATTGATGATCTCGTGGCTCTAGACTCAATTTGTGCATATTTGGATCCTATAACGGAGACTAGGAGAGGGTCTCTTCTTCAATATCAACCATCTCTAAGAGAAAGTCGATAGATAATGTCGGTTCCCGTGAGAATGAAACAAGCCCTTTAAGAGGAACTTGAGTGGTTTGGAAAGTTGAAGTGCATGCGCCACCGGGTCCATGACGTCTTGTCTTCAATACCGATGTTACCATCGATAGCATATGAATTGAACCCGTTTCGCTCTAAGGTTGAATAAATGGAGGGCTATTTGTTTTCACCCTTTCCTCATTCAATTCTTTTAATTCTTCAACCCCTTCGGTGCTTACCGAGACTTCATAGCTAGAGCCTTGTTGGGTTTATTCCAAGACTAGCTCGGTCTTAGTCTCGCACTCTTCCCATATCTCATTTTTCTCCTTTTATCATCATACCTAAGGACTTCTACACTAACTAGTGGATTGTCCCTGCTAGATCCCTCCGGCTCGGCGGATCATGGAACACATACCTAACCTTATCATCCTTATATCACCATACATGAAGTAAAGTTGGTCGGTCTATTTGGTATTGTTCGTCCGCCATTGATCCAATTGAAAACCATTTGAAAATCAATTCGGATACTTGTGATATATTATCAAAGCATTTTGTACCGAATTTGTTTTGATATTTTTAGAACGAGAACTCCCCTCAACATGTGCATCGTGTATTTGAAAATGTTTTGCACACGGAGGCAAGAGAAAGAATTACTTTGATTACCATTTTCTAAAGATATCAACATCACTTCCCACATCAAGTCAAGTAGATAGAGTATTTCCGGAAGGATGAGGTTTCCATATTTGCTCCCCTCAATATGTGCCTCGGGGTTTGAAGAGAGTTTTGCACATACTAGAGGGAACCCGCACATTGAGATAAGTTGATCACATTTCAAATCATAGGTTTAAGATAGATGCTCCCCTCAACATGTGCATGGAAAATTGAAATCGTTTGTCACATGTGGGCGTGATAGCATGTACATCCTTATAAAACCATTTACCAAATTATCGCTTAAATCCAATTTAAATCACACATTCTCCCCGATCACAATTATCAAATCATTTGAGATTTGTGATCTCTTATAGATTTAAATTGATTTTGAAAGCTTTTTAAGGGAATTGTGACTTGATTATGAAAGTGTTTTAATCGATAAGGATCGGATTTTAAGACTTTAAACTCCATTGATAAAACATGCATGTATATCTTTTGAAAATAATTTAATGCCAAATAACTTTTAATTTAATTGAAATCATTCTCCCTCAATCAATGACATAGGTTGTTGATTGAGATAGAGATTTTGACAAATAAGTCCCGATGATTATCAAAAATGGAGATCGAGTTATTTTTCAAAGCATTTAGTTTTCAGCAGATAAATGTTTATAGAATCGAGCATGGAATTTTGAAAACATGATAAAACATGGCTTTGTTCTTTCTTTTAAAACCGGTTATTGCTCGAAAATGACAATAAACCATTTGTTTCTTTCTCCCAAAACATTTTTTTTATATATAAAATTCAACAATATCTAAAGTCCCGTGTCATTCTTTGAATGACAAAGACAAAGACCGTAGATATAATCGAATCGAGAAAGACATGACAAAAAGACAATTTTTTTTTTTTTTTTTTTTTAAGATTTTTCAATTTTCAAATTTTTTTTTATTTTTTTTTTTATTTTTTTATGAATAAATATTTACAAGAGATAGATGAAGATAGACCTTTACTCCTCGTCTTCCTCCTCAAGACGTTTGAGAGTTTCGGTTGAAGGCTTTTCAAACCTAGTCGTGGAAGAATAAACTCAAAACGTTCTCTTGGAAGAGCTTTGGTGAAGATGTCGCTAACGATATTCAGACCTCACAAAATATAGTTCCACCACACCTTTTTCCACTTGTTCTCGATGAAATGATGTCGAATGTCGATATGCTTTGCTCTTGAGTGTTGAACGTTGTTGCATGAGAGAGCAATAGCACTTTTATTATCACAAGACATAGGATTTTGTTGAATTCAAAGCCATAGTCGATAATCGAGATTTCATCCATAAGATTTGAGCACAACAAGATGACATGGCTATGTATTCACCTCGTAGAGGAAATAGAAGTACTCATTTGCTTCTTTGAAGACCAACTCACAAGCTTATCACCCAAAACCGAGCACCTCCGGACGTGCTCGACGAGTATCTTGACAACTCGCATGATCAAGATTCCGATAGGCCGTTAGTGACATACCGGTGTCCTTGGTACCAAAGACCCATATTGATGGTTCCTTGAGATACCGAAGACCCGCTTAATCGCTTCAAGGTGCTTTTAGTAGGCTTAGCTCGGTATCTAGCACACATGCAAACAAATAACAAGATGTCTCGGTCTACTAGCAATGAGATACATCGTGATCCAATCATACTCCGATATTTCGCTTGGTCAATCATGATCCCCGAGAGGTCCTCATCTAGTTTGGTTCGGTCAATCATGGGGTGTCAACAGGTCACATGAATCAAATCCAAATTTCTTTAAAATCTCATTGCATATTTAGATTGATTTATGAAAATGCCTCCGGACTTTGTGAAATTTGTAATCCCAAGAAAATGACATTTGTCCCATCATTGACATTTGAAACTTTGAACTCATCTCATTTGAAAACGATCACATTCCATTGGGTCCGTCGAGGCAAAAATAATATCATCAACATAAATTTGAACATGAATTAAATGTTTGCTCGACTTCACGGTGAACAATGTAGGATCAATCGCTCCTTTGATGAATCCGGTTGATAGAAGAAACTTTGATGGTATCATACCATGCCCTTGAGCTTGCTTTAAACCGTAAAGAGCCTTCTTCAAACGATAAACGTGAGTAGGATGCTCTTGATTCACAAATCCTTCAGTTGGTCGACGAGACGACTTCTTTAAGATCTCCGCTCGTAAATGCCGTCTTTACATCCATCGATATACTACCATGTTCTTACTAGCAAGATTAGCCGAAATATTCGATTGCCTCGATTCGAGCAACCGAGCAAAGATTCTTCAAAGTCAATACCTTCTTTTGACGATAACCTTTAGCCACTAACCTAGCCTTATTTTTCAAAACTTCACCATGCTCATCAAGCTTTACTTTGAAGATCCACTTAATAGCAATGATCATAGCACAACTGGAGTCGGTACTAATTCCCATACATCTAATCGATCAAACTCATGAATTGCATCTTGCATGGCATTGAACTAGTCGCCTTCATTCATAGCGCTTTAACATCTTTAGGTTCGATCTTTGAGAGTACAGAGTTAAAGAAGCACCATAAGGCATCGAGCAAGTCGCTTACAGTGGATACCCAAGAGAAGGATTTCCAATGATGTTGTCTAATGGATGATCGTGAGTCCATTTTCTCGAGGTGTTCATGTGGCGTTGGTTGAGGGATCAAGTAGCAGAGTCGATGTCTCCGAAGAAGATGGTTCGATGAAGATTCAGAGCAAATACATTTTCAAATGGAGCATCTTCGAGAGTAGCAAAGGGATTAACTTCATCATTGATACCGCACGTAGTTCCATGATGTACCCTCAAGTTTGATGATTTGTTGATGAGACAGAGTGATCGCAGCAGCGCTTCTTGACTTAATGATATTGAGATCAAGGATTGACGTCATTCACGTGAATATGAGCACCTCAAGTAGGAATTGTCACCATTAGCACTTGGCTCATAATGTTCATCAAACATGGGATCAAACAATTTCTTTAAATCAACATCGATGGAGGTACATATGGAGTTTCGGAGAAGAACTTGGTATAAGGGATGAACTAATAGGACTGTTTTGAAGTGCTGGTCCCGAACCTGGAGTGTCCAGAGCCATAGGACCACCGCGATAGAAACTCTCTCGACTATCTTTATCAACCCATATGTAGACAATTTGAAGTGACCACCGATGAAGAAAACCCGATATACCAAACTTGAAATCAAGAAGAATTTCATTTGCATCTTAAGCTTGCACTAATGTTGGAAGAACAAGGTCGAGAATTTATGCTTCAAGCAAATCTCTAAGTACTCAATACTCAACCAAAGTATGAGACTTTAACACCTCTTGCGATTATCCACAACGCCATATTCGTGTGTCATCGAGTAAAACTACGAACTCCTTAAAGTGATAGTTAACGGATCATCAACCATCCATCCCGACAATGGTAACTAGATAAACCAAGTCTTCAACTTAAAATTCTTAGAACCGAGCAAGTTATCAAATAAGAACACGCCTTTGAAATTTAACTTCAATCTCAAATAAGTGATAATTGATTAACTCAAGTAATCACCTTGTGTCAAATGCCCAACACATGAATAAACGTTACAACCGGATGTACGTCGATCCACCGAATGAACCGAACAAATGATTTCGACATTAATGCATTCTTCCTAAAGGTATACATGTAGAGACTGATCTGGAAGATTCACCACAAATGTCTTCGAGCGAATGAGGTGGTTGATTTATAGCGTGCACAATGAGAGGAACAATAATCCGTAAAGATTTGGCAAAGAAATACCAAAGAGCGGATCATTATCCATGAACAACAATCCGTGAAGATTTGGCACAGGAATACCAAAGAGCGGATCATTATTCAATAGTGCAACATACAATATCATGATAGTCATTATAAACGCCTTGTGAAATAACCGAGATAAGGTTTCTTGAGAATTCCAAGAAGTACTTCTTAGATGGTGAACCATTGAATTAATAGAAACCGGAGTATGAGCTTGAGTCGGATGATCAACATTCGTCAAGGTTGAAAGTACTCATCAAACATATCTTTGAAAAACAATGAATCCCAAACATTGATTCCCAATTATCCTTAGTAAGTGAAGCATTAGGCGTTGGAGGAGAGTCATCAAAATCAAAACAATGAATCCCAGTTATCCTTAGTATATTCACTCTTCATCAAAAGAATATACACTCATCATCATCAAAAATTAAGTCGATAACCATTATTCAAACATCCATCATCATGTAGTATATTCACTTTTCCCCTCAAAATTGCATCCGAAGTTGCCATTTTGATTTAACAAGTGAATAAGAGTATACACCAATGAACATAGATCCACTTGATGATTGAATGAGCGTGGAAAACATGAAGCTTGTTGATGAAGAATTTACATGAGTATAGCCATTCATGAGAGAATTTCTTTAGTCGAAGATAAAGCTTACGTAAGAGCGTACACTTTTCTTTTCTTTGAAGAACGGGCTGAAGTGTTATTTGCGGACACCATAATGATGAAGTACGAGGCCCGAATCGATTTGAACAGACGTCATAGCGGTTGAATATCAATGTTGAGAAACTTGAACCCGTGAGTTATGAGATATCAATCCATTTGTAATCCATACTTTAAGCCGTCCATGTATTGAAGGATCAAGTATCTGAATCGAGTAAGGAGTACCGCACTAACATTACAAGCTTGATTGCATATATATGTGGGTTAGTGACATTAGTATCCAAACTCTTTGGGGTTTCACGGTCAACCTTGATTTTTCATCGAAACAGCTTTAGGAGGAATCCACCTAAGTCCAAAGATCCTTAAACATTCTACCGTAAGGTATCCACTTATGGCAAGGTCTAGGATTGTAAGGCTTCTTATACATAGTGGAAGACGTTATCCTTGTTCCTAGTTTCCAAAGATTTAGCAGCTTGGTATCCATCTAGGCTAAGTTTTTGGTTTGTATTGTTTCACAACATGTTGAACCTTAGTCGCGTTAGTGGTCTTAGTGGATAGTACCTTGGCATGTGAATTAGGAAACCTGTTTCTTATGTGGAAAGACTCGAATTTCTAGTTTTGTTTTCTACATGCTTAGCATTCTTATGCAAATAACTACTCTTAGCCGCACGCCAATCCCTAGTCTTTTGAGTGTTCCTAGGTAGTGGTTTACAACTACTAGCAAGTGCCTTGAAATCTGTGAGAATTCATCACCCTAGGTCTTGCACCTAAAATTCCGCCTTTTCTAATCATGCCTTTTTCTAGCTTTTTCTAGATAATAGTTCTTCCACAAGTCATTCATATCATATGAATTATGGGTTTTAATACTTGGTTTTGACAATCGTTTTCTAACTAATCCTAGAGTTCTTTGGGAGTAGAAGTGGCTACATGTTGAGGGTTAACGGATCTAGAAGCCTTATTCTTATGTAACTCGGTGAAGTGACCGGTTTTGACAAAACTTGTTTCTCATCAACTTGGGAGGCAAACCGTGTTTTTGAAAATTTTGGTCTTCGGAAATAAACGCAGAGGGTCGCCTAACAATGGACCGGTTTCTAATGGGAGGAGCCGGTTTCCCAAGGTTGATGGTTTTGTAAACTTAGTGTTCACACTTTTCCTACGCTTTTCCTAAGCTCATTTTTTAGGGCAACAATAGCGAAACTCTTTTCCAAGTTGAGCTGAGATCATCAATTTTGCTATCAAAGAGTTTGTTTGTTACATTGACTTAGTTCTAGCTTCTTTGTGAGTCACTTAGTTCTATGTGATGCTTTCAAAGACTCATTTTCCTTTAGTAATTTGGCCACACAAACCGCTAATTCATCATTTCTCATTTGAATATCATCAATAGCATTAACATCAGAATTACTTGTAACCAAATTACTTTTCACATGCATATCAAAAATATGTTTCTTCAAATTGTTGATAGTTGAGTTTTTTGCTTGAAGCTGAGCTTTTAAATCGTTTATTTCAAAAAGTTCACGGACTTCAGGAAGTTCCGGATTTTTACATGGTTTGTTAAGTTGAAAACTTTCTTTTTGACTCTGTATTGCAATTTCAAGTGAAATGCAATGTTTTTCAAGATTTGAGAATTTGTTTGAAAGTTCATCAAAATCCTTTTTATCAACCATATCTTTTGTTTTGAAACACTAGATCTCAGACTTAGCCTCAACCAAGGAACATTTATCAGAATCATGTTCAGCAATAAGATCAGATTGTTTAGGTACATTAGCGATTCACTATGTTGAGCAGTTATGGTACCTCATCATATGACACATGTTCATTTGTCGGTCGATATTTGCATCCACATCATGTGTAACAAGAGTCAACGAACCATCGGCTATTTCAAGCTTATCTATATCTCGAGCCTCAGATTCGCTTTAATCGATCCAACATTTGTTGCTTCACCCGACTCAACGATACAATCTCTTGATTGCACTCGACATTCATTCACCCTTCCGATTTACGTATCCACATCTTGTCCGTGGAGTTCTTGAATCGCGGTTACATCATTCTTTGTTGTCTCTGTTAATCTGCATTCAACAACACCCGATCTTTCAACCGATACATTACCCGTCTCATTACAACTATCTCTCAACCGCACTGACTCTCATCCACATTTTCATCTTTCGTAGTAACTTCCTCAATGTACTTCTCCACATTATCCATGAGATGGATAAGTGTCTCTATGAACACGCTAATTTCCATTCCAGTATCTCTTGAAAGACATTTCAGTCATGTCTTGATCATAATCGATGTAAATTCCCGATGAATGATCGAAATTGGTTGTAGATCACTTGCGAGCAAAGACCGAACTATCCTTTTGAACCTTTTCTTTATCAAGTTGTTGTTCCAATTGTTCTAAGTTCAATAGTAATGTTCCGTTAATGTGGATAAATCTTGACTAAAAGGGCATTGCATGCTCGCTCCATTCTGTTGTGAGTAACATGAGATGTGAGTGAAGTTGTTGGTAAGGTTCAATGCTACTTTTCTTTTGCATGGAATTTTGTAGTCTAAACCGTGCAAATCTTTCTCATTGGACTCGAGCATGAAGAACTCAAATCATCATTGATTGATTCCATCATCGTAACTGTTCAAGATAGCTAATATTCTCATGGTTGTCTCTGAGATCATACGGTTTGAGTACTTCTAAAATCACCGAATCGGGATGTAAGACATGATGTTGATGAATCCACGGATTTTACAAGTCTATGATTTAAACCGAGAAATAGAATCTTTCGGATTTTACTAAAATCAAGACCAAACCGTTAAGCAATGAGCAATGGAACGAGTTAAGATGATCGATGTATTGTCACAATGATATACAATTGTGTGTTAGGACTTATGATTGTTTGTAGGATTAGCGAGATGTTGTTTGGTTAAGATTTGGATTGGTTGATGCACGATTTTGAGAGAAATTTAGGTCCAAAACTTAAAAAGCTCAATAACTTCCTTCCGGAGGCGATTTGGGCCTCAAAAATTCCTTTCACAACCGAAACCTCACCATATTCAGCCTGTTCGCTGCTTTGACCGGTATTTATCAAAACGGAGTTACGGTTCAAAAGTTATGGCCGTTTGAAGTTTTACCGTAAAGTCAACTTTTGGTCAAACCGCTTCAATCAACTCGCATCCGTGACAACTCGCTTCCAAGACAACTCGCTAAACGAAAACTTGCTTAAGGCTCAACTCGCATAAGATGACAACTCGCTTAATAGACAAGTCGCATGAAACACAAGTCGCATAAGCAGACAACTCGCTAATAGACAAGTCGCATAAAACACAACTCGATAGGCAACTCGCTAGCAACTCGCATAGGAAACTCTCTTTAGATACGTTGAACTGGATAAGTCGCATAGGCAACTCTCTTTAGTATCAACTCGCTATACAATCAACTCGCTTAAAGAAACAAGTCACTTAATAACCAAGTCGCATAAATAGTCAACTCGCTAAGTAGCCAAGTCGCTATACCAACTCGCTCAAATGAAGAAGCACCGCATCCAAGAAACTCAACTACGAGTCTTAACTCGCTTTGTACACTTTTCACAAATACCCACTTTATCAATCAAAGCGACCAAATCACAATGATTTAAGCTTTCCAATTCAAAACCTAAACACATATGATGATCCTAAACACAAAAGTACAAGCAAAATTGAAACTTTAACACTAGAATTTGTCCAAATGATTCAAACTCTCCTAAACACTTAATACCCCAAAAACCTTATGAAATCCACCAAAACAAAGAACATGAAAGATGAGTGATCAAACCATGGCTCTTGATACCAATTGTAAGATATTGGATTTCACAAACACATAACAAATCAAAGTATGGTTCGAATGAGATGAAGTAATTTAGAGAGAGAAAGTAGTATGGGAGCCTTTCTAGAGAGAGAAAGTAACAAAATAAAGAATATTAGATTGAAGGTCCAACCCTCACCTGGGAGGTAGAGGTATTTATAGTTACATAATAAACGTCCTCCTTCTGACCGTGGATCGTGCATACATGGGTAAAGACCCGTCCGTCCTCCACGGTGTTGCACAAACTAACTAACTAACTAATAAATAACGTAATGTCTACGAGCTAACATATGCTAGACTAGAGTTGGGGTGACCGATACTTCAACGTGGAATTTTCTAATTCCTAACATACATAATGGCGGGAAATTGGACAAGACAGCTGCTACAGTAAATAAAACAAAATGACTATTGTACCCTCAACAGTAACATGATTACGGGTTTTTGTGGCGTATAACGGAACGTTGACAACGGCGTTATTGGTCAAGGGACGAATCTGGCATTTAAAGGCCAAGGTTTGGACCTCTGGCGATGAAAAGGCCGAGTTTTGTCCCATCGCGATGCGTCCTGGGACCAACGGTGTATTTTTGTCCAAAATAAATATCTTGTTTTGCAGGAGTTTGTTGATCATTTGATTTTAGCAAAGCATAGTATGGAGGAATGTTATTAATGATAAAAGGTGCTATTCTATGGGTCATAAACCAGAAATAAAATGCTCGCGTTTTTACACTTAAATCATTTATTTTACTTTTTTTGCACAAAAATTATTGCATTTGTCTATATAATTTGATTTCATTCGTTTTTATATAATTAAATCGTATAGTAAAATTTATATTCTTTACTTATGGATTGAACGTAATTATAAAAATATTCAATTAGTAATACATTTAATTACTTTTAATTAAATGGTTCACATTATAAAAGTAAGACATAAAAAGTAAAAACTTTTCCTTAAACTAATCTTTGATTATTGTAATAAGTCTACCATCTATATCATCTAAATATTTGTAATTGCGACCTAGTACCGGAAAATGAGAAATTTAAAGATCTTTTTATTCGAATTTAAAGACTTTTTTTATCGATGTAGTTATAAGAAATTTGTTAAATATTTTTTTTGATATTTGATAAATAAAATTTGTTATATTAAAAATTAATAAAAGTAAAAAGTTATTATAGTTTTCGTAAGTTTAGGGGTGTGTTTTGCATTTTTTCATTAAGTTTATATATATTATTTGCAAATGTAAAGAAATAAAGTTCAAGGTAATTTTTATGAATTATTAGATAGTTTAAGTGTGTGTTTGAATTTTATTTTATTTTGATAAAACATATATTAAACTTGAAGTTTTTTTATAAAATCGAATGTTAGTCAAAATTATTGCAATATTTGGCTTTTTTTTTTTTTTTTTTGCAATAAAATCTTTGCATCGATATATATTTAATATTTTTTATAAGGGAATTTCTAAATATCTATTAGACACTTGACAAATAAAATTGGTTACGGTATAATAAAAGTAGTAATTAACTAAAGGGTGAATTTCATATATCCTCTTCAAAATTTCACAAATTTCATATATACCCAACCCAATTTCTAAATATCAAATATACCCATTTAAACATTCATAATATCATATTTGCCCATTTTTATTTGTTTCACTAAAAACAATATATAAAATGACTATCATACCCTCTTCTTCCTAGACCATTTGATACATGAAAACATAGTTTACTTTTGTGTTAAATGAAAAGTATTTCGTGAACCAAATGAATAATCAGTTGATACCTATATTAAATTCAAAGACATCATCAAGTCATTAAAAAGTAATTTGACAAACAACGCCACAATGATATGAAAATATAAATGCCCTCTAACATTTTAACCATCTATTAATAGTCAGTTTCATTTGATTTACAATGTTTTCTTTTAACTAAATGACATCAATCCATCATATAAGAACCCATTAACAATTAAAACATCAACAATTAGTTAATCAAAGAAAACTTCCGTTATCATGATGGAAAGCAATTCACAGTGACATCATTCACGATCACATTATATACATTGGAATAAAGAGCTTGATTAACACAAGGGTATTCCTGTCACAAGTTTAATAACTGCCAACAAATAGGGGTGAGCATGGTTCGGTTTAGCTCGGTTTTTGTATAAAACTGAAACCGAACCGAAAAATTTCGGTTTTTGATTTTTAGAAACCATTTGGTTTCAGTTTTGTGTCGGTTTGGTTTTTCGGTTGTCGGTTTTTTTTCGGTTTGGTTTTTTCGGTTTCTATACGATTTATCGAGCTTTGCTTTTTCAAAGTAGATTTGACATATCATAAAATAGAACCATTTCTTAAACCGGTACCGGTACTGTAACAATTCGCATTTTCAGGATTTCTCTCTATTCTCAAATTTTTACTATTCATCTCGAGAAATTACTATTCACTTTTACTACTCACTTTCACTATTCATCCCGTAAAATTTTTACTTCACATTCTCGTAAGTTAAATTATTTTAGTAATATCCTGAGAGTTTGACAATCGTTAGATCATCTTCGCAAAGTTATTAAGAAAACATCGTTTAATGTTTCGCTTTGGCTTGAGCACCATTTAAACATCCCGCAAGACAACTAAAATCAACTCGACAATTTTCCTCACATCGATTAATTTTAGATCACTCATAATCAATTAGAGAAATTTTTAAATTTTCATTTAAATGTTACCAAATAAACCCCGAGCAGCACGAGACTAAATTTACGCTTTAAACAATTCTACTTAGACCCGGACTTAACCATTCCTCAGACTGTGTTTTCTAAGATGTTTAGACACTTTTACATTTTGGAAAAGTCAAACATATTTCCCTCCTCCTTTGACCATAAAGAAATTAACCTTGTACGTTCTACATTTTGCTTAAATCGCATAACTTTTAGACTTCACGATAACATTAAGTTATCCCACGATAATCTAAAACCACATTTTGACATCTCATATCACTTATAGACTAATTTTAGTCTACTTTAAATAAATTCACGGTCATTTCCTAAAATTTCGTTCTTTTTCGATAAATTGCGAATTACGCGTTTTTGACCCGTGTTTCCAGCTTTAGACATCGTTTTTGCACCCAATGAGACTTATCACTCATTTTATATTTTTAGATTTAGTATAATGATGAGTTTCATCATTCCTACAAGTTTCGTATTTTTACGATACCCGGTTTTACGTTTTATGGCTTAACAACTTACGGTTGGCATTTAACGGGACTAAAACTCACTCCGTAACCAAGATAATACCAAGACTATCCACCTAAGGCATATTATCTTCATATGTCCAACTTAAGGGGAGTCATCATTTTGGTGGCTTAATCCTAACCATGCTTCATTTAGATCATTACATGTGTCCTAACTTAACCATGGTTAATATTTAACCCAATATATGGTTAACCAAACTTACCCTCCTATAAATAGAAAGTGAAATGCATCCTAAGAACTCTCATATTCTGATTTGGGTCATTCATATCACAAAACCATCATATCTTCCATAATTTGATCTATAAACTCCAAGTTTATGCAAAGAAGTTTCAAGTAGTAAGTTACTACATCAAATCTCTAGCAAGTTTAAGTGATCTTCTTGAGTTTAGATACACTCAAGTCACTTAGAGCTTCATCACCAACTCTTCAAGATCATAAGGGTGCCAAGGTATAGAAAGCTAGCTCAATTCAAGGTCCTAAGTGTTCAATCAAAGTCCGATCCTTACTAGTTACTCCTTTCTTAATTGAAAGCCAAAAGTTGTAAGCAACTAATCACCACCATCATCTCATCTTTATTATTCATAATCTTAACAATTTCATGCTATATATATAGTTACTATGTTGATTCATGATGTACATATACTCAATCACATGTTTTAATTCACATATTGTCGTAAAAGTAACAAACTAGTAAACTAGTCATATTCTACACATTTGAGACCATTAAAAACCTCTCACATATGGACTTTTTAACTTACATATTATGGTAGACAAGATAAAAAGGTGAACATAGCAACTTGAATCACCCGAAACGAACAAACGAGTCAAAAGTTATAGCCAAAGAAGTTAGCGAAACCAAAACGCCGAAATCGCTTAAACACAAGTCATTAGCACCGTCCGTTTGAAAGTGGTACTGGTCCGAATCATCAAAAAGTTAAAACACGAAAGTTGTCCGGAACGACGTTTTCCTTCTATTTCAAAGAAGCTCGGACCCTGAAAACGCTTAAACATGCCATAATATTTCAAAAATTAAAACTGCCCTATATATATAGTTTCACGACTATACTTTTGTCACAACTAAAAGCAAAACCAAGTTATTTTCATAGCTAGTTACATATTAACTTAACAAAACTTCATTTAATATTTGAAATAGTGTTTTCACAAGTAACGGAAAAATGACCATTTTACCCTTTTCCGATAATTTTTACCAAAACTTCATTCTTGAACATGTTAATAAGTTGTAATCACTAGTAAACAATGAGAAATTTTAAAAACTAGATATTTACTAAAAATATGATAAACTTTATGATATAACAATCTTCACTTAAAACATATGTTTTATCTACTAAGTGCTACAAAACTAGGGAGCTTCATGTGAGGGTTTCATTTGAGTAAAACGATCGACGAGTTGTTGGATTTACGATTTAAAGTGTCCTAGCTCCTAACGCTTACTACATGACCTCTCGAATTGTGATGGCCCGAACGGTAGTACGATATATATAAACTAAACACGTTTTCACAACTAGACCATTTCTATAAACGACATACACAAAAACCATGTACTACATCATGATCAACATAGAGACGTACATAGGTTTGTTATTTCTTTCGCATCATTATTTCAATCCTAAGTCGCAACATCCTATTCTAGGTTGCTCGTAGAAGTTCTCACGGCATATCCATCATTCTCATTATACATTTGATATCATTTACTCTGAGTTGAGTTCATAGCACCAGTTTCGATTACTTAATTGTTTTACAAACCTTTGGGGGAAATACATGCTTTATTTTAAATAGAACACATTGCTTTCAAACTATATGTTTATCTGATTGTCATATTGTCACTAAGTAACCATCATTTGCCAAATATAAGTCCCTAAATCATGAACCATTAATCACTGAAGAGAGTGAGCACGAATATTGTGAATAGATCTATTGGGATTGATTTAATCCCGTTTGTGTTGACCGGGTAGGCAAACAAACGCACTATATTTGAGTAACATTAGGTAAAACGGCAATTTTACCTATTAGGGCAAGTACCAACAGTTTCTCCAATTAATATTGGAACACGTTAACGCCTTGGTTTCATGAGCTTGGTGACAAACAAAACGGCTCAAGTATCATGTACTTGAGGCACCGTATCAAACAATAATAAGCTGCTTTATTTTCAAACCATTGGTGTGAGTCTAATTAACTCACACTACCAACATAATGTGTTCAACCATCAAACAAACTCTATGAATTTCACTCAACCTTTGTATTGAAAGTTTTAAGCATGTATTTCAGGTCAATAATGTCGGAAGCTGACACGGAAGAGCAAGGACTAGATCAAGAAGGCTATAAATATTTTATCATTCACAAAACATCAAAGACTTTATATTGATGTATTTTGTAAACAATGGAACCAATCGGGACCTATTTTGTAAACTCGTTATATCCGAATAATTTGAATGATAATCCTTTTTAAAACGACTCCTTTAGAGATCGTTTTCTATTGTTATGACTGTTGTGCCATGAAGTAACACCCAGTTTGAATTCCGCTGCGTATCACGAAGTTGGGGGTGTTACAGGTACAACGGTACTAAAACGGGTAAAGAACTATCTTAAATCAAGTGCCAACATTCTCAAAGTTGCCTCCTAAGTTTCAAAGATTTGTTAGAGCTTGAAAGGTACACTGAAACAATTGAAGAGTGTGTAAACGAAAAAAGAATGATGTTGGAACAAGTTCTTCAATCTTTTGATGTAATTGCACCATCTTCAACAGGAACAACAATTAACATTCAAACTTAATGTGTTCTTGTGACATTTGTGTATCCATTTTTTTTTTACCTTAAAGCACATTTGTGTTATGTATATTGTTATGAAATAAAATATTAGCAGAGTTGTCACACATTTGAAATGAATCATTGACAACGGTAATGTAAAAGGAAGATATCAAGATAAAGTACTTATATTATTTATGAACAATAAGGCAAGATATATTATTTTGACTTTAAATGTCGATTCGGTTTCTATCGGTCGGTTTTTAAAACTAAAACCAAAACGAACCAAAAACTTTGGTTTTTTCAAAATATAAAAACCGAACCGTCGGTTTTTCAATCGGTTTCGGTTTCTTTGGTTTCGGTTCTTCGGTTTTTTTAGGTTTAGGTTCAGTTTTTCGGTTTCTTGCACACCCCTAACAAATGGGTATATATGAAATTTAGGATTCGGCTCGGATATATATGAAATTAAGAACGATTTTAGAGGGATATATGAAATTCTTCCATAACTAAAAATGCCGGATAATTTTCGTAACTTTTAACATAGTTCATGGACGGTTATGAAAGAAAGAAAAAAAAAAAAATGAATTTTTTTTAACGCCACAAAACGTTGTCGTGGGGTATGCTTAATGTACGATTGATCAATAGCTTCTAGACACGGTAAACTGTGGGTCCTGGAGGACTTTGATGATTAAAATGGTGTTTACTGTTTAGACGTTCATTTACTATCTAAAGATGCCAACTTTGAACAAGTGTCTTCAGTCCATATTATTGAAAGAGAAAATTTCTCAAAGGTACAAAATTTTATGATGAGGTTATCATCTGAGCTAAAAAAAACATTTTTTTTCTTAAATGGTTATATGCGAATGTGTGAACGTACGACTCCATTACTTTTTGGACACATGTCTCCGACAACAAGTACAATCTCAATCATTTGTTGACCTACATGATATATGTCGTCGACAACAAGTACAAGCATATGTGCGATTGACGGCTACCATTATTAGAAAATATTTTTTATTCCAGAGCATTAAAAGATTTTGCTCTCTTCCAATAAAGGTACCGCCATTCGCACATTCGTCAATCACACATCTGCTTGTATTTGTTGTCAGGGACATATCGTGTGCAGAATTCGGGTTTCACCAACAGAAACCGAAAATTGAATCGTACACAAACCGAATTTGCTAAAATCAAACCGAAGTGAAGTAAATATTTGGTCCTCAGTTCGAATATGTTATGGCACAATGAACCGAAAACCGAATTCACATGAATATATATAACTTTTACATATTTATATTAAATTAAAAGGCATTAAATTTTTTTATAGTATAAGTATAATATTTTTTATGGTTTATTTTTTGAAAAAATATATATAATTATATAAATAAATATTTAAAAATATGTAATTTGGTTATTCGGTTTAGTCATATTTGAATTGATTCGGTTTTCGGTTTTACCCGAAAAAAAGTTTAACCGAATTAACCGAACCAATAAACCGAACAACCCGATAATCGAATCGATGAACACTAATTTTTGTCGGGTTTACATCTTGTATAATTTTGTCTTTTAACATTTTTCACTTATCAAACTTTATATTTTTATATTTTTTATTTCGTACTTTCTGTTTCTTCATTTTATAATAAAAATATTATTAAAAATTTAAAAACTAAAGAGGGTATTACTCGTGTTCTAAGGGTACCGATATCCCATTCTATTGCAACAATACGTCGAAAAGATATATCGACTTTCAACACTATTGAAACTATGGCAAAAGTTCAATATAGATCTCAAATTTACCATAGATCCAATGAACTAATAATAGTCATTCATTTTTTTATTATGATAAACTTTCACCTTTTTTTTAAAAATTAAATATCTCGCAAACCGTTAATCGTTACGCGATAAAAATTATAACATCGCGACGAGAATTAATTTTTCTATAGATATGCACTACTATATATTTTTAACAACTTTTTTTTTCAAAATTTCGGTTAACAAAAATCATATATGATTTGTGAAAATCATATGATTCGATTTTTACGAATCATATATGATTTTTAGAATCATATATGATTCGTAAAAATCATATATGATTCGTAAAAATCGAATCATACATGATTTTTGAAAATCATATATGATTCGTAAATATCATATATGATTTTTTCGGACGGGACTTTTTGAAAAAAAAATGTTTGTAGAAAATATATAAAAGTGCATATCTATAAAAAGATAATTTAATTCTCGTCGTGATGGTGTATTTTTTATAGTTTAAAGATTTACCGTTTGTAAGATATGTTCTTTTAAAAAAGGTGAAAAATAATTTTTTATTAATTTAAATAAAAAATGAAGGGCTATAATTTGTTCATTTGTTCTATGACAAATATGAGTTCTATATTGATCTCAACTCTTTAAACTATAGCTGCAAAAGACAATCAAATAAAACCAAGCGACAAACATGGGGCAGGAAAACTGCTTCGCTAATTTGGAGTAAATTTCTATATTCCCGGATGGTCTTATCTATTGTCAATCAATCACTTTTTTCCAAAAGTAGTGACGAGTGAAATTGACTCACTTGTACTAAACTCAGTCAAGAAATTAGTCATGGGGTGAGTTATGCGCACTCTCCTATAGGGAGGGTATCCAATCATTTGATGCATCATCGGTTTGTACGGTATGCATCGCGGGTTATACGGTTTAACCAAAACCTCTTGATGTGACAATATAGGAAGAGTCTGTATAACATAGCCCGTTAGTCATTTGCTCGTAACCATTTGCTACGATTAATCGTGATAAGACCTGCCGTTTCCTTAATCAAACTGACTTCCGTATATCTTATTGGTAACTCTCAAGTCATTGTTGCAGAATCTAGCCGTAACTATGCTTTTGTTAATGAACAAGTCCCACTAGCAAAATACAATTACGCAAAACTTTAGTCTAGCATAATACCTTCGTGATCTCTACTATATATAAATCATTTGAGACTATATATTTATACTTTATAGTAATTTTAAAAGTTTAAGTTTACACACTTACCCCTTTGCTTAAAAAATCAATAAATTTGTAACTTATATATTGATGTTAAATACTGAATCTCCCAATGAGCGGCACTCATCACCCCCCTCCAAACCCTAAATTCAAAAACCTTCAAGATATTACAGCAACGATTTACATCACCAATTTCCCACCCTCTATTGGATCAAACGATTTACGGCAACACTGTAATAAGCATGGAACAGTCGCGGATGTTTACATTGCTAGGAAACTCTCTAAGGTTGGAAAAAGATTTGCTTTTGTCAGGTTTCTAGAATCTAAGAATAATGAATCGTTGATCAATGATCTCAATACGATTTGGATCGGGTCATATCACCTGTTTGCTGCTATGGCAAGGTTTGAGAAGAAACAATACAACTTATCAAACGCAAACCCTAAATCTACCTCCTCCAAACAAAACCCTAAACCCCAGCAAACAAAAACCGCCCCAGCTTTTTCTCAAACAAACCCTAAACGTTCGTACGTGAATGCTCTCAATGGTAACAATCCACCTCAAGCCAAATCGATTCTCAAATCTGTTACTCTTGACGAATCAGACCTTATTGACACATCTGATACAAAAAATGCGATCCTCGCTAAGGTTAGAGATGTCCATCTCATTCCTAATATCAATATTGTTATCAATAAGGAGGGTTTCTACAACTTTCATTGTAAGTATATTGGGGGTTTATAGCTATGGATTGAATTTGACTCTCATGAGGCATGCCTTAAAATGCATTCCAATATTGAGATGTCTTGGTACTTTACTCAATTGAAACATGTCCACCATTATTTTGTTTTGGACGAATGAGTTGTGTGGATTGAAATCAGTGGCCTTCCCCTCAATGCTTGGTGCCCTAAAGCTTTCAAGAAAATTGCTAGTATTTGGGGTACGCCACTTTTTGTTGATGAGGATCCCAATGAAACAGTATCCATTGGAAGAATTTGTATCAAAACTAAGATACATGGTCATATCGATGATATATGCAAAGTGATTATTCTCGAAAAATCTCACAATGTATCTGTCAAAGAATTTGCCGATTGGAACCCCGATATCAAAGATATGGACATGTTATCTAGCAACAATTCTGATCAGGAACACTCTGTTAAGCAAGATTATGACTTGAGCGATAATGGTTTTCCCAACAAAGAAGAAGGCGAAATTCCTAATACTAATGTCAAGGAAGATGAAGAATATGTCAAAGACACTCCCTGGACCGATGGAATTGAATTCGATAATTCGGGAAAGAAACAAGAGATGTCTTCTCCTGAACACCAACATTCTCCTAAGGTTAATTTAGAGAATCCGAAAGATGATTCTAATTCAATCTCAAACCCCGGTTTCAAAACATTAACATCGTAGCAAGATCTTCTTCAAGGAAAATCATTTTAATCTCAATCAACCTTCTCATTGCTCATCTGCACCTGTCAAGAGTTCACGTATTAGCAAGTCACAATCCAAACCCCTCTCTAACCACGGTTCAATGATCGAAGCGTTTGTTTCCCGTATTGAAATGGAAAAGGTCATGGATTATGACATGGAAGGAAGCAAGAACGACCTCAAGAAATTCATCGATAGTCTTGGTGCTAACCAAGGTAAATCATGAATATTATGTCTTTCAATTCATGCGGTTTGGGAGCGAATAAATGTAAAGCTATTGCAAAACTTTGCAACAAACATAAAGTCTCCTTTCTCGGCATACAAGAATCGCACTCCACTAAAATAAATCAGTTCAAAGTGAAAAGCATGTGGGGTAATTTTCGGTTTGATTTTGTGGAACGACCTTATAATGGTAGATCGCGGATTGCTCTCTATTTGGGATCCTAAAGTTTTTCTAGAATCAATGAGTTCCAATTGAAAACTTCCTTATCGTTGAAGGAACTGGATTGCCTCTCACATACACCGCTTTATGATAAATGTTTACGCTTCCCAAGATGTCCATAGAAAATAAATGTCGTGGAAAGAAATGCTTGATTTCATGAATGATAATAAGGGTAATCATTTAATCTTCGTGATTTCAATGAGGTTAGGCACTCTTCGAATGAATCGACACGGTGTTCAATCCTTCATCTACAAACACTTTTAACCAATTCATTCGAGAAGCTCATCTTTGGGATATTCCTTTCGAGGCCACTTATTCACCCACTTAAACAAGCATGGTGATAAATTTAGTAAGCTCGATCGCTTTCTTGCCTCGGACACTCTTGCTCCGACCCACCCTCCAGAAAGTCTCAGGCCATGTCTTAGATTGCCACATATCTGATCATAGGCCCATCCTCCTCTCTCCTATGAATGCTGACTTCGGTCCAACGCCTTTCAAGTTCTATAACTCTTGGCTTCTGGATAAAAATATTCATTCTTGCATTAACGATTTTTGGGCCAGCTACGTATCGGACAATGTTTTGAATCCTATTGTTGCTTTTAAGAAAAAAATGAAGGCTTTAAAAATTATCATCAAGGATTGGTCTTCAAACCGAAAAAACACCCAAACCCGTGAAAATGAGGAGCTCATCAAAAAGATTAACGCCTTTGATGCTGACATCACTTCTCGAAACTCAAATTCTGTGGTTAATGGCCAACGTGCTATTTGGATTGATAACCTTCGCAAAATTGAATTAACCGAGAATATTGATTCTTTTCAGAAGGCCAAAATCAAGTGGTGTATCGAGGCGGATGAAAACTCCAAATTTTACCATGCAATTGTCAACCAGAAGCGCAGATACTTCGCTATTCACGGCATCAAATTCGAAGGTCATTGGATCGAAGACCCCCTTGGGATCAAAGACGTTTTTATTAACTTCTTCGAACAAAAATTTCAAAAAAGTGAGGTGGTCAATATTGTTAACAGAAGTCACTTTTACAAATCTCTCATTAGCGACCAAAACGTCTTCCTTGATGCTCCGATATCAATTTCTGAAATCAAAGACGCTATATGGGACTGTGGCTCGGATAAGTCCCCGGGTCCGGATGGCTTTTCTTTTGCTTTTTACAAAGAGTTATGGAATTTACTTAAAATGATGTTGTGGATTTCGCTCATAATTTTTTCAAATTTGGCACGCTTCCAAGAGGTTGTAACACGCCTTTCATCACTCTTATCCTCGAAATCCCAAACCCAATGAATGTCGATCGAGAGTATAGTGTATCCCGGTCGTTAAGTCCCAACGGTGATCACTTGTGAATGACCAGCCGTAAGGAACTTAAACAACTCACACACCAAACTCAATGAAGATCGAGAATAGTCGACGGCGATGTAGTGATCGAGAGATTTGAGCGGAAAAGATATTTGAAGATGATTATAACTAAGGAAAAGCCCATAAACTACAGGGGCTTAAATGCAAATTAAAGGAAATTAAAAGATAAAATCTATTAAATAAACGCTATCACTATATTTAAAATGATGAGCGTTTAAAACTAAAAACTAAAACTTACGTTTAAATAAAAATAACGTAAGCGCAGACAAATGAAAAAGTGAAACTTATACAATATAAATCCTAAAAATATGAAAATACATTTTACAATCCTAATGATATAAGAAAATTTATAGAAAAAAAAAAATTATTTTATAACTATTTAATTAATTATTATTAATTAAAACTATTTTAACTATTTAATAATTATTTAAAATACAAGAAAAATAGGAAATAAAGCTAGAAAAATAAAATTAAGAATTAGAAAAGTCTAAAATATCAAAATAGACTTTTCAAAACTATTTTGTATTTTTATGATTATTTTCTATTTTCTAGGAATTTTAAACTATTTAAAACTAATTAAATTATTTAAAAATACAAATTTAACTATGAAAAATATGGAAAAATACTTTTTTGGCTTTTTATATTTATCTAAACTTAATAAAAATGAAAAATTATTTTTTTGAAGCTTTTCTTAGTTATTTGTATTAAAAGCTAATTAAAAATGATTAAAAACTAATTTAAATTAAAAAAAATAGCAAAACAACTTGGAAAAATCTGAAAATTTCAGGAAAAGTCTAAAATATTATTCTAAGTTTATAAAAAATATAAAAACATATGCTTATTTGGAGGAAAAAGCAACTGCTGTGGATTAGCTTATAAATAAGCAAATCAAAATAAGCTAAAAGCCATAAATGACCACCAAATTAACACATAAGCTAGAGTATACTAAATTAACTAAATTCTAACTTATTCCAACTATCCTAAGCTTCTGAAAAGCAGATTAAGCCAAGAATTAAGCAAAGCAAGGGCTAGCTTATTTCAGAAAATGGGACAACATTAAGGCTTATCTAAGAGTGGGGTCCACAGGTGTTAAGCTCAAAACCTTGGCTGAAAATGGTAGTCAGCTGGGTGGGGAGTAGTAAGGAACCAAGAAACACCAGTGGGGTCCATTGGTGTGGCTGTGGGACCTACCAAAGTGGTGGTGATGCCCTTGTTTTGGATGTCTTGATGCTGAGGACCATTCGTAAAGGGGTCTCAAAATAAGGCGATGGAAAAGCTATAAATAAGTGAATAAGAGCAAGCTTTTATTTTCTAATTTTCTAGAGCAACTAAAGTTAACTATCCCAAAAGCATTTGAGCTAAAACCTAGTATTAAACACACCATGAAAATCTAAAGTTTATTCAAAACGGTATATGAGATTTTGACTTTTGATGAAAAAATGGAGATTTGACTTTCATGAACTTTGTATGCAATTTAAGGACCGAGATTAAGGTTTTATGATGAAATGAAGCTATATTAGACTATGGTTTTGTATCCTAACTTTGTTTGCAAAATGGAATCACTGGTTCAATAAGAATCAGATCAAGATCAGTTAATGAAAACTTTGACTTTTGCTAAAGCGAGCACAAGTTCATGATTGGTGACTCTCAAATAACTAGAGATGTAAACCAACTGATTTTAACAAGCTGTTAAGCCTCTAACACAATTTTGTTACAAAATCCAAACACCCCTATAAACCCTTTGTTTAGAACTTAAAACTGAACTAACCACTGCTCCAGTTTGTACATGTGATCAAAATGAGTTTATATGATCATATTACAACTATATAAGCACATGGAAAACAATTTGTGACCACAGATACACTGATAAGCAAAATGCAAATTTGGCTTGAAAAGTTAAGACAGGAAAATTCAACTCACATGTTTCCAACTGTTAGCAGACTAAACCAAACCCAAAACACTGCTCTAATTGAACCTAATCCAACCCATATCAGATCTGCAACACCCCTTTCCATCTTCATTTCCATTTTGGCCATTCTTTTGACTTTTGTTGACCATGATTCAAATATGCTTGAAAATGAAATATAAGCTCACTAAAAGCTATGACAAGCTTACAGAAACATATTGGAGATCAAAACTAAACTGTTATAGATCTTGACTAAAGATTTTCAAAATGAAAATTCCAACAGTAATCTTAAAACATGAAACTTTAACCAAACTGGAATTAATACTTGAAATTGGTCTCAATATACTTTAATAACTTGCTTTAATACAATTTAACTTAAAATTACAACTTTTGACTTAAATTAAAACATTTTAATAAAAAACGATATTAAAGAAAAATTAATAAAAACTAGCTACTCCATCTCTGGCTTTCTCTCTTCCTTTTTATAGCTTCAATGACTTCCACGTGTCCTCTAAAGTGAATCCCACCTCTGAAATAGGCCAATGGGTGAGTTTTGAGCATAATTGCCCATTTGATGGTTTTGGCGGAAACTTGTAATTTGACTTTTGTGGCTTTATTTTACCGCAACTAGGGGGTGGAGTAGGTGATATGATGAGGGTGATGTTGAAGAGATAAGGTGCGAGGATAAGTGTTGGGAGAAGCAGAGGTGTTGCGAGCACAAGTTGGGAAGAAAACCCATGGTGGAGGAAAGGTACCGCTTGTTTGACTTGAGTTTGACCAAGGGGTCAAAACAAGAATGTGTGGGGGTCAATTGGCTTAAGTGGGGGGTCACAATTCATTTTTGACAAGTCTTAGTTTAGGTTTGATAAGGACTTGTTTGTAACTTTTCCAAACTTGAGGGCCATTCACGTAATTTTCTCAAAGTTAATACAAGGACCAATATTGACAAGCTTCAAAAGTACAAGGACCGTTTGACAATTTCAAATTTTCCAGGACCAAACTTGACAATTTTGAAAGTTCAGGACCTTTTTCGCCATTTTACAAAAGATTTATTCAAGGACCATTTTGACAAATTAGAATATTTCAGGGACCTTGAATAACATTTCTCTTTATTTAGATTTACAGGGGACTTTTTGACAACTTTTGAAACTTGGGGACTAAAGCGCCAATTATGCAAATTTAATCGTTTTCACCGATTTTGATATTTTGCATTTAAAACACATAAACACTTATTTGTGATATTTTTATCATTTTGATACATTTCGAGTGTTTTCGGATGTTTTTGCGGTTTAAATGGTACAAAATGATGAGTATTTAGACACTCATCAATCCCACACTAAGATATTGCTAGTCCCTAGCAATGTTTTGAGAAAAATTAATGGATTTTATCTCTTTACCAAAAGCCATTACTCGGAGTAGCCAAATGTTTCAGTTCAAGTAAGAACCATGGTACACCGATAACCATGTGATTTTGAGCAAACCACCGACTTTCAACGGATTTGATTTGTCTTTACCGAAGCCGTACCATACGGACTAGCCATCTCTTAGATAAATTATCAATATTATCTTTGGTGAGTGATTACCAATTATGGTTTTTCCATCGCCTTTACCACAAGCCATAAACTTGCGGGCTAGCCAACTCTTCACTTTTAAGGATATGGTGAATGAATACCATACAATTTTGGGCAAATTGTAAGTCAACGGATTTGAGATATCTTTACCAAGAGCCGTTTGCTCTGGATTAGCCAATCCTTATGTGGGTTAGACATGGTGGATGATTACCATTTGTTGTGTTTAGTACATAGTACTTCCACTAAAAAAATTTTAAAATTTGGCCATTTTGGGGAAAAAGGGACTAAAAGGGTACATTTATGATCAAATTCGCGAATTTCCCCACACTTAGAAATGAATATTGTCCTCAATATTCAATGTAAACTATTATGCCGAAACTTAGAACGTAAAAGATAACATTACTAGCTAAGTGTGGAAACACAACAATTATTCTCTTTTTGATATTTACAATTTTCATTCATTTTTAGATCTATATACAACATGTGGGGCATCTCCCCACACTAGGGTGGTACACACGGTGAAAACCCATGTTAAGCTCTTGTTTTTGATTACCGAGTCGCTAGCTTGACTCGACCCCAATTAATTGGTTCATGGGAAGTAAGTGGAAGAAACAATCTCCATCGGACTTTCATTCAAGATGTTTGGATAAACATTGAAGTACGTGAAAGTTCCACACCGATGAGATCTGAGACAGATGACCCGGCTCACAAATGGTATATGGAAATGCAGGTCAAAGATAATGTCTTCATTCCCGAAGGAGAAAAGGAACGAGAAACCACACCATATATGAAAAATGGAATAAAGATGTGCATCACAATGCAATCCCATTCTTCATTAGTGAGAAGCAAATCACCATTTGTTATATTTTTAAGCTTAGACTTGAAGCTTGTATGGTGATTTGCAACAAAATTTCCGGGTGGAGAGTTGAAGCGGTTCTTCAATCAATGATTTTCAAGAAAGAGGATGTCTCCTCGAATCATATCAAGTATTGTCAATCCTGTTGGAATTGACTCATCACTAAGAAAATCATCGACCTCCTTCCAAAGTTATCATCTTCCTCATCCGGAGTGAGAGAAGGAATGGAAGAGTCGGAAATGGGACAAGAAATGAGTGAATGATCATTATATAAGAGATTTCTAGTTTCTCCAAGATCGGCCTCGAAATCAAAGAGATCATCGTAATGATGAAAGTGCTTGATCTGTGAGTGAGTTCATCGGTGAACTCCTCAAGAAGAGGATCAAGCTCGGAGTGATGCCTCAACATACTCGATGTCTTCATAAGAAGCACAATCGTCGCTAAGATCGGAGAAAGTATCAAAATGATCTTTTGAACACAAGAGGAGATAGAATCACACACATGATCGAAGTTCCCGTGACTCTCTGGGATTGGGACAAGGTTCTCAACACTAGACTTTATGAATTCGTCCGATTCCTTTTCGTGAACAGTGTCAAGATGCTCGTCCCCATAGTCGAGAGTGAGTGAGGAGCTTGGTGTGATAACGCGGATATCAACCGATCGAGGGAGTTTAGAAGGACTAGCATACATATGTTTTATACTTTCCATTTGTTCTTACGCTAGTAATTCCATCATAGTCTTTTCTCCCGATTTTTCATGGAAGGAATTTCAACCGATGAACTTGATGAATCTGCATAAAGTTGACTAATATCAAGGGTAACTTCATCATCATCGTCATCGTGAATGAAACGGAATCGAGAGCTAGATTTGGCCGCTTTTCTTTTGCAATTGACTCCTAACAGATTTTTCAAAGGCAATCTGGGAATCTAATTTAGCGATCCGTTCTTGACTAACAAAACTTCCATGGATTTTTCATTTGGATTATCTTGGGATGTTTACATTCCTTCAAATCTTCACTAAATCCAAAAGATCAAGTAGAAGATTTTGAGGAAGTGGCTCAGTGAGGTGGTGCCCGATTCATTTGGTCTTGTGGAGGTTGGTCATGATACGAAGAGTCGTAATTGTTACAAGGAAATGGATTCCTCGTGATGACAATCGAGCTAGAGTGAGGACCTCCAAAATACTCACAACAAGAAAGCGATGTGGCCGTGAGTCATATGTGTTGTAGTCATAATTGTCATCGTGAACCCGCTCATAGACAAGCGTGTTTCCGATTGACAATCGAAGCGTAGTGTGAACCACCACAGTACTCACAACAAGAAAGCTGCCGAGTCTCACGGTGTGGTAGGCGATGGAATGAATCGGTTGTGTTATGGTAGGAATAGGGATCCGGTTATAGACAGACCCGTTTCACGATTCCACCATGCTACAACCGGGGCAATTGCCACCATTATAAGGACCACCACACCATTGACATCCAAGAGGGTGAGGATAAGACATAGAAAGAATCAAAGGTTTCAGAGGGTAAGAAATGAAGAATCAAAAGGGTAGGAGGGTAAAGAGGAATATTTTGGCATTTTGAAAAACATGATGTAAAAACTAAGAATGAAAATCTTTTGGGTTTTGATTTTTAAAAGATGGTATGAACAAGGAGTGATGTCAAATCACTAATCTGCTAAACGTAAGACTATTAGCCTTGCCTCCCGTGGCGCCTAAAATTTGATCCACAAGAAAGCAGTCAAGCTAAATCACTCAAGCACCGCCACTTGTGAATGGCGGACCGTAATCGACTTAAAGCGCTCAAACACGAATGCAATGAAGATCGGGAGAGTATAGTGTTTCCCGGTCGTTAAGTCCCAACGAGTGTGCGAGAATAGTCGGGCGATGTAGTGATCGAGAGATTTGAACGGGAAAAGATATTTGAAGATGATTATAACTAAGGAAAAGCCCATAAACTACAGGGGCTTAAATGCAAATTAAAGGAAATTAAAAAGATAAAATCTATTAAATAAACGCTATCACTATATTTAAAATGATGAACGTTTAAAACTAAAAAACTAAAAACTTACGTTTAAATAAAAATAACGTAAACGTACAAAATAAAAAGTGAAACTTATACAATATAAATCCTAAAAATATGAAAAATACATTTTTACAATCCTAATGATAAAAGAAAATTTATAGAAAAGAAAAAAAAAAATTATTTTTATAACTATTTAATTAATTATTATTAATTAAAAACTATTTTTAACTATTTAATAATTATTTAAAATACAAGAAAAATAGGAAATAAAGCTAGAAAAATAAAATTAAGAATTAGAAAAGTCTAAAATATCAAAATAGACTTTTCAAAACTATTTTTGTATTTTTATGATTATTTTTCTATTTTCTAGGAATTTTAAACTATTTAAAACTAATTAAATTATTTAAAAATACAAATTTAACTAAGAAAAATATGGAAAAATACTTTTTTGGCTTTTTATATTTATCTTAACTTAATAAAAATGAAAAATTATTTTTTTGAAGCTTTTCTTAGTTATTTGTATTAAAAGCTAATTAAAAATGATTAAAACTAATTTAAATTAAAAAAATAGCAAAACAACTTGGAAAAATCTGAAAATTTCAGGAAAAGTCTAAAATATTATTCTAAGTTTATAAAAATATAAAACATATGCTTATTTGGAGGAAAAAGCAAGCTTGTGGATTAGCTTATAAATAAGCAAATCAAAATAAGCTAAAAGCCATAAATGACCACCAAATTAACACATAAGCTAGAGTATACTAAATTAACTAAATTCTAACTTATTCCAACTATCCTAAGCTTCGAAAAGCAGATTAAGCCAAGAATTAAGCAAAGCGAGGGCTATTTTATTTCGAGAAAATGGGACAACATTAAGGCTTATCTAAGAGTGGGGTCCACAGTGTTAAGCTCAAAACCTTGGTGAAAATGGTAGTCATTTGGGTGGGGAGTAGTAAGGAACCAAGAAACACCGGTGGGGTCCACTGGTGTGGCTGGGACCCACCAAAGTGGTGGTGATGCCCATTGTTTTGGATGTCTTGTTGCGCAGGGGACCATTTCGAAAGGGTCTCAAAATAAGTCGATGGAAAAGCTATAAATAAAATTTGAATAAGAGCAAGCTTTTATTTTTCTAATTTTCTAGAGTAACTAAAGTTAACTATCCCAAAAGCATTTGAGCTAAAACCTAGTATTAAACACACCATGAAAATCTAAAGTTTATTCAAAAACAGGTATATGAGATTTTGACTTTTGATGAAAAAAATGGAGATTTGACTTTCATGAACTTTGTATGCAATTTAAGGACTGAGATTAAGGTTTTATGATGAAATGAAGCTATATTAGACTATGGTTTTTGTATCCTAACCTGTTTGCAAAATGGAATCACCTGGTTCAATAAGAATCTGTATCAAGATCAGATTAATGAAAAACTTTGACTTTTGCTAAAGCAGGCACAAGTTCATGGTGGTGACTCTCAAATAACTAGAGATGTAAACCAATGATTTTAACAACTGTTAAGCCTCTAACACAATTTTGTTACAAAATCCAAACACCCCTATAAACCCTTTGTTTAGAACTTAAAAGCGAACTAACCATCGCTCCGGTTTGTACATGTGATCAAAATGAGTTTATATGATCATATTACAACTATATAAGCACATGGAAAACAATTTGTGACCACAGATACAGCGATAAGCAAAATGCAAATTTGGCTTGAAAAGTTAAGACAGGAAAATTCAACTCACATGTTTCCAATCATAGCAGACTAAACCAAACCCAAAACATCGCTCTAATTGAACCTAATCCAACCCATATCGATCCGCAACACCCTTTCCATCTTCATTTCCATTTTGGCCATTCTTTTGACTTTTGTTGACCATGATTCAAATATGCTTGAAAATGAAATATAAGCTCACTAAAAGCTATGACAAGCTTACGAAACATATTGGAGATCAAAACTAAACTGTTATAGATCTTGACTAAAGATTTTCAAAATGAAAATTCCAACGATAATCTTAAAACATGAAACTTTAACCAAACGGAATTAATACTTGAAATTGGTCTCAATATACTTTAATAACTTGCTTTAATACAATTTAACTTAAAATTACAACTTTTGACTTAAATTAAAACATTTTAATAAAAAGCGATATTAAAGAAAAATTAATAAAACTAGCTACTCCATCTCTCGGCTTTCTCTTCCTTTTATAGCTTCAACGACTTCCACGTGTCCTCTAAAGTGAATCCACCTCTGAAATAGGCCAATGGGTGAGTTTGAGCATAATTGCCCATTTGATGGTTTTGGCGGAAACTTGTAATTTGACTTTTGTGGCTTTATTTTACCGCAACTAGGGGGATGGAGTAGGTGATATGATGAGGTGATGTTGAAGAGATAAGGTGCGAGGATAAGTGTTGGGAGAAGCAGAGGTGTTGCAGAGCAAGTTGGGAAGAAAACACATGGTGGAGGGAAAGTCATGCTTGTTTGACTTGAGTTTGACCAAGGGGTCAAAAACAAGAATGTGGGGGTCAATTGGCTTAAGTGGCGGGGGTCACAATTCATTTTTGACAAGTCTTAGTTTAGGTTTGATAAGGACTTGTTTGTAACTTTTCCAAACTTGAGGGCCATTCACGTAATTTTCTCAAAGTTAATACAAGGACCAATATTGACAAGCTTCAAAAGTACAAGGACCAGTTTGACAATTTCAAATTTTCCAGGACCAAACTTGACAATTTTGAAAGTTCGGGGACCTTTTCGCCTTTTACAAAAGATTTATTCAAGGACTATTTTGACAAATTAGAATATTTCGGGGACCTTGAATAAAATTTCTCTTTATTTAGATTTACCAGGGACCTGCTTTTTGACAACTTTTGAAACTTGGGGACTAAAGCGCCAATTATGCAAATTTGATATCGTTTTCACCATAAAACACTTGTTTTGATATTTTGCATTTAAAACACATAAACACTTATTTGTGATATTTTATCGGTTTGATACATTTCGAGTGTTTTCGGATGCTTTTTGCGACTCTTTCAATTACTTTTCCGATTCGAAAGATCCCACTTGAGAAAATGATGAGTATTTAGACACTTCATCGGAGAAAACCTTATTCCCCATTCTTCCATGCATCGGAATGTAAATAATGGGGCCTCCACAAAATTCTGGCACGATTCTTGGAATGGTAACTCTCCTTTTAAATTCCAATTTCCACGTCTTTTTCGTTTGGCTTTGAATAAGGATTTTTTGGTTCGCGATTGTTGGAATAATGGCTGACACATTGAATGGGTTCGCAACGATTTAAATGGCTCCAATGCTTCTCAATTGGCTATCCTTCAAAACTCTCTTTCTGCAATTACTCTCAACGATTCTGAGGATGCGTGGGTTTAGACTATTGATTCTCCCTCTTTCTCGGTTAAAAGTGCTCGCTGCCACATTGATAGGGGTCTCCTTCCCCAAGATGGTCCTGAAACTAGATGGAACAAGCTCCTTCCAAAAAAATATTAACATCTTCATTTGGAGGGCTCTTCGTGATCGCCTCCCTTCTAGATGGAACTTAAGCCGAAAGGGATTGGAGGTGAATTCTCTGACCTGCCCGATTTGTGACAAAGGGATTGACTCTATTCATCACACATTTTGGACTTGCTCGTTAGCCTCTACCGTTTGGTCTTGTGTATTCAAATGGTTGGATCTTCAGCCCCCCATAGTCTCGAGCTTGAATGGGTTATACTCATGGATTGACGGTATTCACATGTCGCCTACCAAGAGAGCCATCTTGGATGTCATCAGTGGTGTTGTTCTTTGGTCCTTGTGGAGTTTTCGTGTAATGAGACGATTTTTGGTATAGATCATCAAAACGCAACTTATTATTTGACAAGATTGTCGATTACTCCTTTAGATGGCATTCCTCTAGATGTAAATTGCATTTCATTTCATGGAACAATTGGATTCAAAATCCTTTAGTGGTTTACTCCCTGTAATTTTTTAATGACTTGCTAGTTTAATAAAATTTTGTTGTTAAAAAAAATATAATGATGTTAAATATTAACATTAATATTGATGAAAAATTAGCTGTGCTTAAAAACGAACATGTAATTACACTTACTAGATTGTAATAGTTCACGTAGTATTAAAATCGTACATCAAAAGTCACAAACATATTACGAGGAAAACATAAAGAGAATATGGCCTATTTTATGAATGATGAGACAACTAATGACTTCAAGTACAAACATTTATGAGGTATATAAATGTAGTCAGTTTCGTCATTCGGTTTGAATGATGGGTAATATTAATAATGTTTGAATGGCCCAATGATTTTTAGCGAGGTGCTGATTTGGTGTAATAATAAGAAGAAAAGAGCCATGATATTTAAAGTACGATTTTGAAAAAGCATATGATTCGGTTAGATGGGATTTTCTTGATGACATTCTTCACAAATTTGGGTTCGGTTCTAGGTGGCGCGAATGGATAGCAGGTTGTCTTAAGTCGTCTACAGGTTCGGTTTTTGGTAAATGGGAGCCTGACCAAGGAATTCCGTTTTCAAAACGGTCTTCGTCAGGGTGATCCACTCTCTCCTTTTTTTGTTCTTGTTGGTTATGGAATTCTTACATATCTCATTTTCTAATGCCATACAACAAGGATTCTTTAAAGGTGTGGGTATCGGTAATCATCAGAATATTTTGATTTCACATCTTTTTATGCAGATGATGTCGTTTTTATTGTGGAGTGGCAAGATAAAAACTTTAAAAATATCATAAGTATTTTGTAGTGTTTTTATCTTTCTTCGGGTCTTCGAATTAATGTGCATAAGTGTAGTTTGATGGGCGTAGGTGGGGTCTCAAATGATGAAGTAACGAGAGTAGCTAGATTGATTGAGTACGAGGCTGCCGAAACTCCATTTAAATATTAGGAGTTGTGGTGGGAAATCGTATGTCTCGTTCCTGTGCTTGGGATCAGGTAATAGATAGAGTAGTCTCTAGACTTTCAAATTGGAAGGCCCGGACTTTGTCTATAGGTGGTTGTCTCACTCTTATTAAATCGGTGCTCGGGTCTTTACCAACTTATTATTTTTCATTGTTTAAAGTCCCGAGTTTGGTGTTGAAGAGACTTGAATCGTTGAGGAGTTGTTTCTTTCGAAGGGCAAATGATCGTGTTAAGAAGATGGCGTGGGTTAGTTGGGATAAGGTCTTGGCGAATAAGAAGAAAGGAGGTCTCGGGGTGAATAGTTTCTTTGCGATGAATAGAGCTCTCTTATTTAAGTGGGTATGGCGATTTAAAATTCAAAAAGACGTACTTTGGGTGAAGGTGGTGAAATCTATTCATGGGGACAATGGTGGCATGGACAATCTTGGTAGTAACTCTCGTTCGTCAATGTAGATAGAGTGTTTGAAAAGTGTTGCTCAGTTAAAGAAACAAAAGGTAGACATCATGTCTTTTGTTCACAAAGACGTTGAAGATGGAAAAGATTCGCTATTTTGGCATGATCCTTGGTTGGAAGATGTTTCTTTAAATTATAAATTTCCAAGAGTTTATGCTTTAGAGGATAATAAACAAGCTTCAATGAGTGCTAAGTTAAATATGGGTCTTTGTGCCTCTTTAAGAAGATTGCCTAGAGGAGGAGCAGAGAATTTTCAAATGGATAACCTAAGACACTTGGTGGATGAAGTTGCTCTTTCTAGTAAGTCAGACACTTGGTTTTGGGCGATGGAGGCTTCTGGTTTGTTCTCGGTAGCATCGACTAGACGGTATATTGATGATATGTTGTGTGCTTGGGAAGGTACGCCTACGAGGTGGATCAATTTGGTGGAAATAAAAGTTAATGTTCTCACTTGGAGGTTATCATTGAATAAGCTTCCGACTAGGTTCAATATGTCCTTGCATGGTATGGATATTCAGTCCATCTTTTTTCCGATTTGTGAGAGGAATGTGGAGCATTCAAATCACATGTTCTTCTCATGTATATTTTCTAGAGAGATTTACGAAAGAATTTTCAAATGGTGTCGTCTTTCGATCGTAATGTTCTCTTCATACAATGATTGGCTTACGTGGTTCAATTCTCTTAAGTTCCGAAAAGTGGTTAAAGCCTACTTGGAAGGCATCTTCTTTGTTACTTGGTGGCTGATAACGCTACACGCGTCGTTCGGGGTCAAGGAAACTTCCTTTTCTTCGAGCAAGTTTTATAACACCCTAGGCAGTGAACCTAATCGTTGTAGTGTAGTAATTAGGGTAAGCCACGGGTATTGATATCGTTCTCTGGGGAATAGGAATGCTAGTGAGAAGTTACTACGCTAAGGTTGAGGTTGAGGAAGATTATTTTGTATTTTTATATTTTTTAGAAATGGAAAAGGTGAATCTCGGGTATTGGATTTGGGGTTGGTATTGCTACCGATTACTCTACTATTATCTAATTATCTAAGCTAAGGTTGTGATAGTCTATGTCTAATTGATGTGTACTGTATGATAGTTTAAAGATGTGTTTACTTAGGTTTTACTACTCCTTAATTATCTCCTATTGATGGTTGATTTGTCACGTCCTTATTCCTAGTTGCGTTGTGATTCTAAGGCTATAGGCGTGCTTGTTTCCCTAACTCTTTGAAATTACCAAAGGGTCTTGTTTACAAATCCTCTAGTGATTTATAGACGCCTACTCTACGGTTGTCCTTGAATACTTTATCCTACAATTACCTAGATAATTATATTTTAAAGTTCACAAAGAAAAGTCAAGCATTAAGTACACAACGAATAATCTAGCGCACTCTAGATCATTAGTCAACTAAGATAAGTATCAACCAATCAATATTCAATAATTAAGTTTCATATTTCCTAAGCAAACACACAAATAAATTAGCCGGACATGGAGAACATGCAAGCATACACACAAATAATCAAAGACATAATTAAATTAATGAAGTAAATACTTATCTTGATGTATAATAGGGTTTAGAACCCTAAAATATCGCACAAGAAAGCCTTGGTTCGGTTTTAGGTTTTACCCAAAAGACTACACACAAAACCGAAAAATTCGGATTCTATATATAAGATTACATCGACGACGCCACCTTATGTTTCGTGGCGCCGCCGTGTCGCCGTCATTAAGGTTTCGTCTTGGCCACGTAAACCTTGCGACGGCGTCACCTTATGACCGTGACGCCGTCCCCTTCACTCGACGCCGCCTTGGTCGCATCTAGGCCGTCCCGAGTAACGACGGCCTACTCCTTTAGAACCCGACGTCGTCCTTGAAAACATGCAATTTCGCCCGACCCGTCGCAAAATTCCTTCCCGACGGCGTCGCAGATATGCTTGATGACGCCGTCGCCTTATGTTTCAATGACTTTGAGTGTCTCGATTCGACTTTGGCCATTTTCTTCAGATATTCGCGCCTTTTCGTCCAAATAAGCATCATTCCAAGATTTTGCCTTCAAGAGACCTAAAAGTGAAAAGGAACGATATTAAGCAATAACGGATCTGAAGTGATCGAATAAGGGCTTAAATGACCCCTTAAAAAGGTACCTTTTAAAACCTTATCAAATATCCCTACACTTGGTATTTGCTTGTCCTCAAGCAAATGTGCTTTAGCCAATTAATTTATAAGTTGGGGTCACAAGCATTCATTCAAAACGGTCCACAACACATATAAGCCCCAAAAGTCATAACAAGCACGGAATTACATACTAGCACCTCACATGGGGTGTTTGGATACTCACATCTCTCTCGGTGTATATATGAAATATAACAAATCGGAAATGAAAGATAAACACTCATTAACCGGTCCTAGTACATAGATTACCATAGGCTTGAGAATAGATCAAACCTCCGCCGCTTGGCGTAAGCACCTAGGAAAGACTATCAAAGAGGTCTTTTAAAGGGTTGTAATGTTAGGCTTACGGTAGGAAATGAAGGGTTTGGTGGGATAGGCTATTTAGTGGTGGATAGTCAAAAATCTCTATGTTGCAAGTATACGAAGAATGGCGTTGCTAAACCAAGACTCGACACTCTAAAACTCTAGGCAACGAAAATAAACAAACATAATTTAAAAGATAGATGTAGGATGGTAGCCCGTATGGTTGTTTTTTTTTTTTTTTTTTTTTTTTTTTTTTTTTTTTTTTTTTTTTTTTTTGTGCATACACTTTTACTCTACCATCCTCTACGGTACATCAAAATGATAGGGATTTATAGACACATCCCTACACTTGAGTTTTATTACTCTAACACTAATTTGACCCGAATTGAAAAGATCAAAACACTTGGAGTACATTATTATGCAAACAAAGGGAATTTGAGTTTAACGTTCTCTTCCTATATTTCATAAACTTTAACTTTTCCCATGAATCCCAATCATCCCAAAATCAGATACAAAGGATATGACTCGACTTAGCAACTCATGCAAGCAACCGGATAATTGAACTAAGGGTTTGGGTGACAACATAAATTTGCACTAAAAAGTGAGTGCAATAAAGGTAGGCTAAGGCGATTTGGGTGTATATTTGGGGGTGGGGTGTAAACAATGCTCTTCATTGATATCCGGAAAACCGAAACATCACGAGAACCGCGAAAAGGATAGGCTCGAGGGGTTAACTAGGGTATCGTGTACTAAAGATGAGTACAGCGCAAAGGGTGTGGGGAATTACTCAACCGATATGGAAGAAGTAATTATATTACGTATCAAACAAGGGTTTATCCTAATGCCTCTTATCATTTAGTTATTCCTAACTACACAAGTGTAGTCTCACTAGCGATCTCGGAATGCATCACAAAACAAGTTCGGAATCTAATATACTACCGGTTCACACTCTAAGCATTAAAGATGAATGCTTTAATTCCTACTAATCTAAGGGCGATCCTCACATTTTGGGTGGAATTTAGGTGGTAAGGTTTTGTGCTAGTCATGCAACTTCCTATCCATGAGACGCTTTTGTTAAGACTAATGGCCCACTCTTATACGTCATGAAAAATTTTAAATTTGGCTAAAATTACCCTAACCTACATTTTCTCATGGTTTATTACACAAATACACTTGGACAAAGCAAATAGTCAAGGATAAGCATAGTTTCAAAGTTCCGCTTTATTTTCCCTCCCTACACTTAAACCGAACATTGTCCCCAATGTTCCCGAAGTATCAAAGTTATGATAATAGAAGGTAATTAAAACGAAGAAACTAATACTCCCCGATTAGCTCGGTAGGATCCGTAAAAGTGGTGGTTAAATCTTTTCCAAGAAGAGTTTTTTGCGTGAAAGGCTCCTTCCAAACTTGTGTAACTTCTTCTTGACAAACTAAACCGCACACTAGAAGAAAACAAACGAAACCTTCGCGTAAAATCGGCGGTAATAATATACATAAGACTCGATTTAAACTAGGATATAATGCTTGTGGAATGGATGTTTACGTAATTTGTTTTGAAAGTTAAGATCCGAAAATTCCAAAATTTTACAAGTAGCTCGAAAACGAGAAAAGTAAGTCGATGTTTTATTCCTTCTCGACGCCGTCAGTTGCAATCTGACGCCAAGTTATCCCGACAAAAGCGGTCTGCGATTTTACGGAAAAATTCGGAAAATTTGCATCTTTAGAATCGGAAAAACTTCGCAAAAACATCCATTATGACTCGATACAAGCATTTGACTCGAACAAACAAACATATATATCTTTTAGTTAATTGTTATTCTCATGTTCACGCTTCTTATGAAAACGTGTAATCCTCCTACACTTATCCTTTATGTAAAATACCTTTATATGTAATTAAGACGAGGTTAAAACAAAATAAAGCATTTTACAAATTCAAACATGAGGACAAACAATTAATAAAAGATATATGACACTAACAAGCAAACAATTAAGCATGGGTTGCCTCCCACGAAGCGCTTTTCTTTATTTAAGAGTCTTGTAGCTAGACTCGTAGTCCTACTCCCACGCTTTTTGCATCACCGCCCTCTTGACGGTCTCTATCGGGGGTTCCATGTTGTAGAAGTGTCCCATGATACTCCTTTCTAAGAGTTCACCCTCTCCCACTCGGTCCTATATTTCGGTCCTAAATTCAAACAATCTTTATAGAACCCGAAAAGCTTAGCCATAACATAATCTACTCCTTTTTCCCTATCCTCATCATTCCTCGTAATAGACCGACAGTTTAAGTTCCTTTTCATCATTGGAGTGATGAAAACTTCTCAATCTTAAACGGCATTTGGTAGGCTACGTCGTCGGTCTCATCCTTGAATCGCACTACTCCTAATGATGGGTCATAGGTCATCCGGTGCTTTCTACGAAGGTTTTCCTAGAATAACGGGACAAGCTAGTGGTCTATGGCCGTGCTAATATCTTCCACAATTATGAAGTCCGTAGGAATGTGAAACTACCTACATAGACGGGCAATCCCTTAACTCTACCAAGAAAATTACACTTATCACTAGGATTATCGAGGTCTTGCCTAGTTGGGATAGGCTTCTTCATTATCCAATTGTAATAGGTGCTAGTCATTATGTTAATTGGGGATTTACGATCAATGTAAGCCTTTGCCACAAAAGGTGTCCTATGCAACATGGTATGCTAAGATTCCAAGGGTTCCCAAACTTGATTCTAGGGCTTTTCCTAACATACATGCGACGGAGGTCACGCACTAAGTGAGGGTGGCGGATAATTCCTCTTCCGTAGGAAATTTGTTGAAATAGTCATTGTCTACTTCATCTTCTTCCTCGGTGTTTCATCTTCAACAAATGGTCTTCTTCGTCATCTGTTTCATCCGTTCCACTAAGGCGATGGCATTGACGAATTGGACGTGCTTAATAAGCTTGCTTGGATCCTTAATTTCTACACCGAGGCTCGGAGTCGAGATAGCACTAACCTTCCTATCACTATTTATGGCTTTCAACAGTTGTCTATCTTCCTATCCATCTCGGCTTGTTGATGGTTAAAGTGGTCCGAGAGCTTAGCCATTTGGGTTTCTTGGGACGCAACTATGTTTTGCAACATCCCTTCAATACTGCTGGTTAGGACGTTAGGTGGGGCCACAGAAATCATTGAGGTGAATTTTGGTTTGTCCCCAAGAAAGTCGGCTTGTTTTTCCATGCCTCCCGGGTTTCATTGAAATTCCTAGGTCCCAAGCGCTAGGAATCTTCCTCCTGCTCCATTATTACGCGAGGATGCGATTCAACGGAAGCATGTTCGGGATAGGGTGCTAGTCTTGGCGTGTTATGAGGATCACAAACGGCCGCACGAAGAGGAAACTTTGTTTATATGGCGCGAGAACTTAGGATTCTCGTAGGAACTCATGAGGAATTTGACTTGATCTTCAAGTTCGATCATCCTACGGTCGGAGGAGGCAAGGAGATTGCCTTGACGGTTTTGGGAAGTTCACGGGGTCATCCCAACTTCGTTGTCATAGAGGCAAGGTCCTCTATTATTTCCCATGATTCTTCCGCGGTGAGATCACTAAGTTTTCCACCGCCGCTTGGTCAATGGATCGCTTAGTGGGAAAGTTGACATGATCATAAAAGATTTGGACTGGAGCCAAAGATCAATGCCGTGATGAGGACTTTATGAAGTAAGTCCTTGAATCGGGTCCATGCTTCAGAGAGATTCACCTTGACGTTGTTGGAACATCAAGATGTCATTCCTAAGCTTAGTGGTTCTCCCTGGGAAAAATTGAGCAAGGAAGCGAAGTAAGATCATCCCAACTTGAGATGGATCCGCGGAAGTCGCTCAAGCCAATTACTAGCTTGGTCCCGTAGAGAATTGGAAGAGACGCAAGCGCGTGGTCTCCCGAGTAGTAGCATCAAGGTCGATGGAATCGACAATTTTGAGGAAATCCTCGATGTCGATTTGGATCTTCTAACGAAGTCCATGGAATGCACATCCGCTTTGCACCAACCGGATGGTGTCGGATCGCAGGTCGTAGATTGGGCTTGTCCGGAAGCTCAATGGTGTTCCTATAACCTAGGTGGTTTGGTCTGAGTACTCACCAAGAGTACGGGCTCTTGGCGGGTCGTTTGGTGGCGGGTTGATGGTGGTGGTTGGTTGTCACCTTCCATGGTGAAAAGTGATGGGTGTTACGAACAAAGGTCACGAAGAAGGGGATAGACCAAGAGAAAGCTAAAAAATGAGAAAAATTTACTTGATAGGAATCAAGCAAAGAAACCTAAACGGGTGGACTACTAACTAGCTATTCTATTCCCAGCACGCGCCAAAAACTTGATAACGCCACACGCCGTTCGGGGTCAAGGAAACTTCCTTTTCTTCGAGCAAGTTTTATAACACCCCAGGCAATGAACCTAATCGTTGTAGTGTAGTAATTAGGGTAAGCCACGGTATTGATATCGTTCTCAGGGAATAGGAATGCTAGTGAGAAGTTACTACGCTAAGGTTGAGGTCGAGAAGATTATTTTGTATTTTTATATTTTTTAGAAATGGAAAAGGTACTAATCTCGGTATTGGATTTGGGGTTGGTATTGCTACCGATTACTCTACTATTATCTAATTATCTAAGCTAAGGTTGTGATAGTCTATGTCTAATTGATGTGTACTCGTATGATAGTTTAAAGATGTGTTTACTTAGGTTTTACTACTCCTTAATTATCTCCTATTGATGGTTGATTTGTCACGTCCTTATTCCTAGTTGCGTTGTGATTCTAAGGCTATAGGCGTGCTTGTTTCCTAACTCTTTGAAATTACCAGTGGTCTTGTTTACAAATCCTCTAGTGATTTATAGACGCTACTCTACGGTTGTCCTTGAATACTTTATCCTACAATTACCTAGATAATTATATTTTAAAGTTCACAAAGAAAAGTCAAGCATTATACACAACGAATAATCTAGCGACTCTAGATCATTAGTCAACTAAGATAAGTACCAACCAATCAATATTCAATAATTAAGTTTCATATTCCCTAAGCAAACACACAAATAAATTAGCCGGACATGGAGAACATGCAAGCATACACACAAATAATCAAAGACATAATTAAATTAATGAAGTAAATACTTATCTTGATGTATAATAGGGTTTAGAACCCTAAAATACCGCACAAGAAAGCCTTGGTTCGGTTTTAGGTTTTACCCAAAAGACTACACACAAAACCGAAAAATTCGGATTCTATATATAAGATTACATCCGCGACGGCCACCTTATGTTTCGTGACGCCGCCGTGTCGCCGTCATTAGGGTTTCGCCTTGGCCACGAAAACCTTGCGACGGCCACCTTATGACCGTGACGCCGTCCCTTCGCCCGACGCCTCTTGGTCGCATCTAGGCCGCCCGAGTAACGACGGCCTACCTTTAGAACCCGACGTCGTCCTTGAAAACATGCATTTCGCTTCGACCCGTCATAAAATTCCTTCCCGACGCGCCGCAGATATGCGATGACGCCGCCGCTTTATGTTTCAAAGACTTTAGTGTCTCGATTCGACTTTGGCCATTTTCTTCAGATATTCGCGCCTTTTCGTCCAAATAAGCATCATTCCAAAGATTTTGCCTTCAAGAGACCTAAAAGTGAAAAGGAACGATATTAAGCAATAACGGATATGAAGTGATCGAATAAGGCTTAAATGACCCCTTAAAAAGGTACCTTTAAAACCTTATCGATGGCACATATGGTGGTTCCGCAACAAGATGATTTTTAAGTCCAAGCGTCCGAGAAAAGATGTAGTTTTTATAGTATTGTTTCTCAATCTTTTATGTAGTGTAACTCGAGAGCTGAACGTAATCTCGCTTGGTTAGATTGGATCAAGAGTCCTTTACTTGTAATTTTGTAATCTTCTTGATTCTAGCTTTTTGCTAGATCTTTATAAATAAAATTCGGCCGTTCAAAAAAAAAAATCAATAATGTTTGAATGAACGTAGTAATGTGATGAAGAGAGTTGGTGGTAGCGGTAATTGATATCTATAAATTGATGTGAATTTGATGAAACAAATGAGTTTATTTTAATTGATTAATTTGTGGTTGAAAATTTGAAAAAGAGGGTGGTGGCAATGGGGGAGAAAAGGTTGAAAAATATATTGAGTTGATGTGTAAATGTAGGTGTGCATGTTTAAATGTGTTATTAGGGTGTTTGGATAAGAAATGAGAAAAAGATGAAAAACCTTTGCAACTAACGAGGTTTTTAGTGAGTGTTGGAGTTTTGGACTGTAAGAGAGTGAAAGACGTGATGTTGAGGACTAAGGGTGCGCTTTCCCAGATTTTAGGACTATATCCGTAATCCGCCTGAACTAACAATGTAATTTACACATTATTTTATTAATGAAATTGTTTCACGTAAAAGTATATCGGTAAGTGACTTGCACAAAACAAAAAAACATGTATAACTGAAAATTATTGCTCGTCGAACATGTTAATTAAATAATACCGCTTCGCAAAATGCAGATACGCTGCTAGTGATTTAATTTTTCTATTTATAAACGTGATCAACCTAACTGTTGATGAAAATTCAATGATATGATAATCTTCAAAGACTAATTTGAAAAACAGGATAAAGTGTTGTTAATTTGATGAAAAAGGAGACATCTTTAATAAAGTAAAGTGTGGATACCTTCATCACCATCCTTTTTGTCACATAATGAAAAGGCACGATATGGACGTGACAATGGATTCCTTTAATTATGTACATGTCTCTTTATGAATAAGACTGACTTACGAGCTGGGGCGAACCCAAGATGTTAAGTTAAACAGAGCCGAACTACTAATCGAGCATTAGTTTAACGGAAAGATTGTGTTTGAGTCAATATACCTGCGCTTGCCTCATCTTGACATTTGTTTACATAGTGATTCACCTCCGAAACCCATGAAAGACGGAGACTTTGTGGAATAAAAGCTCAGCCATCCAGCCTTGGCTCATGATTCTCCAATGCCTAACCAACAAGAGAGGAGGATTTATTCCTCGCGTAGAATTGAATGATACCGACGCTAAAAGACACCCTGCATCGCTGCTCCTCCAATCTACACATTGTAAAAAGACCGAACTTACGGTAAAATTATAATAATATATATCGCACAAAAAATGAGCTTTTTAATCAATCATAGCCTAACACCATAATATAATGTTAGTTAAGTTATTCGTTTTATATTTTTAACAAAATATCGATATGAATAAGATGGGCTAACTGCAAAAACTATAGGCTCAATAATTACTTAATAAAATGTGTTGATTAGAGGTGGCTTAGCACTCACTAGTCACCCTAATAGCTCCGCCTCTGACCAAGAGCGTTTTGTGTGTTATCACCTTGCGTTGGAGCATTATTATACTTGCATCACCAACGTGCGTGCTACTCTAATTTTTTGTATGAGTTGATGGCAGAGTCACCAAATTGTGGTGAAAAAAACCAACCCAAACATTACCATCGTATGTTTTACTTAAAAAATACAGAAATAATAGATTTAAATACTTATTAATTTACCTATAAATACGAAAATACTCTTTATTTTTATTTGAGAAGACATTCCTTTTCATTATCGAAATAGACATTTCTCATTTCTCACATCAAGTGGATTCTGATGCATTCATATTAACATCCCCTTCGAGAGAAGAAGTTAATGGCATCAATCAAGAGTGGTTTAGAATGCGACATTGATGCTTGTAAATAAACAAAGTGAAAGGTCGCGAAATAGAAGAAGCGTGGTATCTAGAAACACAAAAACACTGAGTGTTTAAGTGCTAATAATCGTCTATTGGCCGCATATTTTTCTGAAAACACAATGTCTGATCGTAAATTTTTTTATAATAAAATAAATTTTTTAATTTAGTTAATAAATTTAATGTATTTATTTTTGTTAAAAAAATAATAAATTTGGTGATTGATTTGATAATCATTACTGCGAATGTTTGATAGATAATCAAATATTTGTAGTAACGTTGAGGTGACGATGCATGTCCTAATTGCAAAAGTGTGGATATGCACTTTTTAATTTTTTTGACTGTTTGATCACATATATATTTCAATTTATAGGTTGATAATATGGCATATGATTAGACTACACGTATCCATACAAAGTAAAGGTGAGTGAGTTTATAGTGAGTATGAAACTCACGAGTGCATATTAATGTGGGTAATCTCACTCACTGGTGAATGAACCGAAAAAAGACTCACAATGGTGAGTGATTCATCACTCGGTTTGTGTGCAAAGTTTTTATTATTTATTTGGTTTATGAGTGTATATGAGGTTTATTTGTATAAGGTGGGTATTTAATAAACAGGTTAGGGTGATGAAATTGATAAGGGTGAATGGTGAGTTGATTGTGAATGAAAAGTTGAAGAGAGAAAGTTGATGCGATGCTGAGGTGAAAGATGAGTGAGTGTGTTTTGTGGTGAGGGATAAGAGTTTAGCGTTTTTAACCTTCTAGCTTGATCTATCCACCATTATGGCTCTAGGATAATCAACACGAATTTTATGTATAGGATCACGCTTTGATTTTCTTAAACATTGCAAGTGTAAGAGTTTGATATGATAGGTTACATAATTTCATGCCATCAAAACAAAGACCCGACAGTGACATGTGAAAGACATCCATACACGTGGACGGTGGAGAACCACTATGTCCATCCATTCTCCGCTATAAATTGAGCCCGTGATCATACCATCAAAGTCACCAACAAGATTACTGTATACATAATCTTAAATCTTTTAAACCAACCTTAACTATAATCATGTCTTGCTGCAATGGAAAGTGTGGTTGTGGATCAAGCTGTTCTTGTGGCAGCTCTTGCAAGGGGTAAAGTAGTGTACATCTTGTATTAAAACATGTGTTTGCTTAACTTTTTTATATGTACCTACAAGGCTACAAATATTCAGATTAATTCTTTTCACACATTTTCATTTGGACAATCAAATTTAGACTGAAAACTTCTTAGAAAGCAAACTTGTAGTACGTTTATGTTTCTTTTCTCATATAGTGTGTTAACAAGAATTGAATATTTGTTTGTAGATGTGGGATGTATCCTGACATCGAGGCATCTACCACTGCCACCATGATCGTTGATGGTGTTGCACCAAAGAAGATGTAAGTATATACTAGTAGTACATAAATTACTATATAGATTTATTTTGATGGTTTTTATAAAAGTTACAAACAATATCTGATTTATATTGTAGGTATGATGATGGAAGTGAGGGAAGCTTTGTAGCTGAGGGTGGACATGCATGCAAGTGTGGAGCAAACTGCAAGTGTGATCCTTGTAATTGTTAAGTTCAATTAGTTAAGTGGATATATGATCATATGAAAATGATCATAAATAACTATATCCATGTCTTATTTCGTTGTGTGGTTATGTCTCCATGTTTATGTCTAGTGTTTGTTCAAGCTAAATAATAAAAGAACCTTGCTTGACTACCTAACCCTTGCTTGGGGTTAGAGAGAATGGGCTTAGGTTTATGTTTGTTTCATAGCTACTATAAATGGTGGTTTGGTAGTACATGTTAGAGAAAAGGTATGAGTATGGAGTATTTCAAAAAAAATATGTTCAATTGATATGCAACATGATATGTTGGAACAAAAATTGACATGCAACATGATATTGAATGCATATGATCTCCTTAATTCAATTATGGTTCTTGTCTCAAGCTATCTTCTATTAAATAGGATCATGATCTGTATTTATGTTCTTAAAGTGGTTTTTATTATATTAACAGTAGAATTATTCATTGAATCAAATCAATAATGCATGGGTAAGTAAAATTTGGTACTTTTTAATGAAAGGTTGGCTTTTATGAATGGGAATGCAAATCATTGTCGCCTAATGTAACACAAGCGATTACAAAATTGTTAGTTACAAGATTTTTCAGTTAAAATAGAGTAAACTGGGAAATTAAATATAGCATGGGGTATTGGGGTTTGTTACAACTAAACATTGTTATCATAAATTTTTAGAAATCATCATAATTTAGTAAAAGTTAAATACAATACATCTTTAAAGATTATCCATGTAAATTTTATTGCATTATTTTTGTTATCTTCTAAAAATCAAATACCTCTCCTGAAAAAATTAATCCCAAACACACTCATTCATTTCATGTTCTTCTTACTACATCCACTCTACCTCCACCACCACCAAATACGTAAACCCCTCAATAAAATTCACTTCCAGCAACCCAAAATAGCAAAACCCGTCACAAAATACCTAAACATGTCAGCATAAAATTAAATCATTTATAATAACCACAAAATACCTAAATTCGTCATCTTCTTATCACCACCTCCTCCTCCACCACCAACACCCATCGCTACCTCTACCTCAACCACCTTCATCACCACCGTCATCCGCCACCTCCACCAAATAACATGGTGGTCACATCTTTGATGGCTTGATGAGAGTGTTTAAAGTAATTTTGTGAAGATGGGTCTTTGACTTTTATTAGGAGATCGATATATACCACTAAAATTAAAACTCAGATATTTCCCAAAATACACGACGCATAACGCAAAGCCCAAGTAGCGTGTTTGGGTATATACGCAAATACGCAGTTTTAGCAGATATATGAATCGCCTTTATTAAATACAAAAATAATCGAAAATAATTTATATCGTTAGTCTTTGATGATGTAATGTGTTTAACTTTACTAACTAAGAATGAGATTGTCAAAAATTTGTAACAATAATGTATTGTATTTCGTGAAAAGTAACAAACCATATTGATAAATTTTGCTACTTGCTTTCTAAAATATAAAAAATCACAAAGTTTATACGAAAAGAAAGAGAGCTTATACAACATGACTTTTGGTCTAATGATACCAATAATTCGGTTCTAAGATATTTTTAGGTTGTTAAAAGTGTTTCCTTGGGAATATTTAAGTGGCCACTTAATAAGTAAAATGTACTGTAGATGATGATACGACTGACTTTATCAAATTGTTTAATGAAAATATCTATATGTAGTTTATTTGGGAACTCTATCCGAGATGCTACTATATTTTTTCGTCCCATATTAATGTTCGCGTTTGACTTTTTAAGTCTTTCTTTTACGACTTTAACCTTAAATATTTTTCTCATGTTATATAGATGAGATAAAATAATACGTATTGAAAATACATTTAAAACTCAATCTATTCATATATTTCAGATCAAATATTATATAACACAACCAAAAATATTTATAACAAAAGCTAAGAAAGAAAGACTTGAAAATTCAAACAGGACATTTAATATGATTTTATGAGAGATACTTTTGTGACGTGTTTTATCTTGCCTTCTAATAATTTATTATTACTTTACTCTACAGTACATTTATCAGGATGGCTATAGGCCAGGTGTGTTTTTGCTGCTGCCACACCCAATGGGCAGTACCTACAATACCCTATGCATAAATTTTGTCCCCAACATTGCTAGGAGCAATTTTGCTTTTACTATGGGCCTAATGAACAGTGAATGGCTATGGGCCAGTTGTTTTTTGCTGATGCCACACCCAATAGGCAATTGCTACAATACTTTATGCATAAACTATGTCACTAAGATTGCTACGAGCAATCTTGCTTTTGCTAAGGGCCTACTTTCTTTTAAAATACTTTGAAAAAATAAAAATGCGTAAACAGTCCCTAATGTTTAACTTGCGTTGCAAAATAGGTCCTGTAGAAACTAACGACGTAAAAAAATTTACATCATTGAACCGTCATGTTATATGTTCTTTACAAAGACAGTCCTACTAAAGGCCGTTACTTAACGATTGTTAAATAACGACATTCTAATATTTTAATTAAAAAGCTTTATATAAAACGCAATGCAACGAAGCATTTCAGAATATACTTTTTTAGAATTGCAACCGCTTAATTATATTGTTCGCGCTTAATATACCAAACATATCTACTAAGAACACGTGTACCGAACGTTAAATAATACTTCAGATGAACAACACCTCACATTGCGAGCTAAAAACCTCAGACAAGACAAACGAGACTTTTAACGTGGGGTTATTTTGACGGTTGCTATAATTTTAAATTGACCCCTAATTTTTTTTGCATTTTTTATTTTTTTTTTTTTTTTATTTTATAATTTTGTTTATATCAAAAACTATAAACCTAAAATGCGAACAAGAATATAAAGTTTAATAAGCCAAACGCTTAAAACCGCCGAAATACTGAATCGAACCGACAAAAATCATGTTGATTGAAAAAGTGAAGTACAAAATAAATATAAAGTACTATGTGACTTTTTACTTTTCCATCTAGTTAATGATTGATCTCATTTTAGTGGGGAAGGCAACCAACAAATTTGTTGAAAATTGGCATCTTCTTTTACTTACTTACGGCTAAAAACCTTAAAAGTTCAAACCATTTACTTGATAAATTATTTAAATGCTATATAAGTGCATTAGCGAGATCTTAGGGCTAATGCTAATGGCAACCGGTTTCGTCAGACCGACCAATGACCCAACCGCGTCCCCCTCCCTCTCCCTAGCCTGACCTTATCCAACCGCGTCGCCCCTCGAAAAAATGAAGTTTTGATTGCCTTGCCGAATGAAAGAATTGGTAATTGAATTTAGCTCAACTTCAAAACATGGGCTAAAGTGTCATATTCTTTGGAAGTGTGAACACAGGGGAAAGACATAGAATTTTAGACATTCTGCCATTCAAGGTCGGAAGTCTTTCATTGAAATATTTTGGAATTCCTTTTCTGAAAAAGAGATTAGGTATTAATGATTGTAAGCAGTTTGTGGATAAATTAAGGAGTAAAGTAAATGATTGAAAAAACAAAGCTCTTTTATATGCAAAAGACTTTAACACATTGCATGGACCCTTTCTTTTATGCAAACATATTGGGCCTCTGTTGTAATGATCCCTAAAGCCATTGTGAGAGACACCGTAAGTGTTCTCACGGGATTTTTATGATGCCAAGGTAAATTGGAGAGGGATAAGGCTAAGATTGCTTAGAAAGTTGTATCCCGCTGGTGGTAATTCAGAAACGAAACAAATAACAAATTCGAAAAGCGAAGCGGAAGCTTTAACCAAATTCAACAGTACTAAACACAAAAGTCTAATTGAAATGTACAAAGAAAATTAATGTCATTGATCTCTATTTATAAGAAACCAATAACCTAACTAACAAATTCTAAACCGACTCAAATTAGAAAACATACCAAAAACTAAATATAAATTTACCAAACGCCCCTTGGAGCTTAAATCAATTTTCTAACAATCTCCACCGTGACTTGAACTCTTCTACATGTTCCAAATCAAATTCAAAATTCCAAACGCTAGAGATACTAGCAACATTCAAAACAAACGACCGATTCCCAAAATACAATCCGAATAAATCGATCCAAAACAAACGCCGATGACTTCAAAATGAACAGTCAAATGTTAACACAAATTCAAAACTTTTACACCCTAAAACCGGTTTCGAGCATTTTATTACCATAATGCCATATTAATTGTTTGACTATAATATTTAAGTGTTCAAAGACTTTTTATAATTGGTTAGTCAAAATGTTTAAGTGAAAAATTAAACCAAATTGTCAAACTTAAGTTATATGTTAGTTAAATGTTTATAAAAGCTATATGTGGCCTAAGTATTAGAAAAATGGACTTGAGGGACCAAATGTGTTTACTAACCAAACTTGTGCCATATTTTAATCAGAACATATCTCAAATGTTCGAGACACTTTATTTTAGTGTGTGTGGAGAGTGACGAGAGACAAAAAAAAGAGAAGGAAAAAGCAAGGAGCTTTGATGATCAAATTGTGGTAAATTAAGGACCCAATCAAAGAGTTTAAGCCTAACTATGTTTCTCAACAAGTAAGTAACTCCTAATATTTGACTTAGTGGCATTTTGAGTTTCTTAAAGATAAATTGGGGGTTTGGGTAAAAAGGGTTTTGAGATAAGTAATGATGATACGGGTTTAGTCCTTTTAATGAATTATGATTAGTTTACTAAAATTGGAGGCTTTTATCATATGATCATGAATTCATGATATGCATGTTAGAGATGAGATGAGTTATGTTAATGGGTTGTGTAAAGCCTCTTCATTTAGTAATACATTTATGAGATATTAAGTATTTATGATGATTCTTATTTAGGAATCAAGAGAATTTGGTAATAACATCATTTGGTAAATAGCAATAGATTAAGGTAAGTAATATGGTTATAACTTGTTATATCAATTCATTATATGGTGTATTATGTGTTGAATGTTCAAAGTGTTAGGTAGTATGGATAATGAGCATTGGACAAGGTGTAGATTTGGCTAGTTAGAAAACTAGCTAAAATAAGTTTGTTAGTCTAGTATATAGAGACTAATTATAGTATGAGATGGATTTTTGTTGATGTTAGCTGATAAAAGTGAATGATTGTTAAGTGTTATGAATGCAATTGAATGGTTGTTAAAGTGTTATGTATGCAAGTGATTGTGTGATTAGTTAATTGGAATTGTTAAAAAGAGAATGTAATGCTTGTTTGATGAGTTGTTTTATGATAAGTGATTGTGTGATTAGTTAATTGGAATTGTTAAAAAGCGAAAGCTTAAGTTTTAGTTGTTGCATGTTTTGTAGGTTTATGAGCAAGTAAGATCTTGGATCTGGGCCATAAGGATGGAAGCGTTAAGTTAAGTGGAAGTACTTGCAATCGTATGTAGGCAATTAGTGGAAGAATGCCATGCGCGAACAAGTTAAACCCCCAATCGAGTCACTTTGTATGAATGTTTTATGTAAGAGTCATTTACACTTCGTTTGCGTAGTGAAAAGGGGTGTTTGGGACAAGGTCCACTTCTACCCATTTTGAGTCAAACGGGTCAAAAATTGTATAAAACCATGTATAAGATGTATTTCCAGTTTTTATGTAATGAATGAAATGAGTTTTCTAGGTTCTATGTGTCTTTATCAAGTGGAAGTGTAAATTTCAGCACCAAAATGTTTCTGAGGTGTTTTGGCCCGTAAAACCCCCAGTTTTGGTCTTCCAGATTTTGGTCATTTTTTAAAAATCATATAGAATCAACTGTAGCTCCGGTTGAAACATGTCATGTATTGTTGAAAAGGTATTTGAGTCTACTTTTTTATGAAAATATTTTTAGAAGTTGGTTTTAAACAAAAGTACATGAGAATAGTTGATTAGTAACAGAAGGTCGGAATTTGGTTATGCACTTGTGCAAAAAATTTGAGTTTGGTTTGGGGCGTTTCAAAAACGGTCAACCAAACAAACGAATTGACTCAAACGATCTTCAAATTAAGGAAACCAACTTTCAAATCTTGAAAAACGAAGATCCAGATTTTCCAAACTGACAAATTCTTGACGATCGAACAAAATTCAAACGACTTATAACCATGTCTTCAAACACCATACCGATCTACAAATTCCCAATATCATTTTCAAATTCTAATGGCCCACTTATTTGATAAGTATTACAAACCAACTTCAAACTTATTATATAAATACCAAACAAATTCAAGTTAATAAATAACTTGACGAACATGCTAATATAATTCAAACGCTACAAATATAATACGGATAATAATCATAATGACCCACGTATACAATAAGGATTAAGGTCAAAAAAAAATAAAAATACCCGAACAAACTACCTAAACCTCATACTAACCAAAGAGATCGAACAATAAATCCCAAAGAGGTACAACCAACTTGCTTAGCTCAGTTGGCCACTAGGGCTCCTTTGGAGCTTGGGGAGGTTTTACCCAGGGTTCGAGTCTCGCAAGAGACAAAAATCCAGGTTTTCCTCCTAGTGCGAAGCCGTGAGTTATAGGGGTTTCCTTTTGCGGGTCTCTCCTAGTGGGTCGGGTCCCGGGGCCTGCCCGTTTGGATGGTTTAACTCGGGGGTCGGATTTCAAGTGTAATGTTGTTCTAAAAAAAGATACTGATCAAACAAGCTTAACAAATGTGTAAAGCTTTTTCAAATATCACAAAACTGACAAATTGTCGAACTCAAGTTATGTGTAAATTGCACAAAATTGAACCAATATTGGCCCAAAATTAAAACTAATTCAAAGATATCCAATGTTGCTCAACTTTAACAAATATATTGATCGGACAATTTATCCCAAATCGATCAAAAGAAAAGCAAAATATGAAGCGACGAGTTTTCACCAACGATTCTTTAATTCCCAATCCAAACACAACTTTTTTTTCTTTTTCTTCATGGCTAAACGAACCGTATTCTGATACCAGTTGTTGGCAATTCAAATACGAAACAAATAACAAATTCAACAAACGAAGCAGAAGCTATATTCAAATTACAAAACTAAATACAAAACCAAAAATTCAATGATACCAAACACAAAAGTCAAATTGAAAGGTACAAAGAAGACTTGTCCTCGATCCTTATTTATAAGAAACCAATGACCTAACTACCAAATTTTAAATCGGCTCAAATCAGAAAATATACCAAATTTACTAAACACTTCTTAGAGTTTAAGTCACTTTTCTAACAGCCAGACTAAAAATGTGGGTGGTTTTGCTCTGAAACTGCTAAGGCCTTGGAATGAGGTTTTACTTACAAAACATTTATGGAATATCATCTCTCAGAAGGACGGTCTTTGAGTCAAATGGGTAAATATTGTGAAGTTAAAAGGCAAAAGTTTTTCGGAGATTAATGCTAAGAATGTAGAAAGATGTACTTGGAAATCTTTGATGGAATTAAGAAGCAAAGTGAGGGCTTTCATAATGCATATTCTGGGCAATGGCAAAAGCACTTCAATGTGGTATGACCATGACTTAAAAAGGCGCGCCATGGTGGTGGAAGGCTTCTCTAAAACGTGAGGCGTGACCTTCACGTTACGAAATACACCAAGGCGTCGACTCTAGATGTGGCATTAGACGAGGCAGGAAAAGGCGCGATAAGGTGCACTTAGGCGTTAGGCGTGGCGAGTTTTTTTTATTCAACTCCATTAAAATTTTCTTAAAAAAATGAAGAATATCACATGTAATGATAGTTTATTAACCTTATTAATTATGTACAATGCTTTTTGTAAATTCGATATATATGAATATGATATAAATATATAAATATTTTCATATTTTGTGTCAAACGCAAAAGCTTCGCCTTGACCATTAAAGCGTAAGGATTGGTCATGCCGCCATGCCACGCCTTGCGTTATTTATAACCTTGCGTGTGACCAACTGCATGATTATGAACCTAGTGAATAGTCTTACTAGTAGAAGTTTGCATGAGACTAGGATAAAGACAAATTGTAGAGTTGTTGAGATGCTTGATAATAATGGGTGGAAATGGCATGCTGACTGGTATGTAAACTCATCCCATGATTACTCAGATTTCAGTCACAAAAATTCAAAATAACAGAGAGGATAGTGTTAAATGGAGAACAAAAAAGGTCAATTGATTGATTTTTACATAAAAATTACTTGGCTAGACTTAAGTGATGATACTCAAAATGTAAAGTGGTGGAGAATGGCGTGGTTTCCTCAATGAAATCCTAGAAGTGAGTTTATTCTCTAGATGGCCATTCAAGAAAAACTCCTAACTCAAGACAGAATGATGAAATGGCATACTAGGGTTTTACTTTGTCTTCTATGCCAAAATACACAAGATTCTCACAACCATTTGTTCTTTAATTGTGAGCTCTTTAAAAAGAAAAGGGATGGTTTTAAATTTTAAGGGAAAAATGAATGCAATTAACCTTCCCACCAATTGGAGGAACATAGTCTCAAGAGTTGCTAGCCTTCCATGTTCCAAGTCTATTTGAAGTATATTGAGAAGATTGATTCAAGCTGCTATGGTCAATCACATATGGAAAGAAAGAAATGATAGAATATTCTCAAATGTAAAAAAGAATGTTGATGTGGTGATTGAAAGTATTACTGAGTAGATTATATTTCACCTTATGGGGCTTAAAGTAAAGAAATCTACTCATGTCCTCAAAGTGGCTGTTGAATGAAATGTGCAGATGTCATTTCTATAAGCTCTTGTTGGACTTTAATGTTGTGGAAAACTAGAAGGGGGGGGGGGTTGAATAGTTTTGCCGATTTTAAGTTAGTTTAAAAAACTTTAGATTCGTTAATATGTGAGATCTTATGGATGTAGAGAAAGTATAGATCTAGTGATAAAGCAAGTAAATAAAGTAAAGCGATGGGAAAGAAAAGACACAACCGATGTATAGTGGTTCGGCTACAAGGACACCTTCCTTGCCCTACTCCACTCCCCAAGTCACCAACTCGAGAGTTCAAGCACTATGTCAACAAACTCCTTCAATTGGCGGAGAAGCCTTCACAACGTTGCTTACACTTTTTCGGGTACAAAGCTAGATACCGAGTCCTAAGCACGGTGGACCAAACCAACACGACTATTACACAACAAATATGTGAAATATCAAATACAAGATCTTTGCTACAGAAATCTTGGAGTGACAAATCAATCAAGGACCCTTGCTTGATGACTTGTAGAATGCTCGTGATCTCGCCTTAGAGAAGGACCTATATGAGAATCACAATAGAAAGAAAGAAGAACAACTCTCTAGATTAAGTGATCTATATGTTAGAAGAGAATGAGAGTGTTTGAGAGATTTAGTAAGAAGAGGGTGAGTTAGAATGAAGAAATGGCTCTCATTTATAGGCAAATTTCTCCTCACGTTTCCACGGATCCCACGGGATCCGTGGACGCCTCTTGCCCATGGGTTTTTGGTTATGGGTCATGGGTTATGGGTTGGTCCATAGGTTTTCTTTAGATTCAATGTATCTAAGTATACATTGTATTTAGCCAACTGGTATGGGTTATGATCCATGGGTTATGGTCCATGGGTTATGGTTTTACCCATCCTAATAAACTATTACAACAAATGCTTAATTACTACATTTTGTATTTAAATGGCTATATGTAAATGCTTTACAAAATAACATGTATCCTTATAATTATACTCAAGATAACATTATATTTGTTATCAACAAAACACAAAGAGATCGCAAAATATTAATAAACGCTTTTACGGTTTATTTGTATTAACAATCTTCCCTTTTGTTGATGACAAAACATAATGTTATAATGAGTAAAACTTAAGAATAGATGTAAGTTTTGAAAGCCCTAAGTTTTACTTCTTCTCCCCTTTTGTCGAAACAAAAAGTTAACCCTGGAAGAAATAAACATAAAAGTGTGGAAAAATTAGTCCACGATCGCTAACTCCCCTCGACGGTAGCTCCCCTAGTTTGGGACGTCAATTGAAGAAAAATAAAAAAAAAATCCTACAAAAAGAAGGGTTAGTAACATGCTTAAATAATCTTGTGATTGCCGACAATCAAGATTGGGAGCCAAGGTATGTAAACAAGGTCTTGTAATAAAACAACAAATTGTAGTGGTATTTATGCCATCTACAAGCATGTAAAAATAAGAACAAGACTTGTTCTTGAAAATAACTTCAAAATAAAAAGTACTAAAAATAGAAAATAGTAGTAGTGATTCCTTCCATGCTTGCTTAAGGTTATGGATGGAGGTTTGGATGAGTAATGGTATTGATGCGATCAAGGATGAGGTTGAGTATGAATCGCATTTCTTCCCTAACTTCTATTGAAATTTCCCTAGTGGATTGGCAATGTTCACAATGTAGGTGATGTGGGTAATGAGTACGGAAATCTTCCGGTTTGTTTTGATTTCTGAGTTGCGGAAGTTGTGGTGGAAAAATAGGAAAATACGGATCAAAGTCCGGAATGATTGGAAGTGGTGGTGGAAGAGAACCTAGAGGTTCTTGTAGTTTAATGGGAGCTAAAGGTGGTGATGTTTCAAGATCATTGAATATTGTGTTTGGAGAAGTTGGAGGTGTCAAAAAGGCTAATTCTTTTTGCTTTGGTTGTGAAGATCTTGATGGAGTCGTAAGGAGTTCCAAAAGAGTGATTTTAGGTGATGAATGATTTGGTGATGAAGTTGGTGTACTCATTGGTGATGAGGGAGGTGCTATAATGGAAGCATTTTGTGGTGAGTTAGTTGATGGTGATGAGCCATATGATAGTTTTCCTAAGCAACAAGATCGGATGTTAATCCGTGCGGATATACTAGAGTTTGATTTTGGTATTTTGGAAGGTGGAAGTACAAAGGTTTGAGTTTCATGGAGATGATTGTTTGTACTAGGTGATTCATCTAAAGAGTTTGTGGATGACATGGTGTATTGTCTTTGTGAGAATGAGATGGATTATGCAAGCATTTTGGGAGTTCTATATATAAAAAAAAAAACAAAGCATTGTAATGAATGCTTGACCCAAAATGTGGATTAAAATCTAATGATTAGATATGAATTTAAGGCATGTGATCATGAGAACACAAGCATTAAGAACATACTCCCAAAATAAAACAAATGTGGATTTTTCATCCAAAGTGAGAAAAATAGAAGGTAAAAAGCGACACGTCTCACGGATCCCACGGATCCTTCCTCGAGGAATCCGTCCGAGCATGAAGGCGGGATCCGTGGGTCCAGTGATTCAGCAAGACAAAATTTTCCTTTTGGAAACATTTTTGCCTAGTGTGCCTATATGCAAACTATTTGGAGTTACGATTATCTCGACCCCAAAAAGAAAAGAAAAATAAACTAGAAGTAGAAAATCATCCTATTGAGATAACCCGAAAACACATATTTAGTACATAAGTACGTAGTTTAGTGTGATCAATGCTCCTAATTCATTTTGCTTAAATGAATGTACCGAAAACACACATTAGTTATGTGTCCCTTTAGCATTCAAAAGACATGAGATGCAATGAAAACGGGTTTTACTTTGTATTAATAATGAAAAGCGATTTGTCCTAGACGAGAAATTGCTTTTGTGAAATTGATACGGGAAGGTATCATCCTTTTAGAAAACATTTTGAAAAGAGGTTTTCTTTGAAAATGTGTATGTAGTTATATGTTTGCAACTTGTAAAAAAAAATAAGAAGGCTATAAGTAGAAAACTTATCTTGGGTTTTGAAAATTCCCGTATTGTTTGTGAGTTGTGCATGAAATAGTGATCCTAGACTCAGAAAGAAGAAGGATAGTGTTTACATACCTTGTTGAGTCAAATAAGTTACGACGTTTGTTCCATTAGACCAAGACCAAGACGAAGTAGGTTGAATTGTTCCCGCTTCAACGGTTTGGTGAGGACGTCGGCTATGTTGTCTTCGGATGCTACCTTCTCAATAGAGATGTTCCCCTTTTAAACATTGTCTCTTAAGAAGTGATGACGAATCTCTATATGCTTTGTGCGAGAATGCAATACCGGATTCTTGCTTAAGTCGATGGCACCTTTGTTGTCACATAGGATGGCTATGTCGCTTAGATGCAATGTTTTGAAAGGCTCAAGGCGCACTAAGGCGCAAAGAGGGGAAAGGAGCCTCGAGTCGAGGCGCATTCCAAGGCGCGGGATTCATGAATGCGAGGCGCACTAAATACATTAAGTTTTTATAACGTATGTGAAAATTTATGTCCCTTAAATAACACAAAATAACATTAAAATACTTAATACATGGCACATATTGCCATTATAAAGATTAAAATGGATCAGTTGTCACTTCTAAAACGAATCAACTCTTTGGCTCGATGACCTATATAGAGATTAAAATCTATAACAGACTAAATATGCTTGTGTCCTACACTTATAGACTTACATCTAACAAAGCTCAAAACTTAACCCAAAATATCAAGCAAGCAATGTATTAATATTCAAGGCACAATGCCACATTTTCAAGATAATATGTCATAAAGAAAATACTTAATGAAACACAGTAACTTCTTAAAGAAAATTTCAATCAATAAAATAAACATAAATCAATTCAAATTTACAAATCATACAAATACTCACCCTATGACTTAAAAGGCCCATGTATATAACTTATAAGCCCAATTTATCTTATCTTAATATTTAGAAAAATGGCCAAAAAACCCGTTACATCTCCAAGGCGCAAAAATCCCAAAGGCGCAAAGGCGCAAAAATCTCCAAGGCGCGCGATTTTTGTGGGATTCATGCATGTTGTGAGCCTCGATCTAAAAAAATCCCAAAGGCTAGAGCCTCGTGGGATTTAGAGCCTAGGCGCGCCTTAGGCGCGATTTTTAAAACTATGCTTAGATGAATGTCGTAGTCAACTAACGCTTGTTTCATCCATAGTGCTTGTTGGCATGCTTTGCACGCGAGACGTGATCGGCCGGTTGTTGATATTGCTAGTGCCATTTGTTTCTTAGAAAACCAAGATGTTAAACAACATCCCATGAAAGTACATACCCCACTTGTACTTTTTCTATCAACGTGATCACCGCATGGTCGAATCTGCATATACAATAGTTTCTACTCCCGTGCCTTAGGATACCATAATCCTAATTGTGTTGTACCTTTAATGTATCTAAATATCCTTTTACGGCTTCTAGGTGTGATGTTTTAGGGTCTTCTTGAAACCTAGCACATAAGCAAACACTAAACATGATATCCGCCTACTTGCGTGAGGTAGAAGACTACCTATCATGCCACGATATTTAGTATTATCTACGGATTCGCCGTCTTCATCTTTTGTGAGTTTGGTGTCGGATGACATTGGAGTCCTAATTGGTTTCGACTCTTCTAGACCGAATTTCTTTAACATCTCCTTTATGTATTTAGATTGATTGAAGAAGATATCATCTTCTACTTGTTTGATTTGTAGACCAAGAAAGAAACTAAGTTCTCCCATCATACTCATCTCGAACTCGTCATGCATGATTTTAGAGAAATCATCACACATGTCTTGACAAGTGGATCCGAATATAATATCATTTACATATATTTGCACTATGATTATATGTGACTCTCTTTCTTAGTAAAAGTGTGTTGTCAACTAACCCCATGGTATAGTTGTGTTTAATTAAAAATGACTGAGTCTATCATACCAAGCTTTTGGAGCTTGTTTAAGACCGTAAAGGGCTTTCTTTAATTTATACACATGTTTGGGTTTTTCAAAATCGATGAAGCCCGGAGGTTAAGCTACATATACTTCTTCATTAATGAAACCATTTAGAAAAGCACTTTTGACATCCATTTGATAAAGCTTTAGATCATTAGCACAAGCATACGCAAGAAGTATTCTTATAGAATCTAATCTAGCCACGGGGGCATAGGTCTCATCAAAGTCTATTCCTTCTTGTTGGTTATACCCTTGGGCAACGAGTCTAGCCTTGTTCCTAGACACTACTCCATTTGCATCTAATTTGTTTTTATAAACTCATTTGGTTCCTACTATGGTTTGATTACTAGGTGGAGGGACAAGTGTCCAAACATCATTAGAAACAAATTGATTCAATTCTTCTTGCATAGCCATTACCCAACTCTCATCTTTTATGGCTTCTTGTGTATTCTTAGGTTCTATGGTTGAAACGAAACAAAACAAGCTACTTTGGTTTTGAACTTGTGACCTTAATGTTCTTTCGTTTAGTTTTCCTATGACCTTATCTATGGGGTGATCTTTGGACTCTTTAATGTTTATGACTTCATCATTTAAAGGTTCTTCTTCATTTATCTTTTTCTTTATTACTATAGCTTCACTTTCTATAATCTCGTCATCGACAAGAGGTGGAGAGGCTTTGGGTGGACTTTCATCAAATTTTGTATATAATGACTCTTCTACCTTCATTGTTTCTTTGTTTAATATGACGTAAGCTTTGCTATTTGGAGAGTAACCTAGAAAGATACCTTCGGTTGATTTAGGATCAAATTTTGTGAGGTAATTTTAGTGTTAAGAATGAAACATTTACTTCAAAAGACTCTAAAATGATTTAACGTAGGCTTTTTGCCTCGGAGTAACTCATATGGAGTTTTACCTAAGATTGGTCTAATTAAGACTCGATTGAGTATGTACGTTGAAGTATCAACAGCATTACACCAAAACTTTTGAGGTATGGATTGTTCATTAAGCATGGTTCGACTCATTTCTTGTAGGGTTTTATTCTTTCTTTCTACTACCCCATTCGATTGTGGAGTGCGTGGAGCCGAGAAGTTGTGAGTAATACCATTAGCGTCACAAAAGGCTCCGAATTGCACTTCATTATCGAATTCCCTACCATGATCCGTCCTAATAGACACTATAGGACTTCCTAGTTGCCTTTAGATCTTTTTGCTTAATATTTCAAAATAATTAAAGGTTTCCGTTTTGTTCTTTAAAAAATTTATCCATGTATACCTAGAGTAATCATCCACTATGACCAAAGTGTAGTAGTTGCCTCCATAACTTTAGATAGCGGGTGGACCAAATAAGTTCATATGTAGTAATTCTAGACACCTAGTTGTAGACACCATGTTTTTAGCTTTATGACTAGAATGGGCTTGTTTTCCTACATTACAAGCATCACAAAAGTGATGTTCATATTTTAACTTAGGTAGATCTCTTACTAGATCTTTGGATGATAGCGATTGAAGAAGTCGCATGTTGGCGTGACCCAATCTTCGATGCCATAAGGTCAAGTATCATCCATAGAGGTAAGACATAGTTTGTCTTTAGGTTCATTACCGATTTTAATGACATAGACCCATGTTTCCTAATTCCTTTCCTATGGTTATGCCATTTTTAATATCTTACTACGGCTTCGGTAAAAGTACATTGCACTTTTATCACATATTTGTCCTATACTTAAGAGGTTAAAGTTTAGGTTTTCTACGTGACACACATCGTTAATGGTTAGAGATTTGTTAGAAACCGTACCTTTACCGATGATTCTACTTTTGCTATTTTCAAACACCACATTACCTCCATTGAAGGATTCATATGTGGAAAATAGATCTCTATTGCCGGTCATGTGCCTCGTGCACCCGCTATCCTTGACCCATTCATCCGGGTCTAGGTCGACCTTTAAGCATACCTAAGACAATAATAAACTCAAAGTTTGGTCCCCATTTTTCATGGGTCCATTAGTGTTAAACATTCCATTCATGTTAAACATGTATGGATGAGATGAGTATGCATTCCATGGAGCAAAGTTTTGAAAAGGAAAACCATTTTGCATATTTGGGTTCCATCCCATTTGATGGTTACTTCTTGGATAAACGTTATTAGGTCTCCTAGATGGATTATGTTTTAAGAAAGATGGAGCTTTGTTTCTTGCAAAAGTAGGATTATATTTTGGAGGTGGTTGTCTAGTGGTGACATGAGTTGGTTTCTTCCTATTAACTATAACAAGCTCGGTTCTAGATGAAGAAGCTACGTTATTACTCGTTGTTACACACAGATCCACGGATCCTGGTCAGACACTAGCCGGTTCCCTTATCAAGGGATCCGTCAGGATCCGCCACAACGATGGTTTGGTTTTTCTAGTGCATTAACAAATTTTGTTTCTTTACTTTCACTAGTTGATGGATCAAGTTGTTGAACACCTAAACCTTTTTGGTTGTTACCGGTTTTAACACCATCTAATATCGTATCTAAAGTGTTCGTACTCATTCTAGCAATTTTAGAATCTAGATAATCAACTAGTGTTTGAAGTTGAACGCAAAGTTCACATTCACCACTTGCTATTTTACCCTTTTCTAAGCGTTTTAGTTTTGCTTTTAATTCTATGACTTCTTTATCTAAACGTTGGTTTTGACTCTTTAAAAGCTTGTTTTGTTAACTAGTTTTAAGCTAATATTGCATAGTTTGTCATATTCATTATGCAATGAGTCGTCATCAGTGATGAACTACTATAGTATTCGTGACATACTCGCCATTTTCCATGAGACAAATTTCTTCGTCCTCCTCGTCGCTCATTCCCACGTGCGCTTCACGAACGCTTTTGATCATCCCGCTTGGGACACTTACTAATAAAGTGGTTTGGGTCCCCACATTTAAAGCAAGTACGATCATCTTTTGGCTTCGTCCTCTTTGCTTTTCCGAAGCCTTCTTATCGCCATATGGTTGTTTGACGATCTTCCCTTTCTTCTAAAGAACTTTTGAAGTCCCTTACCGCCATAGCGCACTCTCGTCGTCACTACTTGAAGAGGAGTTCTTCATCGCTTGAAGCCTTTTTGGCTTTAAGGGCAAGATTTGTGTTTCTCTTTTACCTTTGAGGCTTGGATTCTTTAGCAAGGACAAGCTCAGACTTTTAGGTTGCCTATGAGTTCATCGAGGGTGAGGATTGTCAAATCTTTTGACTCTTTGATCGCCGTCACCTTGGATCTCCACTGATGGAAGTGCCTCAGATATCTCCTAACATGGTTACGGCTAGAAAAGATTCATCAAGTGCTTGTAAAATGTAATAATAGTATTAAAGTTAGCAAATGAATGATCTATAGTTTCCTCATCCAATATTGAAAATTGTTCATATTGTTGAACAAATAAATCAATTTTATTATTTTTAACTTGTTGGTTGCCTTGATGAGTTACAACTAAAGAAGTCCAAATTTCTTTAGAGGTTTTAAGCATAGAAATTCTTTCAATTCCTTTTCGGTAAAGCATTATATAAAACCATTTTGCTTCACTATTTTTAGAAAGCTTTTCTTCAATTCATCACTTAATTTATCATGAGGTATGTTAACTACATTCCTTTATCATCTTTTGAGGTAGCCTCAAAATCGCCTTCAACAATAATGTACCAAAGATCAATATCTTTAGATTTCACATATATTTCGAATCTATTTTCCAATATATAAAACCATTAGTTTCAAGTAGTGGTGGTCGTTGTATAGATTGCCCTTCTTATAATTTTCGAACCCATAGTGATCGAAAAGTTTTAAAATACATTTTTACTTTAAAACTTTTATAAACTTAGCTCTTGATGCCAATTGTGAAAAACTAGAAGGGGGGGGGGGTTGAATAGTTTTTCCGATTTTAAGTTAGTTTAAAAAAAACTTTAGATTCGTTAATATGTGAGATCTTATGGATGTAGAGAAAGTATAGATCTAATGATAAAGCAAGTAAATAAAGTAAAGCGAAGGGAAAGAAAAGACACAACCGATGTATAGTGGTTCGGCTACAAGGACACCTTCCTTGCCCTACTCCACTCCCGAGTCACCTACTCGAGTTCAAGCACTATGTCAACAAACTCCTTCACTTGGCGGAGAAGCCTTCACAACGTTGCTTACACTTTTTCCGGTAGACAAAGCTAGATACCGAGTCCTAAGCACGGTGGACCAAACCAACACGACTATTACACAACAAATATGTGAAATATCAAATACAAGATCTTTGCTGTGAATCTTGCGGAGTGACAAATCAATCAAGGACCCCTTGCTTGGATGACTTGTAGAATGCTCGTGATCTCGCCTTTAGAAGGACCTATATGAGAATCACAATAGAAAGAAAGAAGAACAACTCTCTAGATCAAGTGATATATATGTTGAAGAGAATGAGAGTGTTTGAGAGATTTAGTAAGAAGAGGTGAGTTAGAATGAAGAAATGACTCTCTATTTATAGGCAATTTCTCCTCTGTTCCACGGATCCTCCCACTTGGGATCCGTCTAGTGTAATCCTAGGGATCCGTGGACGCCTCTTTGCCCATGGGTTTTTGGTTATGGGTCATGGGTTATGGTTTGGTCCATGGGTTTTCTTTAGATTCAATGTATCTAAGTATACATTGTATTTAGCCAACTTGGTATGGGTTATGATCCATGGGTTATGGTTTTACCCATCCTAATAAACTATTACAACAAATGCTTAATTACTACATTTTGTATTTAAATGGCTATATGTAAATGCTTTACAAAAATAACATGTATCCTTATAATTATACTTAAGATAACATTATATTTGTTATCAACAAAACACAAAGAGATCGCAAAATATTAATAAACTTTTTACGGTTTATTTGTATTAACAAATGTTATAGAAGAAAAGATTAGGGTAGTTTAGTGTAATTTTATGTTATGTATTTTGTAAGTTTCGGTATAAACCGACCCATTGTATTGGGTTGGGTTTATTAGAAATGGTATAAACCGTTAGAAGATAGGTTACAACGGTTAGAATAGGTATACCGTTTACTTTAGAAGAATCGACATGTCTCTTTGTGAAGACACCGATTCATGTAGTATAAATAGGTTAGATTTCTGTAAATAATTCATTCCATATCAATACAATTCAATAAATCATATATCAATTTCTATACTTCTGTTATTTCGATTACAAGTTGCTGTCCCAAAACTCAGGAAGTTGTATAAAGTGCAGAAACAAGGTTTAATCGAAGGCAAGAAAGCAACAATTGGTATTAGAGCTAAAGGTTAATCGACCCAGGGAAAGACGAAAACAACAATTCCCGTTATAGAACTTGTAACCATTGATTTCAGAAGTTATTAGAAGAAGAAAATCGATTTTTGTTAACAACACAGAAATTGTGTTTTTTTTTCTAGCAAGTATTTAATCATTCAAGAGGGGAATCAAGAACGAGGGAAGGATATTGAAATCACAAATCAGAGAAAGGAACGCACGTTTGGTGTTTGCCCTAATCGACCGGTTTTAATTCTTTCAACCTTTTTACTTTTTACTACTCTATATAAATTAGGAAAAGTTTTTATTGATTGTTTGTAAGATAGAAATTCCCCATTAGCAAGAAAAAACCCCGATTGATTAAAGTAGCAAAGACCGAATCTTTTGAGATTCATAGTAAGACAAACGAATTCTTCAAAAAAAATCGTTTCAGCAAGTAGCAAGTTAATCGAATCCTTGTGGTTCATAGCAAGTTAATCCGAATCCTTGTGGTTCATAGCAAGTTAATCCGAATCCTAGCGATTCTTAGCAAGTCAAAACCGAATCCTTAGGTTCATAGCAAGTTTCGAGCCTTAAGATTCAAATAGCAAGTTTCGAGCCTTTTTCTTATGTTCAAATAGCAAGTAGAACCCTTGATTTAAACCAGCAAGAAAGTAGAATCATTGGTTTTTAAATATCAGCAATAAAGGATCAATTGTTTTGATTAAAGCAAGAAAGCATAATAGAAGGTGACAAGCATGATAACACATCAAACAGTGCATCAATTCGAGAAGAAAATGTTCCACTTCAATGTTCAATACTGACAGATACGATTTATACAACTTGGGCACTGATGATGGAAACAATATTTTAAGCGTATGGACTTTGGAAAGTGATTGATGGCATGAAAGAAACTAGTGGCAAGCAAGATACAACAATAGATGAGAAAGCATAAAATACAGCGAAAGGAATGATATTCCAAATATTACCACAAGACATGTTAATGCAAGTTGCACAATGCACCACTACAAAGGAAGTATGGAACTCAATCAAGGTTAAACATCTTGGAGCCGATTTAGTTCAGAAAGCACGTTTGCAGTCTTTAAGAAGTGAGTTGTAAACTTTAAAGATGAAACCGGATGAAAGTGCAAGTGAGTTCGCAAGGAAGTTAAGTAGCATACAAGCCAAGTTTAAAAGCCTTGGGGGTACTCTAAAAGATAAAGTACTCGTGAGGAAACTGCTTAACTCAGCCCCAAAGAAGTTTTTACCAAACGTGGCGTCTATCGAACAATATCAAAAGATTGATACAATGCAATTTGAAGAAGCCGTGGGAAGAATAACAGCTTTTGAAGAACGACTTAAAAGCCACGACAAACCAGAAGACAATTATCAAAACAAACTTCTATTTGCAAGTTCAAATAATCAAGGAGGTAGACAAACATGGAAGAAACTTTACCAAAAACAAAGATAGCTATGGAGAAGGTACTAGTCGTGGAAGCATAGACAAAAGCAAGCTCATGTGTTATGAATGTGGTGAGCATGGACATTTCGCAAAGGAATGCACGAAATGGAAAGACAAGAAGGATCAAGCACATCTCGTTTACGAAACTGCCAACGAACCAACATTGTTGTAAAGGCAAGTAAAGAAGACTCGATTGCCGTCTATAACATTAGGGGGTGAATGTTGGACTTTAATGTTATAGAAGAAAAGATTAGGGTAGTTTAGTGTAATTTTCTGTTATGTATTTTGTAAGTTTCGGTATAAACCGACCCATTGTATTGGGCTGAGTTTATTAGAAACGGTATAAACCGTTAGAAGATAGGTTACAACATTTAGAATAGGTATACCGTTTACTTTAGAAGAATCGACATGTCTTTTTGTGAAGACACCGATTCATGTAGTATAAATAGGTTAGATTTTTGTAAACAATTCATTCCATATCAATACAATTCAATAAATCATATATCAATTTCTATACTTCTGTTATTTCGATTACAAGTTGTTGTCCCAAAACTCAGGAAGTTGTATAAAGTGCAGAAACAAGGTTTAATCGAAGGCAAGAAAGCAAGGCCATATTTGAGGGTGTGCAAGATGAGCGACCACTCAGGGCCCCAAAATTTGTCCGTTAATAATTATATGCATGTGTAGACATATTTTTCACGAAGAAAAAATTATTTAGATGGGAAAATATCTTAAATGAGTAATATGTTAAAACGTTTAGATAACTAATTGCATTATATCTTACAAACGGTGACACTTTATATATAATATTGCTTAACGAAAGGCCTCAATATATTATTTCGTACAGGGCCTTCAAATTTTTTGCCGATTCATGGGACGACCCTACAAGAAAGCAACAACTCTGAGATGTTTTTTGTAGGTTTGGATGTTTGGGAGTAAAGATGTTTGGATGGAGGTGTTACTTGATGAGGGTGATGCCATCCTTTGCTTATTCTGTATATCTATACTACTTATAATGGAGGATGACCTCTCTCCTAAATTTTTTAAGATGTCATTAATGTGTTTTTAAGCATTACAAATTTTAATGCATAATGTACACAATAAATAGCTTTTACTAATTTATCTTCCACAACATTTTAATGCTTCATTTATTATTTCTTTTTGAATTAGTTTAGTTTTAATGCAAAATGCACATATAAATGAATATGATTTTAAAATGCATGCAAAACTACAAAGTTCCAAAACTATTATTATATCGTAAGAGTGTTTGAGACCAATCTAAATAAATTTTGAATTATTTTAAATAAAATTAACCACAAAAGTAAAAAACGGTTTTTGTAAAAGTCGGGACAATTTTTTAAGACAAATGATGCAAAGATGTAAATTCACAAGTGATAATTTATTTGATTTTATACATATTACACATATCTATACTACTTATAATGGAGGATGACCTCTCTCTAAATTTTTTAAGATGTCATTAATGTGTTTTTAAGCATTACAAATTTTAATGCATAATGTACACAATAAATAGCTTTTACTAATTTATCTTCCACAACATTTTAATGCTTCATTTATTATTTCTTTTTGAATTAGTTTAGTTTTAATGCAAAATGCACATATAAATGAATATGATTTTAAAATGCATGCAAAACTACAAAGTTCCAAAACTATTATTATATCGTAAGAGTGTTTCGAGAACCAATCTAAATAAATTTTGAATTATTTTAAATAAAATTAACCACAAAAGTAAAAAACGGTTTTTGTAAAAGTCGGGACAATTTTTTAAGACAAATGATGCAAAGATGTAAATTCACAAGTGATAATTTATTTGATTTTATACATATTACACATATCTATACTACTTATAATGGAGGATGACCTCTCTCCTAAATTTTTTTAAGATGTCATTAATGTGTTTTTTAAGCATTACAAATTTTAATGCATAATGTACACAATAAATAGCTTTTACTAATTTATCTTCCACAACATTTTAATGCTTCATTTATTATTTCTTTTTGAATTAGTTTAGTTTTAATGAAAAATGCACAAAAAAATGAATATGATTTTAAAATGCATGCAAAACTACAAAGTTCCAAAACTTTTATTATATCGTAAGAGTGTTTCGAGAACCAATCTAAATAAATTTTGAATTACTTTAAATAAAATTAACCACAAAAGTAAAAACGGTTTTTGTAAAAGTCGGGACAATTTTTTAAGACAAATGATGCAAAGATGTAAATTCACAAGTGATAATTTATTTGATTTTATACATATTACACATATCTATACTACTTATAATGGAGGATGACCCTCTCTCCTAAATTTTTTTAAGATGTCATTAATGTGTTTTTTAAGCATTACAAATTTTAATGCATAATGTACACAATAAATAGCTTTTACTAATTTATCTTCCACAACATTTTAATGCTTCATTTATTATTTCTTTTTGAATTAGTTTAGTTTTAATGAAAAATGCACATATAAATGAATATGATTTTAAAATGCATGCAAAACTACAAAGTTCCAAAACTTTTATTATATCGTAAGAGTGTTTCGAGAACCAATCTAAATAAATTTTGATTTATTTTAAATAAAATTAACCACAAAAGTAAAAACGGTTTTTGTAAAAGTCGGGACAATTTTTTAAGACAAATGATGCAAAGATGTAAATTCACAAGTGATAATTTATTTGATTTTATACATATTACACATATCTATACTACTTATAATGGAGGATGACCTCTCTCCTAAATTTTTTAAGATGTCATTAATGTGTTTTTAAGCATTACAATTTTAATGCATAATGTACACAATAAATAGCTTTTACTAATTTATCTTCCACAACATTTTAATGCTTCATTTATTATTTCTTTTTGAATTAGTTTAGTTTTAATGCAAAATGCACATATAAATGAATATGATTTTAAAATGCATGCAAAACTACAAAGTTCCAAAACTATTATTATATCGTAAGAGTGTTTGAGAACCAATCTAAATAAATTTTGAATTATTTTAAATAAAATTAACCACAAAAGTAAAAACGGTTTTTGTAAAAGTCGGGACAATTTTTTAAGACAAATGATGCAAAGATGTAAATTCACAAGTGATAATTTATTTGATTTTATACATATTACACATATCTATACTACTTATAATGGAGGATGACCTCTCTCCTAAATTTTTTAAGATGTCATTAATGTGTTTTTAAGCATTACAAATTTTAATGCATAATGTACACAATAAATAGCTTTTACTAATTTATCTTCCACAACATTTTAATGCTTCATTTATTATTTCTTTTTGAATTAGTTTAGTTTTAATGCAAAATGCACATATAAATGAATATGATTTTAAAATGCATGCAAAACTACAAAGTTCCAAAACTATTATTATATCGTAAGAGTGTTTGAGAACCAATCTAAATAAATTTTGAATTATTTTAAATAAAATTAACCACAAAAGTAAAAACGGTTTTTGTAAAAGTCGGGACAATTTTTTAAGACAAATGATGCAAAGATGTAAATTCACAAGTGATAATTTATTTGATTTTATACATATTACACATATCTATACTACTTATAATGGAGGATGACCTCTCTCCTAAATTTTTTAAGATGTCATTAATGTGTTTTTAAGCATTACAATTTTAATGCATAATGTACACAATAAATAGCTTTTACTAATTTATCTTCCACAACATTTTAATGCTTCATTTATTATTTTTTTGAATTAGTTTAGTTTTAATGCAAAATGCACATATAAATGAATATGATTTTAAAATGCATGCAAAACTACAAAGTTCCAAAACTATTATTATATCGTAAGAGTGTTTGAGAACCAATCTAAATAAATTTTGAATTATTTTAAATAAAATTAACCACAAAAGTAAAAACGGTTTTTGTAAAAGTCGGGACAATTTTTTAAGACAAATGATGCAAAGATGTAAATTCACAAGTGATAATTTATTTGATTTTATACATATTACACATATCTATACTACTTATAATGGAGGATGACCCTCTCTCCTAAATTTTTTAAGATGTCATTAATGTGTTTTTAAGCATTACAAATTTTAATGCATAATGTACACAATAAATAGCTTTTACTAATTTATCTTCCACAACATTTTAATGCTTCATTTATTATTTCTTTTTGAATTAGTTTAGTTTTAATGCAAAATGCACATATAAATGAATATGATTTTAAAATGCATGCAAAACTACAAAGTTCCAAAACTATTATTATATCGTAAGAGTGTTTGAGAACCAATCTAAATAAATTTTGAATTATTTTAAATAAAATTAACCACAAAAGTAAAAACGGTTTTTGTAAAAGTCGGGACAATTTTTTAAGACAAATGATGCAAAGATGTAAATTCACAAGTGATAATTTATTTGATTTTATACATATACACATATCTATACTACTTATAATGGAGGATGACCTCTCTCCTAAATTTTTTAAGATGTCATTAATGTGTTTTTAAGCATTACAATTTTAATGCATAATGTACACAATAAATAGCTTTTACTAATTTATCTTCCACAACATTTTAATGCTTCATTTATTATTTCTTTTTGAATTAGTTTAGTTTTAATGCAAAATGCACATATAAATGAATATGATTTTAAAATGCATGCAAAACTACAAAGTTCCAAAACTATTATTATATCGTAAGAGTGTTTGAGAACCAATCTAAATAAATTTTGAATTATTTTAAATAAAATTAACCACAAAAGTAAAAACGGTTTTTGTAAAAGTCGGGACAATTTTTTAAGACAAATGATGCAAAGATGTAAATTCACAAGTGATAATTTATTTGATTTTATACATATTACACATATCTATACTACTTATAATGGAGGATGACCCTCTCTCCTAAATTTTTTAAGATGTCATTAATGTGTTTTTAAGCATTACAAATTTTAATGCATAATGTACAATACAATAAATAGCTTTTACTAATTTATCTTCCACAACATTTTAATGCTTCATTTATTATTTCTTTTTGAATTAGTTTAGTTTTAATGCAAAATGCACATATAAATGAATATGATTTTAAAATGCATGCAAAACTACAAAGTTCCAAAACTATTATTATATCGTAAGAGTGTTTGAGAACCAATCTAAATAAATTTTGAATTATTTTAAATAAAATTAACCACAAAAGTAAAAACGGTTTTTGTAAAAGTCGGGACAATTTTTTAAGACAAATGATGCAAAGATGTAAATTCACAAGTGATAATTTATTTGATTTTATACATATTACACATATCTATACTACTTATAATGGAGGATGACCTCTCTCCTAAATTTTTTAAGATGTCATTAATGTGTTTTTAAGCATTACAAATTTTAATGCATAATGTACACAATAAATAGCTTTTACTAATTTATCTTCCACAACATTTTAATGCTTCATTTATTATTTCTTTTTGAATTAGTTTAGTTTTAATGCAAAATGCACATATAAATGAATATGATTTTAAAATGCATGCAAAACTACAAAGTTCCAAAACTATTATTATATCGTAAGAGTGTTTGAGAACCAATCTAAATAAATTTTGAATTATTTTAAATAAAATTAACCACAAAAGTAAAAACGGTTTTTGTAAAAGTCGGGACAATTTTTTAAGACAAATGATGCAAAGATGTAAATTCACAAGTGATAATTTATTTGATTTTATACATATTACACATATCTATACTACTTATAATGGAGGATGACCTCTCTCCTAAATTTTTTAAGATGTCATTAATGTGTTTTTAAGCATTACAAATTTTAATGCATAATGTACACAATAAATAGCTTTTACTAATTTATCTTCCACAACATTTTAATGCTTCATTTATTATTTCTTTTTGAATTAGTTTAGTTTTAATGCAAAATGCACATATAAATGAATATGATTTTAAAATGCATGCAAAACTACAAAGTTCCAAAACTATTATTATATCGTAAGAGTGTTTGAGAACCAATCTAAATAAATTTTGAATTATTTTAAATAAAATTAACCACAAAAGTAAAAACGGTTTTTGTAAAAGTCGGGACAATTTTTTAAGACAAATGATGCAAAGATGTAAATTCACAAGTGATAATTTATTTGATTTTATACATATTACACATATCTATACTACTTATAATGGAGGATGACCTCTCTCCTAAATTTTTAAGATGTCATTAATGTGTTTTTAAGCATTACAAATTTTAATGCATAATGTACACAATAAATAGCTTTTACTAATTTATCTTCCACAACATTTTAATGCTTCATTTATTATTTCTTTTTGAATTAGTTTAGTTTTAATGCAAAATGCACATATAAATGAATATGATTTTAAAATGCATGCAAAACTACAAAGTTCCAAAACTATTATTATATCGTAAGAGTGTTTGAGAACCAATCTAAATAAATTTTGAATTATTTTAAATAAAATTAACCACAAAAGTAAAAACGGTTTTTGTAAAAGTCGGGACAATTTTTTAAGACAAATGATGCAAAGATGTAAATTCACAAGTGATAATTTATTTGATTTTATACATATTACATACATATCTATACTACTTATAATGGAGGATGACCTCTCTCCTAAATTTTTTAAGATGTCATTAATGTGTTTTTAAGCATTACAAATTTTAATGCATAATGTACACAATAAATAGCTTTTACTAATTTATCTTCCACAACATTTTAATGCTTCATTTATTATTTCTTTTTGAATTAGTTTAGTTTTAATGCAAAATGCACATATAAATGAATATGATTTTAAAATGCATGCAAAACTACAAAGTTCCAAAACTATTATTATATCGTAAGAGTGTTTGAGAACCAATCTAAATAAATTTTGAATTATTTTAAATAAAATTAACCACAAAAGTAAAAAACGGTTTTTGTAAAAGTCGGGACAATTTTTTAAGACAAATGATGCAAAGATGTAAATTCACAAGTGATAATTTATTTGATTTTATACATATTACACATATCTATACTACTTATAATGGAGGATGACCCTCTCTCCTAAATTTTTTAAGATGTCATTAATGTGTTTTTAAGCATTACAAATTTTAATGCATAATGTACACAATAAATAGCTTTTACTAATTTATCTTCCACAACATTTTAATGCTTCATTTATTATTTCTTTTTGAATTAGTTTAGTTTTAATGCAAAATGCACATATAAATGAATATGATTTTAAAATGCATGCAAAACTACAAAGTTCCAAAACTATTATTATATCGTAAGAGTGTTTGAGAACCAATCTAAATAAATTTTGAATTATTTTAAATAAAATTAACCACAAAAGTAAAAACGGTTTTTGTAAAAGTCGGGACAATTTTTTAAGACAAATGATGCAAAGATGTAAATTCACAAGTGATAATTTATTTGATTTTATACATATTACATATCATATCTATACTACTTATAATGGAGGATGACCCTCTCTCCTAAATTTTTTTAAGATGTCATTAATGTGTTTTTTAAGCATTACAAATTTTAATGCATAATGTACACAATAAATAGCTTTTACTAATTTATCTTCCACAACATTTTAATGCTTCATTTATTATTTCTTTTTGAATTAGTTTAGTTTTAATGAAAAATGCACATATAAATGAATATGATTTTAAAATGCATGCAAAACTACAAAGTTCCAAAACTTTTATTATATCGTAAGAGTGTTTCGAGAACCAATCTAAATAAATTTTGATTTATTTTAAATAAAATTAACCGCAAAAGTAAAAACGGTTTTTGTAAAAGTCGGGACAATTTTTTAAGACAAATGATGCAAAGATGTAAATTCACAAGTGATAATTTATTTGATTTTATACATATTACACATATCTATACTACTTATAATGGAGGATGACCCTCTCTCCTAAATTTTTTAAGATGTCATTAATGTGTTTTTAAGCATTACAAATTTTAATGCATAATGTACACAATAAATAGCTTTTACTAATTTATCTTCCACAACATTTTAATGCTTCATTTATTATTTCTTTTTGAATTAGTTTAGTTTTAATGCAAAATGCACATATAAATGAATATGATTTTAAAATGCATGCAAAACTACAAAGTTCCAAAACTATTATTATATCGTAAGAGTGTTTGAGAACCAATCTAAATAAATTTTGAATTATTTTAAATAAAATTAACCACAAAAGTAAAAACGGTTTTTGTAAAAGTCGGGACAATTTTTTAAGACAAATGATGCAAAGATGTAAATTCACAAGTGATAATTTATTTGATTTTATACATATTACACATATCTATACTACTTATAATGGAGGATGACCCTCTCTCCTAAATTTTTTAAGATGTCATTAATGTGTTTTTAAGCATTACAAATTTTAATGCATAATGTACACAATAAATAGCTTTTACTAATTTATCTTCCACAACATTTTAATGCTTCATTTATTATTTCTTTTTGAATTAGTTTAGTTTTAATGCAAAATGCACATATAAATGAATATGATTTTAAAATGCATGCAAAACTACAAAGTTCCAAAACTATTATTATATCGTAAGAGTGTTTGAGAACCAATCTAAATAAATTTTGAATTATTTTAAATAAAATTAACCACAAAAGTAAAAACGGTTTTTGTAAAAGTCGGGACAATTTTTTAAGACAAATGATGCAAAGATGTAAATTCACAAGTGATAATTTATTTGATTTTATACATATTACACATATCTATACTACTTATAATGGAGGATGACCCTCTCTCCTAAATTTTTTAAGATGTCATTAATGTGTTTTTAAGCATTACAAATTTTAATGCATAATGTACACAATAAATAGCTTTTACTAATTTATCTTCCACAACATTTTAATGCTTCATTTATTATTTCTTTTTGAATTAGTTTAGTTTTAATGCAAAATGCACATATAAATGAATATGATTTTAAAATGCATGCAAAACTACAAAGTTCCAAAACTATTATTATATCGTAAGAGTGTTTGAGAACCAATCTAAATAAATTTTGAATTATTTTAAATAAAATTAACCACAAAAGTAAAAACGGTTTTTGTAAAAGTCGGGACAATTTTTTAAGACAAATGATGCAAAGATGTAAATTCACAAGTGATAATTTATTTGATTTTATACATATTACACATATCTATACTACTTATAATGGAGGATGACCCTCTCTCCTAAATTTTTTTAAGATGTCATTAATGTGTTTTTTAAGCATTACAAATTTTAATGCATAATGTACACAATAAATAGCTTTTACTAATTTATCTTCCACAACATTTTAATGCTTCATTTATTATTTCTTTTTGAATTAGTTTAGTTTTAATGAAAAATGCACATATAAATGAATATGATTTTAAAATGCATGCAAAACTACAAAGTTCCAAAACTTTTATTATATCGTAAGAGTGTTTCGAGAACCAATCTAAATAAATTTTGATTTATTTTAAATAAAATTAACCACAAAAGTAAAAACGGTTTTTGTAAAAGTCGGGACAATTTTTTAAGACAAATGATGCAAAGATGTAAATTCACAAGTGATAATTTATTTGATTTTATACATATTACACATATCTATACTACTTATAATGGAGGATGACCTCTCTCCTAAATTTTTTAAGATGTCATTAATGTGTTTTTTAAGCATTACAAATTTTAATGCATAATGTACACAATAAATAGCTTTTACTAATTTATCTTCCACAACATTTTAATGCTTCATTTATTATTTCTTTTTGAATTAGTTTAGTTTTAATGAAAAATGCACATATAAATGAATATGATTTTAAAATGCATGCAAAACTACAAAGTTCCAAAACTTTTATTATATCGTAAGAGTGTTTCGAGAACCAATCTAAATAAATTTTGATTTATTTTAAATAAAATTAACCGCAAAAGTAAAAACGGTTTTTGTAAAAGTCGGGACAATTTTTTAAGACAAATGATGCAAAGATGTAAATTCACAAGTGATAATTTATTTGATTTTATACATATTACACATATCTATACTACTTATAATGGAGGATGACCCTCTCTCTAAATTTTTTAAGATGTCATTAATGTGTTTTTAAGCATTACAAATTTTAATGCATAATGTACACAATAAATAGCTTTTACTAATTTATCTTCCACAACATTTTAATGCTTCATTTATTATTTCTTTTTGAATTAGTTTAGTTTTAATGCAAAATGCACATATAAATGAATATGATTTTAAAATGCATGCAAAACTACAAAGTTCCAAAACTATTATTATATCGTAAGAGTGTTTGAGAACCAATCTAAATAAATTTTGAATTATTTTAAATAAAATTAACCACAAAAGTAAAAACGGTTTTTGTAAAAGTCGGGACAATTTTTTAAGACAAATGATGCAAAGATGTAAATTCACAAGTGATAATTTATTTGATTTTATACATATTACACATATCTATACTACTTATAATGGAGGATGACCTCTCTCCTAAATTTTTTAAGATGTCATTAATGTGTTTTTAAGCATTACAAATTTTAATGCATAATGTACACAATAAATAGCTTTTACTAATTTATCTTCCACAACATTTTAATGCTTCATTTATTATTTCTTTTTGAATTAGTTTAGTTTTAATGCAAAATGCACATATAAATGAATATGATTTTAAAATGCATGCAAAACTACAAAGTTCCAAAACTATTATTATATCGTAAGAGTGTTTGAGAACCAATCTAAATAAATTTTGAATTATTTTAAATAAAATTAACCACAAAAGTAAAAACGGTTTTTGTAAAAGTCGGGACAATTTTTTAAGACAAATGATGCAAAGATGTAAATTCACAAGTGATAATTTATTTGATTTTATACATATTACACATATCTATACTACTTATAATGGAGGATGACCCTCTCTCCTAAATTTTTTAAGATGTCATTAATGTGTTTTTAAGCATTACAAATTTTAATGCATAATGTACACAATAAATAGCTTTTACTAATTTATCTTCCACAACATTTTAATGCTTCATTTATTATTTCTTTTTGAATTAGTTTAGTTTTAATGCAAAATGCACATATAAATGAATATGATTTTAAAATGCATGCAAAACTACAAAGTTCCAAAACTATTATTATATCGTAAGAGTGTTTGAGAACCAATCTAAATAAATTTTGAATTATTTTAAATAAAATTAACCACAAAAGTAAAAACGGTTTTTGTAAAAGTCGGGACAATTTTTTAAGACAAATGATGCAAAGATGTAAATTCACAAGTGATAATTTATTTGATTTTATACATATTACACATATCTATACTACTTATAATGGAGGATGACCCTCTCCTAAATTTTTTAAGATGTCATTAATGTGTTTTTAAGCATTACAAATTTTAATGCATAATGTACACAATAAATAGCTTTTACTAATTTATCTTCCACAACATTTTAATGCTTCATTTATTATTTCTTTTTGAATTAGTTTAGTTTTAATGCAAAATGCACATATAAATGAATATGATTTTAAAATGCATGCAAAACTACAAAGTTCCAAAACTATTATTATATCGTAAGAGTGTTTGAGAACCAATCTAAATAAATTTTGAATTATTTTAAATAAAATTAACCACAAAAGTAAAAACGGTTTTTGTAAAAGTCGGGACAATTTTTTAAGACAAATGATGCAAAGATGTAAATTCACAAGTGATAATTTATTTGATTTTATACATATTACACATATCTATACTACTTATAATGGAGGATGACCCTCTCTCCTAAATTTTTTAAGATGTCATTAATGTGTTTTTAAGCATTACAAATTTTAATGCATAATGTACACAATAAATAGCTTTTACTAATTTATCTTCCACAACATTTTAATGCTTCATTTATTATTTCTTTTTGAATTAGTTTAGTTTTAATGAAAAATGCACATATAAATGAATATGATTTTAAAATGCATGCAAAACTACAAAGTTCCAAAACTTTTATTATATCGTAAGAGTGTTTCGAGAACCAATCTAAATAAAATTTTATTTATTTTAAATAAAATTAACCGCAAAAGTATAAAACGGTTTTTTGTAAAATTCGGGACAATTTTTTTAAGACAAATGATGCAAAGATGTAAATTCACAAGTGATAATTTATTTGATTTTATACATATTACACATATCTATACTACTTATAATGGAGGGATGACCCTCTCTCCTAAATTTTTTTAAGATGTCATTAATGTGTTTTTAAGCATTACAAATTTTAATGCATAATGTACACAATAAATAGCTTTTACTAATTTATCTTCCACAACATTTTAATGCTTCATTTATTATTTCTTTTGAATTAGTTTAGTTTTAATGCAAAATGCACATATAAATGAATATGATTTTAAAATGCATGCAAAACTACAAAGTTCCAAAACTATTATTATATCGTAAGAGTGTTTGAGAACCAATCTAAATAAATTTTGAATTATTTTAAATAAAATTAACCACAAAAGTAAAAACGGTTTTTGTAAAAGTCGGGACAATTTTTTAAGACAAATGATGCAAAGATGTAAATTCACAAGTGATAATTTATTTGATTTTATACATATTATACATATCTATACTACTTATAATGGAGGATGACCCTCTCCTAAATTTTTTAAGATGTCATTAATGTGTTTTTAAGCATTACAAATTTTAATGCATAATGTACACAATAAATAGCTTTTACTAATTTATCTTCCACAACATTTTAATGCTTCATTTATTATTTCTTTTTGAATTAGTTTAGTTTTAATGCAAAATGCACATATAAATGAATATGATTTTAAAATGCATGCAAAACTACAAAGTTCCAAAACTATTATTATATCGTAAGAGTGTTTGAGAACCAATCTAAATAAATTTTGAATTATTTTAAATAAAATTAACCACAAAAGTAAAAACGGTTTTTGTAAAAGTCGGGACAATTTTTTAAGACAAATGATGCAAAGATGTAAATTCACAAGTGATAATTTATTTGATTTTATACATATTACACATATCTATACTACTTATAATGGAGGATGACCCTCTCTCCTAAATTTTTTAAGATGTCATTAATGTGTTTTTAAGCATTACAAATTTTAATGCATAATGTACACAATAAATAGCTTTTACTAATTTATCTTCCACAACATTTTAATGCTTCATTTATTATTTCTTTTTGAATTAGTTTAGTTTTAATGCAAAATGCACATATAAATGAATATGATTTTAAAATGCATGCAAAACTACAAAGTTCCAAAACTATTATTATATCGTAAGAGTGTTTGAGAACCAATCTAAATAAATTTTGAATTATTTTAAATAAAATTAACCACAAAAGTAAAAACGGTTTTTGTAAAAGTCGGGACAATTTTTTAAGACAAATGATGCAAAGATGTAAATTCACAAGTGATAATTTATTTGATTTTATACATATTACACATATCTATACTACTTATAATGGAGGATGACCTCTCTCCTAAATTTTTTAAGATGTCATTAATGTGTTTTTAAGCATTACAAATTTTAATGCATAATGTACACAATAAATAGCTTTTACTAATTTATCTTCCACAACATTTTAATGCTTCATTTATTATTTCTTTTTGAATTAGTTTAGTTTTAATGCAAAATGCACATATAAATGAATATGATTTTAAAATGCATGCAAAACTACAAAGTTCCAAAACTATTATTATATCGTAAGAGTGTTTGAGAACCAATCTAAATAAATTTTGAATTATTTTAAATAAAATTAACCACAAAAGTAAAAACGGTTTTTGTAAAAGTCGGGACAATTTTTTAAGACAAATGATGCAAAGATGTAAATTCACAAGTGATAATTTATTTGATTTTATACATATTACACATATCTATACTACTTATAATGGAGGATGACCCTCTCTCCTAAATTTTTTAAGATGTCATTAATGTGTTTTTAAGCATTACAAATTTTAATGCATAATGTACACAATAAATAGCTTTTACTAATTTATCTTCCACAACATTTTAATGCTTCATTTATTATTTCTTTTTGAATTAGTTTAGTTTTAATGCAAAATGCACATATAAATGAATATGATTTTAAAATGCATGCAAAACTACAAAGTTCCAAAACTATTATTATATCGTAAGAGTGTTTGAGAACCAATCTAAATAAATTTTGAATTATTTTAAATAAAATTAACCACAAAAGTAAAAACGGTTTTTGTAAAAGTCGGGACAATTTTTTAAGACAAATGATGCAAAGATGTAAATTCACAAGTGATAATTTATTTGATTTTATACATATTACACATATCTATACTACTTATAATGGAGGATGACCTCTCTCCTAAATTTTTTAAGATGTCATTAATGTGTTTTTAAGCATTACAAATTTTAATGCATAATGTACACAATAAATAGCTTTTACTAATTTATCTTCCACAACATTTTAATGCTTCATTTATTATTTCTTTTGAATTAGTTTAGTTTTAATGCAAAATGCACATATAAATGAATATGATTTTAAAATGCATGCAAAACTACAAAGTTCCAAAACTATTATTATATCGTAAGAGTGTTTGAGAACCAATCTAAATAAATTTTGAATTATTTTAAATAAAATTAACCACAAAAGTAAAAACGGTTTTTGTAAAAGTCGGGACAATTTTTTAAGACAAATGATGCAAAGATGTAAATTCACAAGTGATAATTTATTTGATTTTATACATATTACACATATCTATACTACTTATAATGGAGGATGACCTCTCTCCTAAATTTTTTAAGATGTCATTAATGTGTTTTTAAGCATTACAAATTTTAATGCATAATGTACACAATAAATAGCTTTTACTAATTTATCTTCCACAACATTTTAATGCTTCATTTATTATTTCTTTTTGAATTAGTTTAGTTTTAATGCAAAATGCACATATAAATGAATATGATTTTAAAATGCATGCAAAACTACAAAGTTCCAAAACTATTATTATATCGTAAGAGTGTTTGAGAACCAATCTAAATAAATTTTGAATTATTTTAAATAAAATTAACCACAAAAGTAAAAACGGTTTTTGTAAAAGTCGGGACAATTTTTTAAGACAAATGATGCAAAGATGTAAATTCACAAGTGATAATTTATTTGATTTTATACATATTACACATATCTATACTACTTATAATGGAGGATGACCCTCTCTCTAAATTTTTTAAGATGTCATTAATGTGTTTTTAAGCATTACAAATTTTAATGCATAATGTACACAATAAATAGCTTTTACTAATTTATCTTCCACAACATTTTAATGCTTCATTTATTATTTCTTTTGAATTAGTTTAGTTTTAATGCAAAATGCACATATAAATGAATATGATTTTAAAATGCATGCAAAACTACAAAGTTCCAAAACTATTATTATATCGTAAGAGTGTTTGAGAACCAATCTAAATAAATTTTGAATTATTTTAAATAAAATTAACCACAAAAGTAAAAACGGTTTTTGTAAAAGTCGGGACAATTTTTTAAGACAAATGATGCAAAGATGTAAATTCACAAGTGATAATTTATTTGATTTTATACATATTACACATATCTATACTACTTATAATGGAGGATGACCTCTCCTAAATTTTTTAAGATGTCATTAATGTGTTTTTAAGCATTACAAATTTTAATGCATAATGTACACAATAAATAGCTTTTACTAATTTATCTTCCACAACATTTTAATGCTTCATTTATTATTTCTTTTTGAATTAGTTTAGTTTTAATGCAAAATGCACATATAAATGAATATGATTTTAAAATGCATGCAAAACTACAAAGTTCCAAAACTATTATTATATCGTAAGAGTGTTTGAGAACCAATCTAAATAAATTTTGAATTATTTTAAATAAAATTAACCACAAAAGTAAAAACGGTTTTTGTAAAAGTCGGGACAATTTTTTAAGACAAATGATGCAAAGATGTAAATTCACAAGTGATAATTTATTTGATTTTATACATATTACACATATCTATACTACTTATAATGGAGGATGACCCTCTCTCTAAATTTTTTAAGATGTCATTAATGTGTTTTTAAGCATTACAAATTTTAATGCATAATGTACACAATAAATAGCTTTTACTAATTTATCTTCCACAACATTTTAATGCTTCATTTATTATTTCTTTTTGAATTAGTTTAGTTTTAATGCAAAATGCACATATAAATGAATATGATTTTAAAATGCATGCAAAACTACAAAGTTCCAAAACTATTATTATATCGTAAGAGTGTTTGAGAACCAATCTAAATAAATTTTGAATTATTTTAAATAAAATTAACCACAAAAGTAAAAACGGTTTTTGTAAAAGTCGGGACAATTTTTTAAGACAAATGATGCAAAGATGTAAATTCACAAGTGATAATTTATTTGATTTTATACATATTACACATATCTATACTACTTATAATGGAGGATGACCCTCTCTCCTAAATTTTTTAAGATGTCATTAATGTGTTTTTAAGCATTACAAATTTTAATGCATAATGTACACAATAAATAGCTTTTACTAATTTATCTTCCACAACATTTTAATGCTTCATTTATTATTTCTTTTGAATTAGTTTAGTTTTAATGCAAAATGCACATATAAATGAATATGATTTTAAAATGCATGCAAAACTACAAAGTTCCAAAACTATTATTATATCGTAAGAGTGTTTGAGAACCAATCTAAATAAATTTTGAATTATTTTAAATAAAATTAACCACAAAAGTAAAAACGGTTTTTGTAAAAGTCGGGACAATTTTTTAAGACAAATGATGCAAAGATGTAAATTCACAAGTGATAATTTATTTGATTTTATACATATTACACATATCTATACTACTTATAATGGAGGATGACCTCTCTCCTAAATTTTTTAAGATGTCATTAATGTGTTTTTAAGCATTACAAATTTTAATGCATAATGTACACAATAAATAGCTTTTACTAATTTATCTTCCACAACATTTTAATGCTTCATTTATTATTTCTTTTTGAATTAGTTTAGTTTTAATGCAAAATGCACATATAAATGAATATGATTTTAAAATGCATGCAAAACTACAAAGTTCCAAAACTATTATTATATCGTAAGAGTGTTTGAGAACCAATCTAAATAAATTTTGAATTATTTTAAATAAAATTAACCACAAAAGTAAAAACGGTTTTTGTAAAAGTCGGGACAATTTTTTAAGACAAATGATGCAAAGATGTAAATTCACAAGTGATAATTTATTTGATTTTATACATATTACACATATCTATACTACTTATAATGGAGGATGACCCTCTCTCCTAAATTTTTTAAGATGTCATTAATGTGTTTTTAAGCATTACAAATTTTAATGCATAATGTACACAATAAATAGCTTTTACTAATTTATCTTCCACAACATTTTAATGCTTCATTTATTATTTCTTTTTGAATTAGTTTAGTTTTAATGCAAAATGCACATATAAATGAATATGATTTTAAAATGCATGCAAAACTACAAAGTTCCAAAACTATTATTATATCGTAAGAGTGTTTGAGAACCAATCTAAATAAATTTTGAATTATTTTAAATAAAATTAACCACAAAAGTAAAAACGGTTTTTGTAAAAGTCGGGACAATTTTTTAAGACAAATGATGCAAAGATGTAAATTCACAAGTGATAATTTATTTGATTTTATACATATTACACATATCTATACTACTTATAATGGAGGATGACCTCTCTCCTAAATTTTTTAAGATGTCATTAATGTGTTTTTAAGCATTACAATTTTAATGCATAATGTACACAATAAATAGCTTTTACTAATTTATCTTCCACAACATTTTAATGCTTCATTTATTATTTCTTTTTGAATTAGTTTAGTTTTAATGCAAAATGCACATATAAATGAATATGATTTTAAAATGCATGCAAAACTACAAAGTTCCAAAACTATTATTATATCGTAAGAGTGTTTGAGAACCAATCTAAATAAATTTTGAATTATTTTAAATAAAATTAACCACAAAAGTAAAAACGGTTTTTGTAAAAGTCGGGACAATTTTTTAAGACAAATGATGCAAAGATGTAAATTCACAAGTGATAATTTATTTGATTTTATACATATTACACATATCTATACTACTTATAATGGAGGATGACCCTCTCCTAAATTTTTTAAGATGTCATTAATGTGTTTTTAAGCATTACAAATTTTAATGCATAATGTACACAATAAATAGCTTTTACTAATTTATCTTCCACAACATTTTAATGCTTCATTTATTATTTCTTTTTGAATTAGTTTAGTTTTAATGCAAAATGCACATATAAATGAATATGATTTTAAAATGCATGCAAAACTACAAAGTTCCAAAACTATTATTATATCGTAAGAGTGTTTGAGAACCAATCTAAATAAATTTTGAATTATTTTAAATAAAATTAACCACAAAAGTAAAAACGGTTTTTGTAAAAGTCGGGACAATTTTTTAAGACAAATGATGCAAAGATGTAAATTCACAAGTGATAATTTATTTGATTTTATACATATTACACATATCTATACTACTTATAATGGAGGATGACCTCTCTCCTAAATTTTTTAAGATGTCATTAATGTGTTTTTAAGCATTACAAATTTTAATGCATAATGTACACAATAAATAGCTTTTACTAATTTATCTTCCACAACATTTTAATGCTTCATTTATTATTTCTTTTTGAATTAGTTTAGTTTTAATGCAAAATGCACATATAAATGAATATGATTTTAAAATGCATGCAAAACTACAAAGTTCCAAAACTATTATTATATCGTAAGAGTGTTTGAGAACCAATCTAAATAAATTTTGAATTATTTTAAATAAAATTAACCACAAAAGTAAAAACGGTTTTTGTAAAAGTCGGGACAATTTTTTAAGACAAATGATGCAAAGATGTAAATTCACAAGTGATAATTTATTTGATTTTATACATATTACACATATCTATACTACTTATAATGGAGGATGACCCTCTCTCCTAAATTTTTTAAGATGTCATTAATGTGTTTTTAAGCATTACAAATTTTAATGCATAATGTACACAATAAATAGCTTTTACTAATTTATCTTCCACAACATTTTAATGCTTCATTTATTATTTCTTTTTGAATTAGTTTAGTTTTAATGCAAAATGCACATATAAATGAATATGATTTTAAAATGCATGCAAAACTACAAAGTTCCAAAACTATTATTATATCGTAAGAGTGTTTGAGAACCAATCTAAATAAATTTTGAATTATTTTAAATAAAATTAACCACAAAAGTAAAAACGGTTTTTGTAAAAGTCGGGACAATTTTTTAAGACAAATGATGCAAAGATGTAAATTCACAAGTGATAATTTATTTGATTTTATACATATTACACATATCTATACTACTTATAATGGAGGATGACCCTCTCTCCTAAATTTTTTAAGATGTCATTAATGTGTTTTTAAGCATTACAAATTTTAATGCATAATGTACACAATAAATAGCTTTTACTAATTTATCTTCCACAACATTTTAATGCTTCATTTATTATTTCTTTTTGAATTAGTTTAGTTTTAATGCAAAATGCACATATAAATGAATATGATTTTAAAATGCATGCAAAACTACAAAGTTCCAAAACTATTATTATATCGTAAGAGTGTTTGAGAACCAATCTAAATAAATTTTGAATTATTTTAAATAAAATTAACCACAAAAGTAAAAACGGTTTTTGTAAAAGTCGGGACAATTTTTTAAGACAAATGATGCAAAGATGTAAATTCACAAGTGATAATTTATTTGATTTTATACATATTACACATATCTATACTACTTATAATGGAGGATGACCCTCTCCTAAATTTTTTAAGATGTCATTAATGTGTTTTTAAGCATTACAAATTTTAATGCATAATGTACACAATAAATAGCTTTTACTAATTTATCTTCCACAACATTTTAATGCTTCATTTATTATTTCTTTTTGAATTAGTTTAGTTTTAATGCAAAATGCACATATAAATGAATATGATTTTAAAATGCATGCAAAACTACAAAGTTCCAAAACTATTATTATATCGTAAGAGTGTTTGAGAACCAATCTAAATAAATTTTGAATTATTTTAAATAAAATTAACCACAAAAGTAAAAACGGTTTTTGTAAAAGTCGGGACAATTTTTTAAGACAAATGATGCAAAGATGTAAATTCACAAGTGATAATTTATTTGATTTTATACATATTACACATATCTATACTACTTATAATGGAGGATGACCCTCTCCTAAATTTTTTAAGATGTCATTAATGTGTTTTTAAGCATTACAAATTTTAATGCATAATGTACACAATAAATAGCTTTTACTAATTTATCTTCCACAACATTTTAATGCTTCATTTATTATTTCTTTTTGAATTAGTTTAGTTTTAATGCAAAATGCACATATAAATGAATATGATTTTAAAATGCATGCAAAACTACAAAGTTCCAAAACTATTATTATATCGTAAGAGTGTTTGAGAACCAATCTAAATAAATTTTGAATTATTTTAAATAAAATTAACCACAAAAGTAAAAACGGTTTTTGTAAAAGTCGGGACAATTTTTTAAGACAAATGATGCAAAGATGTAAATTCACAAGTGATAATTTATTTGATTTTATACATATTACACATATCTATACTACTTATAATGGAGGATGACCCTCTCTCCTAAATTTTTTAAGATGTCATTAATGTGTTTTTAAGCATTACAAATTTTAATGCATAATGTACACAATAAATAGCTTTTACTAATTTATCTTCCACAACATTTTAATGCTTCATTTATTATTTCTTTTTGAATTAGTTTAGTTTTAATGCAAAATGCACATATAAATGAATATGATTTTAAAATGCATGCAAAACTACAAAGTTCCAAAACTATTATTATATCGTAAGAGTGTTTGAGAACCAATCTAAATAAATTTTGAATTATTTTAAATAAAATTAACCACAAAAGTAAAAACGGTTTTTGTAAAAGTCGGGACAATTTTTTAAGACAAATGATGCAAAGATGTAAATTCACAAGTGATAATTTATTTGATTTTATACATATTACACATATCTATACTACTTATAATGGAGGATGACCCTCTCTCCTAAATTTTTTAAGATGTCATTAATGTGTTTTTAAGCATTACAAATTTTAATGCATAATGTACACAATAAATAGCTTTTACTAATTTATCTTCCACAACATTTTAATGCTTCATTTATTATTTCTTTTTGAATTAGTTTAGTTTTAATGCAAAATGCACATATAAATGAATATGATTTTAAAATGCATGCAAAACTACAAAGTTCCAAAACTATTATTATATCGTAAGAGTGTTTGAGAACCAATCTAAATAAATTTTGAATTATTTTAAATAAAATTAACCACAAAAGTAAAAACGGTTTTTGTAAAAGTCGGGACAATTTTTTAAGACAAATGATGCAAAGATGTAAATTCACAAGTGATAATTTATTTGATTTTATACATATTACACATATCTATACTACTTATAATGGAGGATGACCTCTCTCTAAATTTTTTAAGATGTCATTAATGTGTTTTTTAAGCATTACAAATTTTAATGCATAATGTACACAATAAATAGCTTTTACTAATTTATCTTCCACAACATTTTAATGCTTCATTTATTATTTCTTTTTGAATTAGTTTAGTTTTAATGAAAAATGCACATATAAATGAATATGATTTTAAAATGCATGCAAAACTACAAAGTTCCAAAACTTTTATTATATCGTAAGAGTGTTTCGAGAACCAATCTAAATAAATTTTGATTTATTTTAAATAAAATTAACCACAAAAGTAAAAACGGTTTTTGTAAAAGTCGGGACAATTTTTTAAGACAAATGATGCAAAGATGTAAATTCACAAGTGATAATTTATTTGATTTTATACATATTACACATATCTATACTACTTATAATGGAGGATGACCCTCTCTCCTAAATTTTTTAAGATGTCATTAATGTGTTTTTAAGCATTACAAATTTTAATGCATAATGTACACAATAAATAGCTTTTACTAATTTATCTTCCACAACATTTTAATGCTTCATTTATTATTTCTTTTTGAATTAGTTTAGTTTTAATGCAAAATGCACATATAAATGAATATGATTTTAAAATGCATGCAAAACTACAAAGTTCCAAAACTATTATTATATCGTAAGAGTGTTTGAGAACCAATCTAAATAAATTTTGAATTATTTTAAATAAAATTAACCACAAAAGTAAAAACGGTTTTTGTAAAAGTCGGGACAATTTTTTAAGACAAATGATGCAAAGATGTAAATTCACAAGTGATAATTTATTTGATTTTATACATATTACACATATCTATACTACTTATAATGGAGGATGACCTCTCTCCTAAATTTTTTAAGATGTCATTAATGTGTTTTTAAGCATTACAAATTTTAATGCATAATGTACACAATAAATAGCTTTTACTAATTTATCTTCCACAACATTTTAATGCTTCATTTATTATTTCTTTTTGAATTAGTTTAGTTTTAATGCAAAATGCACATATAAATGAATATGATTTTAAAATGCATGCAAAACTACAAAGTTCCAAAACTATTATTATATCGTAAGAGTGTTTGAGAACCAATCTAAATAAATTTTGAATTATTTTAAATAAAATTAACCACAAAAGTAAAAACGGTTTTTGTAAAAGTCGGGACAATTTTTTAAGACAAATGATGCAAAGATGTAAATTCACAAGTGATAATTTATTTGATTTTATACATATTACATATCTATACTATACTATACTACTTATAATGGAGGATGACCCTCTCTCCTAAATTTTTTAAGATGTCATTAATGTGTTTTTAAGCATTACAAATTTTAATGCATAATGTACACAATAAATAGCTTTTACTAATTTATCTTCCACAACATTTTAATGCTTCATTTATTATTTCTTTTTGAATTAGTTTAGTTTTAATGCAAAATGCACATATAAATGAATATGATTTTAAAATGCATGCAAAACTACAAAGTTCCAAAACTATTATTATATCGTAAGAGTGTTTGAGAACCAATCTAAATAAATTTTGAATTATTTTAAATAAAATTAACCACAAAAGTAAAAACGGTTTTTGTAAAAGTCGGGACAATTTTTTAAGACAAATGATGCAAAGATGTAAATTCACAAGTGATAATTTATTTGATTTTATACATATTACACATATCTATACTACTTATAATGGAGGATGACCTCTCTCCTAAATTTTTTAAGATGTCATTAATGTGTTTTTAAGCATTACAAATTTTAATGCATAATGTACACAATAAATAGCTTTTACTAATTTATCTTCCACAACATTTTAATGCTTCATTTATTATTTCTTTTTGAATTAGTTTAGTTTTAATGCAAAATGCACATATAAATGAATATGATTTTAAAATGCATGCAAAACTACAAAGTTCCAAAACTATTATTATATCGTAAGAGTGTTTGAGAACCAATCTAAATAAATTTTGAATTATTTTAAATAAAATTAACCACAAAAGTAAAAACGGTTTTTGTAAAAGTCGGGACAATTTTTTAAGACAAATGATGCAAAGATGTAAATTCACAAGTGATAATTTATTTGATTTTATACATATTACACATATCTATACTACTTATAATGGAGGATGACCCTCTCTCCTAAATTTTTTTAAGATGTCATTAATGTGTTTTTTAAGCATTACAAATTTTAATGCATAATGTACACAATAAATAGCTTTTACTAATTTATCTTCCACAACATTTTAATGCTTCATTTATTATTTCTTTTTGAATTAGTTTAGTTTTAATGAAAAATGCACATATAAATGAATATGATTTTAAAATGCATGCAAAACTACAAAGTTCCAAAACTTTTATTATATCGTAAGAGTGTTTCGAGAACCAATCTAAATAAATTTTGATTTATTTTAAATAAAATTAACCACAAAAGTAAAAACGGTTTTTGTAAAAGTCGGGACAATTTTTTAAGACAAATGATGCAAAGATGTAAATTCACAAGTGATAATTTATTTGATTTTATACATATTACACATATCTATACTACTTATAATGGAGGATGACCCTCTCTCCTAAATTTTTTAAGATGTCATTAATGTGTTTTTAAGCATTACAAATTTTAATGCATAATGTACACAATAAATAGCTTTTACTAATTTATCTTCCACAACATTTTAATGCTTCATTTATTATTTCTTTTTGAATTAGTTTAGTTTTAATGCAAAATGCACATATAAATGAATATGATTTTAAAATGCATGCAAAACTACAAAGTTCCAAAACTATTATTATATCGTAAGAGTGTTTGAGAACCAATCTAAATAAATTTTGAATTATTTTAAATAAAATTAACCACAAAAGTAAAAACGGTTTTTGTAAAAGTCGGGACAATTTTTTAAGACAAATGATGCAAAGATGTAAATTCACAAGTGATAATTTATTTGATTTTATACATATTACACATATCTATACTACTTATAATGGAGGATGACCCTCTCCTAAATTTTTTAAGATGTCATTAATGTGTTTTTAAGCATTACAATTTTAATGCATAATGTACACAATAAATAGCTTTTACTAATTTATCTTCCACAACATTTTAATGCTTCATTTATTATTTCTTTTTGAATTAGTTTAGTTTTAATGAAAAATGCACATATAAATGAATATGATTTTAAAATGCATGCAAAACTACAAAGTTCCAAAACTATTATTATATCGTAAGAGTGTTTCGAGAACCAATCTAAATAAATTTTGAATTACTTTAAATAAAATTAACCACAAAAGTATAAAACGGTTTTTTGTAAAAGTCGGGACAATTTTTTAAGACAAATGATGCAAAGATGTAAATTCACAAGTGATAATTTATTTGATTTTATACATATTACACATATCTATACTACTTATAATGGAGGATGACCCTCTCTCCTAAATTTTTTAAGATGTCATTAATGTGTTTTTAAGCATTACAAATTTTAATGCATAATGTACACAATAAATAGCTTTTACTAATTTATCTTCCACAACATTTTAATGCTTCATTTATTATTTCTTTTTGAATTAGTTTAGTTTTAATGCAAAATGCACATATAAATGAATATGATTTTAAAATGCATGCAAAACTACAAAGTTCCAAAACTATTATTATATCGTAAGAGTGTTTGAGAACCAATCTAAATAAATTTTGAATTATTTTAAATAAAATTAACCACAAAAGTAAAAACGGTTTTTGTAAAAGTCGGGACAATTTTTTAAGACAAATGATGCAAAGATGTAAATTCACAAGTGATAATTTATTTGATTTTATACATATTACACATATCTATACTACTTATAATGGAGGATGACCTCTCTCCTAAATTTTTTAAGATGTCATTAATGTGTTTTTAAGCATTACAATTTTAATGCATAATGTACACAATAAATAGCTTTTACTAATTTATCTTCCACAACATTTTAATGCTTCATTTATTATTTCTTTTTGAATTAGTTTAGTTTTAATGCAAAATGCACATATAAATGAATATGATTTTAAAATGCATGCAAAACTACAAAGTTCCAAAACTATTATTATATCGTAAGAGTGTTTGAGAACCAATCTAAATAAATTTTGAATTATTTTAAATAAAATTAACCACAAAAGTAAAAACGGTTTTTGTAAAAGTCGGGACAATTTTTTAAGACAAATGATGCAAAGATGTAAATTCACAAGTGATAATTTATTTGATTTTATACATATTACATATCTATACTATACTACTTATAATGGAGGATGACCCTCTCTCCTAAATTTTTTAAGATGTCATTAATGTGTTTTTAAGCATTACAAATTTTAATGCATAATGTACACAATAAATAGCTTTTACTAATTTATCTTCCACAACATTTTAATGCTTCATTTATTATTTCTTTTTGAATTAGTTTAGTTTTAATGCAAAATGCACATATAAATGAATATGATTTTAAAATGCATGCAAAACTACAAAGTTCCAAAACTATTATTATATCGTAAGAGTGTTTGAGAACCAATCTAAATAAATTTTGAATTATTTTAAATAAAATTAACCACAAAAGTAAAAACGGTTTTTGTAAAAGTCGGGACAATTTTTTAAGACAAATGATGCAAAGATGTAAATTCACAAGTGATAATTTATTTGATTTTATACATATTACACATATCTATACTACTTATAATGGAGGATGACCTCTCTCCTAAATTTTTTAAGATGTCATTAATGTGTTTTTAAGCATTACAATTTTAATGCATAATGTACACAATAAATAGCTTTTACTAATTTATCTTCCACAACATTTTAATGCTTCATTTATTATTTCTTTTTGAATTAGTTTAGTTTTAATGCAAAATGCACATATAAATGAATATGATTTTAAAATGCATGCAAAACTACAAAGTTCCAAAACTATTATTATATCGTAAGAGTGTTTGAGAACCAATCTAAATAAATTTTGAATTATTTTAAATAAAATTAACCACAAAAGTAAAAACGGTTTTTGTAAAAGTCGGGACAATTTTTTAAGACAAATGATGCAAAGATGTAAATTCACAAGTGATAATTTATTTGATTTTATACATATTACACATATCTATACTACTTATAATGGAGGATGACCCTCTCTCCTAAATTTTTTAAGATGTCATTAATGTGTTTTTAAGCATTACAAATTTTAATGCATAATGTACACAATAAATAGCTTTTACTAATTTATCTTCCACAACATTTTAATGCTTCATTTATTATTTCTTTTTGAATTAGTTTAGTTTTAATGCAAAATGCACATATAAATGAATATGATTTTAAAATGCATGCAAAACTACAAAGTTCCAAAACTATTATTATATCGTAAGAGTGTTTGAGAACCAATCTAAATAAATTTTGAATTATTTTAAATAAAATTAACCACAAAAGTAAAAACGGTTTTTGTAAAAGTCGGGACAATTTTTTAAGACAAATGATGCAAAGATGTAAATTCACAAGTGATAATTTATTTGATTTTATACATATTACACATATCTATACTACTTATAATGGAGGATGACCCTCTCTCCTAAATTTTTTAAGATGTCATTAATGTGTTTTTAAGCATTACAAATTTTAATGCATAATGTACACAATAAATAGCTTTTACTAATTTATCTTCCACAACATTTTAATGCTTCATTTATTATTTCTTTTTGAATTAGTTTAGTTTTAATGCAAAATGCACATATAAATGAATATGATTTTAAAATGCATGCAAAACTACAAAGTTCCAAAACTATTATTATATCGTAAGAGTGTTTGAGAACCAATCTAAATAAATTTTGAATTATTTTAAATAAAATTAACCACAAAAGTAAAAAACGGTTTTTGTAAAAGTCGGGACAATTTTTTAAGACAAATGATGCAAAGATGTAAATTCACAAGTGATAATTTATTTGATTTTATACATATTACACATATCTATACTACTTATAATGGAGGATGACCTCTCTCCTAAATTTTTTAAGATGTCATTAATGTGTTTTTAAGCATTACAAATTTTAATGCATAATGTACACAATAAATAGCTTTTACTAATTTATCTTCCACAACATTTTAATGCTTCATTTATTATTTCTTTTGAATTAGTTTAGTTTTAATGCAAAATGCACATATAAATGAATATGATTTTAAAATGCATGCAAAACTACAAAGTTCCAAAACTATTATTATATCGTAAGAGTGTTTTGAGAACCAATCTAAATAAATTTTGAATTATTTTAAATAAAATTAACCACAAAAGTAAAAACGGTTTTTGTAAAAGTCGGGACAATTTTTTAAGACAAATGATGCAAAGATGTAAATTCACAAGTGATAATTTATTTGATTTTATACATATTACACATATCTATACTACTTATAATGGAGGATGACCTCTCTCCTAAAATTTTTAAGATGTCATTAATGTGTTTTTAAGCATTACAATTTTAATGCATAATACATAATGTACACAATAAATAGCTTTTACTAATTTATCTTCCACAACATTTTAATGCTTCATTTATTATTTCTTTTTGAATTAGTTTAGTTTTAATGCAAAATGCACATATAAATGAATATGATTTTAAAATGCATGCAAAACTACAAAGTTCCAAAACTATTATTATATCGTAAGAGTGTTTGAGAACCAATCTAAATAAATTTTGAATTATTTTAAATAAAATTAACCACAAAAGTAAAAACGGTTTTTGTAAAAGTCGGGACAATTTTTTAAGACAAATGATGCAAAGATGTAAATTCACAAGTGATAATTTATTTGATTTTATACATATTACACATATCATATCTATACTACTTATAATGGAGGATGACCTCTCTCCTAAATTTTTTAAGATGTCATTAATGTGTTTTTAAGCATTACAAATTTTAATGCATAATGTACACAATAAATAGCTTTTACTAATTTATCTTCCACAACATTTTAATGCTTCATTTATTATTTCTTTTTGAATTAGTTTAGTTTTAATGCAAAATGCACATATAAATGAATATGATTTTAAAATGCATGCAAAACTACAAAGTTCCAAAACTATTATTATATCGTAAGAGTGTTTGAGAACCAATCTAAATAAATTTTGAATTATTTTAAATAAAATTAACCACAAAAGTAAAAACGGTTTTTGTAAAAGTCGGGACAATTTTTTAAGACAAATGATGCAAAGATGTAAATTCACAAGTGATAATTTATTTGATTTTATACATATTACACATATCTATACTACTTATAATGGAGGATGACCCTCTCCTAAATTTTTTAAGATGTCATTAATGTGTTTTTAAGCATTACAAATTTTAATGCATAATGTACAAAATAAATGGCTTTTACTAATTTATCTTCCACAACATTTTAATGCTTCATTTATTATTCTTTTTGAATTAGTTTAGTTTTAATGCAAAAATGCACATATAAATGAGTATGATTTTAAAATACATGCAAAACTACAAAGTTCCAAAACTATTATTATATCGTAAGAGTATTTCGAGAACCAATCTAAATAAATTTTCAATTATTTTAAATAAAATTAACCACAAAAGTAAAAAACCGATTTTTGTAAAAGTCGGGACGATTTTTTAAGACAAATGATGCAAAGATGTAAATTCACAAGTGATAATTTATTTGATTTTATACATATTACACATATCTATACTACTTATAATGGAGGATGACCCTCTCTCCTAAATTTTTTAAGATGTCATTAATGTGTTTTTAAGCATTACAAATTTTAATGCATAATGTACACAATAAATAGCTTTTACTAATTTATCTTCCACAACATTTTAATGCTTCATTTATTATTTCTTTTTGAATTAGTTTAGTTTTAATGCAAAATGCACATATAAATGAATATGATTTTAAAATGCATGCAAAACTACAAAGTTCCAAAACTATTATTATATCGTAAGAGTGTTTGAGAACCAATCTAAATAAATTTTGAATTATTTTAAATAAAATTAACCACAAAAGTAAAAACGGTTTTTGTAAAAGTCGGGACAATTTTTTAAGACAAATGATGCAAAGATGTAAATTCACAAGTGATAATTTATTTGATTTTATACATATTACACATATCTATACTACTTATAATGGAGGATGACCCTCTCTCCTAAATTTTTTAAGATGTCATTAATGTGTTTTTAAGCATTACAAATTTTAATGCATAATGTACACAATAAATAGCTTTTACTAATTTATCTTCCACAACATTTTAATGCTTCATTTATTATTTCTTTTTGAATTAGTTTAGTTTTAATGCAAAATGCACATATAAATGAATATGATTTTAAAATGCATGCAAAACTACAAAGTTCCAAAACTATTATTATATCGTAAGAGTGTTTCGAGAACCAATCTAAATAAATTTTGAATTATTTTAAATAAAATTAACCACAAAAGTAAAAACGGTTTTTGTAAAAGTCGGGACAATTTTTTAAGACAAATGATGCAAAGATGTAAATTCACAAGTGATAATTTATTTGATTTTATACATATACACATATCTATACTACTTATAATGGAGGATGACCTCTCTCCTAAATTTTTTAAGATGTCATTAATGTGTTTTTAAGCATTACAAATTTTAATGCATAATGTACACAATAAATAGCTTTTACTAATTTATCTTCCACAACATTTTAATGCTTCATTTATTATTTCTTTTTGAATTAGTTTAGTTTTAATGCAAAATGCACATATAAATGAATATGATTTTAAAATGCATGCAAAACTACAAAGTTCCAAAACTATTATTATATCGTAAGAGTGTTTCGAGAACCAATCTAAATAAATTTTGAATTATTTTAAATAAAATTAACCACAAAAGTAAAAACGGTTTTTGTAAAAGTCGGGACAATTTTTTAAGACAAATGATGCAAAGATGTAAATTCACAAGTGATAATTTATTTGATTTTATACATATTACACATATCTATACTACTTATAATGGAGGATGACCCTCTCTCCTAAATTTTTTAAGATGTCATTAATGTGTTTTTAAGCATTACAATTTTAATGCATAATGTACACAATAAATAGCTTTTACTAATTTATCTTCCACAACATTTTAATGCTTCATTTATTATTTCTTTTTGAATTAGTTTAGTTTTAATGCAAAATGCACATATAAATGAATATGATTTTAAAATGCATGCAAAACTACAAAGTTCCAAAACTATTATTATATCGTAAGAGTGTTTCGAGAACCAATCTAAATAAATTTTGAATTATTTTAAATAAAATTAACCACAAAAGTAAAAACGGTTTTTGTAAAAGTCGGGACAATTTTTTAAGACAAATGATGCAAAGATGTAAATTCACAAGTGATAATTTATTTGATTTTATACATATTACACATATCTATACTACTTATAATGGAGGATGACCCTCTCTCCTAAATTTTTTAAGATGTCATTAATGTGTTTTTAAGCATTACAAATTTTAATGCATAATGTACACAATAAATAGCTTTTACTAATTTATCTTCCACAACATTTTAATGCTTCATTTATTATTTCTTTTTGAATTAGTTTAGTTTTAATGCAAAATGCACATATAAATGAATATGATTTTAAAATGCATGCAAAACTACAAAGTTCCAAAACTATTATTATATCGTAAGAGTGTTTCGAGAACCAATCTAAATAAATTTTGAATTATTTTAAATAAAATTAACCACAAAAGTAAAAACGGTTTTTGTAAAAGTCGGGACAATTTTTTAAGACAAATGATGCAAAGATGTAAATTCACAAGTGATAATTTATTTGATTTTATACATATTACACATATCTATACTACTTATAATGGAGGATGACCTCTCTCTAAATTTTTTAAGATGTCATTAATGTGTTTTTAAGCATTACAAATTTTAATGCATAATGTACACAATAAATAGCTTTTACTAATTTATCTTCCACAACATTTTAATGCTTCATTTATTATTTCTTTTTGAATTAGTTTAGTTTTAATGCAAAATGCACATATAAATGAATATGATTTTAAAATGCATGCAAAACTACAAAGTTCCAAAACTATTATTATATCGTAAGAGTGTTTGAGAACCAATCTAAATAAATTTTGAATTATTTTAAATAAAATTAACCACAAAAGTAGTAAAAACGGTTTTTGTAAAAGTCGGGACAATTTTTTAAGACAAATGATGCAAAGATGTAAATTCACAAGTGATAATTTATTTGATTTTATACATATTACACATATCTATACTACTTATAATGGAGGATGACCCTCTCTCCTAAATTTTTTAAGATGTCATTAATGTGTTTTTAAGCATTACAAATTTTAATGCATAATGTACACAATAAATAGCTTTTACTAATTTATCTTCCACAACATTTTAATGCTTCATTTATTATTTCTTTTTGAATTAGTTTAGTTTTAATGCAAAATGCACATATAAATGAATATGATTTTAAAATGCATGCAAAACTACAAAGTTCCAAAACTATTATTATATCGTAAGAGTGTTTGAGAACCAATCTAAATAAATTTTGAATTATTTTAAATAAAATTAACCACAAAAGTAAAAACGGTTTTTGTAAAAGTCGGGACAATTTTTTAAGACAAATGATGCAAAGATGTAAATTCACAAGTGATAATTTATTTGATTTTATACATATTACACATATCTATACTACTTATAATGGAGGATGACCTCTCTCCTAAATTTTTTAAGATGTCATTAATGTGTTTTTAAGCATTACAATTTTAATGCATAATGTACACAATAAATAGCTTTTACTAATTTATCTTCCACAACATTTTAATGCTTCATTTATTATTTCTTTTTGAATTAGTTTAGTTTTAATGCAAAATGCACATATAAATGAATATGATTTTAAAATGCATGCAAAACTACAAAGTTCCAAAACTATTATTATATCGTAAGAGTGTTTCGAGAACCAATCTAAATAAATTTTGAATTATTTTAAATAAAATTAACCACAAAAGTAAAAACGGTTTTTGTAAAAGTCGGGACAATTTTTTAAGACAAATGATGCAAAGATGTAAATTCACAAGTGATAATTTATTTGATTTTATACATATTACACATATCTATACTACTTATAATGGAGGATGACCCTCTCTCCTAAATTTTTTAAGATGTCATTAATGTGTTTTTAAGCATTACAAATTTTAATGCATAATGTACACAATAAATAGCTTTTACTAATTTATCTTCCACAACATTTTAATGCTTCATTTATTATTTCTTTTTGAATTAGTTTAGTTTTAATGCAAAATGCACATATAAATGAATATGATTTTAAAATGCATGCAAAACTACAAAGTTCCAAAACTATTATTATATCGTAAGAGTGTTTCGAGAACCAATCTAAATAAATTTTGAATTATTTTAAATAAAATTAACCACAAAAGTAAAAACGGTTTTTGTAAAAGTCGGGACAATTTTTTAAGACAAATGATGCAAAGATGTAAATTCACAAGTGATAATTTATTTGATTTTATACATATTACACATATCTATACTACTTATAATGGAGGATGACCCTCTCCTAAATTTTTTAAGATGTCATTAATGTGTTTTTAAGCATTACAAATTTTAATGCATAATGTACACAATAAATAGCTTTTACTAATTTATCTTCCACAACATTTTAATGCTTCATTTATTATT